>VZQC01004208.1:0-642722 GCA_009823505.1 Rhizomys pruinosus
GTATCCCTCTAGGTCCTTTTTGAGTTTTTCATTCTCTCTCTTTAGTTCTCTGAATTCTTCTTTATTTTCTTTAATTTCTCTGCATAGGTCTGCAATTGTTCCTCTAAGATCTGTTTTTGGGGTCACTTCCAGGGGGAATCCCATTGTAGCTATCTCCTACAGGGTTGCTAGAGCTTGGTGTGGAATTATCCTACACCTTTCCCATGTTGTCCCTTCGTCGTGTCCCTGGTATGTTGGTTTCCCTGTCTAGAGCAGTGCTGGGCTGCTCCACGTGATCCTAGCAAGTCTGGAACCTGAGCCTCAACACAGGACTTCACTATGGCACCCGAGCCAGACCGAGACCCCTCTTGATGTTCTATATTTCACAATGCACACAGAGTGGTCTCTATAAAACTAAATTTCTAGACCCTCTCCCACTTCCACGTTTGCACAGACATATCAAAATTACTCATCTATCTGCTTTGGGATTACAAACTTCTTTAGGATGGAAACTATCTTTCATCTGGGCAGAAAGGTCCAGCATTCAGTGCACACAGCTTCTTCATAAAAATTTCTTGATTGGTCCCCTGTATAACTGTTGTCAAGTCTTAATTTCTTCCTTTATTATTTTTTTTCCCTTTTCGTATGCATGCTTGTGTGTGTGTGCATGTATGTTGCTTATGTATGGCAAGGTCAGAGGTTGATGTTGGATGTCTTCCTTGGTCATGCTCTATGATCTCCCATGGAACCTGGGGCTTATCAGTTTAGCTGGGTTGGCTGGACCTTGAACTCCAGTGGTCCTCCTGTCTCCAGCCTTTGAATTTCAAGCGTGCACCTCCATACCTGGCTTTTTATGTGAGTCCTGAGGATCCAAACTAAGGTGCTTATACTTGTATGCATAAGCACTTTGCTGACTAGGCTAATTCCCCTACCCTCTCTCTTTTATTTTTTAATATCCATCTTTTTATTTTTCTGATGTCCTGTCTCTGTTAGGACCACTAAATTCTTTTTTTATGTGTGTATGAGTGTATTGTCTGCATGTAGGTTGGTGCACCCGTGTCGTGCAATGCAATGGAAGTGAGAGGAGGGCGTTGGAACCCCCTGGAACTGGAGTTAAAGATGGTTCTTAGCTGCCATATGGGTGCTGGGGGAATTGAACCCGGGTCCTCTGCAAGAGCAGTCGGTGTTCTTAAGCACTGAGCCATCTCTCCAGCCCCAAGACCACTAAATTCTTAATGAATGTTTCTTGATAGATTCTCTGTAAATCTCATATTAATCTAATGGTTTTTTTCTGTTTCCTTTTCTTTCTTTCTATCTCTTTTAAATTCTGATATTCTGTACCATTAGGACCATTAGTTAATGTTATTAGTATATGGAGTTCCATGTTTCAATCTCATATATCTCTGGTTACACTTTGAAATTCAGTTCTGATATCTGAAATGAAGTTTGGAGCACAGCTTAAAATGACAGTAGTTATATAAATAGATTTTGATTGAAAAATTGATTAATGATTCCCTGCATTGGGAGATAAAAGCATGTATTTGGTCTTTATCAAGATAACATAAATTGAAAAGTTCAAACCCTTTGCATGAAATTTGGGCCTCATGCACTCAAACCCCAAAGAAAATAAGAAAAAAGTGAGTCCAATTTTCTTGAAAATGACATTTTCAGTCAAATCGATTCAAAGAAGAGCCTTTGTGTCTTTCTCTCCTCTGCACTCACCTCTCCAGATTCATTTATGTTCATGCTGGGAAGTCTAACTATCTATAGTGGGATTAAAGACATATTGTTAGTCTCTACATGAATGCCTCAGATCCTACAAAAGATGTCTGTGTGCATGACATCAACAGGGTATGTAATAATAATGTGTCCCATCATACTTTTCTTCTGGAAAGCTTTCCTTTACTTCCCCATCAGGGTCTTGAACCTTCCTGGATCTGTTATTTTCTGTGCTTATCATAATGCTTATACTAAAACTATTACTGAACGAATGAAGTCATAAAACAGAATATATATATATATATATATATATATATATATATAAATTTTCTGTATGCATTCATTTGTTTCGCAGGTACTCAATTCATAGAAGCAAGCATTTTTTTTTTAAATTTAAAAATATTTAAGTTATTTATTTTTTTATGCATATGAATGTATTGTCTGCATCACGGTTTGTGCACCATGTGTGCAAGCCTTGGAGGTCAGGAAAGAGGTGTGATTCCACTGGAACTGGAGTTCTCCTGGACTTGGAGAGTTCTACAGGTGGTTTCAGCTGACTTCTGGGTGGTGGGGATCGAGCCCGGTCCTCGCAAGAGCAGTCAGTGCTTTACGCTAGGCCATCTGTCCAGCCCAAGGCATGTTTTAAAATGCTCCACACCGGTGTTTGGTGGGACATTATAGTTATGATTTTGAAATCTTCATCATTAATTTTTCCTTTAATAAGCTTTTTTATGGCCCCTCTTGCTCTTGATTTCTTTTTCTTTGAAGTCTATTTTGTCTGATATTAGCATAGCCGCCCCTGGGCATTTCTTAAGGATATCAAGGCATGGATTAACTCCAGCACACTAACACTAGGGGACTTCAATACACTTTCTACTTACAACCTCATGGAACATTCTCCACACCATGCAAGTGTACCGATGGCCTCTGGAACACCAGAGGAGTGTTACCAAAGGCCACTAAACCATAAATAAAGCAACTACGGGTCTCCTTAGTCAAGCAAGCCTCCACCCATTCAGCACCCCGCTAACACCTCACCTGCCTGGAAATACTGTGCAGCAGCAGAGGCAGCCATATGACTGTAAATCCCCAATCTATTGTATTGGCTCTCTCCTTGGCGGAATAAAAACCCATGGTGATGCCACAAGCTTACCATTCCTCTACAGGTTAGGAGATCTAATAAGCCACAGTAAGACCTTCATACTAACAGGAAAAAATGTTTAATTCATGGATCAAAACATATCATCTACACATATGCGTCTCTATACCAAAGTAAACCACCATAACATCTGCTGTTTAAACCCTATATATCTAATTGATTGTGCTTAATTAGTAGGATTGAAGGGTTGTTCCTGGACAACTGTCAGCCCTTGAAAGGAAACAACCAGAACGGATTGAGCAGAGTCCAAGACAACAAGCTCCAGAGAGAGTGGACAGTTTTGCATTCATTCACCTGTGCCCCTTCTAAGCCCAGGGAATAATTGCGAAGAGGGGGCGTGGTAGCACGTAAGGGCTGCGATTTGGGGTGATGTGAATCTTGAGACTACAGGCATGTAGTCTGGACTCCCATTTGATCACCCCTGATTGAACATAAAACCCCCAGCTGGACGGTGGGGCTGTGGGTGTTTTCGGCCACAACAGCCTGCAAATTGGTTTTTACATTGAAGATACTTGTACTCATGATTATCACTTCTAGCTAAAAAATGTGAAAAAAAAAACTTGAAGAATATGCAGGACAGTTATGGCCGAAATGCATGATCTCGGTTTGGGGTGGGGTGGGTGGGAAGGGAAAGGGAATATGCCTGAACGACTTGGAAAATGATTATGAAATGCACAAAGCATATATAAAAAATGTTTCATTTCAAAAAATAAACTAAATAAAAAATAAAATGCTCCACACATATATTTATTCAGAACTTTATAATTTACTAAACTACTCTTGACCCATTGCCTCATTGGTTCATCACATTAAGTTCAGTGAGCAGATGGTTAGAAATTATCTCCATATTACAGCCAAGGAAGCATATTAAGGAGAAGTGCTTGTGTGTGTGTGTGTGTGTCTGTGTGTGTGTGTGTGTGTGTGTGTGTGTGCATGTGTATATGGAGGCTGGAGGTAGAAGTTTTCTTAATCAGTCTTCATCTTGTTTTTAGAGACAGGGAGGGTCCCTTTACTGAACTGGAATGTATTGATTCTGTTAGATTGAATGTCCAGCAAGCTCCAAGGATTCTTTGGTCTCTGCCTCCCAAGTGCTGTGGTGTCTGTTTTTTATTTGCATCCCAGGGGATTGAACTCGTGGTTTCATGCTTGTGTGATAAGAATTTTACTGACTAAGAATATTTCCCAGGCCTGAGGTTTTTTTTCTCCCAAATTATGCAATGTATAGATACCAGAGCTGGGAATTTCACTTCATTATCTGAAGCTCAGCCTAGGATTTTGCCTTCAGCCTTCTAGGATTGCCACAAGAGCAGGAGGTGAAAATTCAAGAAAAGCATTGGCTTGGAAGTTGTTAAGGAAATAAAGACATTTTTCATAAGTTTAAAATCAATTTGATTATGTATTGCACATCTGGGCATAACAAATAGCTATAAATTCAGTGTTTAAAGTAATATGGGGGCTGGAGAGATGGCTAAGTGATTAAGAGCACTGGATGATCTTGCAGAGGACCCAGGTTCAATTCCCAGCACCCACATGGCAACTAACAACTGCTATAACTCCAGTTCAGGGGATCCAATACCTTCTTCTGACATCCACGGCATTACAGGACACGAGTGCACTACACACATGGAGGAAATACATGAATATACATAAAATAAAAATAATAAAATATCGAAATTTAAAGTAATACAAACTGTCTTGGAGCTGCCTGATTGGGGCTGGACTTGGCTGGGCAAATCTTAATTACACATTTGGTCTGACTGGGCTCAGCTCTTCATAGTGGGAGGGCTCAGGGTTGTTCGTCACATTTATCCTGGGACCTAAGATTCCTTGGGAATATTGTGATGGGGGAAACATAAGAATACAAACCAAGTCAAACCTCTGCACATCTCTTAAAGTCCTGTTGGCCAAAGTCATTTATATGATGTGGGAGCAGGGTGTACCCCACCTCTCATGACACCAAAACAAGGTACAGGTTTGATTCAACTTTTGATGGAGTGGAGATTTAAATTCTACTGTTTCAGGAGTATGCAGTGGTTAGATTAGGGACCTGCCATGACCACCTGAAGCACAGAGTATAGGGGCGTGAACTAAGTAAGGCATCATCCTCCCCCCCCAACTGGAATTACTGAGAGTGTCCAAGTGGATTTTCTGGAGAACCTTCAGAATAGAAAGGGAAGAGTGAATTAGACCTCCAATGTATAAACAAAATTGAAAGCCTGAAACCTAGACAAGTCAACACTCCATAAACAAGGAGGAAAAAAAAAGGCATCTGAAGGAGGCAAGCAAAGCAAGACTTCAACACAGTGAAAAGGCATTTGTGATTCACATTGGAATACAGGCAATAAAAAAAAATGCCAGGGACACGATGAAGGGACAACATGGGAAAGGTGCAGGATAACTCCACACCAAGCTCTACCAACCATGTAGGAGATTGCTACAGTGGGATCCCCCTGAGGGAGACCCAAGAAACTGATCTCAAAGGAACAATTGAAGACCTATTCAGAGAAATTAAAGAATATAAAGAACAAGTCAGAGAACTAAGGACAAAGAATGAAAAACTCAAGAAGGACCTAGACAGAGACAACGACAAGCTTCAGAAAGAACTAAAGGGAGAGAATGACAAACTTCAGAAAGAATTAGAGGGAGAAAATGACAAACTCTGGAAGGAAGTGGAAACACTGAAAAAGGAAGCCAACCAGTGAAGTGAGGAGCACCAAGAAGAGATTGAGAATTTCCAAAAAGAAGTGGAAATACTAAAGAAATCATAGGATGAAATGAAAAAGGAAATAGAACACTCATCCAGTCAAGAGGAAAGGAATGGAAAAAGTCTCAGAAGCAGAATGGAGGAAGCAAAACAAAGAATATCAGACCTGGAGGAGAACACAGAGCAACTAAAAAGCTCAAATAAAGATTATGAAAAATTGAAAAACACACAAAAGTGGAAAAACCAGGAAATATGGGACACTGTGAAAAGATCAAACCTCCGCATCATAAGAATAAAGGAAGGAGAAGAATCCCAAGAGAATGGTATTGATCAGATCTTCAACAGAATAATAGATGAAAATTTCCCCAAACTAAAAAAAGAAAAATCCATACAAATACAAGAAGCACATAGAACTCCAAACAGACAAGATCAGAAAAGAAACTCCACACGCCATATCATAGTTAAAATGCTAGACACCCAAACAAAGACAAAATTCTGAAAGCCGCAAGAGAAAACCAAGTCACATATCAGGGAAAAACCCATCAGAATTACAACTGACTTCTCAGCGCAAACCATGAAAGGAAGAACACAGAGCAAAGCATTCCCAGTGTTAAAGGACTATGGATGCCAACCCAGGTTAATATATCCAGCAAAAATGTCGTTTATAGTTGAAGGAGAGAGAAAAATCTTCCATGACATAAACAAGATGATAGAATACATGTCCGGAAAACTGACCCTTCAGAAAATACTTGAAGCAATTCAAAGGACAGAGGAGAGGAGCAACCATCCCCAAGCACCTAGAAAGAGAAACTAATAAAAACATAACTGCAGAAGTAGAAACTGAGACTAAGAATGCAAATGGATAAGGCGAAAGGAAGCAGCATCCATCTTTCAATTATAACCTTAAATATTAATGTACTAAACTCTCCAATCAAAAGACATAGACTGAGAGATTGGATTAGGAAACAAAAGCCATCTATATGCTGTCTACAAGAAATCTATCTCAGTCTTAAGGATAGGCACCAATAAGGTGAAGGGATGGAGAAAAATATTCCAAGTAAATGGTACCAAAAAGAAAGCAGGTGTTGCTAATTTAATATCAGACAAAATAGCCTTCAAAGTAAAAAATCAAAAGACACAAAGAGGGCCATTACATCTTTATCAAAGGATTGATATTGATTCTTTGAGAAAGGTACAATTGACCACGAAGACTTCACAATCATGAATATATATGCACCAAACTCTGGTGCACCAAACTTTATAAAGACAATTCTTCAGGGCCTCAAGGCACAGATTAACCCCAGCACACTAATAGTAGGGGACGTCAATACCCCACTAAGTCTTTTGGACAGATCAACAGGACAAAGAATAAACAGAGAGACATCTGAACTGAATAATAAAATACACCAAATGGACCTCACAGACATCTACTGAATATTCCACCCAAACACCAGAGAATACACTTCTAATCAGCACCCCACAGAACATTCTCCAAAATATACCACATACTAGGACGCAAAAAAAAAATACTCAACAAATACAAAAAGATTGAAATAATTTCATGCATTCTATCAGACCACAGTGCAATAAAGCTCAATATCAACACCAGGATAAGCCCTACAACCTACAAGAACACAATGAGACTAAACAACACTTTCCTGAATAATGACTGGGTCAAGAAAGAAATAAAAGCATTCTGGAACTGAATGACAATGATAATACAACACAACAAAACCTATAGAACACTTTAAAAGCAGTCCTAAGAGGGAAGTTTATAGCCCTGAATGCCTACATCAAAAAATCAGAAAGAGCACAAGTGAACTATGTAACACTGCAGCTAAAAACACTTGAGAGAAGACAACAAATGAACCCCAAATGCAGCAGACAGGAAGAAATAACAAAAATCAGAGCAGAAATCAATGAAGTAGAAACAAAGTAAACCATACAAAAAAAATCAATGAATCAAAATATTAGTTCTTTGAGAAAATAAACAAGATAGACAGACCTCTAGCCCAGTTAACCAAAAGAAAGAAGGAACAACTCCAAATCAATACAATCATGATGAAAAGGGAAATATCACAACAGACAAGGAAAAGATCCAGACAATCATATGGGAATACTTCAAAAACCTATGCTCTACCAAGTTTGAAAGCCTAGAAGAAATGGATGAATATCTGAAATCATGGGAATCACCAAAGCTCAACCAAGAAGAGATCCACAGCTTAAACAGACCTATAATATGTGAAGAAATTGAAGATGTAATAAGAAACCTCTCAACTAAAAAAAGCCCAGGCCCAGATGGTTTCACGGCAGAATTCTATAAAACATTTCAAAAAGACTTACAACCATTATTACCCAAATTGTTTAGAAGGACACAAACAGAGGGAATTCTCCAAAATTTCTTCTATGAAGTCAGCATCACTCTATTATCAAAACCAGGCAAAGATACAACCAGAAAGGAGAACTATAGACCAATTTCATTAATGAACACAGATGCAAAACTTCTAAACAGGATACTTGCAAATCGCATACAGACCCACATCGAGAAGATCATCCATCATACCAGAGATGCAGGGATGGTTCAACATACAAAATTCAATAACTATCATCAAGCATAGAAATGGACTGAAAGACAAAAACCACACCATCATCTCAATTGACATGGAAAAAGCCTTTGACAAAATCCAGCATCCCTTCACGTTTAAAGTCCTAGAGGGAATTGGACTGGAGGGATCATTCCTCAATGTAATCAAAGCCATATATAGGAAACCCACAGCCAATATCATCCTGAATGGGGAAATGACAGAAGCATTCCCTTTAAAGGTAGGAACTCAGCAAGGCTGGCCCCTGTGACCACTCCTCTTCAATATAGTGCTGGAAAGCCTTGCTAGGGCAATAAGGCAAGAAAAGGAAATTAAAGGAGTACTAATTGGAAAAGAGGAAGTCAAACTATCCCTTTTTGCTGATGATATGATTGGTTATTTAAGGGATGCTAAAAACTCCACCAGAAAGCTCCTAGAAATGATTAAGAGCTTCAGTAAAGTGGCAGGATACAAAATTAACCTAGAAAAATCAGTAGCCTTTCTTTACACCAACAACAAGCAACTAAAGAAGGAATACAAGGAGACCTTTCCACTCACAATAGTCTCAAAAACAATAAAATACCTAGGAACAAACCCAACCAAAGACACCAAAGATATCTACAACAAAAATTTTAAACCTCTGAAGAAGGAAATTGAAGAAGACATCAGAAGATGGAAAAACCTCCCATGCTCATGGATTGGGAAAATTAATATAGTAAAAATGACCATTCTACCCAAACTCCTGTACATATTTAATGCAATCCCAATTAAAATCCCCATGAGTTTCTTCACAGGCTTGGAAAAAAAGTCCTTAATTTCATTTGGAAAAACAAAAGACCCTGAATAGGCAAAGCCACCCTGAGTGAAAAGAACAATACAGGGGGGATCTTTATTCCAGACTTCAAACTATACTACAGGGCTATAGTCATAAAAATAGCTTGGTACTGGTACAAAAACAGACCTGTTGACCAATTGGACAAAACTGAAGATCCACACTTGAGCACATACAATTTCAGCCATCTCATATTTGACAAGGGGGCCAAGAAGACACAATGGAAGAAAGACAGCATCTTCAGCAAGTGGTGTTGACAAAACTGGATCACCACTTATAGAAGAATGAAATTAAAAACCTACTCTTTCACTGTACAAAAGTCAACTCCAGATGGATCAAAGACCTCAAGGTGAAACCCCAAACTCTGAAGGTGATACAAAAAAAAAGTTGGCAGCAGCCTACAAGACATAGGCGTAGGAAAAGACTTCCTAATTCAGACAGCAGCTACACAGGAATTAAGGTCAACAATTGACAAATGGGACCTCATTAAACTCAAAAGTAACACAGTCCCAGAAAACCAAATGCCAAATGGTATCCCTCATCTGTGGATGCTGGTGTCAATAACTTAGTTGTAAACATTTCTTGTTGGGAGTGATGCATATTGGAAAGAACAACACCAACACCAACAACAGATGGGACTGCATCAAAGAACTGACTGAAAGGCTGAATCTGGTGGGGTGGGAGGTTGGGAGGGGGACACAAGTCTGGATTTGATTTGTAACATAATCTTGTAATATATATATATATATATATATATATCAATAAAAAATTCTACTGTTTCAGATGAGAGAGGAGTTGAACACAGCTATTTTGAACCTTGATCCAATAGATCATAGGTGGGTGCCAAATTTGGGAAATAAACAGAAATACAGGGCACTCAGATTGGTATGGTTTACATCCCGAATGTTCCTCAAAGGTCCATGTGTGAAAGGCTTATCCCCAACTTGCTGCTGTGCATGGTGAAGAATAAGATTATTATCTTGGTTACTTCGTCATAGTAATAGGAAACTAACATAAAAATAAATTTTATTATATTTTTATTATAGCAATATCCAAATGTCACATGGATATACTTATGCTAAAACATTTATTGGTTCTCTGAGATTAAAATTAAATTGAGTGTTCTATGTTTTATTTGAAGCGTCCAGCTTTAGATTCCTCTTTACAAGGTCAGGATAGTAATGAAACAATGTAACTTACTAGATGGTGTAAAAAGCATACCCATGCTGATTTTTCCAGGAATTTCCTGGAAAAATTTGCTAGGACTGGCCTGATTCTTAGAGAAAAGGTAGTGGTCTCCTTGAAAATATCACTCATTATTTTAAGGGTCAAGACTAACTGCCTTTAAGGCCAGGTGAGACACTGGCTTTGTTATTGTCAGACACCTTTCCCCCAATGCTCTAGGACCATCATGGAAGAGGGGTTGGAAAGATTATTAGAGTCAGAATGAAGGGGGATCAGAACAAAATAGTGTGTTCTCAATATGATGAGACTGCTGCAGTCATGAACCCACAGCACTGTGGTTGCCTGGATAAGATCATCCCTAACCAAGGAGCTGTGTACAGATGATAGCTTCTGGGCAGAGGGTCAGTTTCTTTTAAGAATGTGGTCCCTGACAGTCCAGCCATGTTCCAGTGGCTGACCCCACACTCATAAGTATATAAACATCATAAAAATCACAAATTAGACTGGATGCGTTTAAAAATAGGATACCAAGCTGGGAGAGGGTGGTAGATGTAAGGTGGATCTAGAAGAAGTTGGGGCAGTGAGTGGGGTGTGACGATACTCAAAATAGATTGCTTGGGTCTAGAAAAATGGCCCAGCACACAAGAGCACTTGCTGCTCTTGTAGAGAACCTGAGTTTTGTTGCCAGCACTCGTGTCAGGCCTCTCATGATCACCTGTAACTCCAGCTCCAATGGATTCCACATACTCTTCTGGCCTCTGTGGGCATCAACACACATGGCATACATTCATACAGATGCACACACACACACACACACACACACACACACACACACACACCTGAATAAAAAATAACTCTGGTCATGCATGCTTTTAATCTCAGCACTCAAGAGGCAGAGGCAGGCCAATGTCTGTGAGTTCAAAGCCAACACAGTGTACACGATGAGTTCCAGGACAGCTGGCACTACAGGGAGACCCCATCTGAAAAAAAAAACAAAACTAAAAAAATAAAAATAAAAATGCTCCCGAGATGGTGGCAACTGTCTTTAATCCCAGCACTCAGGCGGCAGAGTCAGATGGATTTCTGTGACTTCAAAACCAGTCTGGTGTATATAGTGAGTTCCAGGCCAGATGGGGCTACAGAAGACCGTATCTCAAAAAGACCAAAAAAAATGCATTGTTTACATGTCTAAATTAATAAAACATTTTATTTAAAAAACTATCAATGCTGATTTTCTAAACTGAGGTATAAAATATGTAAATAAATGAAAATTTAAAAATATTAAGAGGAATATTTCCTGTGGCAAACATTTTTTTTCTTGCCTGATACATTTTCTGTTCTTTGCCATGCAACATCTCTCTAACAGGTACTTATTTCTTCATCAATGTTTGCAAGTGAGTGGTTTGTAACCATGATTCCTTTTTCTAGGACTGCATTCACAATTTACCAATTTCATTCCTGGAAAAAAAGTTTTTGTATGATCTGTTCAAAACCTTTTTCCCGAATCATGTGGCTAAAATAGTGTACCTGTTTCAGTAATTTTCTTAAATGAATAACAACCAAACCACTGTGTATCTAACACAATTTTTTTTTCTGTGAGAAGTTCCAAATCAGAACATTTGAATCTATTAAGGATGTCCTTAATTACACTGTGCTTTTAGGTTGCCTGTATCTTCATTGCCTCTAATTCATCCAATTAGACTCAAGTCTGTGATCCGTGGAGTTCTTCTGGTGGTCAAGGGCATGTCAAAGATTTAAAATTGTCCTGTATTTCTTGTTTCAAAGTACATGTGTGCTGTGAAGTCTTAAATGTTGCATTAGTCTACAGCTAATTTTATTGTACTATTATACATACAATGAAATCAGGTCTTGTGTCTTCATCCTTTGTGAATTAAAAATTATCAATTGTTTTTTGTAATAACAAAACCAGTAAATTGTTCATGTTTTGACAGCTTAATATTTTAAGTAAAAATATTAAGTGTTAAAAACCATGTTAATGAAGGAGTTAGTGGAAAGTGCTGGGGATTTAAAACTTTTTAAATAATGTCAGGGAACATGTTGCAGGACCATCTCTAAAATCTCTCCCTGCAGTAGGATTCTAGGCTTGGTGACTGTACCCATGTAAACAGAAGTGTTTGTCTTTATTGTGGCTTTCATTGTCTGCACACTCACTAAAGTTGGAAAAATACCAGTGTCCTTAGCACCAGATAAAGGATGGAAGAAAGCTCACTGGCCACAGAGGCCAGAGCACATTCATTCTCGTTTGCAACCACAGCTGTTGAACTGGTACAGCTTTCATTTGGGATGACTTCTCTCTTCATCTCCCCTTTGTCCCTCACCCTCAAATAATTATTTATGGCCCACATACCTCTGGCCTGGCTATTAAAATGGAAGGACAAAGGATCCACCTTGTGAATTGCTGCAGCTCACTGTTTGAAAAGGATTTGTTGGGGCAAATTACTTTGCTGTTTGATTGCTGCAGAATAGTGTTTTTTGAACCAGCACAAAGGATCTCGAATTGTTGTGTGTGTGCCTGTTTTTTTAAAGGCTGAGCAGATACACACCATGTAAGAAGTTGCAAATTCTCTTCTTCAAATTCATTCCATTTCATGTAGAAATATTTATATTCAAAGGCAAGGCTTGGTTTTTGGAGGAGAATTCCAATCCCATCAACACAGGATGCTAATTTTCATTTCTGTGGGAGATGGAAGGGGTTTGTGGCATACAGGACTTAGACACACCAAAGCTTTTTCTATTAACACCTGGAGCAGACTATAAAGGTGAAAGGCAGGTCTCAGGAAAAGCACCATGTTCTCTAGGCAAGAAATGTCACTTTTGTGATTTTTTTTTTGTTCTTTTGTTTGTGTGTGAAGATGAGATTTTCTTCCCTGAGAAATAATTTCTATCTTGTTGCAAAATGTCACTGCCAAAAAATCTGTTTGAGAAAATAGCAGATCATCCTTTTGTTTATTCTTTTATATTTTTGCCATGTTCATGAAAATATCACCTTAAGCATGTGGTGAAAATTAAGGGGAAATGAGCCATTTCACCTGCTTTTGTAAATGATCACATTCTTTGTACTCTTCAGTTCTGTAAGAATGACAAAGGAAAATTTCCCTCAACTAGCTGATTAAATAAATGTCTATTTTCTTTTTTCAGAAGTCAGGAGAATAGGTAGGAAAGTGGCAAAATAAACAGGCACTCAAATATAATTGTTCTTTGTGTAGGAACCATGCCCTCGTACTTAGGAGGTTCTGGATCCTGGGTTAAGAAGTCAGAGGTTATTCTCTCTCTCTCTCTCTCTCTCTCTCTCTCTCTCTCTTATTTGTATTGTGCAATTGTATGTGTTCTGTGTGTGGTCAATGCCAGGTATCTTCATCTTTTCTGTTGCTCTCTACCTTATTTCATTTTTATTAATTTTCATTAATATAGTTTGATGGTATTTAGATTCTCCTCCCCTATCCACACTCCCCCTCTGACCCTTGTGCAATTTAAATGTACTCTCATATATCTATAATATATAAAATATACCTTATAGAGTCTGATTTGTGAATGCAAATGTCCTCCAGTGTGGGTCCTTCCACTGGACTCAAGGAGAGTCCCGTCTGTAAGACACTGTCCCTCCCCCTCCCAGCAGCCATCAATGACCAAAAGTTCCCTACGTTGTGTTTCAATTTCTTAGCCACTTCTCCATGGCTATGCTGGGACTTTGTCTGGTTTGATCTTGCTCTGGACTTGAGCATGTTGCCACCATTGCTATGAGTTCATATGAGTAAGTGACCAGCTGTCTGGAAGACTCTTTTCTTGTGGTCACTCACCCCCTTTGGCTTTTACAATCTTTCTACTTCCTCTTCTGCAATGATCACTGATTCTCAGGAGGCAGAGGGTTGAAATAGGTGTCCTATTCAGTAAACACCTTATCGCCACTTGTTCTCTACACATTGGCCAATTTGTGCGTGTGTGTGTGTGTGTGTGTGTGTGTGTGTGTTTGTGTGTGTGTGTGTGTGTTAATCACCATCTGCTCTATAAGGAAACTTCTCTGGTGAGAACTGAGAGATGCAATCATCCTATGTGTAGAGATTACGCAGAAGATGTGTCACTTAGGGTTAGGCATCTGCAGACACTTATTCTCTGCATTTGACCACTTCTGAAAAGATGTAGTAGTTTCCATCTGTTGCAAAAAATAATCTTCTTTGATGAGGGGTGAAAAGTATACTTTAACTATGAAAAGACATATTTACAATAAAGTAAAGTAAGAAATTATGTTGGTCTAGGGATGTGGCAAAGTAGGTTTTCTCTAGACTCCATGGCCTGTCCAACCATGTGTATTTAGTGATGTTTATCATGCTACACATGAGTTCCCTCCCATTGAGCAGCCCTTAATACCAATTAGATTGCTCTTGATTACTCCCAAGATAAAAGTGCCATTAGTGCACTAACAGTGATAGTTTGATGGGCCAGTCATTGTTTCTTAGGCTTTACAGCTGGGGAGGACCATTGACTGGTTTTCTCCCTTGGCATCTGGTATAATATCTTCCAATGCTATGAGAGTTAGTCATCAGGAGTGGGCTTTCAGGTCAGTTCCAGCCTGATTGCTCCAAGCCCTGTTTCTGAAGTGTGCCCTGCAGCTTTCAACAATAGAGTCTTACCTTCGAGTTCTGGGAGGTACTCAAAGGCTGTGTCAATAGCCTGTGTTATTTTGGGATTCTCTTGTACTACCCTTACCAGCAATTCAAAGGGAGGTTTCTCTTGTCTGTCTCTGTGTTGTTTGTTACATAGTCTTCAGCTACTCACATGCACGATTACTTAGTCTGTGTGTATTTCCCTCTATTTTTTCATGGCATCAGAACATTATTTAGCTTTCTTCAATCCCCTTGTACTCTCCCTACTTTCTCCCCAATTAAAGTGTCCCTCCTCGTCTTCATTTCCACCTATTTTTATTTTCTTTTTTGCTCTTTTCGAGACAGGGTCTCCCTGTAGCCCCAGCTGTCCTGGAATTCGTTCTGTAGACCAGGCTGGCCTTGAATTCACAAAGATCCGCTGGCCTCTGCCTCCCAAGTGGTAGGATTAAAGGCGTGTGCCACCACACCCAGTTTCCACCTATTTTTGAGACAGTCTCTCACCCAACCTGGAGCTTACCAATTGGCTGGACTCACTGGCTAGTGAGCCTCAGAGATCCTCCTATCTCTGCCTACCCAACTCTAGAATTACAAACATGCATCTGCCAGAAATGGTATATTTATTTATTTATTTATTTCAGAAATGGTATTTTTAACATGGATGCTGGGGCTCACAGTCAGGCTCTCCTATTGGGGCAGCAAGTGCTTTACCGATTGAGCTATCTCTGCAGTCCCACAAGTTATTTGTATAGCAAGTCATATCTCAACTTTTTTCCTTGCTCACCTTTGACTGCTGACTAGTCAGTTATCAAGGGGCCCTGAGGATTATTAACTGGATAATAATGATAATGATGAATGCATTGGTAAAGTAATAATACTATTAATCATCACAGTCATTAGTCACTGACTATAGGGAAGACACTATACTAAATGCTTTTTATACTTTATCCTATTTTTAATCCTTTAAAAACCATTTCATGAAGATGATATAATGGTTACTCTTCACAGTTCAAGAACTGAAGTATGTATGAGGAATTTAAAAAACTCATCTAGTTGCTGCAGGTATGATGTAGTATAGCTATAATTTGAACTCAGACACTCTGATTCCACAGCCCCCAAACGGTACCATTTAAAATATCATAGGCTATATATTGCTGTAATAGACACAATGGTATCCAATGCTGCATTCTGTGCCACCTATCAGATTCTGTCACTGTTAGATGTAACATTTTTTAAGATTGTATTTCAAGCACTGCTTTCTAGGTCTTGGTAAGCCAAGTGGGATGGCTGTTTTGGGGGCAGATGTCAGACATGTTTTCCAGAGCCATGGATTGAAAGGCTAGGTAGGCAGGTAGGAAAAGTGCAAATCACATCCAAGGTAGTGTCATGAGTCAAAAGTGTGGCCATGTTAGCCATGAGTAGAAATGGTTCGAGGATGATTCAACCAGCCACCCTTCCACTGTGGGATTAAGTCCACTGGAAGTGGTGAGTATTTGGACTAATCTTGTTGGAGAGTGGGGTAATGCAAGGAGCAACAATTTACATTATTCGCACACAGAGCTATTTTTTTTTAAGTTTGACTTTATTTTTAATTATGTGTTTATGTGATGTGTGTGTGTGTGTGTGTGTGTGTGTGTGTGTCCGTCCATGTATGGGCATGTGTACATGAGTGCAGATGTTCTCAGAGGACAGAAGAGGGCATCAGATCCGCTGGAGCTAGAATTATACATAGTTGTGAGCCACCTAAGATGGGTGCTGGGAACTGAACTCTGGTCTTCTGTGACAGCAGTGAATGCTCTTTAACTGTTGAGGCATCTCTCTAGCCACAAAGAGCTATGTTTCTCCTCTCTCTGGAATCATTACTCTTTGTGTCTGAGTGCCTGCAGTGGGAGCTGGAGGGGGTGGTAAAAACAGGGTACATCACTGATGGGATGTGTAGGGGTGAGGCCCTCCCAGATGAACAAATAGATTTCCTCTTGGGGAAGTATTGACTGAAGACTTTTGTACCAGAGCATTTTTTTAAATTGTAGATCTCTTGGGGATATTTTTACTCATTTTTACATTAGCATAGATTATTCAGACATGATGATAAATTTTGACTCTAGGGAAGGTCAGGACAGAAAACTGTCTAATCTAATTAATACACTCAGGCTCTGGGCTAGTGCTACATATGCCTACATAGTATCAGTGGGCACTTAGTGGGCAGATAAAAGGGAGGCTGGAAGATAAACTTCACTTTACACCATCCATGGCTTTTCTCTGCTACAGCTTGCTTCCTTGACCTAACAGGCTTATGACATGTTATAGCAGAGGAGATCAATAGAAGTATGAGGGCTTCTCTAGCAACAATAATGGAAGGTCCCCCAACCTCCAAAACTCAGGAAACAAATAGCATCAAGGCACAGGGGATTTCTAGCCTTAAAAATCTCTGTGCACTAGCCAAAGCATACCTTCCCCTTCGGGTCTTGTTAGGCCAGGTGCTTGTATACAGAGACATCCTCCACAGTCGAGAGTCCTGTTTGGAAGGTAGTATGGTCAATGGGATGGAAATATGCCACTAATAGACTCTTGGTGACTGTGCTTGTACAGCGTAGTTATGACTGACCTCTTTAAATTTATTTATTTATTTATTTTTAGTTTATGTATATTAGCATTATGCCTGCATGTATATAAGTTTACCCATGTTGTGAAGAGCCTGTGGTGGACAGAAAAGAGTGTTGGATCCCCTGGAACTGGAGTTATGGACAGTTGTTAGCCACCATGTAGGTACTGGGATTCAAACCTAGGTCTTGTGAAAGAGCAGCCGGTACTCTTAACGACTGAGCCATCTCTCCAGCCCCTTAATCTCTTTTTAAAATTAGCATCAAATTTCTTCTGTGCCAGCCAGCACATGACAAAGTGACATTCTGTTGTTCAGAGGATGATTTTCTTTCCTATGAAAGCCATGTGCTTTGAAACCTTTACTGACAGAGGCCCCACACTCCTGGCTATGGGACTGTGTCTCTGTCAGGATGGGCATTGACTGATAGCTGGATGGAAAGCTTCAAGTGAAAATAAAAATCCTGGATAGCTGGCTGGCAGACACAGCCATGGAGAATTTATGACCTTCCCTCCCTCACTTCTGTTCAAGTTTCTTTTCAGTAAGAATGTTGAGCAGCAATGCTGTCCAATTGCACTTTCCACAGTATTAGAAATGGTGTGCATTTCCACTGTCCAACAATGTGGGACCCTCTGATTGTATTCAGCCAGGGTTAACATAATTGAGGTTGGGCAAAATAATGTTTACAAATCAACCAATAATTTAATGTATTCCAGATTCATTAAAATGGGAGGGGGAGAAGGAGGGTTATACAAGGAACTATGGGGGTAAATGAGAAGAAATACCATAAGAGAAGGGGGACCACAGGAGACAGTTATTATCTAGGAACAAATGGGTAAAATGGGGATACTTTAACTGGGGAGGGTGTGGTGGGAGGGTTAGACAGGGAGAGGGAGAAGAGAGATAAAATGCCTAGCTAGTGTAAAAATAGAGGGAATTATATTGGTCTAAAAACCTACTGAAAAATTACACATACAATATCTCCACATGAGTCCATATATATAGCTGAAGGCTATGTTACAATAAACAGTGCCAGACAGGAGAAACCTCCCTTTGAGTTGTTGGCCAGGGTAGTCTAAGAGACTCCCAAAATTACAAAGGTTATTGGCACAGCCCTTGATTATTTCCTAGAACTTGAAGGTAAGACCCTACTGCTGGAGGCAGGACATATTGCAGACACAGAACTTGGAGCAATGGTGCTAGAACAGACCTGGAAGCCACCACCCTAAAGACTCTCATAGTTTTGGCTAACAGCACCCAAGCTGGTAAGGGAGAGAAACAGTCGATGGTGCCTAACAGCCACATCAATGACTGGCACAGCAAAGTATATTAGAGGCAATAGTGACATTTTTATCTTGGGGTAATCAACAGCTACCTAATTCTACCTAAATCTCACTCAACGGGAGCACATATAGCTGGAGAAGTCATAAATCATAGAGAAACCTTGATGGCCATCACATCCCTAGACAAGTATAATTTCTTACTATGTGCTAAATAAAGATCCTTACATTTACAGACAAGTATCCCAGTCACCACTCATCAAAGAAGCTTATTTTGCAACAGACAGAGATTATTATAGAGTTCTACAACTGGACATACACAGAGATTGTCTGTGAACTGCCCAAGCCTAAGTGACACATTTACAATGGAACCTCTACACTTAACGTCCATTGAACATACTGGAACAAGGGGTAGAGACAACACTAAAACATCTCTCAACTGTCATCAATGAGGCTCCCTCATGAACACAAAAGGACACAAATGGTCAAAGTGTAGAGAGTAATAACTGTAGGGTGTGGGTCCTTGGACAGGACTCCTATATTAAACTCCACCCACTCAGAGCTCAGGGACCATTGTGGAAGATGGGGCAGAAAGATTGTAAGAGCCCAGGAGGAGGTGCATGACCATATGGAAATGGAGTCCTACAAATTCCTGGAACCCTGCTCATATGAATCTACAGCAATGGTGTCAGCATGCACAAGACCTGTGCAAATTGAAGCAGACAAAAACCTAGCATAGTTCTATAGTTGTAGAAATGGGAGGCAGATCCTAATCCTAGCTGAAGAACTTCTTAAAGGGAGGTGCTCTGGATAGGTTGACTTGCACCAAGGGACATCTGGGGACACTGACTTGACTTTATAGGTCTTAACACAAATGACAGAATGCATGAATTTAACTGGGGGGGGGGCTATGGGAAGGTGCCATTAGGGAAGGGCATGTAAAGGTGATTAAAATGTTCTGTATGAAATACAAAATTTCAATAAAAAATTACAGAAAGTTTTCTTTTTTAATTCATTTATATGAGTGTATTGCCTGTATGTATGTAAGTAAAACCTGTGTTGTACAGTGCCTACAGAGGTCAGAAGAGGACATCTAATCCTCTGGAACTGGAGTTAGGGATGGTTGTTATCCACCATGAGGGTGCTGGGAACCATAGCCAAGTCTTCTGCAAGAGCAGCCAGTGCTCTTAACCTCTGAACCATCTCTCCAGTCCCACAAACTTTTCTTTTTTTATTTAAATTTTTATTTCTTATGTGTACGAATGTACTGTCTGCATGTAGGTTTGTGCACCCATGTCGTGCAATGCCACGGAGGTCAGAAGAGGGTGTTGGATTCCCCTAGAACTGGAGTCAAAGATGGTTCTTAGCCGCCACGTGGGTGCTTGGGATCAAACCAGGGTCCTCTGCAAGAGCAGTTGGCACTGTTAACCTCTAGGCCATCTCTCCAGCCCCCCACAAAATTTTCTTAATCATTGCTTTCTTATTTACTCATTTATTTATGTCCAAGAGTGTCTGATATAAAAGTGGATTACTAGGTTCAAATAACTACTCTACTACTATTTCAGTCTAGGAGGATTATTTAAATCTCTCTAGATTTTAGGTCCTCATGTCCCAGGAGGTGGAGATGATAGCAATCAACCCTGGCCAGAATTTGCAAGCACTGTCAATTATCTTGCAGTTAGAATAGAAGTAAAACCCCTACCCTTATCTAAGTTAACATTAGAGACCCCTTCCTACCTCATTATATCATGTTGTTTTGTCTTAGCACTTGATCCTTTTGGTGCAGGTCTGCTTCTCAGCCTCTGGGCCCTCCACAAAGAAGAGCTCTGCCTGTATTCCTGCAGCTAGTGTTGAGACACCCATATCTCTGTCCCACAGTCTTATTTTATTATGTTGCTAACATCACAATATAAAGTTATTTTTCTATGTGTTTGTGTGCTTATTTCTGCCTCCTTCCAGCAGAGATGGTGGGAACTTTGTTCTGTTTGTCTCTGTATTCCCAGAGTCCACGGCAGTGCTTAGAACCCAGTAGTTGATAAATGTTCTTTGGATGATTCAGTGCATGTTCCCTAATTTTTAAGCTCCTGGTAGATTGTATAGGTAAATTTCTTCAACATGTGGGGGAGGATGAGGTGAGGAGGAATGTCTTCCTTTTGAAGTAACCTCTTTTTGTGGCAATGCTGGTTCTGCACCTATGTTTCAAGTTCTCTCTATCTGTCAACTTAGCACTCCTTGTTCCCGTCTTTTCCCTTCCTGAGGCCCTGGCATGTTCTGGTTTGTCTTCCACTGCCGTGACAAAACACTCTGACCGACACCAACTTGGGGAGGAAAGGGTTTATTCAGCTCACATCTCCTGGGTCACAGTTCATCACTCAGGGAGCCCAAGGCAGGAACTCAGGGCAGGAACCTGGAGGCAGGAGCTGAAGCAGAGGCCATGGAGGAATGCTGTTCACTGGCTTGCTCCCCTGGCCCATGCCCAGCCTGCCTTCTTATACCGTACACAACCACCTGCCCAGGGTGGCACCACTCATTGTGGGCTGGGCCCTTCCACACTGCTTGACCATCAAAACAATACTCCACAGATGTGGCCACAGGCCAATCCAATGGAGTCAATTCCCCAATTGAGGCTCCCCCAACCCAGGTGTGTCAAGTTGACACTAAAGCTATCCAGCACACATGTACTCGGGCAAGTTAAACATGTCCATATTTAGACATCCATAAAGACTAGGGATTTGGTTATTTGATCTTCTAAATCTAGTACTAGAGCTATTATGACTAACTAGATAAGAAGCCCCTGAAATCAAGTCGAGCTACATTAACCACTCTCAGATTCTGACTAAAGTCCATGTTTACACAGTAGGAGAGTACTGCAAACAGATAGTCAATCTTTTGTTGGAATAATTAAAAGCCAGACTCAATGCATTGTGCTATGATGTTAGTAGAGTTGGTGTACAGAATTCTGCTAGTCCCTTGAGTGTTCTGAATTTATAGACACTCTTTATTTTGAGTTTACTTCTGGACCTGGCTGTCTCTAGAGCAGTGATTCATGTCATTCCAATATAAGAATTGCCTTCAGACAGATCACAGCTGAATACCTACATCTCCAAATCTTTACTCAAACTGACAGTCTTAGACACTTTCAAGAAAAAGAAGATATCTGTGCAGAATAAGTTGTCTCTTAGGTCAAGATCTGTTCCCTACAGTAAAGGAGACACACATGGAGATAGTCCACTTGGTAAGGCACCTGCCTTGAAAGCATTAGGACTTGTGTTCAATTTCCAGAACTCATGTTAAAAAAGTTGAGCATGATATAGCACCCTTGTAGTCCCAGTTCTGGAGAAGCAGGGGCAGGCACATTCTGAGGCAAATTGGCCAGCTTGGGGTGTGTGATGGTTAATCCTGGGTGTCAACTTGACTGGACTAAGGAACAAATAAGAGAAAAAGGATCTATTTTAATTTTTTAAATTTATTTATTTATTTATTTATTTATTTATTTTGGTATTTTGGAGACAGGGTCTCCCTTTAGGTCCCAGCTAGCCTAGAGCTCACTCTGTAGACCAGGCTGGCTTTGAACTCACAAAGATCCACCTGCCTCTGCCTCCCAAGTGCTGGGATTAAAGGCGTGCACCCAGATCTTCAGATAGGACCGCCTCAACCTGGATGGCCCACCCCAAATGTGGGCATTACCTTCTGCTGGCAGACAGTATTAAAGGCCACGGTAGAGGGAGCTGGTCCCTTTTTTTCCTGTGGCTTGCCTCTGTCACTGGTGAGTTTGTCTTGCTGCTGTGATCAACCCTTTGGATCCCAGCATGTACTGAGATGGGCAGATCTCCTGGAATCCATCAGGCCTTCAGCACCAGATTGGGACTACTGAGACATCCAGCCTTACGGACTGAGCAGTTCCCTGGATTCTCAGCCTCTCCAGTGTGGGGCAGCTACTGTTGGACTCCTTGAACTCTGTCATGTGAGCAAATCAATAAATTGTATATAGCTATATATTCATCCTGTTGCTTTTGTTTCTTTAGAGAACCCTGACTAATACAGATTTTGGTACCAGGAGTGGTTCTAGAGAAATAGAATTGAAAGGATGAATTTCTTTAATGGGCTTGGTAGTTTCTGGAGCCAGCTCTCCAACCCAATGAAGCCTAGAGTTACTGAAGGCTCTCCTGGTGGCATGAAGAGGAATGATAATCCTTGGTGCAGACTATTTGATGTAATTATGAAGATAGATCCATTTGACTCACCTAACTCGCCTCTTGTGAGGAGCAAGGAATTTAGTGACTCTATATATAAAACGTTTGAGAAATTGCGGAAAACTAAGGAAAATAATGATGTTGCCTTGTTGCTCCTAGCATCTCTGGATAAAGTGATAGAGGAAAATAAGGAGCTCAGTGATAAAAATGATCAGCTCCGGATTCGAAACAACAGTTTAAAGGTTTCCAAGTGTGCTCTGGAAGAGAATCTTCTCTCCAGCAGCCAAAGAGCTAAAGCAGCAGAAAATCAAGCTGGAGCCCTTATTATACGTTTGGCTGATTTACAACGCAAATCTAATTCCCAGGCATGAAGAGTGTCAGCAGTTAAAGTGAGAGCACTGGTGGGGAAAGGGTGGAACCCTGAAACTTGGGATGGAGACGTGTGGGAGAACCATGATGATGAGGATTTTGAACCCTCAGATTCTGAGAGATTTCCTTTATCTGAGGAATTAATCTCCCCACCCTCAGCAGAGAATCCACACCCTGCAGATCCCTCCACCCCACTTTGCCTGAGGAAACTAATCTCCCCCTCCCAGTGGGAGCTAATGTCCCTCAGGGACCAAGAATTGTTGGCCTCTAGACCTATAACCAGATTGAAGTCTAAGCAAGCCCCTAAAGGTGAGATAGAAAGTGTTGTCCACGAGGACCACTAAAGAAATTAATGAGTTTGCCAATTCATTCTGGCAGAAGCCTAAGGAATATGTGTGGGAATTGATTTTAAGGGTGCGGGATAATGGTGGAAGGGATATAAAATTGGATCAGACTGAGTTTATTGATATGAGCCCACTGAGTAGAGATTCTAGGTTTAACATGGAAGCTTGAGCAGTTAAGAAAGGTGTTAAAAGTTTATTTGAATGGTTGGCTGATGTATTTATTAAAACATGGCCTACTAACAGTGAGTTAGAGATGCCTGATATTCCTTGGCTTAGTATTGATGAGGGATTGTGAGGGTTAGGTAGATGGGCATGCTCGAGTGGATTCGAAGTGTAAAACCACATTCTCCACAATATGAGGACCCAGAGGACATGCCATTCACTGAATTTATAAGATGGAAAGTACTGAGACACCAGAACATTTGAAGAGCTTGTTTTTGCTCTATTTCTTATGTCAGATCTTACAGTTAGAGAAGTTGTTGCTCGCTTGCATAAATTAAATGTACATGTAATAGGTTTAACAGGACCTCAGGGTAGGCGTCAGGTGGCAGCACTGAATCGCCAAAGGCCAGATGAGCGTAGTTATCGTAATTATCATAATGGGTGGCAAAGGCAGCAAACTTTGAGTGGGGCTTGGAACAGGAAAATGCTCTTCAACAGGTCCAGGCTGCAGTGCAGGCTGCTCTGCCCCTAGGGCCATATGATCCAGCAGACCCAATGGTGCTTGATGTATCAGTGGCAGACAGAGATGCTGTCTGGAGTCTGTGGCAGGCTCCCATAGGGGAATCACAGCGGAGGCCCTTGGGATTTTGGAGTAAGGCTCTACCTTCATCTGCAAACAACTATTCTCCTTTTGAGAGACAGCTCTTAGCCTGCTATTGGGCCTTAGTGGAAACTGAACGTCTGACAATGGGCCACCAAGTCACCATGTGACCTGAGCTGCCCATCATGAGCTGGGTGTTATCTGACCCACCAGACCATAAAGTAGGACATGCATAGCAACAGTCCATTATCAAATGGAAGTGGAACATACGTGACAGGGCCCAGGCAGGCCCTGAGGGCACAAGCAAGCTGCATGAAGACGTTGCCCAAATGCCTATGGCTCCCACTCCTGTTACAATGCCTCCTGTGCTTGAGCATGCACCTATGGCTTCATGGGGTTTGCCCTATGATCAGTTGACTGAGGAAGAGAAGACTAGGGCCTGGTTTACTGATGGTTCTGCATGCTATGCAGGCACCACCCAGAGGTGGACAGCTGCAGCATTACAGCCTATTTCTGAAACAACCCTAAAGGACACTGGTGAAGGAAAGTCTTCACAGTGGGCAGAACTTCAGGCAGTGCATATGGTTGTGCATTTTGCCTGGAAGGAGAAATGGTGAGAGGTTCGATTATATACTGATTCATGGGCTGTAGCCAATGGTTTGGCTGGATGGTCAGGGACTTGGAAAGAGCATTACTGGAAAATTGGTGAGAAAGACATTTGGGGAAGAAGTATGTGGATAGAGCTCTCTGAATGGTCAAAGGATGTGAAGATACTTGTGCCTCATGTAAATTCTCATCAAAAGGTTATCTCAGCAGAGGATGAGTTTAATAATCAAGTAGATCAGATGACTCATTCTGTGGATAGTCAGCCTCTTTCTCCAGCTATCCCTGTTGTTGCTCAATGGGCCCATGAACAAAGTGGTCATGGTGGCAGAGATGGAGGTTATGCATGGGCTCGACAGCATGGACTTCCACTCACCAAGGCTGATCTGGCTACAGCTGCTGCCGAGTGCCAGATTTGCCAATAGCAGAGACCAACATTGAGCCCCCGATATGGAGCTATTCCCCGGGGTGACCAGCCAGCAACCTGGTGGCAGGTTGACTACATTGGACCACTTCCATCATGGAGGGGACAGCGTTTTGTCCTTACAGGAATAGATACTTGTTCTGGTTATGGATTTGCCTTTCCTGCACATAATGCTTCTGCCAAAACTACCATCCAGGGACTTACAGAATGCCTTATCCACCGTCATGGTATTCCTCACAGCATCGCTTCTGACCAAGGAACTCACTTCACAGCCAAAGAAGTGCGACAGTGGGCCCATGGTCATGGTATCCACTGGTCTTACCATGTTCCCCACCACCCAGAAGCAGCTGGCTTGATAGAATGATGGAATGGCCTCTTGAAGACACAGTTACAGCGCCAATTAGGTAGCAATACCCTGGAGGGCTGGGGCAAGGTTCTGATATTCCACAAGAGGCTGAAGAAAAGGCTCACTGGGTAAAGTGCTTGCTATGCATCAAGAGGACCTGAATTTGGATCCCTAACACCCATGTAAAAACTACACACAGTGGTACACTTCTGTAATAGCATCACTGGGCAGCAGGGGGTTGGGGAGAGACAAGTCGATCCTGGGGGCTTGCTTGCCACCTACTCTGTCTGAAACAGCAAGCTTTTGATGCAATGAAAGACCCTATCACAAAAAATAAGATGGAGAGCAGTAGACCAAGACACCAGCATCAGCCTCTGGCCCTAGCATGCTCACACATGCACGTACACCATATTCACACACACACACACACACACACAGAGAGAGAGAGAGAGAGAGAGAGAGAGAGAGAGAGAGAGAGAGAGGCTGAGACAGAGAGATACCATGATGTTTTTGGTTTTCACAATGCACTTTAAAGTTTTAATTTTAGAAAAATATTTTAAGTGTATGAGTGCTGTGTGTGTGTGTGTGTGTGTGTGTGTGTGTGTGTGTTACTTTCTGCAATGTTGGTGGCGGCCAGAAGAGGGCATTAGATACCCAACAACTGGAATTATAGACAGATGGTTGTTAGCTACCATGTAGGTGCTAGGAACCAAACCCAGGTCTTCTACAAGAATAGCCCAGTCCTCTTAACCACTGAGCAATCCTACCAGCCCCAATTTGATTTTCAAATTGTGTGTGTGTGTGTGTGTGTGTGTGTGTGTGCACATGCTTGCCTGCAGGCATGGGGGGGGCGTGGGTGCCTGTGAAGATCAGAGGCATTGAATTCCCTGGAGCTGAAGTTGCAGGACATTGGTAGCCTCCTTATGTGGGTGCTGGCAACCAAACTTGGGTCCTCCACAAGAGAAACAAGTGTTCCTAATTGCTAACCCCCCACAATGCATTTTGTCTTCTTCCCATATCTGGAGTTCAGTGAGCCCAGTTTCCTTGCTCTGTTGTTGTGAGTTATGACAGCTTATGAATCCTTTGCTGCAGAGTAACTCCTATCCTTCCAGATTCATTTGCATATTTCCTCTCTGACTGAAATGACAGGAGCCAGTCACATAAGCCTAAGCCCAGCAGTGAAAACTGATAAACACCACTGACACAACCTGCAGGCTAATTCTGATTAAAAACGCCATTAACAATATTTCTGGCAAAAGAAAATTTTAATAAGTGAACTCGGTTAGCTTTCTATTCATGCTAATGGAGGGGCAGCAGTGCAGATAATCCAAATGTCAGTTGTGTTTAATTTTCCTATGCTGGTCTCTGAGTGACTGTGGAGGCTCCAGGGCAGGCACAGACTTCTGCTGGTGACGGACCCTACAGAGAACACTGTGAAGTCTGTGTTGTCTAGTTCTTCAGTTTTTCTTCTACCTATGAGATGTCTCCTTTTGGATTTTTTTCCCAGGAATATTTGCTTCCACACAACCATTAAGCGCAGACGTCCTGAGTCTTGTAATCTTCCCTCTTTTTCACTTCATCTCATTTCCTTGCTCAATCCCTGTTATGCCCATGGTCTCTGTGGACATTTCTCTAATGGTCACTCATGCATGCACACCTGTAGGCAAGACTTCTCCTATAGCTGGGGGCTGTATGCTCAGCAGCTTACCACACAGGCCCTCTTTAAGGTTAGCAAAGTTATATAAATTCCACCTTCCTCCCTGGGGAGCAGCCTATCATTTGTCTGTCTAGAAATCTGGAATCATGCTGAACACCTCCTATTCCTCACCTTCAATCTCTATTCCAATAGCAGATCCTGTTGGTTTTGCTTCATAATTGTTTCTGGCAGACCTAACACCACTGCTAGCTATGTGCAAGTACACCTCTCCTCTGGCCTAGATCAACAGAATCACCCATATATCTTTTGGATCCTATATCATATTTTCTTTGGAATATAGCCAAATTGATTATTTCAAAGCAGAAATCTGAAAATAAATGTCCCTACCAGTTGTAGATGCACTTTGAAACATTTCTAGAGGAAACTGTATCATTGGGGTTTACTTTCAAATGTTTCAGGAAAAATAACAGGCTGAAGAAAGATCAAACAAGATAGAGAGGATGAAGATTATCCTTGAAGATGGGTTATGTGTGGAGCAGGGGTTCATTTCACTGTTTTATTTGGATATGTTTTCAAAACTTCCCATGATAAATATCAATACATGCATACAAAGAAATATGGAAATGATATTGTCTTGCTTAAGACATTTATTAACTTATTTTTTCTCATAGTAAAGATGAAATTCTTTAATAAAACCTCAATTTACTGTGCAGTCTTTTCTTTGCTGATTGTTTTCTCTGTGTGATGTATGTCTATGTATGCATGCATGCCACTATGCTCATTTGTTTGTGCACATGTGGAGGCCAGAGGTCAGTGTGACTGTGTTCTTCAGTCGTTCACTATCTTATTTTTTAAGATAGGGTCTCTCATGGTGAATCTGTAGCCCACCGATTCAGCTACAGCAACCAACCACTAGGCCCAGCCATCTTCCCGTCTTCACCTCCCCTGTGCTGAGACTGCAGGCAGAGTTCACCACATACAGCTTTTCTGATGAGTGCTAGGGATCCAAATTCATGTTATGGTGCTAGCCTGGAAAGCACTTTGCCAATTAAGCCATTTCTCCAGCCTGCCAAGACCAATTTGTACCACATACTACTATTAGGAGTTTTATTTACTTTTACTTTACTTGTAAGAATGTTTTGCCTGCATGTATATAAGTGCATCCATGAATGCAATGCCCACAGAAGCTAAAAGAGGGCATAGGATTCCCTAGACTGTAGTTATGTATCATTGTTAGCTGCCATGTGGGTGCTGGGAACTGAACCCGGGTCATCTGTAAGTGCAGCCAGTGCTTTCAATTTCTGAGCCATCTCTTCAGCCCCATGCACCATGTGCTCTTGTTCTCAGATTTCCAGTTGTTTTCCTGCGTGTTACTCTGTTGTTCTTGTTCCCAGTGCCAGGCCAATGCCCTCTCCTCTCTCTGACCAGGTCAAATGTCTCTAATACAAACTCTGCAAACACTGAGCACTTCCCTTTCATAGCACTCGATGCTGCTGCAGTTTCTGTCTGATTATGTAAGCCTTTCGATCAATGTCTCTTTATTCCACTAGACCATAAAATCCAGAATCACTCTTTTATCCCACAACAAGGTACCTAGCACATGCTATCCGGATCAATAAGATTGACTGGGGACTGGAGAGTACATAGAGGTGGAAATCACTTTACAGTTTGGCTGTAGAAACTCCAGGATCTGTTAAAGATGAATAAAGTTGGAACTGTTGAAGGAAACTGGCTTGTCTGTGCACAGTGCCTGTGGGGCAGCCTGCTGCTGTCTCAGGGGCTCTGCTCATGTTTCCTGACACAGTAAAGAACAGAGCGGTCTCAGTTCCAGGATCAGAACAGCCTCCTTCCTGGCCTGAGCACTCCACAGCTCCTCTGACTATTGTGACTGCCTCTAACAATACTTCCCAGGACTCAGGACTCTTAGGAGTGGACTATTTTTATTTTGTGATGTCCAGATCTGCCCTCTATCCTTCCTTCATCTCTAAGTCAGTTACTCTGAGTTCTGGTCTGCTTCAGTTTCTCTACAGCAGCCCTGGCTCAAACTGTTTTCCAGTGGAGCCTGGCTTACACATGCCAGCTCTCCTATCTACATTACCTACTATCCCAGCTTAATAGCAGAGATCTTTCAGGACAAATATCACTTGGCTAATGATGACTTGTAAGCCAGTATGATGACTTTTGTCCTCCTTCTTAGGTCTTCAGGAATAATTCACGAATTTATGTCTAAGCAGTGTTTCTCTCTTGACCTTCTGCCCTCAGCCTATACTCCCCGAGCCTTAAAGCAGCAAACAGTCTGCCTAGATGGAGGTCTTTGCTGCTGCAATCAGCCTCACAGCCAAGGGGATGCCGCCATCTGTGGAGATGATGTCTTTCCATGCTAAGGTCTGGAGTCCGTTCATTGTTGTCTTCTCCCCATGTTGTGTGAACTACAGATATTAGCATGAAGTGGAAAGAAGTCAGGCTCAACAAGCAGGAGCCAGATCTGCTCTCAGCTTTATTATCAAGCTGCACATCTTAGTCAAACCACTCCCCTTGTGTTGGGTTCAGTTTCTGTGCTTGGACAAGTGTATGTGCACGTGTGTGTGTGTGTGTGTGTGTGTGTGTGTGTGTGTGTGTGTATGAGTGTGTAATGTTTTGCTAGATTCTTGTTTTCCAAAGATTAGACCAATGAAGGTATTTGGTAGCCTGTAAGGTTGCAGACCTTTAGAGCAAAGATTTATTTACAGCAGGGCTTCTCGTAGCCTTTAAGAGTCTCATGCTTTGCTGATTGAGCTAGCTAAGGATTACTTATGGTTCCTAATGTAATCATATGTACTGTGACTCTCCATGAGATATGAACAGAATTAAGGGCATACTACACATGCATTAACACTGATGGGAAAATTAGGGAAATAACAGATGAGATCATTTTTGGCTACAAAAGTCTAGACTTTTAAGTTTTTACTTTCTTACCCGTGCTTTGAAGTGTAACATCTAAACATGATGTGATCTGCAAAGTCTTTGAAAAAGGAATAAAATGTTTATTGAAAGGAGGCACCCTGGAGACTGGGGAGATGAAGTGCTGTCATGTACACACGAGGACCTGAATCCTGACCTCTAGAACTCACAGATGGAAAGCTAGGTGTGGTGTCACGCACTTGTAATCTAGATGCTTGGGGGGGGGTGCAAAAACAGACAGAGCCCTGGGGCTTGAGGACCAGTGAGACTAGCCTACTTGGTGAATTTCAGCTACAGTGAGAGATCCTGTCTCAAAAAAAGGAGTGAAAGACACCTGGGAAACCACATCTGAGGTTGTCATCTGACCTTCACATATATGCACAAACACATGCATGTGCACTTGCACATACATGTACATCTGCACACACATGAGCAAACACACACCTGTAAGTACACATGTGTATGCATGTATACTCACAGAAACACAGAAATGAGGTATTACTGGAAGGAGATGCTCAGCTATTTTAACTCAGGACTTTTAGGTAGGCCATATAGTTCCCAATTTACTATCTGGTACCTTCCTGGGGGAGGCACATTCCCTTTGTCAACAGTGTGTGACAGAACACTCACCCAGATGAACCAAGCCAATCATTTCAAAAATGAAGAATCAGGAAGCCTTAGTCACTCACACCAAGATGCAGTTTTTGGAGACTGGAATTTGTTAGTCTCCTCATTCAATGTTAACTAGTTAGGAGCTCTGTGAGTGCTGGGTTCATGTTTAGATGACATGAAATCTAAGATTCTATAGAACAGTGAGTTCTACTTCACAGTAACTTTGTATGTGTGCACATGTTCATGTGAGTACACATGTTTGCACACACATGAAAGTTGGAGGTTAGTCTTGGTTGTCATTTTTTTGAGATAGGGTCTCTCACTGGTCTGGATTAGGCTGCTCTATATGGCCAGGAAGTTCCAGGGATCCTCTTGTCTTGGCTGCACCCATGCTGGGACTGTAAACACATGCCACCATGCCTGGCTTTCTTTCATATGAGTTTTACGGGTCAAATGTAGGTCTTCATGCTTGTGTAGCAAGCAACTTTACTGACTCTCTCACCAGCCCCTTACTTCATATGTCAGATCATGAACGTGATCCTATAAACCAAACTTAAGGCAGGACAATTATCAGAAAACTGTTAGTTCATCGAAACTAAGGGTCTATCTTGGTTAGTTTAGTCCCAGAAGACTAGTTTTATAAGCATGGACTATTTCACCTGGTTCAACATTCAAAGTCTGCTCCTTGGCCATGGGTCACAAAAACAACATTTCATCTGCTGCCCAGAGCTCAGGATCTCAGTTCTAACTCGTAAGCTTTGCTGAGCTTCCTTATGGCTGCAAGTTTCTCAAACCTCACTGACTCTGGCTTCACTCAGCCTCCCAGCTCCCACTGTCCAGTTTAGGAGCTCACCCTCCATGGTGCTTTGCCTGGCCCTCTGAGCTTCCTGAGTTTTCTTGTTTCTCAGTGCTTGCTGTGAATTCTCTTAAGCTCTTCTTGACAAGCCACTCATCTTGCTCACTACTGTAAGTGCAGCTCCCAGTAGAGTTTTACCAATTCCTGTCTATACTGTGTAGGTCACAAAACTGGACACAGATGCTACCTAGTAGAACTCCAGAAAGTCATATCTGGGCATTTTGAAATTTCTAAATAAAATAGGAAGAGGAGGAGAAAGCATAGCACATATTAATGGACCATGGCAAACAGAAGCTACTTCCTCAGAGCACTTGACATTTGTCTTTATTTTTGGAATGTCCTCCTGCTGCTTTTACTATCAGTCTCTATTTGTTCTTGACAAGGTTCATAGAACAGGAGAAAAGGGAAAGAGGAAGGAGGAGTGTGGGAAAACAGTTCATTAACACTAAAGAATAAAGACAATGAAAAGAGGTTGCTACCTTGACTATTGCAACCCCAGCTGGTAGGAGACTGGGAACACTGATTCCATTTTCCACCTGTTGTGATCTTAGCTCCTCCTTCTTCTGTGCTGGTCTGCTGTGTCCCCCGTGGATACACTGGTTCTTTGATAACCAGTGGCTTTGTGTATGTACATGTACTTGTTCATGTGTGTGCAGGTGGATACGCACAGAGGCCGGAGGTCACCCTCAGGTGTTATCCTCAGAACTCTAGCCATCTTTTTTTTTTTTTTTTTGAGACAGGGTCTCTCATTGGCTTGACACTCACAAATCTGACCAGGAGTGATAGAGTTCCAAGCGTGTGTCTCTGGCACCACACCCGGCTACTTCCGTGGGCTCTCTAGGTATTGAGCTCAGGTCCTCTTCCTTGCACAGCAAGTACTTTACTAACCTGAGCCATCTTCCCATCCCTAGTGCCATTCATCGTAGGATTCAACTTTTACTGAATCTGAATTGCTATTTATCCATGCTTATATTCTAAGTGCTCTTCGTTGTAACACACTTGAGGGAAAAGGAGCCACTAAGCCTGGCAGTTTTATGTGGATTCTGGGGATCAAATTCAGGTCCTTATAATTCTGCATCTCACTTTACCAACTGAGAAATCTCTCCAGGCCTAATATCTTCGCGTGTGTTTATGTGCATTCATATGTGTGCAGGCACATGTATATGTATGTACCTGCACCAAAGCCAGAGGAAAACCTGTCATACCAGGTGCTATCTTGTTGTTCTTGTTGGCATTTGGGAATTTGACAAATAAACCAGGCTGTCTGGCCAGGGAGCCCCAGGGATATATCTGTCTCTTCCTCCCTAGCCCTGGGATTACAAGTATGAGTCTCAAGGCTCAGCTTTTTTACATGAGTTCTAGGGATTGAACTCAGGTATTCATACTTACAAGACAAGCACTTTACCAACTGTTTTTTCACCCCATCCTACCAGTAGCTTCTGGAACTGTCAAATGACAAATGAATACCACATGGTTGGAATAGTAAGAGTAAGGAATGTGATTCAGTGTTGAGGTGCTACAAAGAATGTGTCCTGTTTCCTCATCATCTCAATATATTTAAGATGGCTGAGACTTTTTGAATGTCATTGGAGATTCAGGAATAGAGCAGCCCTTCTGAAAAGAGGAACCTTGCCAATCCTCGGGGAAGCTTTTCCTCAAGAGCTCACAGTAGTACTTCTACCCTTGATGCTTCAACAAGGAACCCATAATAATCTGCAATGTTTTTGTAAGTCCAGAGCTATAAGAGACTAGTATGAATCAGCAGAGATGGTAGAGTTTATCATTTGATTGTGGATTAAAAAATATATATCTAAAAGAAAGTCTGAGAGCATTGTTAGGAAGTATAATTGTAAAACTGTATGAATTATGTTACAGTACTAAGCTAATGAGTTTGGTCATTTTCCCTTCTTTTAACTCCATCTCCCCCCAAGATGATTCTTGATGCAAAACCACTTCTTATACATAAGAACACACACATGCCAGTGGGAAGAATGCTTAGTCCCTACTCTATTTGAGGCATGCTCTTTGATATCTTTAGATGCCTCCTTCTTAGAACTGACCCTTCAGGCCTCTGGATCTTGATCTACCCAGTACCCAAGAAGTATTACTGTGAGACTCATGGTCATTTATTGTACACACTTATCTGCCATCTGCCTTCCAGGTTTCTGAAAGCAGAGGTCTTCGTTACCCACCATAAGCCCAAAGGAGTTTATCTAACTAGTTCTGTGAGTTTAATCAATTCCTAATCCCTCTGAATTTTGGATATCACATCTATTAATTGCGATTAGTGGTATCTTTACTGCATTAAGTGGTTGCTGGAGTTTCAGTGCAAATAATACATACATTCTTAATACTGCACAGACTAAGTGCTCAGGTAGGAATAACTGGAACATAAAACAGAATATCTATAACTTCAATGTCAGTGGAACTTGGCCTCACATCTAAGAGTTCTCATTAATGACCACGGGGGTTGCATTCAGGGAGATTTCCTGCAGGTGAAAGGGCTCTAAATCAGTCATCCTCGGGCTGGAGATATAATTTTTCGGTTAAACATAAATCTTCATATCCTTTTTCTGATTACTTGTAAGAAAGAAATGCAAACTTTGTTTTAAAAACAACCAAGGTCTATGAAGGCACTGAACAGTTTAGAAGGAATTGCTGAACAGGCAAAGAAAAACGACAGTGTCAGTTGATCTGAAATTTTGGGCAACGCATCGAGAGTCAGAGGTTTAAAGGTGGTTTGGCCTTGCTGTGAACCAATCCCAGACCCCTGGGCTGCACACCATCATCACAGAAGACCACTGGACCATATTACTTTCCAGATTTTTGACAGCACATCTGCCCCACATAAAAGGAGGTGAATTGAGGTCAGAGTCTCCACAGTCTACCAATAATAAATGGGCAGTGCATTGCCCTTTTGGCCCATACTCAATCAATTCTGAATGAATAAAAAATTAAAAGGCAAGTGAAGTATGCAGGTGGGATGGGGGAAAGGGAAAGGAGAAATGGGAGGGGGGTGCCATACATTGGTTACTGCCTTTATTTAATAGTTTCTCTTTTCTACTGGATCTTAGAATCTCTATGTTCTGACATTTTCAGCTTGGTCAGTCAGGATCAGGGAGGTATGATACTTAAAGAATATCCCTAGGAACAGGGAACCAAGACAGACTTAGGAAGTTACAATGGTCTGGACCCTAATCTTGACAGAAACACTAATTTGGTACTTTTCCACTAGTGATATACTCAGCTCATACTGACAATCTCTTCTAAGCAGTGTAGATGATCACTGCTTCCTCCTTGACTCTACAATTCTCTCTGAGGGGTCTCCTGCTACTCTGTCTCACCATATAGATTGGGTTCTTATTGTTGTGGTCACATAACTTATTTGAATTCATTATTTCTCAAGAATCATATTATTTTCTCATTGTTGTAACCAAATACTTGACAAGAAGAGATTTGAGGGAAGAAGGGTTTGTTTTGGTTTACAGTTTGAAGAGATACAATACATCAAGGTGGAAAAGACATGAAGACAGTTGAAAAAGTTCAGCTGATAACATTGCATCCACGATCAGGAGGCAGCATAAACTAGATGTGGGCCTGGGCTATAAACACCAAGGCCTACACCCAGGGTCCACTTTCTCTCTCCCAAGGGTTCTACAACATTCTCTAATAGTGTCACCAGCTGGGGGTCAAGTGTTCAAATGCATGAGCCTATGGGGGGACAATTCACTCTCAAACCACCACAATCTGAAATAGTTTCTTCCCACTCCCATGGCAGAGAATTACAGACGGGTGGCTGTCCTTGGGCCATCTACTTGTTACCTGCCTGTCTTTACTTACCTACCCTATTTCCCCTGGGGACTTTGCCTAATCTGCTATCTATTGGCTTGGAAAGGGATACCTATCATGGAAAAGAGCAGTCAGTGATGAGAATATTCCCACTTACCACTCCATCTATCCGAGCTACCTGCTCTCTGATGCCTTTACATGCCTGCCTCTCAAAACTGACCACTTAGACCTTTGTCTAAGTGTTAGCCTCGTGGTCTTTTACTATGCTTATCCGCCATCTGGTATTGTCTAGTAGAGTTCACCAGGCTTCACTCAAAATGATGGTGGAGTTTTATGCTCTAATGAGTAGTTCTTGGGGAAATTAGCCAGAGGTAATAGAGACCCCTCTGACCTCTTTCAAATGATCTCACGTAATTGGTTGGCTATACCATCCCCATCCAACACTGACTTGGTAAGAACCTATTTAGTGAATTAACATTTACACATGCTCTGTTTGGGGTCTCTTCTCATATCACTGAGTTTTTGCTAATTTTAAATGGCATTGCCACTTCCTTGGAGATTAACAAGATATGAAGCAATCCCGATATTTTAATCAGGGTTTGGGGCTGATTTCCTGCTGAATAGCAGGAAACGTGGTTCTTGTGCAGATCCATTTTTCATTTGTTTTCTCATTTACATCCCTAGTTTAAAGAAAATTGACTTTTTAAAGTGAGTAATAATTAATCTTTGAAAACCTGCTCTTGCTTGGCTTTACAGCTATTTCAGAATTCCTAGCATATACTTCAGCCAAGCAGAGCCTTGAATGTGAGCAGGTGGGATGGCAAGGGAGGGGATGCAGTGGTTTACAGACACATTGAAAGTACAGAGTGCCAGACCAGTTGGACAGGAGGTACTGAGATTACCTCTTACAGACTCTAAGTGGCCCAGGGAAAAAGCTTGTGTTTGGAGACTCTTCTCAGACTTTCTGGAATTGGAGAAATGGCCTTTTCAATTCAAATGAACCGCAAAAGCAGATTGATGGATGGCACAGAAATGTGTTATAAAAGTTAGATTATAAAGGAATGGATTTCATTTTTAGCACTATAATACAAGATGGGCAGGCAAGCCCTTCAGGTGTCGAACAGATGAAAATGCTAGATGAAATACTTCAGCAAGAATTTGTAAGTGTGGCATGGCGAAGTAATGGGAGTCATCAGATATGATGATAATGGATAAGAATATGTCGTTCTATGAGGATGTATTAGTTATGTTTCTGTTGCTGTGATAAGACATCATGACCAAGGCAACTTACAGGAGGAAGGGTTTATTTGGCCTGTAGTTCAAAGGGATTAACTGGAGTCCATATGGTTGGGGAGGAGTGTTGGCAGCAGAGGCTGGAGCAGAAGGTGATCACATCTTGATAGGTTCTCGGTACCCCAGCGGATGACTCCACAAACATGGGGTATGGTTTGCCTTAATTGGACTCAGTGACTTTAAATAAATAAGTAAATAAACAAACAAATAAATAAATAAATAAATACATTTGAATTATAAAAGTAGGACATGAAGTTGGAATGGAGATGTCCTGGGAAGTCCTAGGAGGAGTGAGAGTAGAAACAATGTGTTCATTCATACATTGTATACATGTGTGAAATTTTCAAAGAACAGATAAAAAAATAAAGAAAAGAAAAGAGCTTAAACTTCTTCAGAATTCCTAACCCATGTGCCCACTCTTCAAATGGTAGGTCACCTATATAATTCAAATGAATTATGGTCACCTATATAATTCAAATGAAATAACTTCTTAGATGTAAGGGCCCCTAACATGGCAGTGTCCACAAGAGCTCGTCTAAAATGTCCACAACAAATACTGGATGTGGTGGTAGACACCTTTAATCCTAGCACTTGGGAGGCAGAGGCAGAGGAAGGTGTATCTCTGTGAGTTCGAGGTCAGCCTGGTCTACAGAGTGAGTTCCAGGACAGCTGGGGCTATTGGGAGACCCTGTCTCAAAAAGACAAAAAACATGTACACAACTTTCAATGACACAAACACCTCGAACCCAGGTCTCCAGATGCCTTTTTCCCTTCTTTATTTCTCTAGTACATTTAATTTTTAAAATTCTCATAGAATATATTAGATGTCATTTCACCTTTCCAAACAAATCGACTGTCTCCGCATCTCCTCTCCCCATCCCTGTCTCCCATCCTCCCGTTAGACCTCCCTCTAAGTCTCTTTTCCTTTCTCATGTCTTACACATCTTCTTGCCTCCCCTTTTCTTTCCTCAGCACCCATTTCAATCCTCTCTTTGCTTTTATTTTTTTAGACTTTATCCACATTTCCGCCCCTCCCACGTGTGTGTGTGTGTTATGTGTGTGTGTGTGTGTGTGTGTGTGTGTTATGTGTCTTTTATTTTTCTGAGTTTGGGCCATGACTCTTAAAAATAAAATAAACACCTAGTTTTTTCAAAATATCATAGAAATTTCTTTATATGTCCCAACTTACAACACCATCTTGCACCCCCTGAGTTATCAAAAATCTTATGTGTTATAAGCATACTGTTCATTTGTTTTTGGAGATCTAGAGCCCATGTTCAGAATATTTTAAAAAATATTTTAAAACTCTAATTCAAGTGATATGTATATGTATATATTTATGTATATATAACTATGTATATATATATGTGTATATATACTGTAGCAATACAAATTGGACAGAACAACAACAAAAGAACTGAAAAAAACAAAACCAAACAAACAAAAAACTCTGAAAAGACTCAGAAAAAGATGCAGGATATGTATGACAGAGTGCAGGGACTCAGGTGGGGTGGGGGGCATGGAAAGGGAAGCGACTCTAGATTCGATTGAGAAATGATGTACGACATGGAAAAAGTTTAATAACAATAAAAATATTTCTGTTGATTCTTTGAGGATTTCAAATGATGTATTTTGATCATACACGGACTCCCCCTACTCCACCCCAACCTTCCTTCCCATCAGACTTCATACTCTCTTATTATTTTTTAAAGCCTATAAATCCCAATTTATGCCCTCAAATGCCTTTGGGTGTGGGTCTACCCAGTGGTCAACCTACTAAGTGTCACACTCTTAAAGAAAACAAGCTTGTCCTCTTCCAACAGCCATCAGCTGCCAGTAGCTCCCCAGGCAGGGTCGGGCACTTTGCCCAACACTCACGGGGAATTTTGTCTGCCTTGAGAAGTGTGCAGTCCCAACTGCTGTGAGTTCCTATGTGCAACTGCCCTACTGCCTGGAAAACACTATCTCCTTACAGCTGTCCATAGCCTCTGAATCTTACCATCTTTCTAAACCCTCTTCTGCAATGATTCCTGATCCTTTGGAGTCTTGGGAGAGTGAGAGTGATATAATTATCCCACTGAGGGCTGAACACCCCATGGTCTCCTATTTTCCACACGTTCAACTGTTGTGGATCTCTGTGCTACCCACCAGCTGTTGTAAGAAGAAGCTTCTTTGGTGAGATCTGAGAGATGGATTAATGTATGGGTGCAGTCATTAGGAATCAGGTCTCAGTACATAGCGCTAACTGGCCTGAAACTCACTATGTAGACCAGACTGGTGTGGAACTCACAGAGGTCTATCTCCCCATCCCTCCTGAGTGCTGGGGTTAAAGGCATGTGTCACCACACCTGACCAAAATTCTTATTGATAAAGTTTGAAGTGACTGGAGATCATAATCAAAGATCACTAAATATACAAGAAAAAAACCAGACTGAGAGTCAATAAAACTCCACAAAGAAGGCAAATATTTAAGTAATCTGATGGAAAATATGAACAACATGTATACTTCAGATGTTTAAAGAAAAATGGAAGAGATAGGAAAGAGAATAACCACAGGATCGGGAATACTTGGGAAAAAGTAAACCAATAATATTCAGGAGTGAAAAGAATAGCCAATGAAATGGAAACCTTTATGCAAAGAGTGAATATGTTCTGGAACATTCCAGAATGTTTCTGAAAATAGATCTGAATATATCACCACAAAGGCAGTTTATAGGTGTATTAGTCAGTTTTCTGTTGCTGTGATAAAGCACCATGACCAAGGAACTTATAAAAGGAAGAGTTTATTTGAGCTTACGATTGGCAGTTCCAGGGAATTAGAGTCCATTGTGGCGGGAGGCGTGGCTGCTGGATCTGGAGCAGCAAACTGAGGGTCACATCTCGCAAAGAGCCCAGGAAACAGAGAGAGGGCAACTGTAGACCACAGAGGCTTGTTAAAACTCACTAAGCCTGCCCCCAGTGACACACTTCCCCCAGCATGGCCACACCTTCTAAGACCTCTAAAAACAGCGCCACCAACTGGAGACAAATGTCTGAATACTTTCAGCCTATGGGGGACACTCATGCAAACCACCACAATAGGTAAAGGAATAAAAAATACAAAAGAGGCTAAAACATGTAGAGAACTGACTCAAAAGGTCTTGTGTATATTATGTGGCATCAAAGAGGAGAAAATAGTGTCTGGAGAGGCAATATTCAAGTTGATAATATGCAAAGGGAAAATCCTAGAACCGGTAGAGAAACTGAGTACTTTGAATCAATCCCCAAACTAGAGTAGTACAAAATAATAAATAAGGCTGGCAATTTCGGGATCATTCATATGAAAGTCCTCCGCAAAGAGATACACAGTAAGTCTGGGCAGGAAAAAGAAGAGAGTTATAATTATGACTAGCCACATACTGTCCCTTTTCCTCTCTTGGTCGTTTTACCAGCTTGTGTTCAGTTGAATACCATATTTATTATGAGGATTCCAATTTTGCATCCCTTGCTTAGAATTCTGCTGTGAATTTGGACTCAGATTCCCAGTCTTTCAAATCCCAGACCAAATAAGTCCGAAGTGGGGACCTTTATTCCCTGCAAGTCTGTCTCCCTTTTTTCATCGTTTTTTCCCTTTCACCTCAGGGTATTCCCTTGGCTGTGGCAACATCTATTATTTTCACATAATCCATTCCTGCTTGTTCTTCACATCTCAGATCCTCCAAGAGTATTGTCCTGGCCTAGCTCTTCTAAATGAGAGCTAACGCCCTTCCTCTGCCCTCTCAAAGCTGTCTAAAATGTCTAGCCTAGCACTGCCCATATGGGACAGTAATGGAGGACGCTTGCCTGCCTCTTGGCCTGAACAAACATCAGCTATCCAGACATTAGTTGTCAATTGTTTAGGAGATGCCAGGTGCCTGAACAAATGATCACAGGGAGCTAAACTCAATAGTAGACTTATGTGCAGGGCAGTAAGGGAGTGCAGAAGAGATGCGGAGTGTTCCCTACCTAGTCTGAAGGTTGCAGCCCCGGACATGTTGGAATACAGTCTGCAAGGAAATATTTGAACTCATAGTCTAATAGACAGAATAGACTGGACTTTTGGGAACATTTTAGGTAAAGAGAGTGCAATCAACAAGCAGTTGTGTGGAGAAATGTAAGCAGGAAAGAGAAGATGACAATATTTGGAAAGCACAAAGTGTCTCTCGAGAGCCCAGATTCTCTGAGTCTGCACCTCAAAATTTGGCCCTTCCCTTGAGATGATAGAGACTCTGAAAGACTTTCATTACAAAATTTGCGTAGTCAGAGTTACATCCTAGGGAAAAAATCACTCAAGAAGCAGCAAGGAGACTATCTCCAGAGATCTGGAATTGGGCACAGAAAGGGAAGTTGCAAGACTTACAGGTGGATGAACGTCAGGAGCTGATTAGGGCAGGAAGGAGAGAGAGAGAGCTAACGGTTCCGAACAGTGTGCTGGGGGCAGGTGCTCCTAAAAAACCTGAAGATTTGCTTGGGACTGTCATCAGGGGGGTTGTCCAACTGTGAGCAATGCCTCCGGCCTGGCTGAGGCTAATCTGGTTCTGTTCATGTCTCTCTAGAATCATCGTTGGAGTTGCTGGAGATACTGCCTTTCCATCCAGGATGGTCTAGAGAGGGTCAGGCTGACCTGAGGGATGCATTTTCATTAATATGTTTTGCAGAAGCCCCAAACCGCTGCACAGCAAGTGAGATAATATATCAACTTTCATTCTTTCACGTTTCCACTGTCTTTCATTAGTTGTATGCCTGTTTTAGCATCACCTTTGATCTCGAGGCTCAAAACAAATAATAACTACATAGTCAATATTCATTAAATGTGTCAAGACAGGTTAATCCTCAGAAATATAATTTGGATGTTAGAATTCAAAACTATTTGGGCTTTAGTTAGCATGTTGAATATGTTTAGTGGTAACTGGTGACTAATTAGTGCTATAGGTTGATCCTGGTAGTTCCCTTTTTGTAACCTTCCTTTTTTTGTAATATTTTGAAAACATTCATTTAATAAGAAATAGTAATCTCCATAGGTGGTTATCTAAATGTTGAATTTTCATGTTAAATTATCCATCTGATAGCATGTATAGCTGTGATTAAATTCATGAATATAGATATTCTAAGATGAATGATTTCTTCATTGCACTATAGTGCTTTCTTTGACCCAGACTTGTATTAGCATTCACATGCTTTTAATATCACACAGTGTTGCCAGTGATTCTGTCCTTAATGGATAAAGTTATAATTACAGATCAGAAAACAAATATCAGGACATGGTGGTGTTGTCACACCATAGCCTTAGAGACAATTGTGTGAGTATATGCACCCTCATGCATACACACATGAACACACACACATGCACATGAACACACACACACACATGTACAGACAAAAGAGTCCAGAGGAAACTGACCCTGGATTTAAAAACACCATCAGTTACTGAGTAAGGGTGATTTGAAGATAAAAGTGTATCCACCAGCCTTTTCTAAGTACAGTGTGCCATAGGAATCCTGCACATGCTAGTTCTAACTGAGAAGCAGCCTGGCAGAGAGAATTAGGGGTAGACTTTAACAAAGACTTCCTAGTTTCGAAGCCATGTCTCACTTTCCTCATTTGTAAATGAGGCTCTTGTTCTTGCCTCCCAGGATTCTATTCTTAGAGCCAAACAACCACCATCTTCATGAGCTCAGTTGTTTCTGCTTGCAAGAGATCATGGAACCTGGGCTTGTTGACTGTTAACAGTGCCTAGGAGAAGGAGGGGCTGGGGAAAGTCACAAGACCCTCACCTGAGTATGCAGCCATTCCTCTCAGGCATGGTATGCTATTCTACCCTAATCATACATAATGCCCTAATCACTCCTCATGTTCATGGGGAGAGGCTAGAGTATATAGTCTGGGGGGCTTGCAGAAAAGAAGTTCCATTTATGAAGCTATGGGGAAGCCAACATCCATGCTGGGAGTAGAGCTTGCAGGACAGTTATTTAAGATCACTCATGTCCCTGTCACTAACCCCTCACCCATTGCTCTGTAATTATGTAAGCTAAATAAATTCATTGGTTCATCAGGGTAAACTTTGGTGAAACTGAAGTTTAGGTTTTCAATGGGAATTCAGAAGAAAACAGAAGACATTGCATACTCTACCCCCCATTCCCAGGATGAAAATTCTCATAGCTCTGGTCCTTTTGCACAGGAACTCTGCTATTGGAACTCCATGTGCCTATCCTTGGCATACTGTCATTTCATATGCCCTCAACCAACATTTACCAGCCAGAATATGAACCAGATGTTAGGTCAGTAATAAAGACACTTTCTGTGCTTTGAGGAAAGCAGAGTATAGTAAAAGAGACTGACAAGTAGATGGTAGGACAAATATGAATCACAAAAAGCATAACAGACTGAGATAGAAAATTCTAGAACTATTAGAAGGAATTTTAGTTCTTATTTGGAGGGTCTATAAAGGAAATTATATATATATATATATATATATATATATATATGTGTGTGTGTGTGTGTGTGTGTGTGTGTGTGTGTGTGTTTCACTACTGTGCTGGGTGTTGATATGGATTAGTAGGAGTGTGAAGGATGAGGAAGAGGGAAAGGTTTAAAGAACATGGGTACAGAATGAATTTGGAGGAAAATCTGTCAGCTTTTCATTTGTTTGACTGTTTCTTTGAGTTGGCCATTAGATACAGGGCTCTAGAGCATAACCAGATCCTAATCTAAGTTTGGAAGAAGTTGCATGCCTAATGAAATCAAACCCGGGAATTCCTCCTGTTCTGGCAACTGTCAGGATGAAGCCCAACTGTGTGAATCTTGCAGTCTTTGATAGACCTCTGGCTAACCTCCAGTGCTGGAGTCTAGAGACTTGGTCCTTATTTTTATTCTTCTGTGATGATGATCTAGTCATACCCAGAAACTGCTGCATATCAAGTCCAAACCTCTACCCAGTGAGAGTATCATTCTTGTAGGAGAAATGTTAGGGCAAAAAATTGGAGAAGGCTTATGGATTTCCAAATACCACTATCTCTTTTGTGGGAGGGAGGGTGGACATTGATAATAACAGCTCTCCAATAACTTTCTCCATTTCTTTTGCCTTTCAGTTACATACTAGCATACTGTTTTAAAATTCCTTGGTTTCCAATTCATTAAAATTAAACGAGTCACCTCTTAGCAGTGAAAGTACAATTTTCTGATGGGAAATGAAAACATTTTCCCTCCTATTTCGGTATTACCATCCCCACAGATTCACAGCTGACAGCCTTAACTTTAAAAGGCTGTTTTTCACAGATATGCATGGAATTCATATTAGCAGAAGAGAAATTGGGAAGAAATATACATGGAGCTTTAGGGGAGCCTGGCAGTATGGAGGACCTCTGAGCTTTTTATTGATAGTCTTGCCTGGCTGAAGAAAGGGTCACTTACTTAAGCTGATTCAATTTACTCAGTTGACTCAAAGTTCATTAAATTTAAGGTGATGCATATTATTCTTGTATTTACTCTATCCTCTGAAAGGAGAAGCAGAGCCATCCATTATCTTAAAACCTTTCTCCTCTTGGAATGGTAAGCTTAACCAGATTTCCTCCTGAGAAATCTGAGAGCTAGGCCATACCTCTCATTGTCTTTAATATCTTGACCTAATTTGTCATTCGTTATCTTCAGTCTTTTAATTTTTGCCTTAATTTCCCTCTTCCTTTTCCTTTTGTGGGTATGTATATAGATGGAGATACTTAGTTGAGAAAGCTATCAATTATGTTATATTTTAAAACACCACGTAGTTTGACTTCTATAGTATCATATTGTCTGGCCTTCCAGTGTCTGGTCTCATAATCTTCTCCTCTTCTTCTTCTTCTTCTTCTTCTTCTTCTTCTTCTTCTTCTTCTTCTTCTTCTTCTTTTTTTTTTTTTGAGATAGAGTCTTCCTATAACCTTCATTGGCCTGGAATTTGCTATGTAGGCTAGGCTGGTCTCTACCTCACAGAGAGCTGCTTGCTTCTAACTCCTGAGTGCTGAGAAATAAAGGTCTGAAAACATCTTAAGTTTTTAAAGATTATTTTGGTTTCCCTGGAACTGGCATTACAGGGGGATGTGAGTTAACTGATACAGGTGCTTGGAACTGAACTTGGGTCTTCTGCAGAGCAATAAGTGCTCTTAACCTCTGAGCCATGTCTCTAGCCAGGTTTTAAAAGTAAACATACATTAATTGGGTGATTGACATTCATGAAGCCTTTTGGTAAGAAGGGTTTTCAGCATCCAGAAGGCATGGGTTAGACATGTTTGTGGGGATGAATTTCAGTCTTTTTTCCATGAAGTAAGACACTGGTACAGAGGATAAAGTGACTATAAAGTGGATGATGGAAGGAGGGCAGATACCTTAAACCTTCGCTGTGGATATTCTAGCCTGGCCTTATGAATTTCAGTGTCATAAGACCAAATGTAAACTTCCTGGTTGGAAGAGAAGACATCTGTAGTCCAATTCCACCTTTCTTCCCAACTCTCATGGTTGCTGTTCCTTTGTGCAGGTCAGTGCACCAGACACACATCCTCACACTGTGCTTTCAGTGTTTCTTCTTACCAGTGCATGTGCTCTTCTAAAAGTTTTCAACCAGTTTCTTTGTGATTTTTCTTAAAACACAGGACAGTCACTTAAGGACAGGACACAGGTTCTTCAGCATGGGTAACTTAAGAAAGGTGTAATAAAGATATCACCTATAAGAATGTAAGTAGAATATAGGAAAACCATAAATAGTAAAGTAGTAAGTAAATGCCATTTGCCCCCTCCTTAGACAAGGAAATGATTTCCAGAATTAAAAGAAAAGAGGGTTGCAGCCTACAGCCTCCTGCCAGAAGACAGTCAAGGAGAAGAATGAGCTCTTCAGTTTCTTGCCCTACCTGGAATATCCTGCCAGCACTCATGACTGCCTGTGACCAAGAAAAGGAAGGATGAGAGAAGTAGAGGAGGGGGACTAGGAAGAGGAGAAGGAAATGGGGAAAAGAAGAAGGAGGGAGAGGAGAGAAAGAGAGAGGAAAGAACAGAAAGGGAGAGGTGAGGGAAGAGGGCGATGGGTAGGGAGAGGAGGAAGGAAGGGTTAAACAGAGGAGAGGGAGGGGAGAGATGTATGGCTGGGGAGAAGGAAAGACAAGATAGATAGAGAGAAGGGGAAGGGGTGGAGGTGGTGAAGAGGGGAAGGAAGACAGGAAGGAGAGAGTGTGACCACAAGGAGTCTTTGGGAAAGATCAGGTCCCTGGCACAGAGTGACAAAGGTTGAAGGATGGAGGTAAAATATAAGACTCAATATATCTGACCTTCACCCAAGCACAGGTGTAACTTTCTGATGCCCAAACCACTCGGGGCCACAATTTTATTAGCATTATAATGCCATGATGAAATTACTTGTTTTTGTATTTTTCTCTCCATTGCATTGTAACATTTTGGATTGCAGGAGATTAATATCTTTTCCTTCCTTCCTTCCTTCCTTCCTTCCTTCCTTCCTTCCTTCCTTCCTTCCTTCCTTCCTCCCTCCCTCCCTCCTTCCCTCCCTCCCTCCCTCCCTCCCTCTCTTTCTTTCTTTCTTTCTTTCTTTCTTTCTTTCTTTCTTTCTTTCTTTCTTTCTTTCTCTTTCTTTCTAATTAATTTATTTTATTGAACTTTTGCATATTTCATATTTAGACCTATCCCTCATATGTGTTTTCGTGTTTGTTTTCATGCTGCTTAGCACAGCACATGGCATTCAAAAGACCTCCCTAAACTCCGACCTAAATAGAATTGTTTTCTCAAAAAAAATCAAGTAAGCAATTGAGCAAAAAATTCTTGAAGAAAGTGACATCCAGGGAGGTAAGAGCACAATCTTCCTTCTTACAGAGGAAAAACACGATGACATCAGCAGTACATGTCTGTGATTTCCACCTCAACTGTCTCCTTTCTTTTACTCCTGTCTTCCATTCCCACAGGCTGTTGGTTACTTACTCAATGGGCAGTCACATCTGGAATCTCTAAATCTCATCCTTATCAAGTCACTATGAGAAACAGAAACAGAAGAGAGAGCATTCTGGACAAAGAGCTCCCTTTCCTCCTCCTCCTCCTCCTCCTCCTCCTCCTCCTCCTCCTCCTCCTCCTCTTGCTTCTGTTTCTTCTCCTTCTCGTCCTGTTTGATTTTTTCCTAAAATTCAGAGATGGAAAGCCTATGCGTGTTTCCTTCTTGGATTTGACTTCAGGTTTTACTTGGCCTTCATATTTTGAGGACACACTAAGAAAACTCCTTCCTTCCTTAAAATACACCATTTGAGAATGAGTAGAAAGAAAACACCATCATCACTGTCCTCCAACGGTAAGATTCATCCCAGAGTGCCCAATAGGGTAGCTACCATTAGTACCTGTGTGTCCTAGTTTTACCCCTGCAGGCAGCTTGGTTTAGATTGCAGAAATGGGCATTGGGGGCTTAGGATACATCTTTTATTAATGGAGCAAACTTCAGTCGTGATGGCATTGACCAAAATGAACTTCCTTATAGAGCTAGATGGAGGTCCTTAGCATTAATCTAGGCATAAGATTCTTGAAGGAGATTACAGCTTACAGAGAATATAACTGATTCTTATCAGTTTTACATGTATTTGGGCTCATCTTTTATAATACTTTAAGTATTAAAAATCAACATATATTAATTGGCCATGTGTGGGGGTACAACATGCCTTTAAGCTCAGCACATGGGAAGTAGGCCCATTCTTCACTGTGAGTTTGAGCTTTAGTTTACATAGCAAGTTCCAGACTAATCAGCGCTACACAGTGAGATCCTGTCGAAAAAAGCCAACATAAAACAAATTGTAAAAAAATATATTATTTGGACAATTGATATTCATAAAGCCTTTTGCTAGGGACTGTCTTCAGTGCCTAGAAGGTATGTGATATACTTTATTATATTTTCATTAAAATATCTTTCTCGGTTGGGCGTAGTGGCACACGCCTTTAATCCTAGCACTTGGGAGGCAGAGGCAGGTGGATCTTTGTGAGTTCAAGGCCAGCCTGGTCTACAGAGTGAGGTCCAGGACAGCTGGGACTACAGGGAGACCCTGTCTCGAAAAGACCACAAAAAAAATAAGAAAATAAAATATCTTTCTCACTATTCTTTAAAATTTTTTTTTATTATTATTAGACTTTTTCCATAGGTCATACATCATTTCTCAATTGAATCTAGAATCGCTTCCCTTTCCATGCCCCCCACCCCACCTGAGCCCCTGTATTCTGCCATACATGTCCTTATCTTTTTCTGAATCTTTCCAGTTTTTTTTCAGTTCTTTTCTTGTTGTTCTCTCCAACTTGTATTGCTACAGTATATATACATAGTTATACATATATATATGTATATATATATATACATAAATATATACATACATACATACATACTTGAATTGTAGGCTTTTTTTTTTCCTAAAAGATGTCATATTTTCCTTAAGGAAGTGCTCAAAATTCCTCCTTGGCAATCCCAAACAACTATCAATCCTGCACTTTTGCTCCACATGGGTGTTTTTCTATAAGCCCACAAGGAAATAAAATTTGGCTCATTTATCTTTTCAAATGTAGTGCTTAGCACAGGACCTGGCCCATAGCAGATGTTCAACAATCACTTGTGTGAGGGAGTGAGTGGCTTCATACTCTTTGAGAGCATCTATTGTACAAATCACAGACCTTTACTCCATTCAGCAAATGGAGTCTAAACTGTGCTACATATGGCCCTGGGAGAAAGGGTTATTTCTTCTGATTCTCATGGAGGAATTAAGCATGCAAGTTATGTCCATGTGCTGATATAGCAAGACACAAGCAGATGAAAGGATTATGATGTGATACACTTACTCTGATTTTGACGCTCTTGTGGCCTCAAAAATGTTACCTCCTAACTTCTTGTATTAATCATTACTAGCCTCTGACAAATGGAAATGTTTACTATGACGTAGGAACAAGTGGTTCAGCATAAACTACTGACTCCTGCAGCCCAATAATTGTGACATTGTTAGATAATCTGAAACAAAAAACTAGAGACATGTGATGTTTAGATACTGATGAGGAAAGGGAGACTGCTTTCATATTGGTCTTCTGTGTAAGGAAAGTATGAAGGAAGGTAGTGTGTATGTGCATGCATGTGCATACATGTGTGTGTGTCTGTGTGTGTTATTGTTATGCATGCATATATGGGAGTACATGTATTCATGAAGAATCCAGAGGAAGATGTTAGGCTTCCTGCTCTATCACTCTCTGCTTTATTCCTGCAAGACAGGGTCTCTCTCTTGACCTGGAACTAGGCCAGTGGTCAGCAAGCCCTAGTCATCCTCCTGTTTCTTACCTACCACACTGGAGTTAACCAGCTTTTTATGTAGGTACTGAGAATTTGTACCTATGTCCTGCTGCTCAAATGCAAACCCTCACTGTGACATCTCTATAGCCCCGAAAGAAGAGAGTTCAATGAGCACTGCTATGGTGGGCAGGTCTGGGCAGAATCCCTCAGTTGGGCAATTCAATAATCAGGAGAAAGTAGTCTGAGAGGTTGGGTCAGACAGTATTTCAAATCTTACATGCAAGCCTCTTCTGAGAAATGTGTAAAATGAGTGAGGAGACTTGGCTCTCAATGCTTGGTGTCAAAGTCTCTGAATATACACACCAAGCCTTATATGAATGCAGTTTGGAAATGTGGCAGAAGTGGGCTCAGTATGGCTCAAAGTGACTGTCAGCACCTAGTAACTAGCTGCAAGCTATGGTGAGGATGACTGCGTGGCACACATGAGGAGCGTTAGACACCGTCTTCCTCCCCACTAGGGAATCTTACCGCATCATTCTGAAGACTTCATAACAGGTTATCAAGCCAACCAATTCTTTGCTTGTATTTAATACGTATCAGTCATTGCTCAATCAATAACATAGACCATCTGCCTTCCAGACACTTGTCAGAGAGAATAACCATAAATTGTCAGCCCCAGAGCCCTTATCAGAATCCAATCTGAGAAAATAGACACTTAAGGAGGATAGTCTCTAAGGAATAGTTTTCATACTTTGATTGTCCTTGTAACAGGCTTTTTTCCTTTCTTCTAGTGACATCTTACTGGATACTCAGTGTAAGGAATAGAGAAAAATGAAGACTGTATAACCATTCATCCCTGTCTGGCCCATGAGGCATCTTCTACAGCTCCTGAGCACTATAGTTTAGAAGCCACAGGTCTATGAAAAATGCTAATTCTTTCTTCTTCCTCACATTCTGTCTCTACACTCAGATAGTGGAAAGCTAGCTGTAACCAGACCTCATTTAGCTAAGTACTCACAAAACTGCCTTTTCTAAATTATGCCTTTAGCATACCCTAAGGAAAAGATCAAGAGTAATCATGTTTTTTTTTTTTTTTTGTCTTTTTGTAATTTTGGATTGGTAGAAAAAATATATGGAGAGTCTGTTACTTTTATAGTCTAAAAAAATAATAGAAAATCTGACCATAGTAGTATAAAAATGAGTGTTCTTGACAGGTAGATTAGGGAACAGAACCAGAATATTTTGAAAATATTAGAGTCTATAAGCAGAATGTAGCCTGGAAGTTGGTGTCATCCGACAAGATCAATATTATAGACATCAGAATTGGGATGGGCACACTTGCGAGATGGCAGTGATTTTTCTGTGACACCCATTTAGAGAGAAGGTAGGTGGGTAGGGGAAGACAAAGCAGCAGAGGGCAGCAGGGCAAAGGTGGCAGAAGGTACCCTTTAAGAAATCCTGCAGGATTTGATTAGTTGGATTTGTATAAGGAGTGGGTATTTCTGTCCTGTAGGAGTCAGAATCAAAGCAAACCACATTTGGTAGGATGACCCAGTCTCTAAGCCGAGATGGTCAGGTCAAGGAGTTGAAGGGGAATGACTAGGGAAATAGGAATGACTAGGGGTTCTGAATGTAAACTACTTTCCTCCAAAACTTCTCCGGTCATCCCAAGATCTTCTTTGAATGATGGAAGTAGCCAAACCCTTGTGATGTCACAAACTCAACTTTTTATATTTGAATACAAAGAAGGTGAGGCATCTCTCCAAAAGGGTTTTGCAAAGTCTTTTTCTTTTATTTTTTTAAATAAAAAAAATTTCTCAACCTCTGTGCCAAATACAACAAATGATTTGCAGAAAAGTGATTAACCTGTACCTAAGTAAGGGAAGTGCAGTTCAGTGTCTCTGGATACAGGTCAGTGTCTATAAGCTAAGGTCCCAAGACCTCGACTTGCAGAAGTGTTTTTATTTTTAAAGGAATATCAGGTTCAGATCAGAAACACTGCCACCAGCTCCCACTGCCTTCTTTATTATAATCGTAATCCGACTTAATGACCAGATGTGGATTGTCAGCTCTTACAGCTTGCAGAAGCTTCTTGACTTTTGTATCAACTTTCTCTTTGTCCAACCCTAGAACTTCCAGTTTGCATTCTGGAGACCTCAAGCCTTCACATAAATTCCTAATTCCTTAATACCCCAAGGTGTTCTTTGTCAAGTTAATTTTTGCTAATTTTTTGTTACTATGAAGAGAAGTGGAAAGATTCTGACAGCAGGCAGAGGTAAGACCACAGTTTTCCAGACCTAGCCTCTGAATGTTGCAGTTTGGATGTCTCAAAGCATCACACAGAATATTTATGACCATATCCTTCAGGTCATTGTTCCCAAGGTGTAGGCTCCACAGCTTTTGGTTCTTCACAAGAGTAGAAACAAGATTTAGACAACACCCACTAGTGAGAATACAACCCATCAATTCTAACTCCTGAAGATTGCAGGTTCTCTGCTGAAGGACATGGCACAGAAGCTTTGCTCCACAGTCCTGAAGCTTGTTTGACCCAAGGTCCAGATGTGTAAGGCTCTTGTTGTATAGAAGAGAGGTGGAGAGATACTCACTGCCCAGTGGAGTGAAAGGGCACCTCCTTACCACAAGGCTCTGCAGAGTACATCGTGGGTATTTTAAGGCATCACTTATAAGTGCTATTCCATCATCTCCCAAGTAGTTGTCTGCCAAGCATAAATGCATCAGGGTCCTGTTGTTGATGAGTGCCAAGGAAAGCTCCTCACAGCCAGCTTTTGTGAGGCCAGAGTTTGCTAAGGACAGTTTCTCTAGGCAACAGTCTGGATGTTCTAAGGCCTTACACAACAACTTCACTCCTTCATCTGAAAGATTATTGGTTGACAGATTCAGATGTACCAGGCTCTGGTTTTTTTATGAGAGCCTCAGATAGATTTACACAATGAAATGAATTCAGGTCACAGGATTCCAACCTCGGTATTTGCAGTTTACATAATGGGCATTTCAAGGCCTCACATAAGGACATTAATCCCCTCTCCTGTATGTCAGTATCTTTCAGGTCAAGATGTAGATGATTCTGGTTGTAACACAAAAAAGTAAAATCTGGAGAGGCATCCAGGAAAGCTCTCAACAGTAGTTTTTGTAGTTTACAGTTTGGGTGCCTTAGTTCTTTACTTAAAATATTCATTAGTGGTTTATCAAAGTTGCTGTCATACAGATGTAGCTCTCTTAGATAGTCATTGTTACGAAGCTCAGAAAAGAGATCTTTCCAGCCATGAATAACACGACCAAGATCTTCTTGCCAAGTATCAGACGTGGGGTCTGAGTTGAAAATGGTTTTCAACAGCGCAGTTACAGTCATTTTAATGGTCTAGTACTCCCCCTTCATCACCTTGAACCTCCTCCTCCATGGCCTCAACATCTTCTGATATGGCCTCCATTTTCCCTCTGATCTCAGTGGGTGTTGGTAATGAAAATTGTCTCAGCGCTGAGAGCCAAGAATTAGAGGGAAAGGAAAATCTGAAAGAGAAAAGTCATCAGGTACTTGCTGTTCAGTCGCAAAGTCTTTTTCTTGTTTAGCCCTTTCAACAAGTCTGTGAGAGAAGTAGAGCTACTGGTCCTGATTTGTTAGGAAGAGATACAGACAAAAGTTAAGTGAGAGACCCCTGGGTTATGGCAAGCTCTGCTGAGATACCAGGCTTTTGCCTACATCCTTGTTCTTAGTCTACCCCACTCCCCCTAGACTCCTGTGGAGCCCTGCATCTCTGCCTATCCATGGGCTCTCAGGAAGTAGAAAACTCTTTAAAAGCACTCAGCTTCTGTGTTTGGTAGTCTGTGCCACTTTTCCAAAGTTTTCTGAATTGGATATTGATGTTAGTCATTTGGCTCAAAGGGTTGCATTTCATTTTTCCAATGTCTCAATTTTATTCATTTAGCTGGTATCTCGTCTCTCCTTATCCATATTTTATCCACATTAGCACTGTCTTGAGTGTCTGAGCTCTCATTTAATATGCACAGGCCAGTGTGGTCTGCATATAGATGCCTTCGGGGATGTCTTCCTTGAAGTTTCCTGTCCTCTTATTCTAGATTCTTCTTTCAACCCAGTGGCCTGTCTCTGGTTTTTATCAATGCACTTACAGGGATATCTCATATATTTTGTGTAAATGTGACCTTTGTAATGTTTTAAGTTGACCTTCTTTACTAATGAAGAGTGATTCCTGTTATGAAATGGTGAATTAAATGGCATTATGTCGTTAAAATACCCAAATATTTAGTGTATAAATATATACACATTATGTATACATATAAATTATATGACTATCATTTATGTATCTATATATCTATCATTTATATATCATCTATGTATCTATCATCTATCCATATATCATCTGTCACTTATCTATCGACCTATCTACTATCTCTATCATCTATCATCTACCAACCTACACAAACTATTTAGCAACAAACACACACACACACACACACACACACATTGCATTCATAACTAGGTCCTGAAATCTAGGTATAAAATACCCCTAAGATGATACTGTGCATGGAATGTCTGTGGCTTACATGCTCATTTTGGCTTATTTGTCCTCTGAAGAAGTGGTTTATACAAGGAAGAATTATTTACTGAGAGGCACTGAGTTTTTGGGTATAGAAGTGATTTTAGAGGTCACCAAATATAAACTCCCATTTTTAGTTAAGAGTATGAAAGTTAGAGAGTTAGTTTATACTCACTGTGATTTATGATTCCACTGGGATAGTACTTGGGACATTGCTAAATTCCTACTGTAGTTCCCTTATTTATATACTATTGTTTCTTTCTTATTTGTATCTCTATCTCCAAGTTGTATAACAGATTAGGAAAGTAGTTAAAATTGGATTTAGCATCATCATCCTATAACATTTTATTGGGGAGTTATTTTGAATGATTATGTTTGACCCCAGATTCTCAGGGACAACAGAATATTGAGAAATATGGAAGACAAGAGTCAGAAAGTAGAGAGCTTCATGGATGAAGAGGAAGTCTTCAGCCTGCTGAGGAGCTCGGGGTTCCATTTAATCTAAAGCATTCCTTAGCTTCCCATCAAGGAAGGACGTAGAGCTACATTTTCCTCTGACATATCCATTTCACCATCATCCTCTGAGTGTTGGAGTCAATCAGTTGTTGTTCAGAAATATTTTATTCTTTTCTTTCCTTCCTTTTACTTCTATCTCTTCTATCTCCTCTGTGTATGTGTGTGTGTGTGTGTAATTTATGCACAAACACTCATGCATGTCTGTGTGTGTCCATGAGGAGGCTAGAGGCCAACCAGAGCTGTCTTCCCCAGGTGCTACCCACATTGGTTTTTTTGTGACAGATTCTCTTCTTTTTACCCAGAAATTTCCCAGTAGTTTTGGCTGGGTGGCTATCAGGTACCATGATCTGTCTTTGGCTCACTAGTGTTGGGATTACAAGTGTATATCAGTATGCCTAACTATTTTATATGGGTTTTGGGATTGCATTCAGGTCCTCATGTTTGAAAGGAAAGCCATTTCTTTCACAAGAAAAATATAATTACTGCAGTGTTCTGTGTCTGCTATCTTGGCTGACTTTTGGCAGTTATCCCAGGCAAAGAGGTGGTGTAGGCATTTGAAATTTACCTTGGTGCATGTGCTAAACCATTCTGCAAGTTATCTGCTAAAATCATTGAACAGAACTCAAACTTTTTGAACTGCTCAGTGCATCAAACAACTGATCACTTGAATCTGACCTCTTGGTCAGGCTTCAACGTGTTCTCAAGCGTCCAATGGGGGATTTGGGACACATAGACCATTTAGCATTTTTGCTGAGTTTTCTGGTTACCGTCAACTTGTAACTACTAATCAATTTATCAGTTTTGCTATACAAGATGAACTACACATAGACAGAGCCAATAGCTCCAATTTTGGATGTTTTATTTAAAAGATACGTCTATGCTTTGTTTCTGAATCATTAGCTTTGAATGAAGACACATAAGCCTTCCAAATTCGATTACATATTACATCTAGATTACACAATCTGGATGTCTCTGTGACTGATGAAGCATAAGGTGTTAGTCTCTACATTGGTGGCAGTGTCCATTCTGAATGCATTTATGTTAGATTTGTACTTAAAAATACTTTCAGTTAATATAAGTTGTATTTCTCTTTCTCACCTCCCTTCAAATACTTTGGTGCTTTCTTTTTTTAAATCAAGAGTCTCATCTACATATCTACATGCCAGCTAAGTCATGTAAATATCATGATTCCCATTAAAGTTGCACTTAGTTTATTTTTATTTATTTATTTATTTTTTATTTTTGTATGTGTATGAATGTATTGTCTGCATGCAGGTCTGTGCACCCGTGTCGTGCAATGCCGTGGAGGTCAGAAGAGGGTCTCAGATTCCCCTGGAACTGGAGTTCTCCTGGAATTGGAGTTACAGACGGTTCTTAGCCGCCATGTGGGTGCTGGGGATCGAACTCGGGTCCTCTGCAAGAGCGTCGGTGCTCTTAACCGCTAGGCTATCTCTCCAGCCCGCACTTAGTATTTTGTGTATCTATTGATGACTCTTGCCTTATTTATTTTGAATGATAAAGTCAGTGACAACCACCTACATTTGAGCTCCCAGTCTAGACACCAGGATGGCAGAGGGACCCCAGTCCATTAGAGAAAACAAACACGTAAGCAAATGCCTTGCAGCCAGAGAGGCAAGTGGAACAAGGACAGTGGAAGGGGAGCTCAGAGGAGGTCAGGATGAGCACTGCCTGGGCAGGAAGGCCAGGGAGGATCTCCCAGAAGACGTGATTTCTGGAGTGAGTGTCTCCAATTAGAGCTGAGGACACATTCTGGGTTGTATATATTATTATGACAAGGAGAAGCCCTCACAGCTCTGAGTTTAAGCCATCCCTCCACAGTGCCTCAATTTTTTTCAGTTTCAATAGTTTTAGTGTTTTCAAATTTTTTGACTTCTATCCAGGGGGAGAAATATGTTTTCCATTGGTATAAATAAATATCCACATAAATATAATTTCTAGGAACTATTCTTAAAATTACTATCTTTGTTATATTTTCATGTTTTTGGAGTCAGAACTCCAGGCTATGACTTTTAAAACATGTATTCCAGGATGGCCTCAAGCTTGCTATGCAGCCAAGATGGACTTTGAAATACTGTTTCTTCCAAGTGCTGGGGTTACGGACATGCACCATTAGGTCCCATTTATGGGAAGCTGGCATGGACCTCAGGGCTTCATTCATGCTAGCCATTCACTCAGCTAACTGAGCCCCAGCCCCAGCATTCAAATATTTTTAATCCCAATTGTTTTCTGTTTTTGAACTGTAGAATCAATGTATTTGATATGTGGGAGTGAAGACGTGGAATATGCATTTCTAACAAATTCTTCATGTCATTCTTGTTCTGGCCTAGGAAAGGTGAAGGTTATTCTCCAGCAGAGGAAGTGGCCCCCAGTGGATCTGGTTCCTGGGTAAGGTAATAGTCTCAGTTGCCACAAGGAAACCCTGCTCTCATTGATATGTTCAATCTGTGTCATCAGAAGACTGTTTCTGTTTTGGGGTTTTGATATTGTTTTGTTTTGTATTGAGACATGGTCTCCCTATAGCCCCTGCTGGCCTGTAACTCACTATGTAGACCAGGCTAGCCTTTATCTCATAGAGATCCATCTACCTCTGCTTCCAGAGTGCTGAGACTAAAGGGACGTATGACAACTCCTGGTCATTTCTGTAGGTTTCTAACTTTATTTAAATTTATTCTTTGACAGTTTCTTTCAGGTGCACAATATATATTGATCATATTCACTCCCCATGCCTTCCCTCCAACTTCTCCCAGGTCCCAACACATCACTCTCCCAATTTCTTGTCCTCTTTATTTTTCCTTTTTTGTATTTTTGCGACAGGGTTTCCCTTTAGTCCCAGCTGGCCTGGAGCTTGCTCTGTAGACCAGGCTGGCCTTGAACTCACAGAGTTCCACTTGCCTCTACCTCCTGAGTGCTGGGATTAAAGATGTGCACCACCATGCCCGGCATCCTCTTTATTTTTTATAACCCATTAGGTCCAATTAGTGCTGTCCCTGTGTATGGGTTTAGGGTCAACAGCTTGGTCATGGGCAACCTTCCAGTGGTAGCCCCTTAACTTTCCATCCTCCTGCAGCCATCAACCTCCAGTAGTTTACCAGCTAGGGGTGGAAGTTCAGGAGTTCCTCCCCTCTCCATGCAGGAATTTCTAATTGGATTGATCTTGTGCAGGTCTTGTGCAGATACCCCTAGCTGGTGTGAGATCATGACTGTATCGCTCATGTCATGCCCAGAGAACAGTATTTCACAGCAGCTCATTTCTGAGAGATAGCTACTGTCACCAGAGAAGGAGCCAAGATCAACATTTCTTTTTTTTATTTTTTATTTATTCTTGTATGTGTATGAATGTACTATCTGCATGCAGGTCTGTGCACCCGTGTCATGCAATGCCTTGGAGGTCAGAAGAGGGGGTCAAATTCCCCTGGAACTGGAGTCAATGACGGTTCTCAGCTGCCATGTGGGTGCTGGGGATCGAGCCCGGGTCCTCTGCAAGAGCAGTTGGTGCTCTTAACTGCTAGGCCATCTCTCCAGCCCCAAGATCAACATTTCTTGACAGTTCAGGATCATCTATGCCTGTAGGTGGATGACACAGCTGATGAGAGCTCTTTAGAAAATGCAAGCATGTTCTCCTATGAAAAAGAGTGGTGAAGATTTCAGTTGTGAAGTGATTCATTCCATCTTCTGTAAATGCTTCATCCACCTCAACTAGGCTGCTGACATGCTGTGAAAGGCAGCTGGATCAGGGGAAAGATGAGAGTAATCCCTGGGCCCTGAAAATGGATTTCTTGTATTTACATAAGATACTTCAAACTGTGGATATTTTATCAAGTGTGTATTTATCTCTGATAGCACATTTTGAATAATGCTCCCAGGAGACACAAGATTCCAAGAAATAAAATACCAAATGACCAGGACAAAAAGTGGTTATTGGACAGGAACACAGAAGTCCACACAGCAGTCAGTGTGGGGAGGAGGATAGTTATCTTGGCAAGAACATGAGAAGAAGGTAAAAAGTGGGACATTGTCCAATGCTGGAGCCCAGCAGAGTATGACAGAGGATGCATATGGGAGTCATGATGGCATCCTCAAGTCCTGATGAAGGCACATTAGACACTGTCTTGACAGGCAGTTGGTTAATGTGTTACTCAAGAGACAAGTTTGGAGCATAGTGTTGTGGTGCATACCTGTAATCTCAGCAATGTTATTCTAGCTATTTAATGAGTTCAAGCAAGCCTGGGCTATATGTGACTCTGTTTTAAGGGAAAAAAGTCAGACACCTTTAATGCTAGCACTTGGGAGACAAAGAGAGGTGGATCTTTGTGAGTTCAAAACTAGCCTGATTTACAGTGAATTAAAGACCAGCCAGCAATGTATTGTGAGACCCTGTCTCAAAAACTTAAACAACCAAAAAAAGAAAAACAGTAAGAGAGATGGGTTGAATCATACTTTGACTCTGATGTAAAAGAGAATTACAAGGAAGGAAATACAAAGAAAGAAGTGTTGGTTAGAATTTGGTCCAGTAGGCTTAGTAGGAAAGTGACAAGCACACTGGGGAGAAGCATCCCCCTTCTCATACCCTCCTCTACCCCAGTCACTAAAAAGTAAACTTCGTGAAGGAAAGGGCTTGCTGCTGCTGCTCTGTTGTTTGGTCGGTTATTTTGCATGTTTGATTTTCAATTTAATTCCTAAACCTTAGAAAATTGTCTGCTATGGAGCAAGCAGTCAATAAAAGACTATTTCATCAACTTCTATAATTCCATCATATCATTCAAAGAGTCCATTAATTAGAAGGATAAAACAAACATTTCAGAGGAATCTTCAGCTCCAGCCAGGATTTCTTGATCCTGAATGCACATCAATCCCCCCAAGGAAATGGTTCCTCTAAGTGTCAGCCCTCCGTATTACAGCAGAAGCATGACAGTCTTTACAAGACGAGTAAAGAGTACTGGAGGTTGCTGAGGGTGATGGGGCATGCCTTTAATCCTAGCACTTGGGAGGCAGAGGCAGGCGGATCTTTGTGAGTTCAAGGCCAGCCTGGTCTACAGAGTGAGTTCCAGGCCAGCTGGGACTACAGAGAGAACCTGTCTCAAAAAAAATGAGTACTGGAGGAACAGAGACTCTCCTAGATTTCCCATTACCTTCTGTGTGTCTTGAAGAATATGCTGCAAAGATCTCTAGACTGGAACTGTCCACAGGCACAGGATAGACGTCCCCCAATAAAGGCTATCACTCCCTGGCAAAAGGTGAGAAAAAGAGTATACTAACATCAGAAAGCATTTGAGCAATATTGCATTGAGTGTCCTCAGGAATCAGAGAGTTCAGCTTCCAGCCTTGCCTGGAAAAGCTAGGTGGTGCTTTAATCCCCCTTTCAGGGTGAGTTTGGGTGAATCCAGAAGTGAGCTGGGCTCTGCTCTCACCTACCCAGAAAGATATGGTGAGAGGTGGGGTAGTGAACATTATGCTTCACTCTCTCTTGCTGATGCCAAGGGGATCCTATGAAAAGACAGTCTTCTTCCCCTTTCCCAACCCCTTGGGGTGTGGGTCTGCCCTCTGCTTTCTGCTGTCAGCAGTATCCACTTGAGAACAACAGAGTGACGTGAGTCTTTGACTACTTTTGCTAGATAGTATCTCAGGGGCAGCCAGAGGTTGAGTACACACAAATACTCAGCTATCAATTTAAATCTCAGTAAAAGAAGTAAGTACTAAAATGGATTCAATAAGATCTTTTACTATAGCCTGGCATGGTAGGACACACCTTCAGTCCCATCACTTTGGAGGCTGAGGCAAGGGGAGTGCAGCAGGGTGAAGGCTAGCTTGGGCTTCACAGTGAGTTCAAGTCATATCTGATGACACAGCAAAATCTTGATTCCAAAACAAAAACAAATAACCCTAATTTCATAATGCAATATGTGAAATGCACAAGGAATATGGGAAAATCATTTATCACGGGGAATCATTATCACGGGGAAGTTCCAGAAAGTCAAATAAACAGGAAAAAATGTCAGCCAGTGCTCATGTAGTGATGAACCAGATGTGAGAATGATTTGACAAGAGCTTCACAGCACACATCATGAACATCCTTTGATAAGCAATTGTGACTTTTCTCAAACAAAATGAGAAACAGAAAAACCTCATCAAAAAAATAGAGGCTTTAAAGTGTTATTAAATGAAAATCATAGAACTGAGATATAAAATAAAAGACATCTGGGTAAAGTGCATGACCAAATGGGACTTCGCATGTATGGTAGAGTGCATGAGGCCTGATGGGGGAGGGGGGCTGAATGGGGACGGGATCTAAATTTGATTAAGAACCAGTGTCTGAAATGTACAAAAGCTCAATAAATGTATTTTTAAAGGAGAAACTTAGGAAAGAAGGGTTTATTTTGGCTTACAGTTACAGAGGGATATGGCCGTCATGATGTGGAAAGGCGCAGGAGCAGGAGCGGGAGGCTGGGCTGGCAGTCAGGAAGCAGAGGGGTCATATTTCATCCTTACACAGGAAGCAAATGTTGAAAATAGGAAGTGAGGAGAGGCTATAAAACTCCAAGGCCAACCTCCAGCGATGTGTTTCCTCCAGCACAGCTGCATCTCCTAAAGGTTCCACAGCCTTGTCAAACGGCACTGCCAGCTAGGGCCCAGGTGTTCCAACACAAGAGTACAGAGGTGGCAAGTCTCACTCAGATCACAACAATATTCAAAGAAACCATAGATCACAAAACGTAACTGAGGAAATTGGAGGAAAGGAGAAGAAATCAAATAAAAGACAACAAAATAAGCCTTAAAATATCAACGATTCCTTGACACATTTTTTTTTTTTTATGTCTTTTTGCAGTGGCCAGAGGTTTCCCTTGTAGCCCATTGGTCTGGAGATTCCTATCTAAGTTCAGACCAGGCTTGCTCTTGATCTTACATTAGATCCCCCGCACTCTCGCCCATCCTCGAAATGCTGGCTATAAAGGTGTGCACCACGTGTCAGCTGGCGTCATCTTGAATTTTATAGTTATAGAAGCAGTCAATTTCAAACAGAGGAAATTGGTTCTCTTTATTGTTTCGTCTGGGCAGCTGCTCTCTTAGATTTTTTGTTGCAAACTGATCCTGCTCTTAAGCTTTTGTCCGATCTAGCTTTTTCCTAATAAAAAAAAACTTACACAGTGAGTTGGACCAGTGTCAGGTTTGGTTGTAACGTTAGCCCTTTTCTGGATTGCTAATGACCAGGTACTTACAATGCCCCTTACCAAACTGTGTCTGAGCCGAGTCCTTAGAGGACTATAATTTGTTCTCTTGCCTCAGGAGGTCAACTTAAGTCCCAGGGGACCTATGCAGGGGGGCATCTCTTGAAATCGTCCCTGAGCAAAATGTGCAAAGATCACCAGTATCTTCCTGTGCACGGGAGGTCATCTGGAGATCCATAATGGGACTTCAGCCAGTCGGTCCCAGTCCCATAAAGAGGAAAGTCTGCTCATGCTTCAAAAAGGAAAGCCTGGTCTAGCAAGACCTGACTTTGTCCTCAAGTGGATGGAACTGGTAAATGAAAAGCCAAGAGGAGCCATGGGCTCCCCCCCAAAACCTGAGTGACCCTTGAGGACCAGATCCTCAACTGACCTTGAGAAAACAAAAACTTTGGTTAATCTGGGCTAACTGTGTGGCCTTAAACATACAAAAGGAAAGTATAATCAGAAATTTAAAAAAATAATAAATAGTAAGTCCTGAGAAATTGTACTTCAGGTATAAAACTTGAGATCTTAGTTCAAAAAAAGAGCACAGTTGTTTTGCCTGTCTTACTGGCAAGTGCAGCTACCCTGTGGCTGTCACTGCTTTTGCCATCCTTCAAAGACATGAGACACAGCTTTTCAACCTTCCAACATGGACTGAAGACTCTTGTCTCTCCAGGAATCCTTCAAACCTTCAGTGCCAGATGGGGAATGCTGAGACATCCAACTTGTGGACTGAGCTACTACTGGGGTTTCAGCCTCTTCAGAGTATAGACTGCCATTGTTGGACTACCCAGGCTGTATCATGGAGACCAGTACAGGAAGGTCAAGACAGGACGCGGTACTTACTGGACCTCATTTGGTAACCATGGAAAGGGAAAACCCCAGTGTGGAACACAAGGGCAGAACTGATGGTGGTTTGAGCTTGCCAAGGAGGAGCCTTCAAACATGACATATTTAAGCCTAATAAAGGAAAAAAAATCATAAGCCGAAGATGCTAAAACCTATGATATATGTAGCATGCATATGCACATATTTTGGAGTGATGGATATTGGAAGGAATAACAACATCAACAACAAAAAGACTGCGTCAAAGAACTGACTGAAACGGTGAACTTCTGCTCAAAACAGTAAACTTCTGCATCGAGAACTTTGAGAGAGATTGAGAAAAAGATGAAAAACGTGTTTGGTAGAATGCATGAGATCTGCTGGAGTGGGGGGGCAGGGAGGGGGGACACGGGTCTAGATTTGATTTGAAATCTTGTATGAAATGCACACATCTTCAGTAAAAATTGGCTTTGGGAAAAAAAGAGAAATTGGTAAGGTGATAGTATTGGTAAAGTGGATTAAAAACCACGTTCCCCTGTTCCAGCACTACACATCCTTCATTTTTTCTCTCCATATATAATAACATTCACAGGTTGAAAGTTAAAATATGGACAAAAATTACAGCATGTAAATACAACTAATAAAACTAGAGTAGTTATGTAAACATCAAATAAAATAGACTGTAGTAAATATAACAACTAGAAAGAAAAGCAGGCATTACAAAATGATAAGATAATTATGCTTACAAAAAAGCATAGCATTCCTAAATATGGATGTGTCTAACAACAAATTCCCAAATTACAAGAAGGAAAACTTGGTAGACTGGATGAGAAGCAGGCACATCTGTGTGGTACCTGGGAACTTCAATGCCTAACTTAACAATTAATAAAACCACAAGTCAGAAAAGTTAAATCAGTGAAGTTATATATAGAACTGAACAATAAAATCAGGCAACAGGACCTAACTGACATGTGTACAACACTCCACCCAAACAGCAGAATACACGTTTTCCCAAGTGTCTATGCAATATTCATCAAAGAAGACCACATCCTCAGACATAAAAATCCTAGAAGGTTTAAAGGGATTGAAATCACTTGGATTATGTTCTCTGACCATAATGGAGTCAGACTGAAAATCAATAGCAAAAAAGCACAGGAAAATTTCTAGACACTTAGAAATTAAGCACTGTTCTAAATAATCCATGTATTATTTACAAATCTCAAGGGAAACCAAATAAGACATAGAACTGAAAAGAAAAGAAAGTACAACATATAAAAATATCCAGGAAACAATTACCACAAAGCTAAGAGAGAAATTCATAACACTAAATGTTTATACTAGAAAAATAAGATCTCCAGATAAGTAATTAGTATTCTGATCCTAAAAAGCCTAGATAATGCAAGCAAAAGAAAGGAAATAATCAAGATAAAAGGAGAAGTGAACGAGATTTTTTAAAACCTATAAAAATCAAAGAGAAAAAATGCTCGAAAAAAGAGACCATGATTTTTAAAAACCAATAAAATTCTACAAGCATGGTGGATACCCTTTGTGTTGAAGTTTGTAGGAAACCAATTGTGGAGTGAAATTGCTAACATACCCTCAAAACACGACAGTTCATAAGCCTGAGCCCTGGGTTGATAGTGATGGGAAAGGTTCTAAGCCAGAATGTTGCTAGTTAAAAGACACTTTCTGAATGTAATCTTTGTTAGGTATGTGCAGCTTATCCAGTGGTACAGTATGATATTGGGAAACCTAAGTTCTTATTGCAAATTGCAAGCATCTATTCTTAGACATTTAGAAGTGCATAATGGGCTAGGTGTGATGGCATACCACTTTAATCCCAGCATTTGGGGGACAGAGGCAGGTGGCTCTCTTGAGTTAGAGGCCAGCCTGATCTATGTACTGAGACCCTGTCTCAAAAAAGTGCATTCTGTATAATGGACTGGCAAGATGACTTGCTGCCAGGACGACCCCAGGTTCAGTCTCCAGGACCTGTATGCTAGGAGAGAACTGAGGCTCACAGTACTTTGTCCTTTGACCTCCATACAAGCACAGTGGCATGCAGCAGCCATATACACTCACCAATAAGTAAAGTACACATTCTAGTGAAGATAAGAGGGCTAATAATGCCTTTTGTGAATTTATGGCTGAGCTTTACTTACAGTTTTAACATTATATAATTATCAATATTATCTAAGGTATGATAGGACTTGGGTAAATAGATATCTTATTCAATTCACTTTTTTTTTACTTTACCATGGAAATTCCATTTTTTCCTCCAACTTGTATTGCTTATATATATACATACACATACATAAATATATACATATATAAATATATACATACATGCCTATATCACCTGAGCTGTTGGAGGTCTTTCTTTCTTTCTTTCTTTCTTTCTTTCTTTCTTTCTTTCTTTCTTTCTTTCTTTCTTTCTTTCTTTCTTTCCAAAAGATGTAATGTTTTCCCCAAGGAAGTGCTTGAAGTTTCCACCTAGGCAAACCCAAATAACCATCAATCCTGCCCCCATGCTCCACACTGGGGTCCCTCCCCCCCATGGTCACCCAAATGTGGTCCAGCAAGCGTGTGTCCTGTCTTGACCTTCCTGCACTGGCCCCCATGACACAGCATGGGTAGTCCAAAGAAGGCAGTCTACACTCTGAAGAGGCTGAAATCCCAGTAGCCACTCAGTCTATAAGCTGAATATCTTAGTAGTCCTCACCTGGCATTGAAGGTTTGGAGGATTCTCAAGTTTTATATCTGAAGTACAATTTCTCAGATCTTACCGATTATTTATTTCTGGTTATACTTTCCTTTTGGATGCTTAAGGCCACACAGCCCAGATTAACCAAGGTTTTTGTTTTTTCAAGGTCAGTTGAGGATCTGGTCCTCAAGGGTCACTCAGATGTTTTTTTATTTTTGGCAGAGGAGGGAGCCCTTGGCTCCTTTTGGCTTTTCAACCACCAGTTCCATCCACTCGAGGACAGTTAGGTATTGCTAGACCAGGCTTCTTGTAAGGAGCTGCAAGCCTTAGCTTGCCAACGAGGAAGTTGGCTCTGTGAACTGTAACCCTGAGCCTTTCCCAAGAACTGGGTGTTGACGTGCAGTAAGCTGAAGATACTTCAAGATAAACCACAGAATGTTCCAACTCGGTTATCTTGCAAGACAGCCTCCCCTCTGATGCCGGATGGCCTGACTGACTGATTGCCCTGTTCCACCTCCCCCTCCCCGTTCCTGCCTTCTGCAAGATATATGTAGCTGCCTTTGTTCCAATAAACCAGACCTTGACAAGTTCGCTTGGTCTCCTTCTCTCTCTCTCTTGCCTATCTTACAGGTCTGGGGTCTCCTTCAGGTACCTGCAAATTACTGCCCCCGCTGGCGAGGATGGCTTCTCTTTTTGAAAAATGAGCAGACTTTCCTCTTTATAGACTGGACACTGACTGAAGTCCCATTAGTGGATCTCCAAGACCTCCCTGCACAGGAAGACTGGTGACTTACATTTGCAGGACATTTCAAGAGATGACCCCATGCATATTCCCCTGAGACTTAGTTGACCTCTGAGGGCAAGGATTTTTTTATTTCATGGGGATGGTTGCATTCAAGGAGTGGAATTGTTTCACTTGGTGTATTGGTGAAGATGCTAATTGTACAAAGTGGTGGCAGTGGGGCAGGGAAAAGAATTGTGCAGAGAGGAGGGTCCTGTGCTTGCTGGTTGGTTCGAGTTGTCTAGCCATTGTTCCTGATGTAGATTTCAGTTAACACTTCTGGGTATTAAAGAAAAATTCCTAATGTGGTAGAAATAGCAAAATAATCTCTATAAGTACCTTTAGTGTTTAGAAAGGACTATCTTCTGGAAGTGACCTTTGGCCATCCTTGGGCTAGCATCATCATGAGCTGAAGACACTGGAGTTGTGCAGAAGAGGATGGGAAAGGAAAGGGGCATTTTTGCTACTATCTCCACACCTAGAGGAAAGTTTTAAGTAATAACTCTGGGTCTGTCTATATGTGTGGGTTTTTTTGGTAAAGTACTTGTGTTTATTGTGCACAAAGTTCAATCCACAACATTCTAAATTTCATAACTGATCTAAAGTGAGTGCATGGTGAAATGTAGAGCTGGTGACCTAGCCAACATTTGACTGTGTTAGCATAACAGAAAAGATTGCTGGACACATAGGATTGTTCTTTAACTTCTGGTTGGTGTGAGTCAAGATAGGTTCTGGCACTGGAGGGCCAGAGGGAAGCTTGTAGGGAGAGATCCACACAGGTGTGTCCAGGCTGGTGTTCATGTGAACTGATAATGTGTGTTTTCTGGTTACACTACAGGAATGCATTAATTCATCTTCTTGAAAATATTTTACTATACAGATCTAATAGTAAATTGAGCACTGTGCTTACTGTAGTCTCTTGCTTTATGTTTCCTTTTAAAGTGAGGATGAAGGGAATACAGACTTTAGTTGTAACTTTGCCAGTACTTCTATCTACAGGCCTGCTGCCATTTTTGTCTTCTGTGAAATTTTTGTTGTCAAGGAAGACATGATTACAGTTTGTCTGACAGATTGAGATGGCTTGGTATATTCTTGGTTATCAAAATATTCATGTAGCGTGGGGTTTTTGAGTTAGTGAATATTCACAGTGTGTGGGAAAGCATGATACATACTGTACAGTCTCAATTACCTAAGGCAGGATCTAGAAGGACACGTCCAACTGAGCTCCATGTGACTGGATAAGTTTGTTCTTGGCTTCATGATTTTGTTTTCTGTAAGGCACATATTTAAAAAAATAAAGATGCTTTTGAAAAACAATAAAATTTATATATTTCTTATTAGACTAACAAATAAAAAGAGAGAGAAGACAGAAATCATAATATCATGAATGAAGCAAAGAATGTCATTACCTATAGGATAATTAAAAAGACAATGAGTTGTATTGGCTGTGGTGGTCTGCACAAGACTTGCATAATAAGATCAAGCCATTTACCAATTTAACATGAAGGAGGGGCTCATGAGCCCTCACCCTAGCTGAGGAGCTATTGAAAACTGATGTCTTCTAGGGGAGGGGGAGTCAATTTTCTTTAGGGGTGTGGTTCCTGGTGGGTGCTCCATGCTCCAGCAGATGATCCTGCACCCATGCATATATATATATATATATATATATATATATATATGTGGGCAGCATCAATTACATGCAGTGAATAGTAATAATAATGAGATGAACTTGTGAGGGAAGTGGGTTCAGGGGTAGATCAGAGAGGAGTTAGAGAGTGAATAACATCAAAATACATTGTATACATGTATGAGATTCTCATAGAATTAAAAAACACATGAAAAAATATGAGGAACCCTGTCACCAACTTTTTACTAACAGGAAGGTGAATAAATTAGAAGATGTGGGCCAGTGCCTCAAAAACCATGAACTACTACAGCCAACCATGAGAAAAAAGACAACCTAAACAATTCTATAATGATGAAAGAAATTTATATTATGACTTAAGAGCTCAGGAAAAAGAAAGCTGTAGCCCCAGATGATTCTACTGGAAGTCTACAAACATTTAAGGAAGAACTAATATCAATATTATTTAATCTATGTCATCTTTTTCAGAAAATATGAAAAAAGGAGGGAGAGCATAGCTCATTGATAGGAGCAATTGTGTTCTCAACATGCATGAATATGTATGTTCAATGCTCTGTAAATAAATAGATAGATGCAGGTAGACAGAGACATCAGTATGACCCCAAGACCAAAACCACATAAAGACCATACAAAATGGAAAAAGAAGATTTTTCAGCTATAAATTCAGTTATGAACTTTCTCACTCAGTATTAGCAAACCAAATTCTGCAATATGTAAAAATTACACACCATGATTAAGCAGGATTTATTTCAAAGCAGTTCAATATTTAAAAATTAGCCAGTAGGATCCACAATATTAATCACCCAAAGAAGAAAATGCAATTCCTATCAGCAACCGGCATAGCAAAAGCAATTGATAAAATCCAACAGCTATCCAAGAAAAAAATAAATCATTGTGTAGTGAGATAGTAGATAAAGGCACTTTCTACCAAGCCTGATGACTTGAATTCAATCCCCAGGATGCACATGGTGGAAGGAAAAAAACAGACTCCAACAAGCAGGCCATGTGTGCCAACAAGCACATACATGTACATACATGTGCATACAAAATAAACAATAAAATACTTTTAAAAATATCTCAGAACTCCATTGTGTAGATGTGCCAAATTTCTCTGTCCACTACATCTACACACTGGGGTTCTATGCAGCAGTAAAGAATGATGACATCATGAACTTTGCAGATAAACGGATGGAGCTAGAAGATATCATGCTGAGTGAAGTAACACAGTCCCAGAAAAACAAACGATGAATGGTATCCCTCATCTGTGGATGCTAGCATCAATTACCTAATTGTATGGCAAACCGAGCAACGTCAATGTGACCTGAAAACAACTGTGCTCTTATATTGTAGAATCACTAAAAAAATAAATAAAAATTTAAAAAAGAACATAAAAAAATCTCAGAAAAGAATAGGCATAGAGGGAAACTTTCTCATCTTAATAAAGAACAAGTCCCCCAACCCCCCCAAAAAATAAAGAGCAAGTCCCAAAACCTTACTGCAGATGTAATATTGAAACATGAACCATTTATAGAAGTTGCCCAAGAATGAGACCAGATAAACATATCCATTATTACTGGAAGTTATAGCCACTTAAATAAGGCTAGAAAAAGAGATAAATAACATATAGGTTGTAAATGAAGAAATTAAAGTGCCCTGTATGTGAATTATATGGTTGTCTATCTTTAAAACTCCCCAGAAATATAGCTCATCACATGCCAAGGAAGAGACACCCATTTCGGAGCAGTTTGGAATGTTTTTAAAGTTCCTTCTGAAAGCTAGGAATAATATCCAGACCCCTCCTCCCTCGTTTCTATGGCAAAGCAAGGTAAGATTTTTTTTTTTTTCCAAATCGCAGTTCAGAAAACCAGCAAGTTTATTTGGGTTTACTTACAAAAGAGTAGATGAGGGTTTACTTGCAGGAGTGTGGGTGCTTCCCCAAAGGCTGCACTGGAAGTTTCCATCCAGGCACTCATCCTGACTTCCAAGCAGCCTTATGAGATGACAGATAAGAGCCTCTCTACGGCTTGTATCCCATAGTCCCTCTCCCTGACCCTCCTGAAATGAGGGCTAACTGGTTGGTTGGGAGATGTGGTTGACTCTCCCTGCCCCTCCTTTCTTGCAGAATGTCAATAGTCAAGTTTGTGATTATGCTATGCAAGCAGGTGAAACCAAACTTGTGAAGGTGGCTGTCTACAGCTTGCCAGGTGGAGAACAGTTTTATGCAACATGGAAATATAAATTAGATTCAATATACTTTTACATATACAAATAATAATAGAGGATATGAAGTTGAGGGGGAGTGGATTTGAATATGATCAAACTACATTATTTAGAGTTACTGAATCAATAAAATTTTAAAAATAAAACAGGAGACTTGAAAACATTCATCATAAAGAAAAAATGGTAGGATTAATAGGTAAGCTAACAAAGTGGTAGAAAAGAAAATTAATAGATGATAAATACCATGTTCTGTGTGATAATTTTATTGCATTTATTAATAACAAATTGAACTGAAATTAAAACATGGTATCATTTACAATCCCACTAGATGAATTAGTACTTAAAAATCATGTGCAGGACCTGTGTCCTGGTCAGCCTTAACTGACTTAATATGACACAGAATCATCTGAGAGGAGAGTGTCTTCTAGGAATTTCCCAGATCAGTTAGGTCTGTGGGCATGTCTATAGAGACTGTTAAAATGTTAATGGATGTGAGTAAGCCCGTTGCCTAGGCAGTTGGCCCTGGGGCTGCATGAAAATGTGTGGAACTGTAAACATCCAAATACACATGGATGGAGAGGTTATAGATCTTAGAGAAAACCCCAAGGTTGGCACATCCCTAGACAAATGTAATTTCTTACTATGTGCACAATACAGATCCTTATATTACAGACAAGTATCCCAGTCACCACCCATCTAAGAAGCTTCTTTTATCACAGACACAATTATTAGAGTTCCACAATACTCATACACAGTCATTGTCTGTGAATTGCCCAAGCCTAAGTAACACATCTACAGTGCAACCTCACCACCTAAGGCTCATGGATGCTAATGCATCTCTCAACTCTTACCAATGAAGCTCCCTCATGCAACAGAGGGACATGAACACAAAAGGACACAAACAGCCAAAGTGTAGAGAATGAGTCCTTGGGGAGGACTCCTGTATTAAACTTCTATATTAAACTCCACCCTTCCAGGGCTCAGAGACCATTGTAGAAAAAGGAGCAGAACGATTGTAAGAGCCAGGGAGGAGATCCATGGCCATTTGGAAATAGAGTCCTACAGACTCCTGGGACCTTGCTCATATGAACCTAAAGCAGTGGTGTCAGCATGCATAAGACCCATGGAAACAAAAACCCAGCACAGAACAGTGGAAATGGGCACCAGATCCCAATTGTAGCCAAACAAAACAAAACAGAAACATTGGCAGCTGATTACTGCTGGGTGAGGAAGAGCTGCTCTTAAAGGGAGGGATTCTAGACAGGCTGACTAGACCTCAGTGGATGAACTCGCACTGAGGGCCATCTGGGAACACTATTTTGACTTGATAGGCCTTCACACAGATGACAGAATGCATACATTCCAGCGAGGGGTACTGTAGGAAGGTACCAGTGGGGAAGGAGGTATAACGAGGATTATGATGTTCTGTTTGAAATACACAACATTTCAATAAAAACTTACAAAAAAGAAAAAGTAAAATGCTGCTGAGCAAGAGCCTCAGAGACAGCAAGCAGTGTTCCTCCATGGTTTTTGCTTCAGGTTCTTCTTGCATGAGTTCTTGCCCTGACTTCCCTTCACGGTGGACTGTGACCTGTAAGATGAAATCTATTCCTCCTCTAAGTTGTTTTTGGTCAGAATGATTTATCACAGCAACAGAAAAGAAATTAGAACAACTCACCTGCTCAAAATCATGAAATTCCAGTGAAGAATATCAAAGCAGACTTGAATAAATGCAGAGACAGATCCTGCTTATAGTGAAGGATGCAACATATGAAAGATGTCATGCCTCCAAAATGGTCTGTGTGCTTAGCGAGCCTCCTGTCAGAGACCAAGCAAGGATTTTCATATAGAAGTTTGTTCTAAAATCTGTGTGGAAGTGGAAATGCCTTAGAAAAGGTGAAACAATTTTGACAAAGAAGAATGAAGCCTAAGGGACCACTTTTCCTGGAATTAAGTTTGCTACATAGTTATCATAATTGAAATGATGGTATTGGTGAAGGGATAGATGCACAGATCAATATAATAGAACACTCAGAAATACTCCACATGAATGTCTCAAACTGATTGTGTGAGAGTGGTATCTCTGTGTGTGTGTGTGTGTGTGTGTGTGTGTGTGTGTGTGTGTGTATGTGTACATGTGTATGTAGGCACAAACGTATGCAGGGGCAATAGGCCAATGTATCCTGTGTCTTCCTCAATTGCTCTCCATATTATTTTGTGACACAGGGCTAAGTGAACCTGGAAGTCCTTGATTTTGCTGAGCCGGTTGGCCAATGAGCTCCACGGATCCACTCATCTCCGCTGCTCTAGCCCTGGGATTACAGATGTTCCATACCACAGCTGACTTTTTATATGAGGGTTGGGGGTGCTGAAAGAAAGGCCTCATGCTTGTATGGAAGGCATTGCTAACTGAGAAGCTTTCTTAGCCCTCAGCTGATTTTTGAGAAATATACAAAAGCAATGGAAGAATAATGGAATTTTCTAGCAATGGAGGTTGGACACATGACATCCACAGGTAACAAAATTAGTGCTTGTCTTGTCATTTTGCAGATTTTGTTTAGGCAACCATGTCGCTGAGATTTTATAGGTGTAATTTTCCTGTCATGTCTAGAGTACTCTCCCTAGCAGTAGGGATCCTGGTTCTCTGGCTCTTACAGTCTTCTGCACCTCCCATCCCATCTCTCCATGTTCCCTGGCCTTATGTGTTGGGGTTGAACTGTAGATGAACTGTAGATGCATCAACTGGAGCTGAACACTCCATGGCCACTTATTCTCTGCATTGTATGTAATAATAATAATAATAATAGAGTCAAAATTGAGAGGGAGTATGATGGGATGTGGGAAGAGCTGTATGGGGGAGACAGAGGTGGAAATGATGTAAGTATAGTCCTCATGCATGAAATTATCAAAATAAAAAATTAATGAGGATCTAAGCTTCACAAGTAATAAATTATTATTTAAGATTATGAACATGGGGGATCTCCCAAGAACACCTGAAACACAGATAGGAGCTGTGTGCTTCAGCCAGGCAGATTATTTGATTTGATTTCGTTGTCTTTGGCTTGATTGGCCTTTGTGGCTATGGGGGTGGAGTTGTCCTCCCAGCTGGTATAAAAGATGGGTTTGTGTGAGTCTTAAGATCAGGGATCTCCCAAAACGACCTGAAGCACAGGTTACAGCAACCCCCCACCAACTGGGATTGCCAAAGGAGTGTCCAAGTGGATTCTTTGGAGAACCTTCAGAACAGAAAGGGAAGAGTGAGTTAGACTTCTAATAGAAAGCCTAAAGCTCAGACATCAACACTCCATAAGCAAGGAGAAAAGGAGAAAAACAAATCAATCAAACAACAAAGGCATCTGAAGGAGGCCAACAAAGCAAGCCTTCAACACAGTGAAGAGGCATTTTGGATTCACATTGGAATACAGGCAAAGGGAAAACCACATGCCAGGGACATGAAGAAGGGACAACATGGGAAAGATGCAGGATAATTCCACATCACGCTCTACCAACCCTGTGGAAGATTCCTACAGTGGGATCCCCCTGGGGATGGCCCAGGACACAGATATTAGAAGTACAATTGTGAACATACTTAAAGAAGTCCAAGAGTATAAAGAGCAAATCAAAGAATTAAGAAAAGAGAATGAAAAACTCAAGAAGGACCTAGAGAGAGAGAGAATGACAAACTCCGGAAGGAAGTGGAAACACTGAAAAGATTATATGTTGAAAAAGATAAAGAATCCAACCAGTGAAGCAAAGAACTACAGGAAGAGATTGAGAAGCTCCAAAAGGAAGTGGAAATACTAAAGAAATCAGAAGACAAAATGAAAAAGGAAATCAAACACTCATCCAATCAAGAGGAAAGGAGTGGAAAAAGCCTCAGAAGCAGAACGGGGGAAGCAGAACAAAGAATATCAGACCTGGAAGATAACACAGAACAACTAAAAACCTCAAGGAAAGATTATGAAAAATTTAAAAATACACAAAATGGAACAACCAGGAACTATGGGACACTATGAAAACATCAAACCTCTGCATCATAGTAGTAGAGGAAGGAGAAGAATCCCAAGAGAATGGTATTGATCAGATCTTCAACAGAATAATAGATGAATATTTCCCCAAACTAAAAAACACAAATCCATACAAATACAAGAAGCACATAGAACTCCAAACAGACAATATCAGAAAAGAAACTCTCCATGCCATATCATAGTTAAAATGCTAGATGCCCAAAACAAAGGCAAAATTCTTAAAGCCACACAAGAAAAACAACAAGTGACCTATAGGGGAAACCTATCAGAATTACAACTGACTTCTCAGGGCAAATTATGAAAGCAAGAAGAATGTGGAGCAAAGCATTCTCAGTGTTAAAGGACTATAGATGCCAACCCAGGTTACTATACCCAGAAAATGTTGATTATAGTTGAAGGAGAGAGAAAAATCTTCCCTGACATAAACAAGATGAAAGAATACATGTCCGGAAAACCAACTGTTCAAGAGACTACTGGAAGCAATTCAAAGGACAGAAGAAAGGAGCAATCATACCCCCAGGCACCTAGAAAGAGAAGTTAATAAAAGCATAACTGCAGAAGTAGAAACCTAAACCAACACCACAAATGGATAATAAGGTGAAAGGAAGCAACACAAACCTATCAGTCATAACCTTAACTATTAATGGACTAAATTCCCCAGTCAAAAGACATAGACTGGGAGATTGGATTAGGAAACAGAACCCATTGATATGCTATCTACAAGAAACACATCTTACCTTCAAGGACAGGCACCACTTTAAAGTGAAAGGATGGAAAAAATATTCCAAGCAAATGGTACCAAAAAGAAAGCAGGTATTGCTATTTTAATATCAGACAAAATAGACTTCAAGGTAAAAGGAATCAGAAGAGGCAAAGAAGGCCATTACATTTTTATCAAAGGAACGATTCACCAAGAAGATTTCACAATTATGAATATATATGCACCAAACTCTGGTGCACCAAACTTTATAAAGACAATTCTCAAGAACCACAAAGCACAGATTAACTCCAGTATACTCATAGTAGGGGACTTCAATACCCCTGAACCCTTTGGACAGGTCAACAGGACAAAGAATAAACAGAGAGACATTGGAACTGAATGATATGATATACCAAATGGACCCTCACAGACATCTATTGAATATTCCACCCTAATATCAGAGAATACACTTTCTACTCAGCACCCCACGGAACATTCTCCAAAATCGACCACATACTGGGATACAGAAGAAACTTTCACAAATACAAAAAGATTGAAATAATTTCATGCATTCTATCAGACCACAGTGCAATAAAGCTAAATATCAACAACAGGATAAGCCCTACTATCTACAAGAACACATGGAGACTAAACAACACACTCTTGAATAATGAGTGGGTCAAGGAAGAGATAAAGAAAGAAATAAAAGCATTCCTGGAACTGAATGACAATGATAATACAACACAACAAAACCTATGGGATACTTTAAAAGCAGTCCTATTTACCAGGCGTGGTGGCACAGGCCTTTAATCCTAGCACTTGGGAGGCAGAGGCAGGTGGATCTTTGTGAGTTCAAGGTCAGCCTGGTCTACAGAGTGAGTTCCAGGACAGCTGGGGCTACAGGGATACCCTGTCTCGAAAAGACCAAAAAAAAAAAAAAAAAAGCAGTCCTGAGAGCAATGTTTAGAGCCCTGGTGCCTACACTAGAAAAACTGAAAGAGCACAAGTGAAGGATTCTAACATTGCAGCTAAAAAGCACTTGAGAGGCAACAACAGATGAACCCTAAACGCAACAGACAGGAAGAAATAACAAAAAATCAGAGCAGAAATCAATGAAATCGAAATCAAAGAAAACATACAAAAAATCAATGAATCCAAAAGTTGGTTTCTTGAGAGAATAAACAAGACAGACAGACCTCTAGCCCAGTTAACCAAAAGAAGAAGAAGGAACAACTCTAAGAGTCAATACAATCCATTATGAAAAGAGAATATCACCAACAGACAATGAAAAGATCCAGAAAATCATAGGGGAATACTTTCAAAAACCTATACTCTACCAAGTGTGAAAACCTAGAAGAAACGGTTGAAATACTGAAAAATCCTGGGAATCACCAAAGCTCAACCATGAAGAAGGCTCAAAGCTTTAACAGACCCATAATAATAAGAAATGAAAATGTAATAAGAACTCTCAGCTAAAAAAAGCCCAGGCCCAGATGGTTTTCGCAGCAGAATTCTCTATAAAACATTTCAAAAAGACCTACAGCCATTACTACTGAAATAGTTCAGAAGGATACAGAGGGAATTTTCTCAAATTCCTTCTATGAAGCCAGCACTACTTTTTTTATTACCAAAACCAGGCAAAGATAAAATAAAAAAGGAGAACTATAGACCCATCTCACTAATGAACACAGATGCCAAAATCTAAACAGAATACTGGCAAATCACATGCAGACCCACATCAAGAAGATCATCCATCATGACAAAGTTGGATTCATACCAGAGATGCAGGGATGGTTTAACATGATGAAATCAATAAATATCATCAAGCATATAAATATGAATGAAAGACAAAAACCAACACATCATCTCAATTGACAAGGATAAAAGCCGTTGACAAAATCCAGCATCCCTTCATGCTTAAAGTCCTAGAGGGAATTGGATTGGAGGGATCATTCCTCAATGTAATCAAAGCCATATACAGGACCCACAGCCAATATCATCCTAAATGGGGACAATGACAGAAGCATTCCCTTTAAAGGAGGAACTCAGCAAGGCTGCCTCCTGTCACTCACTCCTCCTTCAATATATGCCTTGAACACTTGCTAGTGCAATAAGGCAAGAAAAGGAAATATATGGAGTACTAATTGGAAAAGAGGAAGTCAGCTATACATTTTTGCTGATGATATGTTTGTTTACTTAAGGTGATGCTAAAAAACTCCACCAGAAAACTCCTAGAACGATTAAGAGCTGCCAGTACAGTGGCAGGATTCAAAATTAAACCTAGAAAAATCAGTAACCTTTCTTACACCAACAACAAGCAACTGAAAAAGGAATTCAAGGAGACCTTCTCCACTCACAGTAGCCTCAAAAACAATAAAATCTAGAGAAAAACCTAACCAAAGACATCGAGATTTCTCTACAACAAAAATTTTAAACTCTTGAAGAAAGAAATATGAAGAAGACATCAGAATATGGAAAAACCTCCTATGCTCTATGGATTGGAAAAATTAATATAGTAAAAAGGTCCATTCTACTCAAACTCTTGTATAGATTAATGCAATCCCAATAAAATCCCCATGAGTTTTTTCTTACAGGCTTGGAAAACAGTCCTTAATTTCATTTGGAAAAACAAAAGACCCTGAATAGCCAAAACAACCCTGAGTGAAAAGAGCAAAACAGGGGGGATATCTATACCAGACTTCAAAACTATACTACAGGCTATAGTCATTAAAAACAGCTTGGTACTGGTACAAAAACAGACCTGTTGACCAATGGAACAAAACTGAAGATCCAAACTTGAGCACATACAAATTTCAGCCATCTCATCTTGACAAGGGGGCCAAGAAGACAACAATGGAGAAGACAGCATCTTCAGCAAGTGGTGGTGGCAAACTGGATCACCATTGCAGAAGAATGAAATTAAACCCCTACCTCTCACCCTGCCACTATGGAAAGCAGTGTGGAGACACCCTTGGAAGACTTGGAATGAACTTGCCACACTGACCCGCATACCACTCCTGGTATTACCCACAAGACTCATCTTACGGCAGAGATATGATGCACAGCCGTGTTTATTTCAGCTCGATGCACAATAGGAGCTGTAACCAACCCAAGTGACCCTCAACTGATGAGTGGATAGAGAAAATGTGGTACATCTACACAATGGAGTTCTATGCAGCAGTAAAGAAAGATGACATCATGAGCTTTGCAGGTAAATGGCTGGAGCTAGAAGATATCATGCTGAGTGAAGTAACACAGTCCCAGAAAAACAAAGGATGAATGATATCACTCATCTGTGGATGCTAGCACCAATTACCTAATTGTATGGCAAACTGAGCAACGTCAATGTGATCTGAAAACAACTGTGCTCCTATATTGTGAATCCCTTAAAATATAATAAATAAAAATTATTTTAAAAAAGATTATGAACTTAATTTATTTTTAAGTTTTGTAGTATACATGTGTGCCTGTGTGAATTTATGTGGACTACATGTGTGCTGGTGCTCATGGTGGCCAGAGGGCATCACAGGACACCGAGTTATGAGTGGTTGCAAGCTGCCTTATGTGGGTGCTGGGAAATGAAACTGGGTCCTCTACAAGAAGAGTAAGAGTTCTTAACCATGGAGCCATCTTTCCAGCCTCAGATCATAGAATTAAACATGAAGCATTAAGCCATACAGTTTTAACTGCAGTTTTTGTTTTCTCATTGTGGTAGTTTGATTGAAAATGTCTCCTATAGGCTTCAAGTATTTTGACATTTTGTCCCTAGTTGGTGGCACTGTTTGGGGGAGATTTTAGGAGCTGTGGGCTTGCTGGAGGAAGCACATCACTGGGGGTGAGCCTTGAGAATTCTTAAGCCTTGCCAGATTTGCAGTTAGTTGTTCTCTGTGTCCTGTGTCTGCTCAAAGATTGATCACTCAGCTTTCTTCTCAGGCCACCTCCTTCCTTCTGCCAGGCCTCCCTGGCCATTATGAACTCTTATCCCTGGAACCATAAGCTCACATGAGCTCCTTCTATAAGCTGCCTTGATCATGGTGTCCTAACAGAACAGAAAAGTAACTCACACACTCATAAACTGAAAACAGAACTACCAAAAGATTTAGCTATGTCTCTTGAATAGACACCCGAGGGATCCAGGCAGCAGAGAGATACTTGCACACCCATATTACTGCAGCAGTATTCATACTAAGTTACAGAGTCAACGTAGGTGCCTAGACACAGAAGAATGGGTAAATAAATTATACACACACACACACACACACACACACACACACAGTGCAATATTGCTTATCCATTAGGAAGAATGAAATCGTGTTATTTTCAGGAAAATTAGTAGAAAGAGATCATCATATTAACTAAAACAAGCCTGACTCAGATAAGTATCACATGGTTTATTTCTGTTATTAATTTTTATTTGTTTATAATTTATATATTATATATTATTTATATGTATGTACATGTGTAGGTACACATGCCATGAGACACATCTAGAGGTGAGTGTACAATTTGCAAGGGTCCATTCTCTCCTTTCACCATGTGGCTCCTTGGGATCATTAGGTTGTCAGGCTTGGTGGCAAGCATCCTCTGCCTGATGAGCCATCTTGTTGCTCCACAAACTTTCTTTCATGTGTGAAATCTAAAAAAAAAATTGAAATAAGGTCTATTAGAGACTAGGATGGGGACCGGAGGGATTGGGGGAGAACATCAGTGTGAAGAATGGAAGAAGGATAAATAGCATGTACATAAGTACCTTATATACATGTGCAAAAATGTAATGAAACCCATTATTTTGCACAATTAGTATACATTGATAAAGTTAAAAAATAAGCTGTGAAAATCTTAAGTGACATAAAAGCATGAAAAAAATATCAGGTACACAGGGCTAAGAAGTTGTTAGATTTGAAACTGTGATCCATAAAGGGAAAAACTGAAACATTTAACCTCATCAAAATGGAAAACTTTTGCTCTGTGAAAGATTGTTAAGAGAAGGAAAAGAAACAATATAAAACCCCAGAAAAAAATATTTATAAACCACACCTCCATCAAAGTCTTGTCTCAGGCACACACACACACACACACACACACACACACACACATGTCTCCAATGCCAGGAAGAATCCACTTAATTCAGATAAAGAACTAAAGAGGATATGCAGGTGGCACATAAGCATATGAAAAGATCCAGCATCATTAGCCATCAGGTAGATGCAAATTTAGACCAGAACAGACATGGAATAGCTAAAACAAGAAACCATCTCCATAACAAATGCTGAGTGAAGGGAGAGAGGCTGGATAATTCATGTGATACTGGTGGGACTATAAAAGAGTAAGCCATGATGAGAAACTGGTGCTTTATAAGATTAATCTTATGGCAGCCATAAGACTCAGAAAATACAATTTAGGACTCATCTAAAAAAAAAATGAAAATTTATTTTCATGCAAAATTTATACAGAAAGACCCAGAGAGGTTTAAAACATGGAAAATGTAGATCTTTTTCAACAAGCAAAGAGTTAAACTGTGGAACAGTAACGGAAATCAAAAAAATATTGATAATATAAGAAAATCACATTCCATGGATATACCTAATTCTAAAGGGTAACATACAATGTGGCTCCATTTCCACAACATTCTTAAAATGACAAACTATAAAAATAGACAACAGATCATTAGTAACAATGGGTCACTGAAAAAGCAGGAGAGAAGTGGACATGACTGTATCATGGCTCTATTAATCTCAAGATCCTCTTGATATTGTGTTATAGTTTTGAAAGTTATTACATATGGAGAAAGTTGGTAAAATATACATTGGAGTTATCCATTGTTTCATACAACTGGACGTGTATCTCTGATACTGCAAAATATTAATAAAAAGAATTTAAGAAGCTGTGAAAATTCTAGTGGCTGGATTCCCCGCTTCATGTTCCCTTTCAGATTTTGATAAAGATGGAGAGGGCTGTACAGGATTTTAGTTTTTGGAGCTTCCCATGTATGATGATTTGTACTGATTGTCTGGTTTATGGGCAAACTACAAGCGACGGCTACCCTACCACCCCCAAATTATGACTGCCCTCCCATGACTGCCAATAGTTCTTCATTGACTTTACTAGATTCGGATTTTATTCTTCAGGTTTCCAAAATAGATAAAATGACAAATTTTCATGTCTATTTTTCATGCTGATTCTTCAGAGAATCTGAAAGTAGAGGAAAGGATAGATATGCATGCAGCAGCCTGCTTTCTTTTCTTGCATAAATCAGTTACTGGCTTATCCATTCTGAACATATGTTTGGTAACAGTTAGGAGTTGAACATATGTTGTTTTAGGTGATTACTTAAATTTTACTCTAAATCCAAAGGAATCCTCTCAGCAAATGAAGAGGCCCACCAAGCATTGAGCAGCCAGAAGTGGTAGCATGAATTCTAGCCCATTTTTTCTCTGATTTCATTGAACCATGTGCAGGCTTACTGGATTTAACATTTGTTATCTTCTTTGGTCTGGTGCTCTCAGGAGAAGCTATTTTACTGAGATAGTTGGCTATTACTTTTAATAGTCAGTGATTAGGATTAATTAGTGTATTAGAGTCATTACAATCAGAATTTATGACTGTTAGAAATATTTTTTTAAAAAGTATTCCAGAAATCCCCATCAAGCTCAGTAATCGTAACATAGTCATCCCTTTTGGAATATCTGTCAGGATTCCATCATTTTGCTAGGCACAGGGCTATAAAGATAGTTACTGATATGCTATAGAATTTCATAATTTGAAAATCAAAATCTTTTTTTTTCTTTTTTTTGGGGGGGTCTTTTCAAGACAGGGTCTCCCTGTAGCCCCAGCTGTCCTGGAATTCACTCTGTAGACCAGGCTGGCCTTGAACTCACAAAGATCTGCCTGTCTCTGCCTCCCAAGTGCTAGGATTAAAGGCGTGCGCCACCTCGCCCGGCTATAAAAATGAATATGGGGGCTGAGGAGAGAGCTCAGTCAGTAAAGATCTGGCACAAAAGTGGGAGAACCTAGTTGAGATCCTTGTACCTAAGCAGAAGCCAAGCACAGTAGCACAGACCTGCCTGTAATCCCAGCATCGGAAAGGCAACAACAGGAGGATGCCTGGGGCTTGCTGGCCAATCACTCTAGACCAGGACATAAGCTCCAGGTTCAGTGAGTTTCCCTGTCTCAAAAAACAAAAACAAAAACAAAAACAAAAATAAAACAAAGAGGCAGGTGGATCTTTGTGAGTTCAAGGCCAGCCTGGTCTACAGAGTGAGTTCCAGGACAGCTGGGGTACAAGGAGACCCTGTCTTGAAAAGACCAAAAAAATAAATAAATAAATAAAAATAAAAATAAAAATAAAAAATAAAAAACAAAAACAAAAACAAAAACTGGGAGGACTGATGGAGACAGGCACTTGATACTGACCTCTGCCCTTTCCATGCACATGCACACACATGAGCAAATACATATATTCCCCTTCTGGATCTTTTATAAAGTGTTATTCTTAGACAATGCATTTTTCTGGGATGTTGTCAGGACTGGTTTCAGCTTCTGAAGGCTTCAGCTCTCCTTGTCTCTTCTCTCTTTTGTAAACCCGGAGACAGTTCTCCATGCTGGATCTCTAGATCCTCCGCCTCTAAGATCTCTAACGATGCTTCTCATCAATGCACCATGTTCCTCTGGTCTCCAGTCCTCTCCCTCCCACTCAAAGACACAACCTCTCCCCTCCCTTTCCTTCCTATTCTGAGCAATGGAAGAGTCGTTCACCTCCTGTCCACAGCTTATTCTATTAAGTGTGCTTATCCATCCTTCTCTGTCTCCTCTATAATTTTACTCACCAATTTTCTTTCTTATAACTTCAGCCATTTTCTGACCTCTGACAAGAAAATATGCTCAATGCTCTCCTTTCTAAATAGCATTTTTAGACCTATTTAGTGACTTTTTCTAACCCTTGACCTATTTCTAGTCTTTTCTCCTCATTGAAGTTTTAAGGAAGAGTTGTCTTGAACTCATCGCCTTACTTCCTCTTGTCCCATCACATCTTACTGCATTGCAATGTGGCTTCTACACTCCTAGAATTGGTGACAGCTGCTCCCTGTGTGCGTGTACATGCTTCTGCTGAGAGCTCATTTACCATAATATTTTCAAACTTCTAGGTGGGTTGGGTGCACCTATCTGCCCTGACTCCTAGGCATGTCACTTCTCTAATTTTAGTCCTTGTGTGGAACTCTAAGATGTTTGAAGGTGTTTTTGTATGTCTTGCCCTTAGTCTAGTGTGTCACAAGAGTGATATTTGGTACATATTTGTCTAAAGGATGGATGAATAAATGCATCACAGTAGACTTTCAAATTTCTATGTACACCCCAATTCTTTTTTATAAGTTCTTGAAGCACACAACCAAATATATATTTGATATCTGGATATTTTATCAAAAACTCTTAAACTCAACTTATACAATAAAGAGCTTAACATTTTCTCCTCAAAACTTGTTTGAGTTCTGAATCTTTGTGAATATGATTATGAATTTCATTAAATAATGAAAATCATATTGTAAAACTCTAGTTCCCCTTCCTCTTGGCTGAATACTTCACTGTGTCACACCAATTCATCTTTCTACACATGTTTCAAAGCCATCCTCCCCTTCTCTGTTCTCACTGCCATTGCCTTAGATCAAGAATCCATCATCTCACAGCTGAACAACTTTAACAGCCTCTGAGCAGATTGCTCAGCAGCTATTGTCTTTTCCTACAATTCATTATCCACATCTACCTGGCCATTCTCATTTTAAAACTCAAATTTGATTCATTTATTTAATAAATATTTATTGAGCAGTCATTAAATTTCAAGTTCTTTCTAAAGCACTAAAGATGCAGTAGTGAACAACAAAAGCCATGGATGCCCTCACTGAGCACCGGCCAGAGATTCCCTCACTGAACTACACCACACCAAGATGATCATACAGTTTTCTGAGTCCAACCTTCCATCAGTCTCCAATGGTCTGAGCTGTAGAATATAATAAAGCCATGTTAAGATGACACACAGAACCCTTCCTTTATCATCCTTCTAGATGACTCCTCTTTCATCTGAATCACTTGGGTTTTTATTGGGGAATTTATCTTTGTGGTACTCTTAAGAGATTCTGACTATGGGGCTGGAGAGATGGCTCAGTGGTTAAGACCCCGACTGCTCTTGCAGAGGACCTGGGTTCAATTCCCAGAACCTACATGGCAGCTAAGAACCGTCTTTAAGCCAGCGTGATGGCACTTGTCTTTAATCCTAGCACTTGGGAGGCAGAGGTAGGCAGATCTCTGTGAGTTCAAGGCCAGCCTGGTCTACAGAGTGAGTTCCAGCCAGCTGGGGCTATGGGGAGACCTTGTCTCAAAAAAAAATAAATATAAAATAAAGTAAAATAAAAATCCTGGAAAAAATGTATTCTGATTATATAAGCCTAAGGCAGAGCCCATAAAACAGCATCTTAAATGAAACTCCCAGGTGATTTACACGTGGCAGTGTACATGTGCATGCAAGTACACATATGTGTGTGCTGGTGGAGGCTAGAGGATATCCTTGGCTGTTGTTGCTAAAATGCTGTCTCTCTTGTTTTTTGAGATAGGATCTCTCATTTGTGTGGAACTCGCTGATTCAGCTGGCCTATTCATCAGTAAGTCCTGGGATCTATCTGTCTCCACTTCCATTCTTCTGGGATTACAAGCCTGTGCTGCCATGTTATTTATTTGTGTTGGTTCTGGGAATCAAACTTGGGTCCTCACACTTGCATGGCAAGTGCTTTAACATAGGAGCCATCTCCCCGGCTCCAGGTAGTGTTTACATGTCACTAATAACTCACACTTGCCTGTTCTCTGCCTACCTCACAGCCTCACCTTTTGCCCCATCTACCTACTTATATTATATTTTAATAGCGTAAAGCTATCTTATTTTCTTTCCCCAATATAATATCTATATTCATGATTGTGCCAGCTGTGCATTAGTTAGGCTCACCAATGCAAGTTACTCTAAAAATGGCAACAAATCACAGCGCCTTAAAATGGAGAATGTTTTTCTCTTTTACTCAGTGTCCAGTGTATGCATTCCTACATCCCTTCTCATGGTGGTCCTCCTCGAATTGGATAGTCTTGGAAATAACAATCTGTGCCCTGAGAGGTTGTCATTATTTACCTTATAAGGTGTCAACACCCAGGGAAAGGTTATTGAGAAGAAAGACACACTGAATATCAAGTATCACAGACTGGAAGGGACACATTTTATTTTTCCCATCTTCCTTTGGTCTGAACTAGTCATGTGATCTAACTTAGATGCAAAGAGGCTGGGACTACAGTCCACCTACAAACTTTCAGTGATCAGGAAGACAGACCTGCTACCACACGGTCTCTTTTCACTAAATGCCACACACCACAAAGCACGATTTGCTTTCCTTCTCATAGGGGCTGATCCCCTAGTCCTGTCCACTGTGTATCTGGCCCAAACTGGACTTTCCCTCTGTTCCATCATAACATATTTGATGCCAGGATAAAAAAAATGTGTTCTTCTGGTTCCTAAATTACTGAGTCAAGAGAGCGTGCATCCAAGCATGATGTTCAGGGTACACACCAACCCAAAGCTCATAGGTTTTGGTCCAGCAATATACAAATCTGAGCCTCATATAATGGGTATAGGTGTGTCTCTTCTACCCCCAATCCTCGCTATCTGGGCAGCTGACTACCCTTGATGTGTTAAAGTCTTACATGTTGCTGATATTTCAAGAGTTCTGAGATTATTGGCTTACAGAGTGCATGCTGAGAGGAATGCTTCATCTTGTAACATTATTTGAGTTGTGACACTAGCCTCCTTGACCTCACTCAGGAGAAAACGTGATACTGTTTTTGATCTTGAAACTGCTATAGAAAGCAATTGTCCTCTGAAACACATCTCAGACGATGCAGGAGCCAACTTAATTTTTCTCCTTCACTGCTGTTATTTATGAGGCAGAGGCTAGGAGAAGAGAGATGTTTTTAGATGAAAGGTGAAATATTCTATTGTGGAGTATGTTTTATGAGGGAAGGAGAGAGATATATAATTTCTGACTTGAGGTTTGCATAGGATCTAGAGATCCTTTAAGTTATCTCCCATACACATTATTTAAGGCTCTGTTCTCTGGATAGCCTAGTTTAGTCTTTGATATAAAATCTTATCACTCAGAGGGTAAACACTCCTAACAATCAGCAGCTCCAGGGTGATGCTTTTCCATGAACCTGCAAGGTTAAAAAGTTCCATTTCTCAGAATGTACTCATGTTGAAGAGATTTGTTGGTCTGGAGAAATGGCTCAGTGGTTAAGAGCACTGGCTGCTCTTGCAGAAGACCCAGGTTCAATTACCCACATAGTGACTAAAAACTATATGTAACTCCAGTTCCAGGGGATCAGATGCCCTCTTCTGATGTCCAGGGTAACTGCATGACATGGGTGCACTTACATACATGTGGGCAAAACATTCATACACATAAAAATAATACAATGCTTATCAGATTTATTTATTTTAAATTATATGTATATGGTGTGTGTGTGTGTGTGTGTGTGTGTGTGTGTGTGTGTGTGTGTCTGTGTGTCTGTGTGTCTGTGTATGCACATATTTGTGTAGTTGCCTGTAGAGGCCAGAAGTGGGCATTGTATCTCCTGGAGCTGGAGCTTCAGGTAGTTTTCAGGGTCTAATATAAATGTTAAGAACTGAACTCGGGTCCTCTGTAAGAGCATCCTTAACCTCTGAGAGCCAACTCTCTATCCCTCTAGAATATAGATTCCAAATACACATTAGTATACCTAGGTTTTTTCACATGAATTATGAGGATAGAACTCAGATCTTCATGGTTGCAAGGCAAGCACTTTCCTGGCTGGGCCATCTCTCAATCCCTCAGAATGTACTTAATGAACATATCATCATAAAATATAGTTATAATGGTATTTGGCTTATCATTATGTTCTAGTGCACCCCCTCCTCTTCCTCATCTTCCTTGTCCTCCTCCTCCTCCTCCTCCTCCTCCTCCTCCTCCTCCTCCTCTTCTTCTTCTTCTTCTTCTTCTTCTTCTTCTTCTTCTTCTTCTCCTCCTCCTCTTTCTCCTCCTTCTCCTTCTTCTCTTCCTCTTCCTCCTCTGCATGTTCCCCCTCCTCCTCCTTCTTCTAAAGTGATATCTTGTCTGATATGGTTTGAACTGTAGAGTTAGGTCCACGAGTGGGAGGAAGATTGGAACAAAAGCATAAGCCCTTATATGGGAGAGGAATTTTCAAGGAAGTTGCCTAATTACCCTGGTTTTAGCCATAGACATTGACTGGTCACTGCCAAAAGCCTTACTATTACCAAGAAAAGGATGTTGCTGTGGGGTGGCAATATGAATTTTTTCAGGATTTTTATGCCTAAGAAGGTCCTTTTCTTTTAAAAATTACTTGTCTGTGTGTGTGTCTGCATGAGTGAATGGCACATGTCTGTGGGTATGAACAGATGCTGGAAGAGTATGTCAGACCCCCTGGATAAGAGGTCCTCTACAAGGGCAACAGCACTCTTAACCACTGGGTCATCTTTGCAGCCCTAGAAGTTCTTTTTCTTGATGTTCTTCTTCCTAAGTGAGCAGAAAGGAAGGTGAACTGAGCATGAAAGGAAGAGCAGGTGTGAGCTGGTACATGCTGAGCGGATAGACACAGAGAAGGGAGAAGGAGGGGCTCATGAGAGTTTTGAACAAGCTAGTAAATATAGAGAGGAGAAAAGAGAAGAATGTGGAACAAGCAAACAGGGAGTCGAGATTACAGGAGGAGCACACTTGGTGTTATAATGTCACAGTTAATGTGGAACCTTGGAGACATATCAGGTGTGGGATGGCCTTGACATCTCAGAACTGATCCTCCAATAGGATGTTCCTGGACCCCATGTCCAGGGCTTCACAGGTACCAGACATGGCTTCAGTGCCTACTTGTTTTTTTTTTTTTTAATTACTCAGTTCCCAAGCACTGGATGGCATTGCCTACATCAGGAAAAATCAGTGGTTCTTTAATGTACACATTAACAACCACAGGAGTGACTGGGGCTGCCTCAGAGCCAGGAGGTCAACAGTTTTATTCCATCTAGACCTGGATCTCTCACCCTGACACTATCAACCTTTGGGGTTGGGTAAGTCTTTGGTAGAGAGAGGATATTCCCTGGGCGTGGCCCTGTCACTGAGGTCTATGGACTAGAAACCTCTAGCAACAGTCTTCTTCTAGGAGAAAGTGGGATTTGAATTCTGCCTGTTTTCTTTGGTTAAGCATGCATCATTGTGTGACTATAAGCACCCCTCCCTGACTAGGCTCATGTTGTAGAGCCTAGTTCCCCAGCTGGCAGTGCTATTTTGGAAAATTTTGGGAAATTTTAGGAAGTGGGACCTAGTTGGAAGAATTAAGTTACTAGAGGCAAGTCCTTAAGCAAACCTTGTCCTTAACCCCTTTCCTATCTTTCTCTCTGCTTCCTGGCCACCATGGTGCTGTGAACCCTTCCCACCACAACAGACTGCTAGCTCTGAAACTGTGAGAAAAAAGTTTCTCTTTCTTTAGGTTGTTTCTATCATGTAGTTTGTAACACCATGGAAGAATCTAGAAAGGCCTTCAGAATTCAACTGAGCAGAGCATCTCAGTATCTTTGGGAAAGGCATGGGTGTTAAATTATTCTGTTTGACTGTTCCATGCAGCTGTCAGGACTGGACCGGGGCAGATGGTTCATGGTCCATAGAGAGCCAAGCTGCCTTGGCAAAATGAGGGCCACTGGAACTCAGTTGAGGATAAAAGGTCAGGGAGCTGGGAGATGGCTAGGTGGGTAGAGTGCGTTCTATGCAAACACGAGGAACTGCTTGAAGATCTCTAGCACCGAGGTGAAAGCAGGTTTGGTGTCATACATCTTCTAGCAGTAGCACTGTTCATGGGCCCACAGGTAGCTCTTGGGGGCTTGCCTGCAAGCCAGTTCCACCAATCGGCAAACTCCAAGTTTAGTGAGAGATACTATCTCAACGATAAAGTGGAAAATGATAGAGGCAGACAACTGACATCAAACTCTGGCCTCCACAAGTACATGAACACAGGTGCTCACTTGCACACATGCATACACACACTCACACACATAGCCCACATACAAAAATAATATGAAGAATAAGAACTCAGACCCCTAGGAAATTCATACTTGAACCAGGTAGAGATTCCAGCAAAATGGGATTGCTGTATGCATATAATCACTGTTCAAATTATAGAGGTTTAAAAACCCAGTTTTATCTGATGACTAAATATTAGCAAGGTGCTAGGAGTTTGAATTGCTAAAGCATTACTGAATTTTTAAATCAGCCTGCCCTTTTCTCATTTCATCTTAGCCAATATTTCCCTCCACGCTATTCATTTTCTTTTTCATCACGGTGTAGGCTTCTTGAGAACCTGCCATCTTTAGGCCTTTCATTTTATAACCTGGAAAATGCAACCCCTTTTCTTTTATAATATCTATTTAAAGAGCCATAATGAATCTCACAGAGTTTTTAACTGGCTATTTAATGGTAGACTTACCTTGAGCTCTACACTCTTCCAGACAGTCAATAATTGTTCTATAAAAATGCAAGGATATTCATTATTGCTGATAATAACTCTCATCCTCCCAGCTGCACGATCTGATGTGTTTAAAGCATTATTCATCTTACTTACAAGGCTGCAAATAAATAGAACCAGAAAGAAATGAATTAATGATCGCTCCATTGGGAGACAGTCAGATTTTTCTGTTTTCTTGTTTTTGCAAAGATTAGCTAAGAATGCTGATAGTTGTGTGACCGACATGTAGAAGAGGAGAGACTTTGGAATTTCACAGGAAGATGTCCAAGCGGAGAAGGACTCTTGCAAGGTAGGAGGGGCTCTGTGTGTGTGGTGGTTTGAATGAGTGTCCCCCATAGGCTTTAAGTATTCAGACATTTTGTCTCCAGTTGGTGGCACTGTTCTTGGAGGTCTTAGAAGGTGTAGCCGTGCTAGAGGAAGTATATTATTGGGGGCAGGCTTAGTGAGTTTAAAAAGCCTTGCGGTCTCCAGCCTCTCCCTCTCTCTGCTTCCTGTGCTCATTGTGAGATGTGACCCTCAGTTTGCTGCTCCAGCCCCAGCCACCATGCTTCCCACCACAATGGACTCTGATTCCCTGAAACTGTCAATTGTAAGCTCTTCCTTGCTCATTGTGGTTTTATCACAGCAACAGAAAAGTGAATAATACAGTTATTTGGTACCAGAGAGTGGGTTATTGGCTGTGAAGAACCTGACCATGTGGATGTTTGGAGAAATGTGGAAGACTTTGGAACTTTGGGCTAGAAATGCTGTTGTGACCCAGGAGATATACTCTGAATAAACCCTTTCCTCCCCAAGTTGGTGTCATCAGAGTGTTTTGTCACAGCAATGGAAGACAAGCTAGAACAGTGTGTATGTGTGTGCATGTGTGTATGTGTGTGAATGTGTGTGTGTGTGTGTGTGTGTGTGTGTGTATGTGCACAGATTACATGAGGGCCTAATGAGGATCAAGCAGGACTGAGGCAATAATGAAGATTATGTAAGTGTATGTGTTGGGTGTGTGCAAGTTTATGTGTAGGGTGTGCACGTGCAGGTGTGTGGATGTATGTGTGGAATCCAGAAGTCAACTTTAGGTGTCATTCCTCTGTTGCCACACAACTTGCATATTTGGGATAAGCTTTGAACCCACCAATTTTGCTAGGCTGCTTGTTCAGTGAGCCTCGGCAGTCCACCTGTGTTTGCTTCTTCAGTGCTGGGATTACAGGCACATGCTACAGTCCTGTAATTTTTATGTGAGTTCTGGGGATTGAACTCACATTTTCATTTTTGCATTGCAAACACTTTACCAACTAAGCCCTTCCTTTAGCTCCAGAAGGGGGTCTATGAGGGTTTATCCAACAGGGAGCTAGAAAAAAATAAATACTGGTCTCCTATATCTTTTTTGTCTCACTTTTGGGGACAAATGGCCAGAGGTGCATGTAAAGGTCACATCCTAGGGACACAGGAACATTAAAAAAACCAAGACCCAAGCTGGGATCATAGAAATCTTCTTGCCTCCCCACACTTGAGTGCCTGAATGGTAGGGCTACTGTACCTTAACAGAGGATTACAACCAACGCACATGCAGGCCTCAGAACCTACTGAAGGGGAACTGTCCAGAAGTCCAGAGGCAGCAGTGGACATAGACAACATGGCTATGAGGAAAGTTAGCCTCTGATTCCCACCTCTAGAAAACAGTAAATAAACCTAATGCCTAGAAAGATGAGCACAGACACTCACATATAAGCAAATTTAGACCTCCTTCCCATCTATGCCTCCCTAACCAGCCCCCCTCCCCCAACAGACCTCATGCTAAGTCCTATCTGTCAATCATTTGCACCCAGATGTCCTTTAGTGCAAATTCATCCACTGGAATCGAGTCAGCCTATTAAAACTTTTACATAATTTTTACTTTGTGTATTAATTACTTTTCTTGTGATGATACCTAATAGGAAACAATTTAAAGGAGGGAAGGCTTATTGTGACTCACAGTTTGAGGGCATAGTCCATCATGGTGGGGAAGGCATGGCAGAATGCCTGTGAGGCAGGGGCCGCATTACGATCGCAGTCAGAAAGCAGGGAGATGTGTGCTGGTGCTCATCTTGCTTCCTTGTTTCTATTCTGTCCAGGACCCCAGTATATATACAATGTTGTGTACATTTAGGGTGGCCTTCCCATTTCCACAACTGAATCTAGAAACTTCCTCACAGACATGCACAAAGGTTTGTTTCCTAGGTGATTCTATGTCCTGTCAAGTTGACTTCATTGGTAACCATCCTAGTCTGTAATCAAAAGTCATCCATGGGCTTGATAAAAAGTCAAGAGTGACTATCTGAGCCAAATCTCTTCCTTGAATGATAAGAGATACCATCACAAGCACAGTATAGGAAACAACAAAGCTGAGGCCCTTAGGTGGGAATTAGATCATTCCAGTCTGGAAACAGAACATGTAGCTGGTGATGCCCAATCAAAGAAACATCAGGCGAGGACAGAGGAGCAGGCAGGGGCCATGCTGCGTGGGATCCTGGAGACTATGGCTAGTTGTTTTGTTTTAACTGGACTTCAGTCAGGCATCTCTACATCTTCCTTCCTCATTAAGAAGCCAACCTGGCTGCTCACAGATGGGAGGGCATCATCCCTACAGGTCAGATTTGTTCTTTTTCCCTCTCCATTGACCTAACTCCATGTTCTAGCTTCACTTCCATGTCTGTGATAAAAACCCTGACAACTAAACCACTTAGAGAAGAAAGAGTTCTATCAGGTTTACAAGTTCGATCTTCAGTCCATCACTGTGGTGAAGTCAAGGAAGGACTTGAGACAGCTAGTCACATCCCATCCACACTCAGGAATAGAAAGAAATGAATGCATGGTTTTCTCTCTCACTTGATTGCTTGGTTGTGTGATCTCAATTTCTCCACTCATATAATTCAGGAACCCTTGCCCATGAAATGGTGTCACCCACAGTGGGCTGGATCTTCCCACATCACTTAATGAAGACAGTCCTGCAAAGATCTGACCAAAGGCCAACTCGGTGCAGCAATCCATCGTTGAGACTCTCTTCTCAGGTGTTTCCAGCTTGTGCCAAGCTGACAAAGCTAACCATTCCATCCCTCCAACAGCCTGGTCCACCTTTATCCTCTTGTGTCCACATCTGTGGCTGAACAAGTCACTTGCTTGTTTTGTCCCCAGCACAAGCTTGGGTACCTATGAGAGAGTATGTAACCAGGCCTTCCTCCTTTCAATCCAGCTGAGTCCAATTCCTTATTATCTGGTTTTGACTGCTTGATAAGGAAGGTCTAATCCTGTTCTGGGCTTTATTCCTTGTTTCTTGTTGTTGTCTATGAGAGATAAAGGAGGAACACATGCCACAGCTAAACCATTCAGACACCTACAAACAACTGACATGTGCTGCCCTATCAGCACCCTAGGTTTAGTCTGACTTTTCCAGATGTCCACCTGCAATCCCTGGGGCCCACCTTCTGGTAAAGCTATGACAGATAGTGTGGAGACAAAGGGATAAACAGATCAAATGAAAAAATTTTCAGACTTCTGCCACTTCTGGTTTCTGTATTTTATTGGTTGATTTCTAGAAAATTGGCCTGCTCTTTAATATAGTGAATTTATTTGGATAACTCATCCAACAGAGATGATAATCACGAGCTCCATAAAACAAGAGGAAGCACATTTATGTTCACAAGCATTGCAGGTATTTAGCCACTTGTTCTGGTTTATTCTTTGTGAGTTTATCTCATCCCTTAGTGACATATTAAAAACCACTTTCAAATAATTGTCATCCCCGTGGATGTTTTTATGGGTCATGAAAGATAAAACATACGCTTTTCACTGTGTTTCTTTGTCAGGTTAGTACAGTGAAAAGACATACCACCTCTTTCACCACACCTCCACGTAATTCTTTTAGTAAACTGTAGTGTATGTACTTTATTCCTATTTTCCTGATTAGAAAACTGAGGCCCCTAGACATGAGACCATTTCTGCAAAGTTGCCCATTAAGAAAGAAGCAGAGGGTTGGAGAGATGGCTCTATGGTTAAGAAAACTTGGCGCTCTTACACCCATGTTGGACACCTCACAACCAACTGTAATTCTAGCTCCAGTGAACCCAATGCCCTTATTTGGTATCTGTGGGCATTGCACTCATGTGCACATATTCAAACACACACACACACACACACACACACACACACACACACAATTGAAATTAGTAGATAATAAAATAAAGAAATAAAGTAGCAGAATTAGAATTCAAATCTTGGTCTTTGGATTTGAAACTGGAGATTTCTTAGTAAAGGCTTCTGAGACCACCCATAGAGCTTCATGCAGCCAGAGGCACTGCCAGTATGAATCATACAAAGTATTGAAATAGCTTGGCAAAAATTTCCTTTGCTTGGTGCCCATAAGGTGGAATGAGGAATTAATTTTGCAGAAAATAATTGTATTAGGTTTAGCTACTGAAATGAGAATGTAGCATCCAACGTTTGTGTATTTTATACCAGTCTCAGGTTATATTTTGTTTTCTGCATTTAACCTCTGAATCCTTCACTGTGAAATTTTCTAGACCATCCATGTGTGCCACCCATTGCAGTCAGGTGCTCACTCTGCCAAGCTCCTCCTCAGCAGCCAGCACTCTCTAATGGCTCCTGCATTAGGACTTACCTAGTATCGTCCCTCCAAACATCCAAACCTCAGAATTCCCATTTGGTCAATCTCCACCCAGTTCAGGATCTTGATCCTTCCTCAGCATAAGAAGACACTTTCAGAATATCTCTGTAATTTAAAGACACCAGCATCAATTGATATTAAATCTTATTTACTTATTGACTGGTTGATTGATTGATTAAGACAGCGTTTCATGTAGTCCAAACTGGCCGTGAACTTGATATAGAGCCAAGAATGACTTTGAACTTCTTATCTTCCTGTCTCCAACTCCCTAGTGCAGGGATTGTAGGCAGGTGTCACCACAGCTGGCTTGACATGGTGCTGAGGGTGGAACTCAGAGCTTTATGCCAACTAGGCAGGCACTTTACTGAGTTACACCCCCAGCCTTGTTTATTTAATTATTTAAGTGTATGTGTATATGTCTTTATGTGAATATGTATGTGTGTGCATGTGCCTAGGGAGACCAGAAGAGGGCATCAGATCTCCTGGGGCTGGAACTACAGGTGGTTGTGAATGGCCATACTTGGGTACTGGGAACAGAACCTGAGTCCTCTGAAAGAGCAGGAAGTGCTTTCAACCACTGAACCAGCTCTCCAGCCACATGCACATAAGGTAAAGCTCAAACTTTTTCAGAATACATATAGTTAAAAATAAGTCCAGCTTCTGCTGTTTCTCATGTACCCTCATGTTTCTTATATTTTCCTACAGAGAACATTTGCATAATAAGAAAATATATGCATATAGGCATTTGAGGTTGAGATTACTCCTTATGAGAATCATGTGTTCAATATTCTATCATATATGTCAACACACACACACAAACACACACACACACATATATATTATATATATACTATATAATTTGAACCACTGTTACTTTTCCTTGTTTGAATTCCAAATGCTAGAATTGCAAGTGTGGGTCAGGTCACCATTCCAGGTGATGAGGATGGCACCCAGGGCTTTATGCATGCAACTCAATACCAACTGAGCAAAACCCTAACCCCTTATTTGGACCATTTCTTATGTCAAAGTATGCTATATATTTACTAAAAATTGCAGTATAATTGCAGTCTGTAGCTTGACAGTTGCAGGACTAGATACAAGTCACATGCAATGACATACTAAGAGGCTTCCTAGTAATGCCACAGAGTCAACAGATGCTTCCCAGGGTTCTTCCGTACTCAAAGTCCAAGCAGAACTGTTTCCTGATGCCAAGGATACTAAGGAAGTCAAGTGGCTTCAGGAAGCCCCTCAACTGTCAATAATTCTGACTTTCCTAATGTCCTTGCTCCTGGAAGAATAAATGAACCAATTTAGAAGACACAGAAAATTACTGCACGAGTCACCTCTGTAACAAGTGTCAACCTTGTGGAAAGGTTTTACTTTCTTGACTGGAAAAAATAATAAAGAAAAATATGAAGAAAGAAATTGTATTTAAGAAGACCAGCTGAAAGCTTTTTGCAATAGAATCTTGCATTTCTTATGTTTTATCTTGCTTTACACTGATGCCCTAAAGTATGAAAATGTCTTAAAAGTCATTTGTTCTCACGTGATGGCAAGTCTAAAACATTTTGTTATTATGATCCTGAGGGCCAGCTCACTGAGAGAATCCAATAAAAGGAAGCTTGGCCTGGAGAAAGGGAAAGGTTACAATTGTTTTTCTTTTGTCTCTGACTTCAGAAGGGCTCTCTGTCAACACTCCTTCAAACGTCCCCAACTGTGAGTGAGTCCACTTTTGTCAAGAAACCAATGACATGCCTCTGATCTGTGTTTGGAAGGATCCACAGAATCTCAGCTCCCTCATGAGGGTCCAAGTGCTTGTGTTCATCGTGAGTATCTGCATCCTGGGTATACTGTAATGGAATTGCCAATGTAGTCGTTTTGTGTTTTGTTTGTTTGTTGTTTTGGGTGGTGTTGGGGGTTGACCTCAGGGCCCTATGCATCAGTACTCTATACTGACCTATGTCTTGAGCCTTTGATTGGCTTTTTGTACTACAGCTGAATTTTTCTATTTGTAGCCTCTCATTCCTTTGTAGGAGGACAAATCTCATATTAAGAAAAAGGGAGGTTCTCTAATCTAGCTCATCAGCCCCTCAAAAAGTTTCATGACATGGGCAGTAGTAGAGCCCAGCACTGTCTGCCTGGCTATTGCAGGTCTGTTTCCTTCTTCAGAAGCAGGAATAGATGCTACTGTAACTATTCTCACCAGCCATTTTCCTTTTGTTGTTTAAGCCAAAGAAACTTGATCTCTTGGTGCTAGCTGAGACTGAGGAAGGTGATTATTTTTAATCAGAGGGAAAAGGATATGCAAACCAATACACCAGTTGCCAGGCAAAGTTTAAGCTACACTGGGCTATGGCTATGAGCTAGGGTTGATCAATCTTGGGCAGTGCCTCCAGGGGACAGGGCCAACAGAGTTACCTATTTGGTTGCTTAGCTAGCTGAGACATTTTGTTCTGGTCCTCCAGGGAGGAAGTAGACTAAGGATAAAGGGGGCACTTGATAAACATTAGGTTTCTTGGAGCTTGAAAGATGGTTCAGTAGTTAACTGCACTTGTTTTTCTTGCAGAGTACCTGAGTTTGGTTCCCAGCACCTTCATGGAAGTGTACAACTGTCTATAACTACATTTCTAGGAGACAGATCTGATGCCATCTTCTGGCCACTAGGTATCTATCTATCTATCTATCTATCTATCTATCTATCTATCTATCTATCTATCATCTATCTATCTATCTATCTATCTATCTATCTATCTATCTAGATATAGATAGATGCCAAACACTCATATACATAAAATAAAAATAAATACATGTTTTAAAATAAATATTAGCTTTCTCCTTGTCCTTTCCTTGTGTCTGAGTCCATTTTTCCTGGATAGCTGGAACCAAATCATACAGGTATAGGTATTTCCCACTAAACCAGATGTTTGTTTGTTTGTTTTTCCTGTGAGAAACTTGGCCTCTGGAGCTTTGTGTATATTAATCTCTTATTGAAGTGACAAAATTGCCTTCTGTAAAACAGGAAGCAGTGGTATTGTGCACATGTGGGTGCATGTCTGTTGATGGTTATGCTCTCTTGTGTGTGTACATGTGGAGCCCAGAGGTAGGTGTGAGACGTTTTCCTCTGTTGCCTTCTGCCTTATTTTCCAACACAGGGTTTTTCAGCAAACTTGTAGCTTACCTTATCAGCTAGATTGGCTAGCTCCCTGAGATCTGCTGTCTCTGCCCCTCAACCCCTATCCCAGAACAGGGGTCACATATGCACACCGCCATTCCTGGTTATTATGCTAGGGGTCCAAACTGATGTCTATGCTTTCTATGCTAAAGTTTCTGACTTGGGAGGCAGGCGCCCATGAAGAGTTCAGCTCTAGAAGCACATCTTAGCATGGTAGGAACTCACTAGCTGGTCATAGACAAAGTGCCTGGAGAGGCAAGTTTAGAGTAATGAACATGTTTTATTGACATTGTTTAGGGGGACAAGCAACATAGATAAGAAGGTGTCATTACTGTGATAGACAGAAGCTAGGTTACGAAGGGAACTATTCTGATATGTCTGACACTGGGTCTTTTTTTTTTTTTCTTTCTAACACAAAAGACAAGTGAAAATTAAAGTGGGAAGTCTGGAGGGGGAAGGTAACGAGTATTCTAATTATCAAGGGTTCCTTTCAAGCTTTCAGATAACACATAGGATTGAACTGTCTCCCTTCAAATCCCATTAAGGACAGAATGGATATGCTAGAAAACATTATGATGGTGTTTCATGTCAGGCCTTCTCTGTCAGCTCCAACTTAAGGGAAGGAGAAAGCGGCTGATTGATTTTGGAAATTAACTTCCTTGATTTTAAGGTGATACAATAGTGAGCATTGCCTGTTAGGCCTTGCATGCGAAGCCTTGCCTAGCAAACCAAGGGTGAAGGCTGTCTTCCTACTCTACGTGGGTGGCAGGACAGGTGACAGGGCTCATGCTGCCAGATGCTTCCTGCAGGGGAGTGAGATCTCACTCCCAAAGTCCTGAGGTGGAAAATCTACTATACTTTCACAATAATAAAAATCGATATGAATTTAATGGCGATTATTTGTTTATTGATTGCACTTGTAAGAACAGTTCACCTGTTTGTGGACAAAAATGCTGCTCTCTGATCCCAATCAATTCAATTCACATGTGTCAGCAGAGAAGACTCGGACTTTGACTAACTACCAGCAACATGTTTCATAATATTGTTTCAAATCCCGAGGTCTGGCCTGCACAGGGTTTGCTTTGGCAGAAGCCAGTGCTCACAGGTAGTCACAGTTAGCAGTGGGGGCAGGGTGGGTGGGAGGCTGCGGTCTCACACTGCCTGGCCTCCCCTAGCTGCCCAACTCTCGCCCTCGTAGCTGGATACTGCATTCAACCCTCAGGACTTGTAATAGTGCCTGTGTGATGTTCAGACAGCTCTGCGGAGAGCACAATGAAAACACATGGGCAGCACCAGGGAGCTGCCTGCTAAGTGTGACAAAGGAGCCCTCGGCACAGCAGTGGCATATGGAAAGCAGGCATGAGATCACCCGTGCTCAGGCTTGGTACTGTGCGGAGTTGTTACAGTGAGCTCAGAGTGAGGGGTGGTTACAAGCTCCTCTTTGTTCCAGCAGTGAAAAGGCTGGCTAGGGCTGTCTTTATCTGACAAAAACATTCCTAATATTGAACAAAGTTTTTCATCTTCCTTCTTGCTCTTCTATTTTGCCTTGGCCTTTATGTTGTCACTTCTTTTCTGGGTTCTCAAATGAAATGTGTGTGTAGAATGTGAATGTGAATACACAATGAATTTTTATATGTGTATTTGTGTGTTTGTGCTCCTGTATGTGGAGTTGCATATGTGTGGGCTCACATGCACGTGGAGGCCACAGGGCACATGCCCAGGTGCTATCTACCTTGTTTTGTGGGGTTTTTAATTTATTTATTTGTTGTTTTGGTGGTGGTGTGTGTGTGTGGGTGGATATTTGAAGCAGGAATCTCTCACCAATTGAACTAGACTGGCTGGTCAGTAAACCCAGTCTCATCTGACTCCCAGTGCTGGGAATACAAATGTGCACCACCATGTTGGGCCTTTATGTGGGTTCTGGGGGGGGGGTTGAATACAGGTCCTTATGGTTGCAAGGTAAATGCCGTACTAACTGTACTATTGCCCCAACCCCCATCAGTAATGAAGGCTCCTTCTAGAACTTCTCTGTTCTGATTATTTAGGAAAGATATTTTCATGCAATGGCATTGCTCTAGGGAGGAGCCCTACTGCAAGGAGACTTGCTGTTCCCTTCAGAAGTCGTTGAGGGCCTCCCTTCAGTGCCAGTGCCTTGAGTGATGTCCAGAGCATTTGAGGACCGTCGAAGGGCCCTCTGCTGTAGCTTCCCTTTCTCTTTTGAAGGACACCACACATAATTGAGGGAAGAGCTCCTTTTTCTCAGCTGTGTCTGGACATTGATTGTGCAGTAATTACAGAACTCATAGCTGGGTCACCACTCCCAGATTTTCTGGTTCCAAATTTTTATAACTCAATTTACCAGCAGGAGGAAATAAACACTTGAGATCTAAAAGGAAGAGATTTCATTTCCTCTGGAATTAGCTTTCTGAAGAGAGGAGAGTTGTGCTATCCTGTGAGCTTTTAATAAAGAGAAGGATGAAATTACTATAGAAATTTTAAAACTAATATCTTGCTTGATGTGTGTGAGAGTGTGTGTGGTATGTGTGAGAGTGTGTGTGGTGTGTGTGAGAGTATGTATGGTAGTATGTGTGGTGTGTGTTTGTGACTGGGTATATATTTGTGTGAGTGTGTGTGGTGGTGATAGTGTGTGTGTGTGTGTGTATGGTGTTAGCATATGTGCTGTGTGCATGAGTATTGAGTGTGTGTTGTGCATTTGTGTGTGGCATACATATGTGTGTAGATGCTCATAAAGCCACATGTGGAGTGGGGGCCAGAGGCTGAAGTTGGGATGTCCCTCTCAGCTGTGTCTCTTATGTTTTTTATCACAGACAAGGTCTCTCACTGAACTAGGAGCTCAATACTTTGCCAAACTGGTTGATCAAGAAGTTCCCAGGATCTGTCTTTCTCCACATCTCCCCACATTAGGGTTGTAAGTGTGTGCTACAGTGCCTTGTTTTTTATGTGGTTTCTGGGGATTTGAACTTGGATCATCATCCTTGTGCAGTAAGTGCCTTCTCTACTAAGCCAACTTCATGACCCCATTCTGACTTTCTTGAATCCATGATGTTGCTAGAAATAATATCAAATTGAATAATTTTAGTATCATAGCTAAGAGAAAAATTCAGAAGTATTTTCCATAATTGAAATTTTAAAAATCTGCTCTGATTCTGCCCTCTGGTCATCTCTCTGGTCAGTTACCCAAATTTTATTCAGCATCTCTTTCTTAGTGTCAGTTGTTTGACAGACATTGAGGATCAGAATGCATAAGGCCTTTGAGGGAAACAGATAACCACAGCACTCCACATGTCATACCATACAGAGATGTGCATTTAGGAGAATAAGATGTGTTGAGAAGAACCTGTTCTTAGATGAAGTGATAGTTAGAGTGGACTCAAAGAAGATTCTGTAGAAAATAGCCTTGAAATCAATTTTAATGTGTAGAATTTAGTCACATAGAGTAGTTCTGTGCTGTGCAGCCATTTTCTGTGAATTGAAATATTCCCTCCAGAAGAAAAGGCTCAAGGAACGTCGTGGAAGAGTGGGGAGAGAGAATGTAAGAGCTGGCAAATGAGAAATGTGGACTTTTGGACATCAACTCACAACAGCTATGGTTACCTGCTCAAGACCTGAACCATTATCAAGCCAGTAAAAATTCCAACATCAGCGGGGCAGGAGCCGGGAGACCCCACCCCTGGCAGAGGAGCTGTTGACAGGGATGCTTGCTGAGGGAGGGAGGGTGGTGATCCTTTGAGCACGTGTCTGTAGAAGATTGCCCACAGCCCTGTGCTCGGCCCATGCCCATGCACGGATGGGAAGGACTAATTTTACTCAGAGCGTTCTCAATAAATAAATGGGACTACAAGAAGCTGGGAGGAAGACTAGGTGGGGGGAGCTAGAGGCAGGTAATGATGGCCAGACATGAGAAAGATACATTGTATAAACATACAGAACTTTCACAAGATAATTTTTAAACAACTCAGGAAGTAAGTAAAATTTACTAGGCTCAGGAAGAAAACAAACATAAAAGGCCCAGGAATCTCCTGAAAATCACAAGATTCACAAGATCTCTCTCCAAGTTTGTGTAAGGAAGCCATAGCAACCACCTGGCGAGACTGTGGTGGTGCTGTCTGGAAGTCCGCAATTACAAGCTCCAGGTCCACATCAAGCTCTCAAGACTCAGGGTCTTCTTTTTTTTTTTTTTTTTCGAGACAGGGTCTCCCTGTAGCCCCAGCTGTCCTGGAACTCATATTGTAGACCAGGGTCTTCTTTATCATGAAAGCAGAGACGCCGTGTGATGGACGGCAATGTCGAACTTTACCCAAGACCTCCAGACTGATGCCATTTTTAGATAGCTCGGCCTGTTTTTGTTTCAAATTGCAGTGTCATATTAGCACAAGTAGAGTGGGAACTGCCTCAGTGCCCCCAACGACTTCCAGCTGCTCTCGACTAAACTTCACAAACTAGGTGAACGTAAAATAAATTTGGGAAGCAGGCACATCCTCCTTCCTTCCTTCCTTCCTTCCTTCCTTCCTTCCTTCCTTCCTTCCTTCCTTCCTTCCTTCCTTCCTTCCTTCCTTTCTTTCTTTCTTTCTTTCTTTCGTCAGGGTCTCATGTATCCCAGGCTAGCCTTGAACTCACTACGTCACTATGTAGCTGACTACGTATGACACTATGTAATCTTCCTGTTTCTGTCTCCCGAGTGTTAGGGATACAGAGGTACACCACCACCCTTGTTTTATATGGGCTAGATGCACCAAGGCTAGATATGCATTCTGTCAACTAAACTGCATCCCAGCCCCTATTCCCTCATTGTTTGAATGACCTATAAAGACAGGGATGACCTGGAAAAAAAGACCCTACATGAGACATGATTTTCTCATGTAATATGATGCTGGGAGCATCTTTCCATGTTTATTAATTTTGAGAATAAACTACTGCAGCTAATTTGTGTTGCCACATGCCTGCTCTTATGATATCTTTTTATTTCAATTTTATTTTTTATTTTTTTCCCAGAAGATTGTTTTCCTTCTGTCCTTATGAAGACAGCTCTTTTTACAGGCTTTGGTTGAGATTGTGGGGCAACACCAGCAGCCTAAACCAAGGTGGGTGGTATTCAGTCTTTCCTGGCTTCACCAGATCAATTCCTGGCCAGCTCACTATGAATTGCATAGCTTATATATTAATGCAGCTTGACATGGTGCTTGGGAAGCAAAGAAATGCCCAAGACCTTTGCTTTAGAAATGTCTCTGATGGCAGCAGCCTCTACTATGTTCTGAATAACAAACTTTTTAATGGTCTGGTCCTCAGACACATGCCTGGTACCACCTGTGCAGTGAATGGGCTTCACAGGGTCGTAGCCCTTTTTGGTGTGACCCTTGCTTCTTTGTGTTTTGTTCAGCTTGGAGCCTTAGTTACTATTTCTGCAGTCACTATATCATGCTTCCATGTAGCTCTGGATAATGTATAATAGACTGATCACTCTAGCCCAATTAATTGTCAGAATCCTTGTCTACTAAGAACTACAGTAGCCATTGAGTTATCCAGATATTATGTGAGATAAAAGCTTTTAACTGGGTATGATTTACTGTAGACTAGTGCTGAACCAGGAGCTACATATTATGAGAAAGCTAACACATTTATTTCCTAATCTGTGTGTACTTACGGTAAAGAAAGAAACTATATCTGAGTCACTTAAAGGTATTATTCAAATGCATTCCATATGTAAGAATAGTGGAATCAATTACTATATTTGATTCTTTACTCTGATATTCAAGTTTGGTCTAGAGTCTTGGTGTTGATATTACTTATTTTCTTCCAAGAAAAAGTTTCCCCAGAGAAATAGAACTCTCTCTCTCTCTCTCTCTCTCTCTCTCTCTCACACACACACACACGCGCACACACACACACACACACACACACATACACAGTCTTATGAAAGATTGGCTCAGATAATTATGAAAGATTATAAGTTTCATTATCTGTCATATACAAGCTGAAGTCCCAGGAAAGTAGTTTAGATTGAGTCAAAGCTCCGAGAGCTCAGGAATCAGTGGTGCAAATAATAGTCTCAGTGCCAGACAGGAGCTCAAGTAAGCAGGCAGCTCGTCCTCTGCTTTTTGCCTGACTGGACTCTCAGTGGATAGATGAAGTTTAGACCAACTACACAGGGTGATCTGTTTACTGAGTTCACTGATTGAAAAACTAACCTCTACCATAAACGCCCACACAGACAGATGAGAAACAATGTGTAATGTGGGTTCTCCATGGGCCATTCTAGATGACAGAGTTGATGTCACTGAAGTACTTCTACAACTCCAGGAGCTTCTGCTGAATCAAGAACCAGGCAACCCTGAGAAGAAACCATGGACATTAGAAGATAGGAGTTATCTGAAGAACTCATTTAATAAATGTATTTTTTAAGATAGGGTCTCATGTAGCCAAAGGTAACATCAGATTCAGCCAGGAATGAATGATCTTGAATTTCTGCTTCTCCTGCCTCCGCTTCCAGAGCACTGGATTTGCACGCTTGCACCACCACTTCTGGCTTACATAGTGCTGAAGAGGCAACTTAGCACTTCACACATGCTAGGTAAGTCCCCTACTTACTGGGCAACTTCCTCAGTCCTGAATTCATTTAAAATGAAGGTCCCATCAGTCCCACCCTTACACTATCATTCGATAAAATGAGCATCGACCTAGACTTGCGTACTTTTATAACAACCTAGTTGATTCTGAAGATAACAAAGGGGAACCCATTTTGAAAAACTCTATTAAAAGAAAGATCTCTGAGTTGGGCGTGGTGGTGCACGCCTTTAATCCCCAGCACTTGGAAGGCAGAGGCAGGTAGATGTCTGTGAGTTCAAGGCTAGCCTGGTCTACAGAGCAAGCTCCAGGAAAGCTGGGACTAAAGGGATACCCTGTCTCAAAAAAACCAAAAAAAAAAAAAAAGTCTAGTACACATATACCTGCTGCAGGAGACAATTTTTTTTATGGTGTGCCAAATGTTTCAGAACTTTTACTTTATATTTATCTTAAAAAGTTTTAAAATTTTGCAACAGTGCCCTCATTGGACTTATATGGCAATAGGCTCTTCAGGTCCTGCAGAAAATCTATAGAATCCCAGAGTCAGATGGGAATAGAAGCTTATTTGAACTCAACTTATACTGATGTAGTAAGGCACACACTAGCTGGGGGAAATGGACTTAAGGGTTAATGATCTTGTTTAAACTTTCCCTTATGGCATAAGCAAAAGGCTTTAATGGATTTTCATAAAGAACCAATGAATTGATGATGGTGCTAGTGTAACATCCACAGGGAGCAAAAGAAAATAGCCACACTGGCACCCATCCTGCTCACTGAGAGCTCCTATCAACTGCATTGAGTAACAAATATAATGGCAACTTTCTTTGACATAATTACTGAGAAGACTAGGAGAAATATGGATGTATAATCATCATTATTAACGATTAACTTTTCCCAAAATGCACATCATGCCTCAAAAATTGCTTAATGTCATCCCGGTCAGCATAGCAGAAAAGCAATTAGAGTGTGTTGAAGAAGTTAGAAGTCGGGTGCTCTAGCCACACTACTGTGCGTGAACCCAAGCTCAGGTGCTTGTCCCCTGTATGACCTTGCAAGAGTTGCTACTTTCTACTATCTGAAACTGTTCTTGCTGCTGTAGCATAATTGCTTTATACTGGGAAGTTTATAACAATAGAAGTTTCTAGACTGTTGGAAATTTAAGACCAAGGGGCTACCAGATTTAGTGTCTGAGGAGAACTTTCTCCTTCAAACATAGTGCCTTTTGTTGGATTCTCACTGGTGGCTGGTGGATGAGGACAATGGCAAGAAGTGACACACCAGCTCCCTCCAGCCTTTTCACAAGCACAGAACAACCTGGTTACTTCTAAAGGATCCTCCTCTTAAAATTCTATTACCAGGGATGACATTTCAACTTGAAATCTGGGGGAATACCAAGATTCAGATAATAGCAGTTATTCCGTGGATAGCAAAATTCATATCCTCACATATTATATATTACATACATTTTACATTCATTCTATCTCAAAAGCCACAAATATTTTTTAAATTTTTTTATTTTATATTATTCCAAAATATGCATATATACACTCCATGTGTCAAAATTACAAATTCTGAAAATAAACTATAGGTTGATTCCTAAACACATTTCGAGATTCACATTTTAACAGTAAATTTGCATGCAGGTATAAAGATGTGTAACTTTACATTCTTTTTTTTTAGAATATGACTACATATCTTCTATCCATATATGGTAATTACAATGTGTGACTATAAGTGGTAGGTAAATTCTAGAGCCCATTTAGAGATTCACATTGGAATACCACAGTTGCTTTCAGATACAATGAAACATAATAATAAAGTTGCTCAGTTTGCCTGCCACCTGGAGATTTGGTGTTAGCATTCACAAATGAGCGAAACCATTCACCTTTTTTTTTTTTCTGGGACTGTGTTACTTCACTTTGTATAATTGCTTTGAGTTCCATCCATTTACCAGCAAAGCTCATGATGTCATCTTTTTAACTTGATTCTCATAGAGTTTTGATATCTAAGTCCAAAGGTCTATGTAGATATTATCCGAATCCATCATGTGAGATCCCTGTTACTATCCATCATGAGGAAAGTTATCCTCCTGGTAGTGAGCTTGTGCATTCAAGCAATTTCTGTGCTTCTAAAGTACAATGCTGAGACAGGTGTTTGGTAGACATTCCCACTCCCATAAAGAGAACTGGGAAAGAAGGAATTAAAGCCCTACAAGGCTTCAATCATTAACTCTTAAGGCTGCAAAATCATATTTTAGACTACATATGTCACTTTCTGGAGATACTGGGATGGGGCCTGGGCCTGAAGTGTTGAGACATTCAGTCCTTGTTGCTTCTTTGGTGGAGCCCAGGCTACAATTCTCATGGCTTTCAGTCCTTTGCCTGTAGCTCTGTATTAGTGATTTTCCTTCCTTGTGTCACAGATTAACTGACAAAAGCAGCTTAAGGAGGAAAGGGTTTACCTTGACAGTGAGAGCATAGTCCATCACGGTGGGGAAGACATGGCGCCAGGACTGTGAAGGAGCCGGTCACATGCATCCACAGTCAGAAGCAGAGAGGCCGGGGCTGGTGCTCAGATCTCTTTCTTTTTTAAAAATTCAATACAGATCCCATCCCATGGGATGGTGCCACTCACGTTCAGGGTAGGTCTTCCCTCTTTGGACATCACAATTTAGAAATACCCTAACAGACATTCTCAGAGCTTATCTTCCATGTGATTCTAGATCTTGTCATATTGACATTCAGTACTGACTTCCACAGGTTCTTCCAGGCTGAAGTTTCATGTATGCTGATGGCTGTTCAGTACTGGGATCTTTGCAGTAGACCTACTCCAATGAACCTGCTAAGCAGTACTCTCATGGGGGTCGTCTGTGGTGGTCCTGACCTATAACACTTATCTGCTTAGATACCAGGCCACTTGGGGCCTCTTGGACTAGCTATCTTAGAAGCATAAGCATAACTCAAACCCTGTACCTCAACCCAAATTTTCCACCTGCACCTTCTTTTGGGGATACACTCCATGCTATGGTATACTTTGATCCATCAGAGTCATCTCCAAAGTGACCGAGGATTGCAGTGAAGAAAATGCAGGCACTGTGAGGTGACATGGGAGTAAGTGCTGAGCCCATGTGGTTGCCATGTTCTTCCTCAAAGATATGGTACTCTGACAATGAGGTGGAAAGAGTAGCGCCCAGCAATCTCTGATGACCTTTGGAGTCATTCTTCCATTGTTTTGACAGACAACATATAGTTTCTGTCATACCCTTGGAGTACTCTCCAAAGCAGTTTTCAACAATTTAAAATTTGCCACCCACCCTTTTAATTATTCATTCCAGCTGATATTTGTTTTTCTCTCTTCTTCCATTTTACTATGAGCAGTCAAGAGAAGCCATACCATATCTTCAAAAATTTGCTTAGAGACATCATCTGCCAAATATCCTGATTCATCAGTCTGAAGTTCTGTCTCCCCAAAAGGACTACAACAAGAATACAATTCAGTCAGCTTCTTTGTCACTTTGTGAGAAGGTTACATTTCCTTTAAAGTTCTGATATTATCTTTTGTTCATACATAAGCCCTCCTTGATTATGTGTATGTGTGTATGTCTGTGTAGGAATGGGGGGAGATGCAGGGTCCTCTGGCAGGTAGGGTAGAGAGGAGAGCCGGGCCAGCTTGTCTCTCCTCCAGGGCTGAGCAGGATGGCGAGTGTCCACTACTGTGAAAAGAACCACATAGGAGGTCAGCAGTCTCATCAAAGCAAGAACTCACTTTCTTGCCTCAGGCAGCGGCTTATAAAGGCAAAGACCACAGGGAACAGCCAATCATCTTAAAGGTCAAATAGCTAGGGCCAATGGGAAAAGTTTCAAAACAACCCTGGCTGCACCTACCTTACTTCCTTTAGCCAAGGTTTTGTTTTCTTAAGGCCAGCTGATAAGGGTCCCTCGGTTGTAAACAAGCCTGGCCCGGCTGCTTACTTTGTTGCAAACTTTAGAGCAGGCTCAAGAAGTTGCCGAGGGCCTCATGGGCCAAGACAAAGCAGGCCAAACAAGGAGGTGTACGTGTGAGTGCAGGTACCTCCAGAGGTGAGAAGAGGGCATCAGACCTTGGATCTAGAGTTACCGTCTGTTATGAGCCATCCAACATGAATGTGAGTAATAGAACTTGAGGGCACTGCAAGAGCATTAGGAACTTTTAACCGCTGAGCCATCTCTTCATCTGCATGGAATGATCTTCATTACCCAAATTTCTACCTGAATTCTGGTCACAACTGCATACATTATCTAAGCTGTTCAAAGTTCCTCTCTTCACAGCATGGCTCTCCTTCTGAGCCTCTCTTAGAGTAGACCTTTAGGATTCAGCTTCCCAAGATGCTTCTACGTTTTTAAGTTATTTGAAATAGCAACACCCCATTTCTGAGTGCCTATTTGCTACTTTTAATTTCTTTGTGTGTTTGTGTGTGTGTGTGTGTGTGTGTGTGTGTGTACCTGCATGTATACATGTGTGTTGGGTATGAGTGCATAAATGCCAAAGCATACTTATGGTGTCAGGGGACAACTTTAGGATCCAATTCTCTTTACACTATAGGTTCCAGGGATGGAACTCAGGTCTTCAGTCTTATAGGCAAGCACCTGCTGACCCATCTCTCCTGCCCCTGAGCCATCTCTCTCATCCCTACAATCTCTATCATAGCTCATTCATGCTGCTATTTTTCATATTTCAGACAGAAATAATTATTCATATTTCATAGTTCAGAGACTGGAAATATGAGGATGAATGCACCACTAGAACCACCATCAGCAGAGAGCACATGCTGTGCTTCCATGGTGACACCTTCTGCTGTATCTTCACAAGGTAGAAGCAACAAAAAGGGATGAATACTGTGTTCTCATGTGGATGGAAAAAATTGGTAAGGTACCTTTCTGGAGCCTATTTTTTAAGGGTGTAATCTCATCTGCCAGGGCAAAGCCCTTGTTACTCTGACTTTCCTGAAGGCCCTACCTCTTCACAAAAGGAATGAAGTTTCTGTGTGAACACAGAGGAAACTATCCTAGTCCTTGGTCATCTAAGGGGGTCTCAGTTGGGGGGGGCGGATCAGATTGGCCTGTGGCGATGTCTGTCAGGAATTGTCTTGTTGATTGGTGTGGGATGACTCAGTCTACAGTGGGCAGTGCCATCCCTGGGTAGGTGGTCCTGGACTATAAAAGAAAGCAAGATAAGCATGAGCCCATAAGTGAGCCAGCGAACAGCATTCTCTATGGTTCCTGCTTGAGTTCCTGTCCTGAATTCCTTCAGTTATGAGCTGTAACTGGGAACTGTAAGCCACATAAAACCTTTCCTCCCCCAAGTTTCCTTTGATTACAGTGTATTATCACAGCAATAGAATGAAGCTAAAGCAGAAGTACATGGTCTATATCATGCACTATGCTTCAGTCTCCCTATCTGAGTTGGAGGTNTGCTACGGTGGTCACAGGTATGTGACTGGGAAGCAGAGTACCCTGTCCACCTGGAGATGCTCAGTGGGAAGAGTGTTCAATCTGATTAGTACCTCTGGGTTTAGATTTGACTTTCACTATCTGTGAGTTGGGTGGGGGGGGGACAACAGGACACCTGGCTTTCCAGGGCAAGACTGGCCATTTTTCCTGTTCTGTGTTTAAGGAGCTTGAGTAGGAGAAACAGAGACCACAAGGGAGTCACTTCTTTGTCTAGAGGTACTTTTCTGTAATTTATTGGTTAAGCCCTGGCAACACTCTATTGGAAGTGGCAGATAGAGATAGGAAGGACCATTATTTTCTGATACTAGTGTAGATCTTCCAGTCTGTCTTCAGGGAAGCCATGAGAACATTCATTGCCATTGGCAAGGATACTTTTTTCTTTGAAAGGGGGTGGTCACAGCACTGTAAAATTGACTCTACCTTCCTTGTCAGGTATTGCATCTTAAGGCAATCTTTTCTCGAATATCCTTCTAAGTAACTCCATATTCCAGATATACATCTATTATTTTAATTAGTATGTGATACTTATTATTGTTTTTGAAATAGATATTTCTAATCTATTGCATTGCATGTTCCAAAAGAAAATGGTTTCTCTTCACTGTAACCCCAAAGTTTAACCCCCACATGTAGCCTTTGAATAATGTTTTTTAGTGGCAAGCAATAGAACCTCTTATTGTTACCCTAACCTGAACAAGATAGTTCTAGTACCCAAATAAATTTCTTCTAAATGCCTTCCCACCTTCTTTCTGCTCTTTTAAGAACTAGGCCAATCCTAAGTGACTTGCTATGTGGTTACATTATAGAAATCATGTTTCAGCTTTGGCTTCTTAGCTTGTTTTGCAAAGGAATTAGGAGGTTTAATGCATTTGTGTTGCTAAAGAGCTGGAGATCCGCTTAGGAAAGTCACTTTAGAACGCCTAAGTGCTGGTATCATAATATTTATTGAGAATTGATGAATAGAATTCTTAAAATAGTCCTGCTCATTGTGGTGCCAATGAAAGCGTGCTATGCTAAATCCCATTTGTCTTGGATACAGGATTTCTGGAAGATGAATGGAAAGAGGAAATTAGTAGATTTTGGAATGGATTGTATAGGAAGGAACAATTTCTATAAAATTCTCTTTTCTTAAGGTGACAAATGCTAGAAAATGCCTTTAGTGGCCCCTACATGGGCCTGTAATTACATCACATCTGATAAATGTACAAATCCCATTTGCCAGATGGAGACTGTCAGAAAGTACTAGGCAGAACTGCAGGGGTTACTCCAGACTACAGTCCCTAAGGTCACTGCTTGCAGGGTGAGGGACGAGAGGCTGGATCCTTTCGTTGGGTGAAATTCTGTGTCCTTTGGCATTTATGTTAGGCATTGCTAGACAAAACAAGTCAGAAACAAATGTCTCCAACTCTGAGAAAGAAAGTGGCGGGCAGAGCAGTTGGTGGGGCTTCATCTTCATTCGGGAGAACTGGATAGTGACTGTGAGAGACAGCAAGAGGAAGAAAGGCAATGCCTTTGATGGCCACAGTGCACTTCAAAGATCTAGTCTCAAGCAAACTGTTAGTCAGCTTCTCCATCGCTGTACACACACACACACATATATATATATATATATATATATATATATATATATATATATTTGGAATCAGAACAAAATGAACAGTTCTGGCCAGATTATGACATTCTGGAATCAGACATGAATACAAGAAGGTTATTGAAGTTTAAGTTTTGATTAATATATGTTTTGCTCTTTTCCCCTCAAAATAAATGTCAAAAAGCAATGCTGTTCTGAGCGGATGAAGGTGTACTGGAAAATGCATCACTTTCAAAAATGATGAAATTAAGGAATACGGAGAACTTCAGATGTTGAACCCTCATCTCTAGATAAGGCAGATAAGTAGAAGACTTACTAAGCTTTGGCCTCTCTAATGTGTTGGTTCAGTACTACTTCAAACAATATATTGTTGCTGCATAAAATAAATGGCTCCCTGGTTAAGAGTGGCTGCTGCTTACAGAAGACCAAATTTCAGTTTTCAGCATCCTCCTGTATGATTCAGCACAGTCACCTGTAATTCCAGATTGGGAACTCCAGTGGCCTCTTCTAACCCCTGCAGGAACCCACATACATACAGACAGACATGCACAGATAAAAATAAAATGGGAAATTGCTAAAGATCATACATAATTTTACCTTTAAGACACAGAAGGTAGATGGGGAGTTGCTGACAAGGTTATGAGATTATTTTAAAAATATTTTAAGCATGTGTGTGTGTATGTGTGTCTTTTTGAAATGGGGAGACCCTGTAGCTCTGACTGTCCTGGAACTTACTATGTAGACCAGGCTGGCCTTGAAATCACAGAGACCCACCTGTCTCTGCCTCCCAAATGCTAGGATTAAAAGCATGTGCCACAAGGGGCTGGAGAGATAGCCTAGTGGTTAAGAGTGCCGACTGCTCTTGCAGAGGACCCGGGTTCCATCCTCAGCCAGCACCCACATGGTGGCTAAGAACTGTCTTTAACTTCAGTTCCACAGGAAACCGACGCCCTCTTCTGACCTCCACGGCATTGCACGTCATGGGTGCACCAACCTACATGCAGACAGTACATTCATACACATATGAAAATAAATAAAAAAATTAAAAAAAAGCATGTGCCACCATGTCTGGCACATACATATATTTTTACTTTGTGATTTTTCATTTCTGATAATTATTTTCATCATTATAATGTGTCTTAGTCTTAGGGAAGTTTTGTTACTCTCACAATCTTTCGAAGTCCCCTATATCTGTCCATGTTTTGAAGTCCTTTATGTCTGTCCATGTTTTTGGTCTTCAAGTTTCACCTGCCTTAAATTCTGATTCTAAATTGATCTAATTGACTAGGACTCCTTTTTCTGATTGCTTATTCTAAGCAGTGCTTGATATACAGAAAACACAATTGGGCCTTAACAAATTCTTAAAATGAGTAGTGAAGGCATCTGATATTCTAAAAAGAATATTTATTTATTTATGTGTGTGTGTTTGCATGAATTTAGTGTACTATGTACATGTATGACTCCATGGAAGCCAGAAGACAGCATCTGATCCCCTGTAAGTGGAATTACATGTGGTTATTAGTCACCATGTGGGTACTGAGAACTGAATCTGGGTTCTCTGCAAGTGCAGTAAGTGCTCTGAACAATGAGTCATCTCTCCAGCCCCATCTTATTTTTTTGTTTTGTATTTGATAAGGAATTTGTTTACACAGAATTATGCCTCTTGTCAAGTGCTTTATGTGAGTCTGATACCCCAAAGCAAATGAAACTGCAATGCATTTTGTTGTCAAGGTATCTTTCCTGGTTCAGTAGTACAGATGAAGGCAGTCAGTTGCTAAATGTCTTGTTGTAGTAAGATTAATTCTCCCTTCTGCTCACCACCCGAAGATATCATTACCCTCGTCCCTTGAGCCTTTGAGGATGCTAGCTGCTATTGTAGGTGAGGTTAAGTGTCCATATCCTGGGATCAGATTGCTTGAATTTACTCAGATGGGCCCAATCTAATAAAAGTTTAAAAGTATTAAACCTTCCCCAAACTAATACCAGTTTGTGGAAGAGTTTTAAAGGTACTCTGCTTGCTGGATTTGAAGATAGAGGAAGGGATCCAAGTGCCAAGAATTTGGGTGTCCTCTAGAAAGCAGGAAAGGCAAGAGAACAAATTATCCTATCAAAGCCCTAGAAAGGATTGCAGCTTTGCCAACACATTGCTTATAGCAGAATGAGACTCGTGTCAGATTTCTGACCCCCTGTAAAATAATGAATTTATGATGTTTTAAGCCACTAACTTTGTGGTGATTTGTTATCAAGAATGGAAAGCAAGTTCACTGATTTTGAAGACCCCTTTCCATCTTGAAATGTGCTCGTTATATAACATATCTGAAATGACTTTCAGCAAAGTTAAATGTACCATATTTATGAAGTCGAGAGTGTGTAGGTAATGTGTTTGAATGCTCTTATTGTTCTTTGTTTTGGAATCTTCCTGACTTAGAATGACTGATATTTCTTCTGTAAGGTTTTAGAGCCATTGGTCAATAAAGCAACTATGCATATTTGCATTCATAAGTGACCTTTCTAACTGCTAACTGGATACCATGACTCTTCTTAATGTCCTTTATTGGCTTTGCTTTCTCTTTAGTGAAACCCCAGGTTCTTGGTGTGCTCTACAATGCTATCTAAGAAATAACCCTGCCTGTTCCTCCAGCATTCTCTGTTAACCACTTCCGGTGTTCCAGATATAACATCGCTTGTCATTTTCACAAGGATTGGATTCTTTCTGGCCTCTGTACCACTGCACATATTGTACTCATTTTCTCTGCAGCCTCCATTAAGAATCAAGAAATGAGATCAACTGTAAAGAGTGTACAGTGCTTAAAAATAATACTTTGAAAAGTACTCCTATTCTTCTTCCCCCTCGACCTTCTCCTCTTCCCTCTTCCATCCTCCTCTTCTCCTTGTCTTCCTCCTCCTATTGTTTTTCTTATTCTTGATGTGGGGCCAGATAAATCCATTATGGCTGAGTACAAGAGAGCTGGCTTCTTTCCCTGATAACCTAAAAGGTCGGTTTCACCTAGAAGACCTAGAAGGCCGGCAGGTGATGGGAGCTGCCCCCCCCACACCATACAGAACATCAGGCACCTGCAGCCCAACCCCCAGGAGTGTAGCTTGAGGAGTATTATCTCTCCTGAAGCTTATCCCTCCTGAAGAATGTCCCTCCCTGTCCTCTGGAGGCAAATGGCACAAGCCATAAGCTTCTCTCAGGGTGCTACGGTTTTCCTGCCAACAAAACTTAGCCTTTGCAGAATGCACGTAGGCTTCTCCTCTGTCCTGCCCACCTCCTGGTCAAAGAGCCCAACAAAACTATGTAAGTGCTTAAAACCCCTGCAGTAAATGAGCTTTGTTCACTGACACAACTCTGGGGTCTTTCTTTGATCTGTTTGGGTTCATCTCCATCTCAGGGACTGTCCTCTGCTCCCTCCTGCTTCCCAGCCCTTACAGACAATAGAGCCAGTGCCAGCCTGACTGCCATACCTAGGGCTGCGAGAGGCAGGGAGCATACCACAAGGAGGAAGCCAATACTTGGACTAATACAGGAGATGAAAAAAAAAAAAACCAAAGCAAAAAAATGGAGTAAAAATTCTTAAATTTAGTCCCATGTGTTCCCTTATAATCTCATGAATAGGCTCTGTGAAACACCTAGTCTATACATTTCTTGTCTCTATGTATATTTCTGGGAGAGAGTTAAGGAGTTTATAATATTCTGAAAAGGCACTAAGGGATTCTGTTCTAACAAGGAACAGTGCAGCAGTGGAAAAATACATTCCAATAAGCCTTACCTTGGCTTCGGTAGCTTCACTTCAGTTTCAACCTTCTCCCTTTGGGGAGTTTTGTTTCTACACTCACACACAAAGGAAGAAATTACTTCTGCCCTGGCTTAATAGGCAGTTTAAGGATGGAGCCTTCGTGGGATGGGGGTCCAGCTGACATTATTCTTTATTAGCAGAGGAGGGCATTGCTGTAGTATACTGTTGGTAGACACGTGGAGTATCAGGCACAGGGTAGCCTAAACATATTGGAGTTTAACATTTATTTATTTATTTATTTATCTATTGTGTGTGTGTGTGTGTGTGTGTGTGTGTGTGACATTCATGCAGGTACTCATGGAGGCCAGAAGAGGGCATCCAGTCCCCTGGAGCTGGAGTTATTGGCAGTTGTGAACCACTCAACATGGGACTAGGAACTAAACTTACATCCTCTTGAAAAGCAGTAAGACTTAATGGGCCATGTCTCCAGCCCCTAAAATGGGATTTCATATTTTTGTAGTACTGAAAGGCAACTTTGAAGTTTCTCCTTGCTTGATCACCTGCTTTAAGAAAATTCAGATGAATTAGAGTAGAATTGGACTGAATTACATCACATATATATGTATACTTGTCCTAATTGGGACATTCTTTTTTTTAATTTTTTTTATTAATTTTTTTATTAATTTTATTTATTTCTGTGTGTGTATGAATGTACTGTCTGCATGCAAGTTTGTGCACCCGTGTTGTGCAATGCCGCGGAGGTCAGAAGAGGGTGTCGGATTCCCCCGGAGCTGGAGTTCTCCTGGAATTGGAGTTTCAGACGGTTCTCGGCCACCATGTGGGTGCTGGGGATCGAACCTGGGTCCTCTGCAAGAGCGGTCGGCGCTCTTGACCGCTAGGCCATCTCTCCAGCCCCTAATTGGGACATTCTACAGGTCAAGGGCCACTTGAGAGGAAAACACTGAGAGGTTAGTCACATAGAAAATATTTTTCACTGTCTCTTTTCCATCAAGCCTAGTGAAGACCAAAATGTGACTATGGATTTAAATCCTTTGTATAAACAGCAAGCAGTCTTCCAGAGGTAGGCATATGGTGCATTCTCCATGCTGACAGCACGGTTGCACACAAAAGCACTTTTTTAAATAGACCACAAAGTTGCAAACTTGGATCTACCATTTGAAAATCCAGAGGAAAGGAAGCCTGATATCTTCTCTCACGCTAAGGAACTATGTCTCCAGTGACTCAGTTGGAAGTTGTGAAAGCTCCTTTTGATAATTGGAGACATTTTCCATGAAAAAGGACAGCTTTTGACTGCTGCACTCAGAGCTCCCATACCACTGTTAAAATTGTGAGACCAGGTCAGGCACCAGCTAGCTTCTTTGCCTTCATTTAGTGTCTGTCTGCACTGACTGCTGCATTAGTGACCTGTGTAAGAAGCAGGGTGAAGGACTGGGGAGGTGGCTCAGCTTGTAAGTGCTTGCTGTGCATGTATGAAGACCTGAGTTCCAGCTTCAGAACCAATGTAAAAAGTCAGGCATGGTGTGTATCCCAGCAAAGGGAAGGTGGAGGCAGGGGTATCATTAGTGAGTTTCAGGTAAAAGTGAGAGACTCTGTCTCAGTAAACAAGGTAAACGGCATCCTTAAGAACAACGTGAGGTTCACCTCTGGCTTCCACATGCATGTGCACACATGTATGCACACATTGACATACATGTATAGCTGCACATATGTGCATGGGCATACACACAGACACAGACATAGACACAGACATGGACACACACATACACACATACACATACATACACCAGGATGAGAGAAATTCTAGTCATTTGAATCAATTACATTTATTCATTTAAATGCCAGTTACTTACACACAAACACCGAAGCAGATACCATGCTAAAAAATGAGCTGGGCGTGGTGGCACACGCCTTTAATCCTAGCACTTGGGAGGCAGAGGATAGTGGATCTTTGTGAGTTCAAGGCCAGCCTGGTCTACAGAGTGAGTTCCAGGACAGCTGGGGCTACAGGGAGACCGTGTCTTGAAAAGACAGAAAAAAATGCTCAAGAATTTAAGACCATGTGTTAGTAAAAAAAAAAGAGACTCCTAAGTAGACTGGCTATTGGGGTCATGTATTTCAGGAAAAGAAAACAGAAGTAAACTCTGTTTATTCTGTTGAATATCAATGAATACATCTCTATTCATTTGATTTGTACTAATCGTGCTGTGCTCTGCACTGAGCTAAGACCAAGGTGTGATAGAGATAGAGGTGACAGAATGCTTGTTGCTAAGGAGTTCACTGCTGGTCAGTGTTCTCTAATACCCCTTCTAGACCAGGAGAGTCATACACTGGTTTCTCCTCTGCTTGCAGGAATGACCTGACTATACAAGTTTTGTGCGTAGAGTCTGCTTATGTTAGGACACAAGGGGGCTTGGCGCTTTGTTGCTTAAATTCTGTTTCAACACTTTCATTTTCATGTAATTGTGGAATTAGTAGGTCAAACATACGTAGGTTATTTCCTTCTTTTCTCTAAAAATGGGATATTTCAACTTGCCTATGGAACAGAAATCAATTTATTCCAAGTTTTTCACTTTTAAAAGATATGCTTTTATTTTATGCATATGAGTGCATTGTCTGCATGTGTGTAAGTACACCTGTGTCATGCAATGCCTGAAGAGGTCAGAAGAGGGTGTCAGGTTCCCCTGGAACTGAAGTTATGGATAGTTATTAGCTGTCATATGGGTGCTGGGAATTGAACTCGGGTCTTCTGTGGGGAACCAGTGCTCTTAACCGCTGAGCCATTGCTCCACCCTGCAGTTTGTTCACTTTAGGTTACATGTTGTGGGTCACCCCCGTGTTTCTGAAGTACACCCTTTCTCTCCCTCTTGCATCCTCTATCATTTGGTGGATTTGCTCATGTTGACTGCCTTATCTCTTCTCGGATCTAGGACTTCTCTTTGGAAGTATGCTAATTCCTGCCTGAACTTTGTATTCCTTTCTTTGGAAGATCCTGTACAATTTTCCTTTGGTCCTGGAGTAGATAATATTTTGCTGTAACTTGGAGTCACCTTAGCTTTAACATGACCAGTGACTGCCCTCTGTCTATTACTATAGTTCACAGAGAATGTTCATGATTAACTACACGTGTAAAGTTGTCTCCTTTCAAGTCCTCTCTCTTTTCTCATTCTGTGTTATCTTTGTCCTTAGGTGCACCCCTCAAGGCTAAATACAAGGTCTAACATTTTGGGATGAATATTTATCTGACTTCAGAATGTCTCTGGATCTGAGGACCTAATTGAATTGGACAATTTCTGTTTCATTACAACATAGAGAATTTCAAGAGGTTATAAATGGTGCTTTTGTGATATTGAGTTTAGGAATGCTTTCAGGACAGCTGGGACTACAGGGAGACCCTGTCTAGGATCGAAAGGTTACTCCTGGACAAACTGTCAGCCCCTGAAAGGAAACAGCCAGAATTGACCAGAGTCCAAGTCAACAGCTCCAGAGAGAGTGGACTGTTTTACTTCTCATCCACCTGTGCCCCTTTTCTAAGCCTAGGGAACAACCTGCGGAAGAGGGGGCGTGGTAGAATGTAAGGGCTGCGATTGGGGTGAATGGTGAAACTACAGCAATGTAGTCTGGACACTCATTTGATCAACTTGATTGAACAAACAACCTGTCACCCCCCCCACTGGATGTGGGGCTGTGGGGTTTGGACACAACAGCCTGTAGATTGGTTTTTGCACGAAGGATGCCTGTATTTGGATTAACACTTATTGCTAAAAAAGGAAAAAACAACAAACAGGAGAAAGAGCAGGACAGTTACGGAGAATACATGATCTGGGATGGGGTGGGGGTGGGGGGGAAGGGAAAGGGAAAAATGCCTGATCTGAATTGGAAAATGATGTACGAAATGCACAAAGCATCAATAAAAAAAATTAAATTAAAAAAATGAAAAGACCAAAAAAAAAAAAAAAAAGAAAAAAGAATGCTTTCCTAGCTAAGGAAGGTCTTATTTAAAATATCTAGTAAATTATAATATCATCAATAAATCACACAAATTAAGGGAGACAAGTACATATCTGTTAGTGGTTTCTGTGTTATTTCTTCTTTTAATGCATGCATTTAGAAAACATATATTATTGATTTAAATGTTTAGATTTGTCTGTAACAGACAGGAAAGTTTAGAGAAGAAAAAGGTTAATAAATCCCTACACTTTACTGGCAGAAGCTTCATACTTATAAATCTAGGTAAAGGATAAGTGATCTTTGCTAGGACAGTATCTCACTTCTGAATTATTCTACCATTTGCTATATAGCATTATAATTATTACTGTTCTTGCTTGGCTGTCTACAATTTTCTTGATGACAGAATAATTTAAAATTTGCCTCATTACTTTACTGTTGAAAATATTTTTAGCTACAGAATCTCCAAATAATCAAGCAAACACTTCAATTAATACCTGATGTTCAAAAAATGGAATTTATTGGTTCAAATCTTACAAATGTCCAGACTCCAGGAAGGCCTGGGTTCACATATGATATTTTATTTTTTTCTTTTTATTTATAATGAAGCACTGACTTTAATTCAGCTTTCTACTAAGGTTACAAGTGAAACAGGTTTCATATCTGAAAAACTAATATGATAATAAAAGCAAACATTTATTTAAAATCTTAATGGTTACTGCATGTAGTAAAAGTGAATGTAAAAAGTTAACATTTATCCATGAGAGGTAGGGGTTTAGTTTTATTCTTCTACTAGTGGTGATCCAGTTATGCTAAGACTACTTACTGAAGATGCTGTCTTTCTTCCATTGAGTCTTTTTGGCCCCTTTGTCAAATATGTGGTGGCTTAAACTGGATGAGCTCAGGTTTGGATCCTCAATTTTGTTCCATTTACCTACAAGTCTGTTTTGTGCTAATACCAGGCTCTTTTATGACTATAGCCTTGTAATATAGTTTGAAGTCTGGTATGGTTATCCCCCTTGTATTACTCTTTTTGCTCAGGGTTGCTTTGGCTATCTGGGGTCTTTTGTTTCTCCATATCATTTTTTAGGATTTTTTTTTCTAGATCTGTGAAGAAGCTTGTGGGAATTTTAATTGGTATTGCATTGAATCTGCATATTACTTTGGGCAGAGTGGTCATTTTTATTAGATTGATTCTTCTAATCCATGAGCATGGGAAGTTCTTCCATCTTCTAGTATCTTCCCCAATCTCCTTCTTGAGGTATTTAATTCCAAATGGATCAAAGACCTCAATATGAAACCCAAAACTGAAAATGATAGAAAAAAATGTTGGTAGTAACCTACAAGACATAGGCTTAGGAAAAGACTTTCTAAATCAGAGAGCAGCTGCACACACAAAAAATAAGATCAACAATTGACAAATGGGACCTTATTAAGCTCAAGAGCATCTGTATAGGGAATGAAACAATCAAAGAAGTGAAGAGAAAACCCACAGAGTTGGAGGAAACCTTCACCAGTGATACATCTGATAAAGCATTAACATCCAGAGTATATAAACTGCTCTATAAAAACAAAGGAGGAAGAAAACAAATCACCCACTCAAAAGATGGAGTAAAGAGCTGAACAGAGACTTCACAAATGAAGAAGTAAAGATGGCCACTAATAATTAAAGAAATGCAAGTTAAAACCACCTTAAGATTTCATCTTACTCCAGTAAGACTGGCTATGATCCAGAAAACAAAGGATACCAAATGCTGGAGAGGTAGTGGGGAAAGGGGCACACTCATCTACTGCTGGTGGGAGTGCAAACTCGTGAAACCCCTATGGAAAGCAGTGTGGAAAACTTTTAAGAAACTGAAAATGAACCTACCACCTGACCCAGTCGTACCACTCCTGGTTATATACACATAAGACTCATCCTACCGCAGAGATACATGCACATCTACGTTTATTGCAGCTCTCTTCACAATAGCAAAGATAGAAGCAACCCAAGTGTCCCTCAACTGATGAATGGATAGAGAAAATGTGATACATCTACACAATGGAATTCTATGCAGCTGTAAAGAAAGATGACATCATGAACTTTGCAGGCAAATGGATGGAACTCAAAGCCATTATGCTAAGTAAAGTAACACAGTCCCAGAAAAACAAATGACGAATGGTATCCCTTATGGATGCTAGGACCAAATCCCTAGTTGTAGGGCAAGCTGAGCAATGTTAATGCTGTATTTCTTTTTATCTGAAGGCATCTGTGCTGTTATAATGTGAGTCCCTTAACAGGCTCTACAATTAACTTACCACTTATTTTCAGACCTTGTAATTGTGGTACATTGGTGGATGGTATGTATTCATATTTTAGACTAATATAAAATTAAAGGGAAAATGTGAACTCCTAAGCATATTTTGGAATTAACATAGTTTATTTTTAGAGGTCACAATTTTGGTATAGAAGTGACTTATGTATAGGCGTATTTCGGAGCAATACAAATGGGAAGGAACAACAGTGACAAAAGGACTGGGTCAAAAAACTGACTGAAACAGTTAACTTCTGCCCAATAAACCTCTTCAGAGAAAAACTTTAAAAAGACTGAGAAAAAGATACAAGACATATATGACAGAATGCAGTGGGGTGCGGTGTATGGAAAGGGAATTTGTCTAAATTGGACTGAGAAATGACATATGAAATAAACAAAACATCAATAAAAATGTTTTATAACAAGTTAACATTTATAAGCATTTCAATATTTTCAAGTATATTTTTCCAAAATGAATTTTAAAGCCAAAAGTCTAAGTATCTTGAATTTCCTTGCTAGTATGATTTTTTCCCCAAAGATTCCTTTTAGGCCTACTTTGATATTCAGGATCTCCAACTCATTTCCACAATCTATAAAGATGGTTATCTGTGTAATGGTATTTGACCTAGCAGCCCCAAAGTCTTACAATTAGCAAAGTCCTTATGAGCAATCCCTTCATCCAGTGGCAAGCAGAGGTTGAATGTGGCAGTTGGCTCATGTGGATACAATCCTGGGGAGAATGATCCTCTCTATGAAGATATGAGGATCCTGGTCACAGAATGGAGAGTGTGAGGCATGACCAGACCTGTGATCTCTAAACTAAATTTATTTCTAGTTCCAGAATGAGCTTTACATTAAAATTGTGCATTTGACATTTCAGAAAGTTATAGGGGGTTCAAAGTGTTTGGGGGAATTTCTGCCTGACCACCTGAACTAGCAACTAAACTCTTGCAGCAAATTTTAAAAATGAACAATGTGAAGGTGCTGAATTCTTTCACCGATACAACAAACTCCATGCGGTCTGTGATTCATTCTCTTTACACGGCTTTATAGAGATTGTGTCTCGCTTTTTTAAGTTCATCTTGCACACCCCTGTCCTCCACATAAGAACAACTTTGCTCTTCATCTTCATCACTGACTAATAGCTTCTCTCATACCAATCTTGTTCCATGTACTTTCTTCATGTGGCCACTTTCTTCTAAGGTAAGGCAGAGAAAATTCAGTCCCTTCATTTTTCATAGGTTCTCTTAAACCTCTAGTTGTAAAAGTCTTGAGCCTAAGAGCACAACACTGCTAATCCTGCTGCTTGGAACAGGATGGCAAACTGATAGGTACAAATGAAGAAATGGACCAAGCTTTGGCTTTAGCAGATTACACAGAAAAGTGAAGTGCACAGACCCGACATATTAAAGTATGCTGTAGGATTTCAGCATTTGACCAAGAGCTTGTCTTTCTAACAATTTTCCTATCAGCTCAAGAGAATGGTGGTATTCCAGAGGACACAGCCTAGAGCCAGTAGATCAGGGTCTCCTGGAAGGTATAACATAACTCAGTGGAGAGTTTGCCCTACACTTTGCAGCAAAGTAACTTTTTTGGCTTACGATGCGGGACGCAACCGTGAGCTTCTTCCCATATGTGGTGGCTTGAATGAGTGTCCCCTATAGGCTGTAAGTATTCAGACATTTGTCTCCAGTTGGTGGCACTGTTTTGGGAGGTCTTAGAAGGTGTGGCCGTGCTAGAGGAAGTACGTTATTGAGAGCAGGCTTAGTGAGTTTAACAAGCCTTGAGGTCTACAGTTGCTCTCTCTCTGCTTCCTGTGCTCTTTGCGAGATGTGACCCTCGGCTTCCTGCTCCAGCCGCCATGCCTCCTGCCACAATGGACTCTAATTCCCTGGAACCGTCAATCGTAAGATCAAATAAACTCTTCCTTTTATAAGTTCCTTGGTCATGGTGCTTTATCACAGCAACAGAAAAGTGACTAATACACCATACTTTTGAAAAGATCCACCCAGGTAAAAGGGCAAGAATAGGCTAAAAGCAGTCAAATTTTAGTTATCCAGGCAACAGGAGTATCCAATTCAGAGAATGGTGTATGTTGAGTCCGGAATAGTTCATAGAGTCATGTGATTTTTTTCTCATAACTTAGTTTTTTATCAATGTGCATTTGGATTAAATTTTTGTGTATTCAATATAATAGTTCTGTGCTGGATAGCTTTGTTGTCAACTTGACAGACCTGGTTGAGGGAGCCTCCATTGGAGAATTACCTCCATTGGACTGGGCTGTGGTCATGTCTGTGAAGCACTTTCTTGATTGTTGAGCGATTTGTGAGGGCCGAGCCCACTGTGGGCAATGCTACCCCTTGGCAGGCTGTCTTGTGTTGTATAAGAAAGCAGGCTGGGCATGGGCCAGGGGAACAAATCCTGTAGGCAACGTGCCTCCATGGCCTGAGCTTTGGCTCCTGCCTCCAGGTTCCTGGCCCGAGTTCCTACCTTGTACTCACTCAGTGATGAACTGTAATCTAGGAGATATAAGCCAAATGAACTCCTCCACAAGTTGGTGTTGGTCAGAATGTTTTGTCACAGCAATTGAAGGCAAACTAGGACAAGATCTTAATCAGATTTAGATTATATCTCTCCCCCATCTGCACTTTGAATAGCCTGTTCACAGGATTTAATGCATTCTGTCATATATGTCAAGGCCTACCAAGTTGAATTTGTGTACCCAGTTGTCCCTTGGTGTGATTTCATCCACTGGAGGCTGTTCAGCCTATCTAGTATACTTCCCTTAAAGAAGATGGACTCTCCCTTACCCAGCAGTGATCAGCTGTCAATATTTTCTCGGCTAAGGTTGGGCCTCCTGCTGGATTTTGTCTGATTGAATTTGTATGGGTCTTATACATACTGTCATATGATTTTTTTAAATTTTATTTATTTTTGTATGTGTATGAGTGTACTGTCTGCATGTAGGTTTGTGCACCCATGTCGTGCAATGCTTTGGAGGTCAGAAGAGGGTCTTGGATTCCCCTGGAACTGTAGTTCTCCTGGAATTGGAGTTACAGATGGTTCTTAGCCGCCATGTGGGTGCTGGGGATCGAACCCAGGTCCTCTGCAAGAGCAGTCGGCGCTCTTAACCGCTAGGCCATCTCTCCAGCCCCATGTCATATGATTTTTATCAGCACTTTTTTTGCTCACTAAAGTTGGCACATTAACTGAATTTTCCCTCTGAGAAAATGGCTTCCTTCAGATAGCCAGAGAGGGTAGATGTATGCAGCTCTCACATCCTTGTGATAGCTAGTGCTGACACTTCAAATTTTGCTGAGTTAATATTTCCAGAGCTAAATCTTCCTGGGGTTCCTCTTTTGCCTCACTCCAATCAAACTATTGACTCTCCTTTGAAAATTTTTGTTGAATTTTTTTTGGTTTCTCAGTTCACTGAAGCCATGATCTACTTTCACACTTAGATTTTCTTTGGGGGGGTTTCATTTGAGAATGGGGGGTTGCCTCAAGGCATTTCTGCATTGTGCTCTTGCTATGTATTTTTAACATATATCTTATATATGTATTTAATTTTAATATATGTATCTTATGTATATTTAATATGTTTCATTTTTATATGTTGGCTGTCTGTTTTACAGTGGTAGAAGCAATGTGGACTGGTGTCATGAATCAAGCTATGGTTTTTCTTTTTATGGGTAGTGAGGAAATCATTCATTTTCTTTGTCCTCTATTTCTCCATATATAAAGCACAGATAACAGAACTATTTCAGGCTTCCGTGATAATAAATCACATTTTATTTAATTGCTATCATTATTTTGACTGCTGTGTTTTGTCAATAATGAAAGGTGGCCTCTGTTCAGTGTTCTGAACAAAGCCCATTACTTCAGGAACAAAGGGTGTATTGTTTGTCAGACCAGGGAATCTTAGTTTCTAACAGAAAGATCTGACGGAAACCTAAATTGGGGGCTGCACGGGTGGCTCAGTATGAAGGGCACTTGCTGCTTTTAGAGGGCCTGAGTTTGGTTCTCAGCACCCGCCTGGCAGCTAGAAACTACCAGCTAGAGTAGGATCTGACACCTTTTCTGGTCTTTGAGGACACCCATACTTAGGTCCACTTAGCCACACACAGACACATTAACACAACACATAATTTAAATCTAAAACTAAATTGATCACAGACTATAAAGTGCAATTGGTACAAAAGTCATCCTTGGTGCTTATTTGCCTTATAATTCAAATAATTTCTTTTATATAGTAATTCACTTCTCCATGTAGCTAGCAAATGTTACTTGTTGCTAAGAATAAGTACGATGAGAAGCCAACAATGGTCTGAATAACAGAAACAAAATTTCTGAAAGTTATGAATGTCTAAAACTCATCCAGGGAGCTTGTTAAATGCAAACCACAGAATCCTGGTCCTGAAGATTGTGGTTCAGTGGGTTTGGGATAAGATAAACTATCACACTGTAGGTGGCCTTCCAAATTACATTTCAAAAACTAGTGACTAAATACATGTGAAAATTCTGCACAGTGCTATAATTATTCTTGGAAGTAATGGGAATAGTCTGCTCATTCTAGTTAAAGATATGGATTAGTGATTGTAAGGACAACATTTAAATCGCCTCCTGATGGGTAAAAAAGTATTCAAGCATAATATAGAAGGATCTAAAGCACTGAATAAAGGTTCACATATCAGAGTTATGGGATGGACTGATATCAGCAGTTTTATTGTCAAACAGAAATGATACTGGGTGTACTTAAATAATTTTCATTGATTTTTCTAACATAAAGTTCAGCATTGTAAAATCTGCAGGTGAGTTGATCCTCTCTTTCTCTAGATTTTTGGAGGCCTAAGGATAAATAGAAAATTTTTGTCATTCTGGGTTTTTTAATTATTATTTTTATTTTATGTGTATGCGTTTATTGCCTACATGTGTGTAAGTATACCTGGTTGTCCTGCAATGCTTTCAGAAGTCCAAAGAGGGTATTCCCTGGAACTGGGAATTACAGATAGTTGTTAGCTGCCATGTGGACCTTGGAAATCAAACCTAGGTCCTCTGCAAAGGCATTCAGTGCTCTTAACCACTGAACCATCTCTCCAGCCCCTCATTCTAGGTTTTTATTCTGCAAAGTCCTTCATGCTTATCTGGTGTAATGTAAAACACCTGGAATTACTTTACTATTCTTGTATTTTTTTCCATTCTGGTTACACTTAATTTCTTTACATTTACATCTTATTTATTCGTGGGGTGTGTGTGTGTGTGTGTGTGTGTGTGTGTGTGTGTACATCATGACACTCATGTGAAGGTCAGAAGACAACTTGTAGGAGTTGGCTATCTCCTTCTGTCATGGTTGTTGGGCTCAGTGTCAAGTACTTTGCCACTGAGCCATCTCTCTGGCCCATAGGCACACTTTCCTCAAATTGGATAATTAAACAATTGAACAAGGAGCTTTGTTTTTTTATATAATTCACAGAGCACCAAATGTGCTTTAGTCATAGAAATGATCAAATAATGGATATTTATTAAAATATATAAAATAATACAGAAAACTCTATCCCAACAATCCTTTCTCCTAAAGGATAGGCATATCTGCTTGTTCATGTCTGCCAAGCTCAGTAGTGTGGTTGATGTTTCTAAATGAATATGTAAATTTTTATCAATTTTTATGGTGTGCCTTCTTGCTGGCATGATCTGTTTTTAGTGTATTAGGAGGTAACATAAATCCATACAGTCTGTAATGTGACCCTATACACAAGGAAGTCAGATATATCACTTCTTTGCACTGTAATTTTCGTGAATTCCCAAGTCTCAATGTCATAATAGTTACTGGCTAAAGGAATCAACATTTTTATTGGGATATTGCCTAGAGAGATGTTACTTAAAAAGTTGCTCTATGTTTCCAAAGACAATTGGGCAGTTTTTATTTAAGAGATATTTTATTTTTAAGTGTGTATATGTTTGTGCGTGCACACGAGCGCACGTGTGTGTATGTGTGTGTCGTGCCTATGGAGGCCATAAGAGAATATCAGATACCCCAGGGCTGGGAACTGAACTTGGGTCCTCTGCAAGAGCAGTAAATGTTCTTTCCACTAAGTCATCTCTGTAGCTCCTGGATGGTACTGTTTTAATGAGAAGGTCTGATGTTATAGAGTGTGTGGTTTTCTTCCGCATAGCAAGAACTGGCACACTTTGGAGTACATTATCTTGTTCCTAAGTTATATGGGATTTAAGAAGAAACCCTTGATTTCTAATAATTCTCTGAATGTTATCATGTTTTCTTTGCTTGGAGATTAACTGAGGACTTTCTTCTTTCTTGTTTGCAGATAAGGACAGATGCTAGTTATTAACAGCTTGCTATACAGCAAAGTGCCATCTTCACTATTTTGCAGAGACTAAAAGGCAGGAAGAAAAGGGCCAAGTTTTATGGTGGGAACAGCTAGGTGGTTTCAGGTGTGCTCCAGGTGGAAATTATTGACATTGACAAGCCAAAATTGAACAGAATAGAACAGAGCCATCTTGTGTACCTGGCTCAGCAAGTGTGTTTGGCTCTTTCTTGGTTGTTCTGTGTTGGGACAGGGGCAATGAATAAGACTCAGCAGTCGGTAACCAAGTCCTGACTGGTCTGTTGTGATTTCTGCAGATGCTACGGTTGGCTTCCTGGATTTGTTGCTGTGAATTCTGTGGTTTGGCTTCCTGAGTTGATTGCTACAATATTTAGGGGAGGGGGCAGTGAGGAATATGAGTTCTCTTTTCATTTATTAAATGACCACTGTTTGTTCTGTTTCTTTATTCTGCTCCTGTTTTGGTTGTTTCTGTTTATTTGAAAAATATTTCATTTATTAATTTAAATTTATTAATTTAAATTTTGTAAGTGTAGCTGTGTCATGCAATTTACAAAGAGACCAGAAGAAGGCATCAGATTTCCCTAGAACTGGAGTTACATATGGCTGTTAGCTACCTTATGGGTGGTGGGAATTGAAACTGGGTTCTCTGCAAGAGCAGCCAGTACTCTTAACCTCTGAGCCATCTCTCCAGCCCCTGTTTCTGTTTCTTATGAGAGCTTTAATAATTTACTGAAAGCTTGTTTCTTATGAGAGCTTTAATAATTTACTGAAAGCGGGCTGGAGAGATGGCCTAGCGGTTAAGAGCGCCGACCGCTCTTACAGAGGACCCGGGTTCGATCCCCAGCACCCACATGGCGGCTGAGAACCGTCTGAAGCTCCAATTCCAGGAGAACTCCAGTTCCAGGGGAATCCGAGACCCTCTTCTGACCTCCGCGGCGTTGCACGACACGGGTGTACAGACTTGCATGCAGACAGTACATTCATACACATACAGAAATAAATAAAATAAAATAAAAATAAAAAAAATAATTTACTGAAAGCTAAAGATTTCCTTTCACCTTCTGGGGACTGCTGAGCTGTCTCCATTGTCAAAGTATCATCTTTTCTTATTGCCAGATCACTATGACATCATTTGTAAAGCAGATGTGTATAAATAAGTATATCCTGGTATGGATTCATATGATACAACACCATGACACATACAGCAAAGTTTAGAATAGTGGGCAATGTCTTTTTGTGCTTTGGAATGAGGAACCTCAACTGCCTAAGCTAGACCTAGAGAACAGCTCTGACAGGCCATAATGTATAGTTATTATATAGATCTAATTAAAGGAGGAATTATTATCTATAGTACAGACATACTGTGTCCACTCAATAAGAAATTCAGAGTGATATAATTGCCTATTGATACTTTTGACAATGAGTTGGTGAATATTTATTGACTTATTAATATTTTTATTTCAATGTATGAGCATATTGCCTGCATGTATGTAAGTGCACACATGTCATACAGTATTCACAGAGGTCAGAAAAAGGTATTGAATTCCCCTGGAACTGGAGTTAGAGACTATTGTTAGCTACTATGTAGGTACTGGGAATCAAACCCAGGTCCTCTGCAAGAGCAGCCAGTGCTCTTAACTGCTGAGCCATCTGTCCAGCCATGAGGCCATGAGTTGATGAATATTTATAATATATAAGAACTAAGGTGAGGTAGTAGTAAGCATTTCTTCCACAGTTCATAAGTTTATCATAGTCATTTCTATTTGCATAATTCCTACCAGTGGAAAACAGTGCTATGATTATTTGCACAGATAATAAGATTGAATTTCTGTAAGTAGAATGCCTCAATAATCAAGAATGGGCATCACTTCCAGCATCTCTCTCTCTCTCTCTCTCTCTCTCTCTCTCTCTCTCTCTCTCTCTCTCGTGTGTGCATGTGCGTCCCTACATATATGTGTAGCCCAGAAGATAACCTTCGGTGTAATTCCTCAGTTACTGCACACTATTTTTGAAACAGGGTCTGAAAATCATCAAGTAAGATAGGCTAAGTGTCCAGTGAGCCTCAGCAATCTACCTGCTTCTACCTCCCCAGTGCTGGGATTAAAAGTGCATGCCAGCATGCCTGGCTTTTCATGTTGGTTATAGGATCAAACTCAGGCATTTATGGTTGAAACACAAGCACTTTATCAACTGAGCTCTCTCTCCAGCCCTCCAGTCTTGTGGATTTACACACCTGTGCTGGAGTACAATTTCTAACATATGTAAGGATTTTGTCTGAGGAAGAAAAGACTAAGCAATCCAACCTTAGAGGAAATATCCTGGAAGAACACCAGGAGTAAAGGAAGTTGGATAACACATATGACTTTCTATTGATCCCTTGGTCTTTCAGTTAGGAAGATGGTTGAATTTTAACTTTGACTTATCTAAACTCTGATCAATAGACTTTAATAATTGGTTGATTCTTTACTGTGAAAGAGATAGAGAGAACCATTAACTAAGTTATAGGTTGGCTTATTTAATAGGGTCAATTTTATTTTCATGTAGATGCAAAAAGAAATGGTATTCATTCTAATTCCCAGTGCTCTCCCTTGGTGAGACTGAAATTTTCCAGGGTTACTTTTTATCATAGGGATTTGATATCTGTGACATCAGCTGTTAGTATGATCAGCTTTAGATTAAGCATGTTTTGACCAAAGTGTCACAATAGAAAGGAAAGAAGAATAGAAAAGCTGCACTTCCAGAAAGATGTTAACTAGAAATTAATAGAAAATGAAAAAATATTAGAATAATCAGATACAAGAACCCAAATGAGAATTAGACAAGAGCCTTTGATATTTGAGAAGGGAGCTGTTCACTGTCTACAGTCAGTAGCTTGTTTTGGGTTAAGCACATACTTCTGAAGAGAGGCTACCTACGGAGGATCCCAGAGAACTCACATTTTGAAGCCCCCTAGAGAAGCCTTCCAGTTCTGTCACATACAGAATTGCTTCTTGGATTGTGAAAGAGGAATTCTGAAAGGAGTCCCTGGAGTTTCATCACTGGAGTTGTTGTTGAAGGTATTTGACAAGGTGCATTCTAATGAGATACAAAGTAATTTTCCTCTGATATCTATTTCAAAGAATGAAATCTTTTGATCATGAAGAGGCTGTTTAGGAAGATGCTGTGGGAAGTCCCTTACAAAACATTATAATATGCAAAATCATGAAATTCCCTGCTCAACAGAGACAGCACCACATGCTTCCTAGTGCTCCTGTACCTTACCTGACCAATCGTACAATGAGCTGCTTTATGCACTGGAAAGTGCTCTTTGAACATTTTTTTTTTTCAGCCCGGAAACATGGGAGAATAAATACCTGAAGAATTCCTCTGTACTTCCAATAAGAAATTGTGAAACTTAGCAATCACTGATACAAAGGTCTCTAGAAATGACCAACTTAAAATTGCAGAGCCAAGTGTGACTGTCAAATACTGGTTTTGTTTTGGTTATTCTTAGTCTTAGAGAAAGCAACAGACTCAACATCCTCAGATTTGACATCCTCAACTTCTGGCATAAATAAGAAAATTTCAAATTAAAAAGCCAGCTAAATTCTATACTTTTCTTGAATATTTTGGGAAAATATACTATTTAAAGGACTTCCAAAAATAAAAGTCAATAAATTCCTATATTGAAATGTCTGTTAAATAAAATTAGTATTGGTGTAGAGCTGGATGTTTCTCTCTTCTCTGCTAGGAGGGAGGTGAGTTGCTAACAGATCCTTGTGGAAGCACTTGGCATTCCCCTAAGCTGTTAATTCTGAGATAGGACCTTTACCAAAATGCATATATTTTCAAGAATTACGACTTAAAATATTGTCATTGGAGGAGAGAACAAGTTATGGCAACCCATTTTCCCTCCTTTATCAGCAAAGCTGGATCTCAAACCATTTTATTCTTTTTTTCATTTTCAACAATTGATGGAACAGCAAACAAAACACACTTAGATTTTAGAGGCCAGAAAAAAATCAACGAAGTGAACAGAAAACCCACAGTGGGAGGAAACCTTCACCGCAGACACATCTGACAGAGCATTGATTTCCAGAATATATAAACTACTCAAAAAATAAGGAGAAAGAAAACAAATGACCTACTGAACAGAGACTTCACAAGTGAGGAATTAGAGATGGCTGAGAAACATCTTAAGAAGTGTTCAACATCGCTAATAATTAAGGAAATGCAAATTAAAACCACTTTAAGATTAAAAAAAGATTTTAGAGGCAAGAAACTGAATGGAGTTTTTTTTTTTTTTTGGTCTTTTTGAGACAGGGTCTCCTTACCAACCCGGTTGTCCTGGAACTCGCTCTGTAGACCAGGCTGGCCTCGAACTCACAGAGATCTGCTTGCCTCTGCCTTTCAAGTGCTAGGATTAAAGGTGTGCGCCACCATGCCTGGCTCTAAATGGAGCTTTTTAATGCTTAAAAATGTTCAATGGGGCTGGAGAGATGGCTCAGGGATTAAGAGCACTGACTACTCTTGGAGAGGACCCGGGTTCAATCCCCAGCACCCACATGGTGGCTAAGAACCATCTTTAACTCCAGTTCCAGGGGAATCTGACACCCTCTTCTGACCTCCACAGCACTGGATGACACGAGTGCACCAACCTACATGCAGACAGTACATTCATACACATAAAAATAATAAATGAATAAATAAAAAGAATGTTCAAAGCTGCAAAGAGGGTAGGGTCATATCAACACCTACACTTTCAAAGTACTGATTTTTTTCTTTTCAAAATTGATCTGAAAGCAAGACAAATGTTTACTTCCACACCCAACATAGTATTAGGAAACCTAAATGTCAGGATCAACATCTGATAGGTTGTAACTTCAGTGGAAGGAAGAATAAAATATGTTACTCAGGTTTCCTGAAATTCCTTACATATCTTTTGCCATTTTTGTCTTTATTCACCTCAATTGCACTCATCTAGGAAGGAGGAAGAAATAATTTCAAATTCGAATGCTGCCAATAAAACTTTGATACCCTCCAGTGAGAATTTTGTTGTTGTTGTTGTTGTTGTTGAAATAGAAATGACTAAACTTGTTTATATTGTACCTTGCTTACTCTCCCAGTAATAGACATCCAATCATTAGGCATCTACTTAAAGGTGCTGAATCAGCAATCTGTATGTCACGCCATGCTAAATAGTTTCCCTTGCAGACTTCACAAAGGTTCCTTGCACCCCAGAATATATCGATTTAATTAGATGTGCTAATTTAGCAGTTCTCTGCTTTAAAGGCCATCATTACAACACAATACTCAACCTGTGTACATAGGCTTATTATAGGGAGAAAAAACTTTGCTCTCTATTTATTAACAGCAAATGTACACACTCTTTTTTCCACAAATACTAGTTATAAATCTCTCTTATATGCCCACAAGCCTCTGTTATTATAGTCTTTTATTAATAAAGTGAACAATTTCATAGAGTGTTAATGAGTTAGAGCTTATCTCTTGCTCTTTTTATGGTTAAAATGTGCTGGAGAAGTGGACGATTTATCTAAGTATGTGGATGACTAAGGGACACGACAGTTTTAATAATTAGGTTTCATCTATCTCTATTTTCACTGATGGAAAAATGTTACACTTGGTTTTCTCATTTTTATAGCTGTATCAGAGTTCAGAGAAAACAAATCAAACATCGTAATATGATAATAGAGCTGAATTATAGAGCATCTCCACTGTAAGTGGATTTTTACTGCATTCTGTGTACACTGTGTTTTTGAAACAATTACCAAGACATGGGGAATAAATTAGGCTGCTCTTTGTTATCTTTCAGAATACTAATTTTACTTAAGGCACATCAGTTTATTTGTAAATCTTTGCTTCCCTCTGCATCTCTCTTTTTTTAAGGATCCATTGCACACTTCTCCCTGGCTGAATAGTGTGCACAGAGCAGTGTGATTGCTTTGGCACTTTGTTCTGTTTATCTGTTCAGTGAGATTTATTGTTATGTAGGTATACTAGGGGGAGAATATCTGTGCATATTTGTACATTTGTGTGGATGCACCTGTGTGTATGCATGTGGGTACATGTATGTTTGTGAATGCATGTGTTTGTGTGTATGCATGTGCATATGTATGTGTGCGTGTGCTGCCCTCTACTGGACTTCACTAAATAAGTAGATTAAAATGATATATATGTATATGTATTCTTATTTAGAAGAAATAAAAATGCAAAGGAAAATATAGGGAGGCAGACAATATATTCTTGTTTTCTTAAAAGGTCTTTGTGAAGTGGGACTGTATTATGGATGGCCTGAAAATGCCTGTGTCTAGTACAGCATCTTGTACATAATATTTTCTCAATAGGTGCTTGTGAAATTCATAATTTAAATAGCTTACTAGGATTTCTTTATTTCCTTATGCAGTGTTTAATATAAAGAACATGGTTTCAATCTTTAAATCTATCAACAAGCTTGTGAAGTAAAACAACAAAACTTATTTGAGAAAAGTTGGTCTACATAGAACCTCACATTTGAGTAACTAACATTCCTTTGAAACTATTTGGAAAAACAATCTGGTTTCCTATAGACAGACATGAATGGGAACACATTTGGCTGAGACTAAAGCAAGTGTGTGGAAGGGAGATTGGAGACTAGTAAGGTACTTCTTTTTTTTTTTTTTCTGTTGTTATTCCTTCCAATATGCATCATTCCAAAATATGCACATACGCATGCCACATATAGTGTAGGTTTTAGTATCTTCAGCTTATGATTTTTTTTTATTAGGCTGAAAGATGTCATATTTGAAGTCTCCTCCTTGGCAAGCCCAAACCACCATCAGTTCTGCCCTTGTGTTCCACACTGGGATTTTCCCTTCCCATGGTCACCAAATGAGGACCAGTAAGCACTGCATCCTGTCTTGATCTACCTGTACTGGTCTCCATGATACAGCCTGGGTAGTCCAACAATGGCAGTCTATACTCTGAGGAGGTGGAAACCCCAGTAGTAGCTCAGTCCACAAGTTGGATGTCTCAGCAGTCCCCATCTGGCGCTGAAGGTTTGGAGGATTCTTGTAGAGACATGAGTCTTCAGACCATATTGGAAGGTTGAAAAGCTGTGTCTCGGGCTGGAGAGATGGCCTAGCGGTTAAGAGCGCCGACCGCTCTTACAGAGGACCCGGGTTTGATCCCCAGCACCCACATGGCGGCCGAGAACCGTCTGAAACTCCAATTCCAGGAGAACTCCAGTTCCAGGGGAATCCGAGACCCTCTTCTGACCTCCGCGGCATTGCACGACACGGGTGCACAGACCAGCATGCAGACAGTACATTGATACACATACAGAAATAAATAAAAAAAAAAAAAAAAAGAAAAGCTGTGTCTCATGCTTTTGAGGAGTGCCAAAAGCTGTGGTGCCCACAAGGTAGATGCACTTGCCAGTAAGGATTGAAGACAGGCCAAACCACAGTACTCTCTCTTTTTTTCTTTTTGTCTTTTTACTAAGATCTCAAGTTCTATGTCTGCAGTACAGTTTCTCTGCTCTTACTGATTATTTATTTCTGGTTGTACTTTCCTTTTGGATGCTTAAGGCCACACAGCCCAGATTAACCAAGGTTTTTGTTTTCTCAAGATCAGTTGAGAATCTGGTTCTCAAGGGTCACTCAGGTTTTGGGGTATAGGGAGGGAGCCTCTGGCTCCTTTTGACTTTTCATTTACCAGTTCCATCCACTCAAGGACAAAGTCAGGTCTTGCTAGACCAGGCTTCCCTTTTTGAAGCATGAGCAGACTTTCCTCTTTATAGGGTGGACACTGGCTGAAGTCCATTAGTGGATCTCCAAGACCTCCCTACACAGGAAGACTGGTGACTTGTTGCATCTAAGGAAGCAGAGTGGAAATAGTGCATGCCCCTCCTGACCATGTACTTGAAGAAGCTTCTCCCTTCTCTCTTCTTTTCTACTGATTGTGTCCTACAGCAGTAGGCACAGGATGGGAGGCCCCCGAAGACCCCTCTGCTGCTCTGGAGACATCAACAGAACACATGTGCGAAAGAAGCCTTTAGTTTGAAGCCTCCAGGATATGGTTGTTAACAGCAGTTAGCATTTCTTTTTTTTAATTTATTATTTTATTTTATTTTTGAATGTGTATGAATGTACTGTCTGCATGTAAGTCCGTGCACCTGTGTCGTGCAATGCCGCGGAGGTCAGAAGAGGGTGTCGGATTCCCCTGGAACTGGAGTTCTCCTGGAATTGGAGTTACAGACGGTTCTCAGCCGCCATGTGGGTGCTGGGGATTGAACCCGGGTCATCTGCAAGAGCAGTCGGCACTCTTAACCGCTAGGCCATCTCTTCAGCCCAGCAGTTAGCATTTCTTAATATAGAAGTGGGAAATATATTCTTCCAGATGAGGAAGGCTAGGATTGGGGCTGGAGAGTTGGGTCAGTGGTTAAAAGAGTGTACTGCTCTTGCAAAGAACTGGAGTTCAGTCCCCAGTGCCAACATCAGGTCTTTGACAACAGCCTGTAATTCTGGTTTCACAGGGACCCGAACATACACAGGCCCCTGCACGTGTACGCACTTGCCCACATGCACATGCACATAACTGAAATAAGTTTTTTTTTTTTTTAATTTTGTGGAGACTGGAGAGGTGTCTCAGTGGTTAAGAGCACTGGTGGTTCTTGCAGAGGACTCAGGCTTGAATACCATTACCCACATGGCAGCTAACAACAGTCCGTAACTCTAATTCCAGGGGATCTGATATCACCTTCTGACCTCCAGGGGCCTAGCACTATACAGGTACACCTACCTACATGTGGGCAATATACTCATACACATAAAAAATAAAATAATAAAAAAAATTTAAAAAGAAATTGAAAGTTTAACTCTTGTTTTTTTTAAAAAAGAATAGGGTAGCTTTATTTGTGTCTGTGGTCAAGGTACAGAGGATAGAGCACAGAAAGGGACTTGGAAAATTCATGGTACTGGATACACGTCTGCCTTGGCCTGAATAATGCTAAGGCAGCCTGAAAGTGCTAGGGGGAGCCAGGCAGGAAAGGTGCGATGCTTACAACAGATCATCAACTGGCCAGGATCTGGAATCACCTAGGAGACAGCATCTAGGCATACCTGTGAGGGTTATTGGATTATCTTGACTTGGTGAACTGAAGCAGGAAGACCCATTCTGAAAGAAGCTTTGGGGTCTGGGACTTCAAGAAAAGGAGCAAGCTGGCAGGTACCAACAGTCATTGCTCTCTGCTTCCCAACTGGACACAGTGTGACCAGCTCCTGTCACTTTGACTTCCTGTCATAATGGATGGTACCCTTAAAAGATGAGCCAGAGTAAATGTTTTCTTCCTTAAGTTGCTTTTGTCGGGTCTTTTATTACTGCAACAGGAAAAGAACCTCAGACCAGGGAGTGGAGGAAAGTTAATGCACATTCTCTCCTGGCAACCTTTGCTATCCTTGGCTAACAAACTCTCTGCAAAAATTATCATCTTTATCCTTAGTGGACAGAACAGGTAACTGATTTTTTAAAGTATCTTGAATTAATTAATTATCTAATGAATTGTACACAATTGTTACCTTCATTTACTGGCAGCATATGGACATGTTTGTCTATGTGTTTTAATAAACCTAAGATTTTTTTTTTGAATGCTGCTGAATGTCTCCAGATATCTTGACCTATGCTTCACATAAAACACACATGATAATGAACTAGATTACAACAAGAGTTCCAGTGTGAGCACTTTAAGCCCTGTTAGGATCACCCTATTTTCATAAGTGATCTTTACATTTTTAATGGAAAAAGTGTACGTAAAGACTCACTTGTTGGGTTAGAAGGTGCTTGCAGACATTACGTTCGCTTCCTTTCTCTTGTTCATGTTTCATTGTGCCTTTGCCCAGGGGCTATAGAACAAGACCATGTTTATTAATCCAATAAAGCAGCCCATATAATGATGATCATTTACTCCTGACCTACAAGAAATAGGTATTTATTTTATGTGTGTAATGAAGTGCTATAGTTTCAGAGTTTCTTTGCTCTTTAATTCCTCTCAGAGTCTAAGGTTTTCAGTTTCAAAAAAGAAAAAAAGAACATATTTAGGTAAATCCATTGCATCTTGGCCTTTATGTAGCCTTTTAAAATTCTTCTTTAGAGCTGGAGGGTTCACTCAAGGGTTAAGAAAACTTGATGCTCTTCTTCCAGAGGACCAAGTTCAGTTCCCAGAACCTGCATCAGGGGATTCACAATGGCCTGCAATGCAGCTCCAGACAACCTGACATCCTCTTCTGGTCTCCTCTGGTGCCTGAATTCACATGTCAATAATACACACAGACACATACGCATACACATAATTAAAAATAATATAGATAAATCTTCTTAAAAACCTTCTTCTTGGGGGGCTGGCAAGTTTGGTTTAGGAGTTGAGTGCTTCCTGATTGTTCAGAGTTCAGATTCCTAGCACCCACATCAGATGACACACAAGTACTTGTAACAGCAGGTCCAGCATATTCAACACTCTCTTCTGGCTTCTGAAGACACCCACATAGATGTGGCATACACAGACACAGACAGACACACAGACACACACACACAGACAGACACACAGACACACACACACAGACACAGGCACAGACACAGACACAGACAGATACAGATACACAGACACAGACACACACAGACATACACACAGACACACAGACACAGACACACACAGATACACAGACACAGACAGACATAGACACACAGACACAGACACACATAGACACACAGACACAGACACAGACATAGACACAGACAGAGACACAGACACAGACACACACAGACACACACACATGACACACACACACAGACACAGATATAGACACAGACACAGAGAGACACAGACACAGACACACACAGACACACACACACACATACACCAAAATAAAAATAAATATTTTATTTATCATTATTTTATGTGCATGAGTGTATTGCCTGCATGTATGTAAATATACCTGTGTCATGCAATGCCCACAGAAGAGGGTGTCCTATTCTCCTGGAACTGGAGTTATGGACAGTTTTTAGCTGTCATGTGGGTACTGGGAATCAAACCCAGGTCCTCTGCAAGAGCAGCCAGTGCTCTTAATTGCTGAGCTACCTGAGAGCCCCCAAAGTAAATATTTAAAAATAAAAGTTAAATTAAAAACTTCTCCTGTTTGTTTTCATTTTTCTGGCCCAATAAAATATTTCTTTCTCGTTTCTTGCCTTATCACACACTATTTGAAATACACGGGCCTACTGATAAATCAGAGGGACTTTTTTCATCATTTGGAAATTTAAATGATCACAGATTACAATATGATTTGACCTACAGATACAGACAGAATAGCACTGATGATAGCTCGCTTGTAGTTCTGCCTGGAGGCAAAGCTATAAATCAGGAAGCCCCTGAGGCTTCCTCCAATTCCATAACTCATCTCTACTAATCTCCTTGAATGAATCCAACATTTTATTTCTCCTTTGAAGGTACTACTAACTTCCACTTTGAAAGTACCTTCCTCTTTCTTCTCTTGAGGCTGCAGAATGTGTTGCCAAAGAACAAAGTAGAAATTTCTAGGAAATTTGTGAGCATGAAGGCTCATTTCATCTCTCTATGAACAAAAATTGAAAAATTAGACAGATCTGTGGTTTTCAAAATTTATTTCAGTTCAGTTTAATCTAATAAGAAGTCTAGTATGAAGTCTGCTTTTTATTTGGCAGGCACCATGGTAAGGGAGACCCAATGCCAACAAAAGGTGGTGATCTGGCTTAAATCATAGGCTGGTTGAAGAGATGAAACGAGACCACATGCATGCACAGCTCTTGACCAACAGGAGCTAGTATTGTTGGTGCTGGGAATCAGCTGGATAATGGGAAGCATGTGGCCATGGAAGGTTCTCTTTATGTTAAGCTTCAGTGTCTACGAAGTGTTGCTCTGAACAATTCTGGATGCCAATTCTGGATGCTGGATAGTGTTGATGATTTAAGTGGTTTCCATTTAATCATTGTGTCAATTTTTAAAATTAGTTCAGTAAGTTTTCTGAACAAAGTTACTGGCTCATGGCAGGCTGGCCCTCACAACTAACCAGGGTAATAGTTATTTCATTCTCAATGTCTTAGATTGGGTTCTCTTCAAAGTAGAGGAAAAAGTATTACAAGTAGATATGGTGATTTGGGAAAAGATCCCAGAGGATAAGAGGGAGGGCTAAGACACATAACGAGTGACTCAGAGAAAATTCACAAAAGTAAAGGAATTGGCCTATACTGTGGGCGACCTGCTTATTCTTGTCAGGTAGCTCTGGAGACCCATATAACACATTTCTCAAATTTATTTAAAAAGAGAAATATTTAGCTGAGCATGATGGCATAAACTTTAATCTTTAATCTCAACATTCAAGAGGCAGAAACAGAACTTTGTGAGATCGACATCTGTCTAGATTACACAGCAATGTCCAGGCCAGCTGGGGCTGCAGGGAGACCCTGTCTCAAAACACCAAAAAGTATTTATTTATTTTTAAATGTGTATGTACACATATATGTATAGGTGTGGGTATTCATATGGAGACTACAGGTCAATCTTGGGCATCCATCTTCCAAAGTCATTTACCTTGTGCTTTGAGACAGGGTCTCTTACTGAGACCTGGGACCTGCAGATTAGGGTGCCTGGCCATTGAGACCCATGGCTCCATCTGTCTCTGTCTCTCCAGAGATGGGATTACAAGTTTGTATGACCATATCTGGTCAGGTGCTCTGGGGATTGAACTAAGGTCCTCATGCTTGGAAGCGAAGGATTTTACCAACTGAGTGACCTTCACAGCTTGGGAAATATTTCTTTAATGACTTCAAGCAGGGATAGAAAAAGAGAACTGGGTCTGGGCTGGGGGCTGGGGCTCAGATTTGTTGGATGGCACTGTCAGGAGACAATAGAAAGATGGAGACAAGCTGATTGATCAGTAAAATACTTGTCACAGTAGTTCAACCAAGGGACAGGTTCAGGAGAACATGTAAGGTTGCACAGACACATGCAACAGGCTGCAAGGCAGCCAACAGGAGCAGAGGACACACTGCTGCTAGACTGTAAGCATAACATGTCCCCATAAAGTACAAAATGCATTTAAAGAGATTGAAAGCTCAGTTTCACATGAGGATTCGGGGTCTTTTGGGCATCATAGGCATATTTCTAATGAACATTCTTTGAATTCCATTCTCCTGTTACATCAGCTGTTGGGGTTTGGGGAAATAAAATGAACAGAGAAGGTTCCCAACCTTGACATGTAATAAAAATAGAGGGAGTAGATCATTTCACCACCTCTTCCCATTTTCTAATATTGTATACATCATTCTCCTAACACACATCTCAAAGAACAGAATTTCCTGGATTTAGGGTAGTCAGTAAATCTTTATCTGGAGGAGAAAAATGAAATATAGATGTCTTAACTGTAGCCATATGTTGAAGAAAGTCTACTTTACAAATGTTTTGAACTCAAAGATTGTTTAATATTTGCTGAGTGGTAAAAATGATGCTTAAAAGAGAGACAGAAATGCCTTCTATTCTCCTACCCCCGTGACAATTAGAATTCACATTTATAACTACCTTTTGTCCTCTTTCCAGAAGAAAACCTTTATCAACCTGCAAGAATTGTCAGCATATTATTAACCTTAGTGGGTTCCCTGGTAAGCTGCTACAAAGGATTCCAACATCCTAAAAGATCTTATAAGTGTCCAGGCAGATGCTCTGGGCATTGAAAGCGACATTCCCAAGGAGGGAAAATTTGACACTATAACTCAGCTGTGTATTGAACACAATATAACACAAGTGAGGATCTCTGAACTTTAATACAATAAGCTCATCATTAAAAAAAGACTAACAACTAGGGGACTGGAGAGATGGATCAGCGTCTCAGAGTGCACACAGCTCTTAGAGAGGACACTAGCTTAGTTCTACACTTACTGCAGGTGGCTCACAACCATCTGTGACTCTAGTTCCAGGGAACCAGATGTCTTCCAGCCTCCACACACATCTGGATGCATGTGCACATACCCACACAAGACAGACACACATATATAAATGTAATAGATAAAAAAATTAGATCTTAGATAATCAAATACATAAGTATACATCTCCTCTGATTAGGCAGTAAATGTAACCTAAACAGTTAAAAATTCATGATTGCTCATTGAAACTTACAGGCCATTAGTACTGATTATTTCAGAGCTCAGGATTGGTTAAAAACAGTGAATCTTTTCACCTCTTTAATTTAAGTGTCATACTTCAAATTGTTACATGACCTGAGCTACACAAAGGGACAGGAAAGCGTGATTTTAGATTTCTTGCTATTGGGAGTTTTGTCTATCATATTTCACTAATTTATGCTAATGTTCTATTTCATTTTATTTGTTATTACATGTATATGATATGTGTGGGAGAGATACAGAGACAGAGGAGGAAACAGTGTGGATACACACATATGGAAGTTAAAGGACAGCTTTCTAGAACTTGATCTCTCCTTCCTCAGTGGGTTCCAAGGATCAAACTCTGGTTTGGTTAAGGGAACACTGTAACCTGCTGAGCATTCTCATTGGACAAGACATTTAAAATTTTTCTATTTTTATTTTTATTTATTTTTATTTTTATTGATGCTTTGTGTATTTCATACATCATTTTCCAATTCAGTTCAGGCATATATCCCCTTCCCTTCCTCCCACGCCACCCCTACCACATCCCAGATCATGCATTCTGCCGTAACTTTTCTGCATCTTTCTCTGCTTTTTTGTTTTGTTTTGTTTTGTTTTCATTTTTTAACAATAAGTGATAATTTGTGAGTACAAGCATCCTTCATGTAAAACCAATTTGCAAGCAGTTGTGCCCAAACCCACACAGCTCATGGGTCCCACCATCCAGCAGGGAGGGCTTGTATGTTCAATCAAGTTGATCAAATGAGTGTGCAGTCTATATTGTTGTAGTTTCACCATTCACCCCAATCGCAGCCCTTACATTCTACCACGCCCCCTCTTCCGCAGATTGTTCCCTAGGCTTAGAAAAGGGGCACAGGTGGATGAGAAGCAAAACAGTCTACTTTCTCTGGAGCTGTTGTCTTGGTCTCTAGTCAATTCTGGCTGTTTTCTTTCATGGGCTGCCAGCTTGTCCAGGCATAACCTTTCGATCCTACTAATGAAGCACATGCAATTAGATATATAGGTATTTAAACAGTATAATATATAGCCTTTCGATCCTACTAATGAAGCACACGCAATTAGATATATAGGTATTTAAACAGTACTAATTGTTATGGTAGGTTACTTTGGTATAGACACAGATGTTTGGATGGTATGTTAATCCATGAATTACATTTTCTTCTGTTAAGTATGACAGGGTCTTCGTGTGGTTTATAACATCTCCTAACCATTAGAGGATGTAAGCTTGTGGCATCAGCCGTGGGTTATTCCTCCAAGGAGAGAGCTAATAGCCAATTAGATTTGGGATATACAGACATATGGCTGCCACTGCTGCACAGTATTTCCAGGCAGATGAGGTGTAGCTGGTGCTGACGGAGGAGTCTTGCTTGACTCAAGGAGACCTATATTTGCTTTATTGGTTTAGTGGCCTTTGGTAACACTCTCTGGCATTCCAGAGACCATCTGTATACTTGCAAGTGCGGTCTCCATACATCTTTCCCATGTTTATATCAGGTCTTCAACAGCAGGGCCTTATCGCCTCTCTTCCTGCAGATATCCCAGTTTGGAGGCAAGGAGCCTTTACCTTTTGTGGGGGCTTGGATCCCCTGGCCAACATCTCCTTGGTAGAATAATCCATTGTTGATGTCAGAGCTCCTGTATTAATATATTTTGTTTAAGTGCATAGCTTAAGGAGACTTTAGCATTATATTTGGTTCTGAATAGAGAATAATCCTTTTCACAGTTTCTATGTCCATTAGTCAATTAAAGAAGGCAGTTTTACCGATTTTACAAGAGAATACCTCTATAACAGCTGGCTCCAATCTACAGCTGGCGAACGACCTCATCATCATATTTCTCCTTATTCTATGGGGGGGAGTTAAGAAAGTCTCTTGTATTGGATAGCGCAGCCGTTAAAGGCTGAGGCTAAGAACCGCAAAAAATTTTCTATTTTTTATAGATTTTTAAAAAATTTTAAACATAATACTGTTACTGACGTATTGTGTATTTCAGACATCATTTTTCAGTTCAATTTAGACATATTCCCCTTTCTCTTCCCCCCATCCTGTCCCAGATCATGCATTCTGCCATACATGTCTTGCATCTTTCTCTCAGTCTTTTTTTAATTTTAATTTTAATTTTTGTATGTGTATGAATGTACTACCCGCATGTAGGTTTGTGCACCCGTGTCGTGCAATGCCTCAGAGGTCAGAAAAGGGCTTCGGATTCCCCTGGAACTGGAGTTAAAGACGGTTCTCAGCCACCATGTGGGTGCTGGGGATTGAACCCGGGTCCTCTGCAAGAGTGGTCAGCTCAGTGCTCTTAACCACTAGGCCATCTCTCCAGCCCTCTCTCAGTCTTTTTAAAAAGTTTTTCTCTGCAAAGGTTTATTGTTTTGGGCAGAATTTAACTATATCAGTCTGTTCTTTGACCCAGTCCTTATGTTGTTGTGGTTCCCTCCCAATTGTATTGCTCCAAAATATGCCTATATAAATATCAACATGTACCAGAATTATGTCCTCCAGGAATAAACTGTATGTTAACTTTGATATGTTTAGGAGTTCACACTTTTTCCCTTTAATTTTATATTACTCTAAAATATGAATATATACCTTCCACCCATATACATTAATTACCATGTCTGAAAGTAAGTGGTAAGTTAATTCTAGGGCACATTAAGAGGTTCACATTATAGCATCAAAGTTGTTTTCAGCTAGAAAGAAATATAACAAAAATGTTGCTCAGCTTGCCTTTCAATTGGGGGATTTGGTACTAACATCCACAAATGAGGGAAACCATTCCCCATTTTTTTTGGAGGGACTGTGTTACTTAGCATAATGGCTTCGAGTTCCATCCATTTACCTGCAAAGTCCATGATGTCATCTTTCTTTACCGCTGCATAGAACTCCATTGTGTAGATGTACCACATTTTGTTATCCAGTCCTCAGTTTGGTTCCAGCTCTTCACTGTTGTGAAAAGAGCTGCAGTAAACATAGATGTTCATGTATCTTTGCAGTAGGATGAGGTATATACCCAGGAGTGGTATGGCTCATTTTGAGTATTTCAAGGGTTCTCCACACTGCTTTCCATGGTGGTTGTACGAGAGTTTACATTCTCACCAGCAGTCGATGAGTGTTCCCCTTTCCCTACAACCTTTCCAGAATTTGGTGTGTTTTGTTTTCTTGATCTTAGCCAGTCTTATTGGAGTGAATGTTATACATTTTGTACAATGCATCTTGATAATACTTAGATCCTTCCCCATCTGCACCCCTCAACCCCCCCAATGGGATTTCATGGATTCTGTCATGTATTAACATACATGGCCTATTGAGTCAAGTTAAATGTACAGACATTTTTTTTTGGTCTTTTTGAGACAGGGTGTCCCTGTAGCCCCAGCTGTCCTGTAACTCACTATGTAGACCAGACTGGCCTTGAACTCACAGAGATCCACCTTCCTCTGTCTCCCAAGTGGTGAGATTATAGGCATGTGCCTCCATGCCCAGCTTTGTACAGACATTTTAAAAAAATAAAGTGTTGCATGTAATTATATAGACATTTTTTAAAAATAAAAAGTGTTATATGTATGTGTATTAAAGAAAAATATATTTTGCTTTTAACATTATTCACTTCATTTAAAATTTAAAAGTATTTGTATATATTTGAAACAAACTGTCAGTATTATCTTACAAATATTTTGTTCCTTAAAATTTTTTTATTATTTATTTAAGAATTGTTTTTGTTTTTTAAACTGCTTATGGTTCAAGATTCTAAATTTCCCTAAATGTCTATAGTTTAAAAGAATCTTGTAAAAAAAGAATCTTGTAAGGTTACTTAATAGTTTGGAGATTTGTAACCAAAATATGTAAAAATCATCAATCATGTTATAGGTCTAATTTGTCTACCATTAGAAAGATTGTTCTCTCAAAAAAGGTGAGTTTATATAGGAATTGGTGGCACATGCATGTAATCCCAGAATTCAGTAGACTGAGGCAGTAGTAGGACTGTAAGTTCAAAGTGTATAAACTGAGTCCAGCCTGTGCTATGTAGACAGATCCTGTTCCAACAAGCAAACAAACAAACAAACAAACAAACAAACAAACAAACATGGATTAAAGTTGTTCTTAATCAGGAAGAGAAATTTTAAAACTACGTAGTTGTGGTATCAGCCAATTAGTGGAAGATGTTGAGCTTTAAAACTGTTTGTCATTCCTAGTCATGCTTCGTCTTTTTATTAATTACCAGAAAGACTTTATGAAATTGAGAGATTGAATTAGAAGTATAAACACTGAAAATCAAATCCTAAATCTCATATCCTTGTTATTTTGGAAACTTGAAAAAAGCAACAGTTTTCTGATGCAGTAATAAGGTAGGGTCTTTATTTTAAGCAGATAGAATGTTCTGGATGAAATGCCACTTACCTACACCAAATCATTATTTCATCTTATAAGCGAAATAATTGGTCCTTTCCAACAAAGGATTTGAGGGATTTTTAAAGGTCATAATGAATTGAAACAAACATTATTTGCATGTATTACATAATCATGGACACTGAATTTTCCATTGTATCGACCAAATGAGCTAATTAACAGCTAGGTCTAGCACTCTGTCCACATAGAGTGACCTTCCAAGCATAGCAGCACATGGAGAGTGGAAGGCCACTGTCCATAGACATTTATTTCATGAGAGGATGTGACCCTATTTTGGCAGAAACCCAATTTCCTCCTTTTAATGTTCCTAATTGTGTCTAAGCTTGTGTTCTCCTTTTATTTCAGAATTATCCCTGCTTGTTATGTATCTCTGAACACCTGGATAAATGACATTTCTAAGAATAAGAATAACACTCTCTTGGGAAATAGAGATTGCCCAAAAGCCTTTCATCTCCTGTAATTTGGGGGTCCAGGCTGAGTAAGCTCTTGGCCTCGTTTCAAGGGCTGTCTCTATTGCATGCATCACACATCAGGCATTGACAGCAAATGAAAGATTTTAGATGGTGTTTGTGGAGACCGCAACACATTTTCCTATTTTTTAATCTTCTTTTCCAGACGAAACATCTGAACAAATGAATGCAGTTGCTCCCCCTTAAATGGAACAAATCTAAAAGCTGGACCACATACTTTCAAAGTGAACTCATAGATTAAAAGAAGTATGTTATTATGTTTTCCTCTAACTCTGGTTGTAGAGGTTTCATCTCCCTTTGGACCCATGTGTACGTGTCAGGAATTGCTTATCAGTTCATTGTTATCAACTCTCTTGGAAGGATTCATTAATTTTATAACACTACATCTCTTTACAATGAATAGTTTTGCAAACTCTTCATTATTTTATTCATCTCAAGCCTGCTTGGCATGCTGCAGGATTCTTTGGGAATGGAGTTTTGTAGGATGAGTCTCTTCCTGTTCTCAATAGCCCATGCATCTGCTCTCACAGTGTCATCAGTAAAACAATAATAAACTGTCCTTAAGGAAGCCAGCAATAGGCATCCTCCCCTAAGCCTCCTCAAATCCACTGTCACCAGGCCCAAGAAAACAGCAAATTATCATGGTCATCAACCAGTCAAATCATAGAAGAAAGAGAAAATGCCTCAAAGTGAATTAGTGAGCTCCAAGTTTAAATTCAAAATTGTGGAAATATTAATATTTTTAAATTTTATTTTCCATGTCAGGAAACTGGGACCAATGCATGCTTTCTTGCAGAACTGATATTGTGATTGCGTGAGATGATATAGGTCAAATACAGGTCAAACAGTTGAGGTAGAGCATCAACCATTCATTGATATTTCAGCCAACAGTTTTATCACTTAGCATATATTTTTAAATGTTTTATATGCCATATGTTAATTATACACTGTGATGGATTTCACTGTGACTTTTGAAGCCTTGCATGGAATGTATTTTGACCACATTTTTCCCCATCACCCCTTTTTGTCCACTTCCCAATCTTGCTGATCTCATTCTTCTTCCCAATAAGTCCCTCTTCAATTTTCAGGTTATTATTTGTTTATTTTGATGACAGAATGAGCTTAACTAGCATTACTTACAGGAACATGGGTGAAGCATTATTTATAGAAACATGAGCAACTTACCATCTGACCATAGAACTGAAGCAAATGTCTCTTCCTCCTCCATCAACCATTAAAGGCTATAACTCCTCAGGGGGTTAGAATATATATTTTTCATTTTTTGGTGTTTTTTATTTTGAGACAGGGTCTCCCTGTAGCCCAGCTGTCCTGGTACTTGCTTTGTAGACCAGGCTGGCCTTGAACTCACAGAGGTCCACCTGCCTCTGCCTCCTGAGTGCTGGGATTAAAGGTGTGCACTCGAGAGAATGTATTTTTATCAAGAAATGTCTACAGTCATTAAAAGGATCTTTTAGACCTGTATCTCTTGTAATTGTCAGAAACACTTCTCAAGAACAAGGACCATTTGTCTTCCTCATTATTACCTTGACTAGAATTGTTTCCCAGGTTGGCCCCTTCACTTTCCAGCTACTGGGAAGAGAAGAGGCATCACCATAATTACCATCATCTGAACTTCATTTGCTCTGTCAGACAGTGGCTAGTGATGGGTCTGGGGCCCTCTTCCTCTGTAGTACCTGGACATGCCTGCTTAATTACTAATATCAAGATTCAAAGAGAAAGGATTGCTGGACAGGCAGCCAATAGTGTCTTCCACACAGTTATTTTCTTGAATTCCATAATAGATTTCTTATGGTCCTAAATGCTTTGGGGAACATAAAAACTGCACTAGGTAAACTATGTGATTTGGGTTTGAGGGGTTGGAGAGAGCCCAGTGGTTAAGAGTGCTTGATAATCTTGCAGAGGACCCAAGTTTGGTTCCCAACTCTTATAAGATAGCTTTTGGGGGTCTGATACCAGGGACTGACATCCTCTTCTGACCTCTTAGGGCACTTCATTCACATTCACATACCCCCACACAGACACACATATACACATAATAAAAATCAATGAAAATTTTAAAAGAAAAAAAATCAAAGTATGTTAGCACAAATGCTTAATCCTAGCACTTGGGAGGAAGATACAGGCAGATTTCCATGAGTTTGATGCCAACCTTGTCTCTATAGTGAATTGCAGGTCAGCTAAAGCTACATAGTGAGACCTTGATTCAAAAAGAAGCCTAAAAAAATAAAAATAAAATAAGCTGAGTAGGAAGAGATGAGATTTGAAATAAACTCAATAAAACCTGATATGACAAAGACATTCCTCTCATAGGTGGGAAACTAACTAAGAAGTAAATTTTAGCAAGTGGCTTGGAGAAGGACGGGATTCTGCACTTCTTTTTTAAAAATTAAAAATTTATTCTTCTTTTTAGTTTATGTGTATGTGTCTTTTCCTGCATGTGTGTAAGTGTTCATGTGTATGAGTGTTTTCCTGCATGTGTGTGTTTATGTGTATGTGTATTTTCCTGCATGTGTGTAAGTGTTCATGTGTATGAGTGTTTTCCTGCATGTGTGTGTTTATGTGTATGTGTATTTTCCTGCATGTGTGTAAGTGTTCACGTGTATGAGTGTTTTCCTGCATGTGTGTAAGTGCAAGTGAGGCAATGTCTGGGGAGGTCAAAAGAGGCCACTGGATCCCCTGTAACTGGGGTTACAGATGATTGTTAGCTACCATGTGGGTGCTAGAAACCTAACCTGGGTCCTCTGCAAGAGCAGACATTGCTCTTAATTACTTAACATCTCTCCGCCCTTGATTCTGCACTTCCAAAAGCTTTCTGCTGGAGCAGATGGCACTGGTATGAGGTCAACACTTTAACTACCAAAGGTGTAGACTTAGATGAAGCTTGCCATGTAGGGTGAGAAATCCTGGGTCATTCTGGAGGGCTTTCCAATGGAAGGAGGGTATCGAGTGACCTACTAAGCTTTAAGGATTTTGACTAATGGCAGACACTATGTTTAGCATGTTTTGGGGTCTTTAATGAAAATACATATGTTAATATGATCATGCCCCTCAAAATAATACTGCTATTAAGAAACCAGAAAAGAGCATGAACTCTCTGGACTTGACAGCAGGCACATTACATTGGAAAGCTGGGGGTTTTAGTATTAACAGTTCTTCTAACCATTTTTTTCTGAGGAAAAAACATACGTATTTTAAAATATTTTATTTATTATTTTTATTTTATGTGTATGAGTGTATTGGCTACATCTGTGTAAGTGCACCTGTGTTGCACAGTCCCTGTAAGAGGATCCAGTGCCCTTAACCACTGAGCCACCTCTCCAGCTCCCATTTTTATATTTTATTTAAGTGATTTAATTATTATATTTGATTTAATTGTATTATATTTTGGAAGGCTGAAAACTGATATAGACATCATCACAGTATAGCTGCTTCCCATAGCAAAAGAGCAATATAGCACTGGGTTTTGCTTATAAATAAATGAACTTGAAGAGGGTACTTTTGATGTCTTTTTTTTATGTTTTTGAGTCAGGATCTCCCTGTAGCCCCAGCTGGCCTGGAACTCACTCTGTAGACCAGGCTGGCCTTGAACTCACAGAGATCCACCTGGTTCTGCCTCTCAAGTGTTGGGATTAAAAGCATGTGCCACCATGCCCAGCCCCCTTTTGTTATATTTTAATCCTTAAAATGTCCCAAACCAAACAATACCACTATATTAATGACTTCACCTTTCTTTTTAAAAAATATTTGTCTATTTATTTTTGAGAAAGGGTCTCTCTATAGCCACAGCTGGCCTAGGACTTACTATTTAGGCCAGACTAGCCTTAATCTCCCAGAGATTCACCTAGTTTTGTCTTCCAGATGCTGGGATTAAAGGTGCACAATGCCATGCATAGCTTAAGTTCCATTTTTATTTTTTTATTCATATCAATTGTATGTGTTCAACTGAGTGTATGTCACTTGTGTGCAGGTGCCCAAAAGGCTAAATAGGACATCAAATTCCCTGAGCTGGATTTACAGGCAGTTGTGAGGTGGGTGCCAGGAACCAAACTCATGTCCTCTAAAAAAAGTAAGCCCTCTTAATTTCTGAGATCTTTCTCCAGCCACAATTTTGTTTCTTAATGCTATTTATTTTGTGAAGCAGTTAGTCAAATGAGATTCTAAAAGATCCAGAATGTAATAAGGGTAACTTAAGGAAACAGCTAGTATTTTCTTACTATTAGTTTCCTCTTAAAAAGAACATACATTCCTGGTGATTAACATAGCTGGTGGGCAGTCAGTAAAGCTGCTTAGGCAACATATTGATGTTCTTGAGTTATGATGATGTGATTTTTCTATCAGGGATGTAGCTGGAGGTTCCATGAGAGATCAAGAACAATAAAGCTCTACAAGATTAGAATGGAAGAAGCATAATTATGGTCTGTCATTGATTGCACAGCTAATTTGCAGACTGAGATGCAATCCTGTCCTCTGCTATCAAGTGCAGGAGGCTTGTGTTTAGAAATAAGGGGAGATGATTTCATTTCTGCATACATTAAAATGACCGGGAATGGGAAATGGAGCAAACACAAGAAGCTGTAGCTCTGAATTCTGGATTCACCTTCATTTGCTTGCACTCTGGGGAACTATACTTTTCTTTAGTATTATTGACCAAGTGGAAAAAGAATATCAGGACTGGTTTATAAAGCAAATGAAGTATGAGGATTAGGATGCTAGCTCTGGCATTACCAGGAATGGATGTTTGGTTCTTGGATGTTTTGCCTATGAAATGAAAGAGTTGAACTTGGTGGTATTGCACATATATCCTAAGCATCAAAAGAATCAGAGAAACTGGGAAGAGTAAGTATTGAAAAATGTAGACCCATTTAATACCGGAGGAATTGCGTTGAAGGAATACTTCTATCTCTTTCTTTCTTCCTACCTACTTAGTTTTGTTTGTTTGACAAAGCAGAATCCCATGTAGCTCAGGTTGGCCTCAAACTGGATGTGTAGTTGCAGATTATCTTAATTTGTGGCTCTTCTGCCTCCACCTCCTGGGCTGGCATTGCAGGGGTGCTCCATCAGGCTCAGCCAGCTTATGCTGTATTAGGGATCAAACCAAGGGCTTTGTGCATGGGAGGCAAGCATTTTATCAATAGAGCCATATCCTCAACCAGAAAATGTGCTTTTAAAAGTCTCTCTGAATGGTTCTTTCAGCCTTCTTTCCCCATAACGAAGACCCCCTCATCTGGAAACATTGAAAGCCATCTGTTAGGTTTCAATTTGGACCACAGATCCCATGATTTTAATGTAACAGCTAAGGTGGTGATTTAGGAATAGAGAATGAAAGGGAAATTCATTGGATAACCACAACAATAGTATCCTTACATGATTAGTTTTCTGTGAATTGGTTTTCACAGTGGCTGGTCTCAGGGATTTGCCTGGATCTTACTGTTCCTCACCTTTGCCTCTGGGAATGGACACCCATCACCTCAAAGCTGATTTCAAGGCAGAGTGGGAAGGGGAGAAACAACTGTATTTGTGCTCAAGGATCTTGATCTACATTTATTCAAGCACAATTCAAAGCAGTAGGATTTCCCAGTTAACATTTGGTAAAGCTCACAAAACATTGTTATATTGCTTATTGCTTGGAAAAGCATGTGAGGGAGGAGTAATGTTTGATGAAAGTAGTGCTTTAAATCAACAATTGTATAACAGCTTGTGCACCAGGATGCTGGTTCTGAAGCACTTTGTGGTCAGTTGTTAGGAGTAAGAACTTTGCATCTCTTTTTTGTTGATGTTAGCATGTACTTTTAAAAACGATAACAGTCTTTTCTTGAAGTTTTTATTCTTTTTTATTTATAAAAGTGCTTTTACTTTATTGGTTGTTACAAAGATACTCTAGAAATCTCATTATGGGGAAATACATACAAATATCAACACGTAGGCAGGTCAATCATTTCATGTCTAATTTTTTTTTTACCATGCCAGTTCCTGGTCTTCATAGCTGGTGTCCATATGCAAGAGTTTTGCTGATCTGCTGGTTTGTAAGTTTGACAGTTTTCTTTTCCCTTCTTTCTCTCTCTCTCTCTCTCTCTCTCTCTCTCTTTCTTTCTTTCTTTCTTTCTTTCTTTCTTTCTTTCTTTCTTTCTTTCTTTCTTTCTTTCCTTTTTCTTTTCTTTCTTGTCTGTGTATGTTCCATGTGTGTGTCAGTGCCCTTGAAGAACAGAGGAGGGCATTGGATCCTCTATAGCTAAAATCACAGGTAGTCGTGAGCTGTCATATGGGTCCCAGGAGTCAAACTTACCTCTTCTGAAAGAGCAGCACCTGTTCTTATCTGCTAGGCCATCTCTCCAGCCCCTTGTCCTGCTTCTTATCCTCCAGCTATGCTAGCTCCTGACACTGACACCCTATGCCTGTATTCACTGGGATCCCGTCCTTCTGCCTGTATTTCCACTCTTGGTCTTGAGAACAGAGTTTGAATGTTGACTTTGTCCCTCTGTCTTAGACCTGGATTGTACTAGGTTTCTGATCTCTTCTGCTACTTTAGGAATTGATCTGCTGAAGATCTCAGTTCTTGGAATCACAATACTGCTGGATCTAGCCTTTCTTTCCCACTCCCATTCCCAGTTACCTTCTTTCTTTCTGTCTGTGTTTGGACATGAGATTTGTGAATGGTCTTTGTTTTATTCAATACTTAGCACAGGGTGGTACAGTTAATAATAAAATATGCTATTTATCAATTTCACCATCTAGATGGATCCATCACCTGGAGACCTTATTAAAAATGCAGAGTCAGTAGTTCTGGTATGAGCCTTTCTAATAAGCTCCTAGTGGGTTCGATCCTGAAGAGCTACAAAACCTGTTTTTCAAAGTAATGGCATTAGTGACCCCAGAGGAAATGGAACTGAGAGTAGGTATTTCAACCTATGTCTGCCCTCTTGACAGGTAGCACTGACTAAGTCTTTGCTGTGTTTTTTGGGGGCTGTGCTATGCCTTACATGCTGGCCACCTGCCCGGCTTCTATCTACTAGATCCAGCGCTATTCTTTTTTCATAGTTGTTAAAGCAAAGCCGTTTTGAGTCATTGTCAGTATTTTCTGGGGGTCAAAGCCACTGCTGGTCAAGATACACTGGTACAGATGTTATGATGAAGAGCTCTTGATTAAAATGCTTAGATTCTAATTCTGGCATATCAGCTAAATACTTAAGTAGTGTTGTGTGTCACTGGGCAATTTATGTCTCTGTATCTCACCTTTCCCTCTGTCAAATGGGTATAATAATATATATCTTAGATGTTTACAAAGTTACCACGAGAATGAAATTATTAAATATCCATGAAATGTCTAGCATTACATGTATGCCTATGCCTAGAAATCAATAAATGTTAGCATATATATCATTAACATTTTGCTCTATGTTGGCCTTTTCATTTCAAGATACTAATTTACCACCTACAAACATCCTTTGATCAGTCAAAGGAAATAGATCTTATATATTCTTGAATTAATGCCATGTGTAGTTAATTTATCTATCCAGATTAAGAGTGGAAGAACAGCCCATTAAATATACATCTTGGCATTCCTTATTGAGTTATCTTAGTTAATTATGATCCTGAATTTAATACCTAATTAATTCCACTTGAACTTCATGCAGCAGTGGAAGTGGGAAGATACAGCAGGGGTGTCTGACTCCTGATAGAAGAGCAGATAGTGTAATAACCATCTGACTGATGAGTTCTGAGATCCTGCAGCTCCCAACCTTCTTAGAGATGCTAAGGTTTAACATTGAGATACATTTGGTTGAATTTTGCTTTCTTGGTGGGGAAGGTCGTCTAAAAAATGCATTCCTGCTACATTGGGATTGTTGTTACCCAGTGATAGGTATGCATAGTTTCCAACTGTGAATGTCCTGTTGGTTGGTTGATCTGAAACACAAACCCTGTTTAGAGAATATAGTAGTGTTAACGGAGCCAGTGTTAACAGAACCACACTCTCCGTCAGCTGTATTTTAGCTTAACTATACCCCTAAGGAGTCTATATTTGGTCTGTAACAAGCTACCAAAACAACTTATATGGCCTTATGTGCAGTTTAATATTTATTAGCCCATCTACGGACACGGAAGTTACCAGGCTCTGCATCTAGTATGCAGACAGGACTAAAAAAAAAAAAAAAAACCTCTGCTAAGTACTATTTTTCTACATGTCCTTTCCCTTGGAGAACACTGCATGAATACTCTCTGATTGCAATAAATTAATTTTAAGTTTGCAGGGATCTGACTTGATGGAGTCTGTCCTGACCATATATGCAACACCTTATCAAGGCTTGCTATTTGAATTATTTTGTCAACTACATGTTACTCCTGGCTTTGTACAGAACTCCTAAGAATGAGTTTTCTTTAGAGTTTATAGATCTGTGAACCAGTGAAGTGTACAGCACAGAAAGTATAATGTTTTACTGTATTTACAGCATTTCTATATGCTTACAGAATAACTGGTAATTTTAGTCTATTGGTATGTGGTTTTGTGTAAACAAATGGATGAATAGACAACATTTATAATTGCTAATGGAATTTTTTCACTTGTTAAAAAATTGGCTAGCTAAGCAAAGTTTGAGTCATAGCGGTGTTTTAGCCAGAAAATGAGTGCTCATTGTGAACCAGGCACTGTGTTAGGTCTGTTTTATGCATTATATCGACTGTGCCTCATTCTAATAGAGTATGTTTGTACTTTCCTGTTCACACTGTGTGTGTACACACAAGTGCACATGTGTGCAGGTGCTCATCTGTTCTTGTGTGTGGTGTGTGTGTGTGTGTGTGTGTGTGTGCAGGTGTACATGGATGTGCATGTGTGCAGGCCAGAGGGCAACCTGAAATATCCTTAAGGTGGCATCCACTTTGCCTTGTTTTTTTCTGAGACAGGGTCTTCCAATGGTTATGAACCCACTGAGTAGGCCAGGCAGGCTGCCACGCAAGCCTCAGGGACCCTATTGCCTTCATGTCCCCAGTGACGGGATTACAAGCCTGTGTCTGCCCATCCTGGGTGGTTATCATGGGTTCTGGGGGCTGAACTCAGGCCCTTGTGCTTGTGCTCGTGCTTGTGCAGCAAGCACTTTACCAACTGAGCTATTTCTCCATTTCTTATTATTTTACAGTTGGCTAAGTAAAGGTCTAGAGGGATTTCCTATCTAAACAGTGGAGGAGCAGCAGGCAGAAGGCGTCAGACTGCAGAGTTCCTACCCACAGACTTCTATCGAGCCTCATTTATGCAGTAATTTTACTTTTTTGTTTTAAGATTTGTTTTTATTCTTTTCTTGGTCATTTTGAGATAGGGTCTCCCTGTACCCACAGCTGGCCTAGAACTCACTATGTAGACCAGGCTTGCCCTCAATCTCACAGAAATCTACTTGCCTCTGCCTACCCAGTGTTAGGATTAATATAGTTGTCACCATGCATGACGCTATTTTTAATTTATATTTATATGTATCCTTAAGTACATATGCCACATGTGTGTGAGTTCCCATGGAGGGCATCAGATCTCCTGTAGCAGGAGGTACAGGCTGTTCATTGTGAGCAGCCCAATCTGAGTGCTGGGAATGCAACTTAAGTTTTCTACAAGAGCAGAAAATGCTCTTCTTCTCTGAGTCATCATTTTATTTTGATATATCATCAATATCACACTCCAAATGACACTAACGTCCTTCTGAATGTATATTAAATGGCAATTCCATGGTATTTTTGGTTCTGGAATCACCAAATTCACATTTTAAAATTGAGTACATCTATTATGCTTGGATATCACCGTCACTGCCTAATCTCATCTGCTGACATTTTGAAGATGTCTTTAACAATATCTTAACTTCTTTGAGTACTTACCTTTCTTTAACTAAATAGAATGTTGTGTTTGCTATCTGTTTTCATTGTCATAGTAAGAAAAAAGCAATTTGCTACTCTACCAACTGGACCCTATTTTATTTATTAAAATGGCTGTAAATCCAAAACTGACAAAGAGTACAAGATTGATAGCCTTGCTCTACAAAAATTACAGAATGGAAGTGTAAATCATTTTCCTCTCACTTCCTGCCAATAATTTCCAACCAGAACCTAGAGGGCCCATGCTCTGAAATGAGAGACAGATATCTGGTCTGAGGCAGTCACTCTGAATTTCCTTGAAAGCCCAAAGTAGGAAGTGATAATACACACCAAAATAACAAGGTGTTGGCTCTGTTAAAGTTGTAATGGCTAAAGGAGATAACATCTTTGATAAAAAAAAGAGTTTGACTGCATTAATCACTACTAAATGCTTTGGAAGGAAATAATCTGTCTTTTATTTTTTTTGTTTTTTTTTTAAATTAATTTTTCATTTATTTTTGTATGTATATGAATGTACTGTCTGCATGTAGGTTTGTGCACCCATGTCGTGCAATGCCGCGGAGGTCAGAAGAGGGTGTCGGATTCCCCTGGAACTGGAGTTCTCCTGGAATTGGAGTTGCAGATGGTTCTTAGCTGCCATGTGGGTGCTGGGGGTCGAACCCGGGTCTTCTGCAAGAGCAGTCAGTGCTCTTAACCGCTAGGCTATCTCTCCAGCCCCTTATAATCTGTCTTTTATCCTCAAGTGTATAGCCAAGTCTTTAATGAAGATCCTAAGACAATTACTGTGTATGTGTGTGTACAAGTCTTTAATGAAGATCCTAAGTCAATTACTGTGTATGTGTGTGTGTGTGGGGGGGGTGCATACATGTGTGAAGATGTGTGTGCACATCGTGTGCATGCATATGGAGCTCACAGGAAAGCCTTGAGTATCATTCCTCAGGTGCTGGTTCACCTTTTATTGGAACAGGGTCTCTCACTGGTCTAGAAATTGACCATCAGGATAAGCTGGCTGGCAAGGATTTCCAGGGATCCATCTAGGTCTCTACCTCCCAATTTTGTGTTTATAAACACATGCTACAACTGCTGGCTTGTTTTAGTGTGGTTTCTGGGGAACCAGTTCAGATCCTTGTGCTTGCAATCATCTTATCAGCTGAACTATACTCTCAGTCCACGTCGTAATTATTTTAGAGGTCTCATGTTAATAATAATGATATTCATAATACTATTCCTTTACTGGGACTTTTGGTTTGTAGGCTCTTTGCACACTCTATCACTTGTATTTTCTACAATAACCTGAAAGATTATGTATGTATGTATGTGCTATTATTATCTCCATTTTACAGATAAGGACATCCAGTCCCAGAGGTTTCAAACCTGTGCCAAAGTCACAATGATATTTCATGGTAAAATCAAGGCTTAAATAAGGCCATCTATTTTAGAACTCTTCCTCTCAACCATAATGCAGAGTTCCCTGTGAATGAAACCTTCCATTGATTCTGACTGTACAGCTCTTCAGAGCTGATCCACCACTAATGGGTAAAAGCTACAGAGTGGGGTCTTGTATTTATGTGAACTATTTCTAAATTTAATGTAAGTAAATATAAGGTTATCTATTTTCCATCTTAAAAAATTTGAAATTTATTCTTTAGACAGTAGTAAGCCACAGAAGGGCTTTTAAGTCTGACCTGATTGGACTTGGAGACAGTAGAGAAAATAAGGAAATATGATTGTTATCTTATTAGAAGATGATTACAGTAGTCTAGGCAAGTAGTGGTAGAATCTCGAGTGGGGCAGGTGATGGCAAGGGGATAGTGTATGGAGACACCTGAGAAGTACGTTGGAGGTACTGATGATGTATCATACTGATGTAGTGAGCAAGGCAGAAGGAAGGTTCAGGGATGCTACAGAAATTTTAGCTTCAGGGCAAAATTCATTGAACGAGTGTCTAGTGACATGATCAGTCCACACATATTATGAAGGGGAGGGTGACTTGAGGTAGTGGAGAAGTAACACAGTAAGTCCCAGACTTGCCGAGTGTGGAGCCTTTGTACCACATCAAAGTAGAGCTAGTTAGGCAAACCTGGAGATGGGGTCTTTACCCTCAAGGCAGAGCTGTAGAGCAGAGGTTTCAAAGTTGTTTGCATAGAAGGCTGGGAGGAACAAGGATCTGTAAAGAAGTACTCGTGTCTGTTCCAGCCTCTTAGCAGGTAATTGCTGTGGAGCCACAAAGAAAAAGTTAGATTATTAAGCTCTACATCACACGAGAATATGGTACTTTAGTTAGTGGTGGTGGTGGTATTTTTCTTTTTGTTTTTCCTTTGAGATCCTGTGCTAAATAAAGCTATGTGCGCCACTGAAAATTTCTAGTCTTTGCTTATAAAAGGTTCCCAGTAGGTTGATGGCAGCAGAAACTGGTTGCAGAGATCATGATTTAGGTTGGAGTTCTCTGTCTCTGTCTCTCTCTGTCTCTGTCTGTCTCTGTCTCTCTCTATGTATGTATGTATGTATGTATATATATATGTATACATGAATGTTTGTATGTGTGTACAGGTACATGAGTGTCCACATGCATGTGGACAGAGGCCAGAGAAAACCTCAGCCGTTGTTCCTCAGGCGCTGTGCACCCTGTTTTTAGACAGGATCTCTCACTGGCCTACAACTTGTCATGTAGGCCAGACTGGCTAGCCAGCAAGCCCTAGAGATCTGCCTGTTTCTGCCAGCCCTGGGGTTATAGGTCTAAACCATTACTTTTTCCTGGGTTCAGAGGATCCAACTCTGGTCCTTATGCTTGCAAGGCCAGTACTTTGTCACCTGTGCTATATCCTCAGCCTCAGGTTAGAATTATTGAGACCTCTATTGCTTCCCCTTCTCACTCTCTACTCAAATCTTCTGGAAAGCAATATATCTTTTATTTTTTTATTTATTTTATTTATTTCTGTATGTGTATGAATGTACTGTCTGCATGTAGGTTTGTGCACCCGTGTCGTGCAATGCCACGGAGATCAGAAGAGGATGTCAGATTCCCCTGGAACTGGAGTTCTCCTGGAATTGGAGTTTCAGACGGCTCTCTGCCGCCATGTGGGTGCTGGGGGTCGAACCCGGGTCCTCTGTAAGAGCGGTCGGCGCTCTTAACCGCTAGGCCATCTCTCCAGCCCAGGAAAGCAATATATCTTTTCAAAAATTATCATCTGCCAATGTCATGATCTGAAGAGTTTTTCTCTGTTAATGACATACCATACTTGAAGCTCACTAAAGTATGTTGGGAGGCATCGGACTTGTCATTATTTTGGAAATGCCTCAGACCATTTCTCTTCCTTTCTCTTTTAAATACTTTTCTTCCACTACCAGTAGAATGGGATGAAGCTAGCCTTCTATGTTTCTCTTGTTCTACTTCTTCTCAAACAATTTGACCTTGTACAAGATACTTTAAGCTGTGTCGGGCTCAATTTCCCTTATCTTTTAAATAAAGAAATTGGACTATATTTTCTCTGAGGTCTCTTTCAACTCAAAAGTTTCATGATTCCATAATTCAAGCTTTGCACATAAATACCACTTAAATGTCATTGGTTAGATCACCAAAAGGCTAATAATTGTATAATCAGGAGTAGATCAAATACCATTACAATAAGGGTTCCTCACATATTGAAAAAAATCATTCTTATAGGAATGAAATAAAAAGATTTTTACAAGGTCAGAATTTCCATTTTGGTATGAGCTCTAATTAAATTAAATCCTGGGAAATTTCGACTAGAAGTACAGAGGACCGCCCTCTTTTCCCAGCTGACTGTAAAGGTTACAAGATAATAGAATAACGTTCTTTTGGAACTGGGAAAGCTTTTAAGACCAGTGAATAACTGCTGTCTTTAGGAAGTTATAGCTTGAAGTTCTAATATAAAAGTGGTAAACCCAGCCAGGTGCGGTTTACCTAGCTTGGGAGGCAGAGGCAGGTGGATCTCTATGAGCTCAAGACCAGCCTGGTCTACATAATGAGTTCCAGGACAGCTGGGGCTACAGGGAGACCCTGTCTTGAAAAGACCAAAAAAAGTGGTAAACCCAGCTAGAGTGTGTGCTTTGACAAATAAGGACTTGATCGCACTACACTGAGAATGGTGTCATTCTCAAAAAAACTAATAACATTATCACCCTTAGAGATGGACCAAACTGTAGTTGATAAAGAAGTATATTTCCAGTTCAAGTCTGGCCTGGTCTACAGAGCAAGTTCTAGGCCAGCTGGGGCTAACAGGGAAACCTTGTCTCAAAAACACCAAAAAAAAAAAGAAAAAAAAATAAAGAACAAAGGAGCATATTTTCTAAGTAGAAGCATGTTTAGTTACTTTTTTCTGCAGTGATAAAATACCTGGCAAAGCAACTTAAAGAAGGAAAGGCTGTCTTTATCTTACAGATTGAGGGTACAGTCCATCATGGTAGGGGAGTCAGGCAGCAGGACCATAAGGCAGCTGCTCACATCGCAAAGAAGAGAACAATGAATGCTTGTGGGCAGCTCCCTTTCTTCCTTTTATACAACCCAAGATCCCATCTTAGGGAATGGCGCCATTTATAGAGAGTGGGTCTTCTTAATGCAACTAATCCAAGCAAGATTGGATTAGTTGCATTAATATAATAAATAAAATTCCTCATAGGCATGGCAGGAGGCTTCTTTCCTGGGTTGCACCAAGTTGATAATTGAGATTGACCACCATACAGGCCAGTTGCCACTCATACTAACAGATAAGTGGAGGTCACAAACACAAAGCAAAAGGAAAGAATCAATGACAGGGATTATCAGGATCAAGGTGAGTATCAAGCTCTGAGACTCTTTTCTGAGAAAGCAGGGTTGGACAACTGTTGGTATTATGAGAGCCTTCCTTTCTGTAGCCTCAGCTATGCTCATTCTGACCATTTTGATTATCTGAGCAGGACTAATTATGGAATACATGTTCTCTTTACTGTTCTGGGTATCCTCAGTCTAGGGAGAAGTTTCTGCTGAGAATATGAAATTCTTTCTTTCCTTGAGGCTTCTGCAGTGCACTGTGAAATGATGCTGTAGAGTTGAGTTGTGTTGTGTGTTGTGGCACCTGAACTTTATGTTTATTTCACTGGACTTAGAAAAGGACCCTTAGATCAAACCTTTCTCCCAGGCTGTCACTCTGTACCCCTCTACTTTGGGTGGGTGAGTCATCTCCTTCCAGAACTGTGACAGCCATCACCAAAACTGAAAACTTGGTGTGACAAAAGAGCTGTTTTCACAGTTCTCGAGTAACATAATGTAAAAGTTCACCACATTGGGCACGTCATCTTAATCAGTGAGGTCAAAAGAACTTTTAGATGTGACAAGTGGCTGCTTCCTTGGTTCATGTCTTCCTTCTGATTGGCAAGGAGAAGATTGGAAATTTCCAGCACACTGACTGATGACTGTTTCATTCTCATTTCTTTTTATTTGTCTTGATATATATGAATATATGTATGAATGAATATATATATATATATACACACACACACATATATGACTAAAACTGGTGCTCACTTTAAAGATGAAGGTGAGAGTGGGCACTGGATTTAAGATTTATAAATTATCTGAGAAGTGCATTTCACTGTTTAAAGCTTACTGAGCACCTACTCTATTCCTGGGTGTGTTCCTCTGGGCTTCGGGGATGACAAAAATGAATAGGCTAAGCCCAGTTGAACTTACATTACAGTCCATAAATCAGTAGAGAAGTAGCCATGTGTTGCACAGTGATGAGTACTGTGCAAAGAACTAACTAGTAAGCAAGAGATTGAACTAACTAGTAAGCAAGAGGTGCTACTTTATATGGGTGCCCAGAAAGATGTCTCCGAAGAGCTGGTGTTATCATTCAGAAGTGAGTGATGCGAGATTCATGCAGGTCTGGGGGTGAGTGCTCTAGAAACAACACAGGTTTCCTGTAAAGGCCTTAAAACAACACTAAAATTGCCATGTATGTCTGCAGTTCTGTAACAGCAAAGCAGAGGAGGAAGAGGAGATGGGGAAGATGGAGGCAATGGATTAGGTGGAGCAGATGGAGGAGATGGAAGAGATGAAGCAGATGAAGGAGATGAAGGACATGCAGCAGATGGAGGAGATGAAGGAGATGCAGCAGATAGAGGAGATGGAGCAGATGGGGGAGATAGAGCAGATGAAGCAGATGAAGGAGATGGAGTAGATGGAGGAGATGGAGGAGATGGAGGAAATGAAGGAGATGTAGCAGCTGGAGGAGATGGAGCAGATGGAGGAGATGGAGGAGATGGAGGAGATGCAGCAGCTGGAGGAGATGAAGAAGATGCAGCAGATAGAGGAGATGGAGTAGATGGAGGAGATGGAGTAGATGGAGTAGATGGAGGAAATGGAGTAGATGGAGGAGATGGAGGAGATGGGGCAGATGGAGCAGATGGAGCAGATGGAGGAGATGCAGCAGAGAGGAGATGGGGCAGATGGAGCAGATGGAGCAGATGGAGGAGATGCAGCAGAGAGGAGATGGGGCAGATGGAGGAGATGGAAGAGATGAAGCAGATGAAGGAGATGCAGCAGATGGAGGAGATGGAGCAGATGGAGGAAATGGAGGAGATGGAGGAGATGGAGCAGGTGGATGAGATGGAGCAGATGGAGGAGATGGAGCAGATGGAGGAGATGGAGGAGATGGAGCAGATGGAGGATATGGAGGAGATGGAGCATATGGAGCAGATGGAGGAGAGGAGATGGAGGAGATGGAGCAGATGGAGGAGATGGAGCAGATGGAGCAGATGGAGGAGATGGAGGAGATGGAGGAGATGGAGCAGATGGAGGAGATGGAGCAGATGGAGGAGATGGAGCAGATGGAGCAAATGGAGGAGATGGAGGAGATGGAGCAGATGGAGGAGATGGAGGAGATGGAGCAGATGGAGAAGATGGAGGAGATAGAGCAGATGGAGGAGAAAGAGCAGATGGAGGAGATGGAGCAGATGGAGGAGATGGAGGAGAAAGAGCAGATGCAGGAAGTGGAGCAGATGGAGGCAATAGAGCAGATGGAGCAGATGGAGCAGATGGAGGAGATGGAGAAGATAGAGCAGATGGAGGAGTTGGAGCAGATGGAGGAGATGGAGGAGATGGAGCAGCTGGAGGAGATGGAGCAGATGGAGCAGATGGAGGAGATGGAGCAGATGGAGGAGATGGAGCAGATGGAGCAGATGGAGGAGATGGAGCATATGGAGCAGATGGAGAAGATGGAGGAGATGGAGGAGATGGAGGAGATAGAGCAGATGGAGGAGATGGAGGAGATGGAGCATATGGAGGAGATGGAGCAGATGGAGCATATGGAGCAGATGGAGGAGATGGAGCAGATGGAGGAGATGGAGGAGATAGAGCAGATGGAGGATATGGAGGAAATGGAGGAGATAGAGCAGATGGAGGAGATGGAGAAGATGGAGCAGAGGGAGGAGATGGAGCAGATGGAGCAGATGGAGCAGATGGAGCAGATGGAGCATATGGAGCATATGGAGCAGATGGAGGAGATGGAGCAGATGGAGGAGATNAGGGGAATCCGAGACCCTCTTCTGACCTCCACGGCATTGCATGACACGGGTGCACAAACCTGCATGCAGACAGTACATTCATACACATACAGAAATAAATAAAATAAAATAAAAAAATTAAAAAAATTTAAAAAAAAGAAGGGAGTATACATAGAGAAGAAAAGAGATCTAGTCTAGAATCCTAACATACTCTAACTTTAACATGTATGGGTTGAGGAGAAGTGGAACACACAGATTGTGGGTACTTAAGAAGTTAGGAGATGAAGAGGCCTAAAACTGGGTCCCAGGTATTTGAGCAGAAGGGAGGATTTTGGCACACATAGACATTTTAACCTCAACTGTGATTTCCCCTGACCGTTAGTTGAGAGAGAGTCTGTGCTGTCATTTGTTAGAATTGGTCATGACTGAAGTACAACACAGTAAAAAAATGTTACAGTGATCAAATCAAAATAACAGAATTTGTGGATTATTTTTCTTGGCTGTGAATTTGGACAGATGTGGATGCATTTTACCTGGCACTCAGTCTAGGTTAGATATTCCTCCTTAGAGTGTCCATGGGATGCCTACAAGGCTCATATTACAATTCAAGTGTCAATTTCCTCAGATAGTAATATCCTCTAGGACTTCCTCCTCTGCTTACAATGGTGTCTGTCACAGAGCATATTATGTCTGTATTTGTTCAATGGATGAACGGTCTGATCCCAAGCAAGATCAGGTTGTGCAAACATAAGCTGGTAAGGATGTTTGATGTTAAGGACCTAAAATGATAAGTCTATTAATATCATTTGACCATAGGAAGCCTAACTTTCCTGTTTATTTTCTTCATAATCTTAGTTCATCAACAGATACTTACTGAGTGATTGCTGTGTATCGAATGTGTGCATTGAGAGAAGAAGGAAATACCTCCTTTAGCCTCTATCCTCAAGCAGCTAACAATGCAGTTGAGGGGAGCAAGCTAATGGTTACATAACCATTAGAGAATAGTACGTGGTAGTATACAGTTAATTGAAAAACACAGAAAGTATACATTATAAGAGTTAGCACAGAGAGGAAATACATAAATGTGGAATGAGATTAGGTCTAGGTAATTTCTTAGAGGAAATGGGAGTTTGAGGATTCAGGAAGAATACCTAAGAGGGCCTGGATTAGAGAGCCTCAGTGGCTGTGAGGGGGCATTTAGGAGAATCCCCTAAGATTATGACTAATGGTCTGTGTTGGGAAATAGAACATGTCTGGGTGAGTATACGTGTACATTTTTATGTATGTGTGAGTGCCCTAAGGGTCCAGAAGAGGTTAATGGATTCCTTGGAGCTGGAGTTACAGGTGTTTGTGAGCCACCCTAGGTCAGCACTGGATCTGAACTCTAGTCTTAATGATTAAGCAGCAAGTGCTCTTAACCACTGAGCCACCTCTCTACCCCTAGCTTATATTCTTGATGGGATGCTAAACAATAAACATCAAAACAGTTATATAATTGTCTTTCATATTGTAATCAGTGCTATGACAAAAAGTAAGAACAGAAAAAGATACACAGAGATGAAACATGCTATTTTCTATAGGGGAAGCCAGAGAAGGCTTTTCTTAGAGGCTGGCATTTATGAAAGGACCCTTATCAAGTGCCATGGTTTGAATGAGAATGTGCCCCATAGGCTCCAAGTATTTTATCACTTCATTCCCAGTTGTTGGTACTGTTTGGGACTTTGAGAGTACATGAGCTCATCCCACGTACAGTTTGTCTTTCTAATTCCTGTGCCTGCTTGAGGATGGGAGTGCTCAGCTTTCTGCTCTAGGTGCCTCCTGCCATGCCTTCCCACCATGATAGACTTTTATCCATTCAAAACCTTAAATTCAATAAACTCTTCTTTCTATAAGCTGCCTTGTTCATGGTGTTTTATCATAGCCACAAAAAGTAACCAATACATCAAGTGACAAGGTGAAGACAATAAGTTTCTGGGAATGAAAGTGATATGACAGGGAATCTCGGGAAAAGAATACATAATACAGAGAAAGACGGAGAGTCAGTGGGGTGGCTAGCAGCAAGGAAAGCCACATTATTCAGAATCTAAGAAGAATGTACTAGAAACATTATGTAGTGGTTTAGATGAGGACTATCCTTCATAGGATTCAAGTATTTGAATGCTTATCCCAAGTTGTTGGCAGGGTTTGTTGAGGTCTTAGTGGTGTGGTCTTACTAGGGGAAGCAAGCACTGGTGGTGGGCTTTGTAAGTTCATGGCCTTGCCCCACTTCCAATTTACCACCTCTCTGCTTGCTGTGCATGTGTGAAGATGTGAATGCTCAGCTTTCTTCTCCAGCCTCCCCTACCACCATACTTCGCCACCACAATGAGCTCTTATTCTTCTGGAACCACACAGCCCAAATAAAGTTTTCTTCTGTAAGTTTCCTTGGTCATTGTGTATGCTCACAGCAACAGAAAAGTAAGGAGATGCATTAGCTGTAAGAACTCTGTTATTTGGTTTTGTTGTTGCTGTTATTGTTTGTTTGTTTGTGTTTTTGCTTTTTTGGTCTTTTTGAGACAGGGATCCTTGTAGCCCCAGCTGGCCTGGAAATTCCTATATAGACCAGGCTGGCCTTGAACTCACAGAGACCCAGGTGGGGGTCTCTGCCTCCTGTGTGCTGGGATCAAAGGTGCGTGCCACCATGCCTGGCCAAGTTTTTTTGTATGCATGTATATGTGCATGCTTGTGTGTGTTTGTGTGTGTGTGTGTGTGTGTGTGTGTGTGTGTGTGTATGTGTGTGTGTGTTACTTTGTTTTTGACAGGATTTCTCACTGAACCTGAAATTTGCCAATTTAATTTGGCCAGGCTGGCTTGCCAGTGAGTTCCAGAGATCCTCTTCTCTCTGCCTCTTCAGCTCTGGAGTTAGCAGCAGGGAACATTACATTTTACATTTTTTACATGGGTTCTAGCAGTTGAAATCAAGTTCTCATGCTTGTAAGACAAGCACTTAACCAACTGACCTATCTCTTCAATTCCTATATTTCTTTCTTTTCTGTTTTTTTTTTTTTTTTTCAAAATAAGTCCACCATGAGATTCCTCCTAGATAAATAGGCACTATGGCTTATTTAATCAGGAAATGAAAGAAAAACAAAATCTTCTATTGTTCTATCACTTAGACCCTACCATTCATGAAACTTTAGCTTCTCGTCTATTGATGATACTGTCATTTTACAATGTGTTTTTATCCTTTATACTTGTAAAGTGAACTGCTTCTCATTAAATAAGCTGATGTCCTTGCAAAACAGTGAAACAGAAGGTAGAATTTCTCTTACCTATTGCATCACAGTTAGGCCTATGTGCATTGCATGGCTTGGTGCCCAGTAGAAGAGGATTCAGATTGGCAAATCTTTGGATAATAACAAGTTCCCATCTACATAACACCTGGTCTTTACAACCCAAGTCATTATGAATGTGGTCCAAGTTGTCACTCTGGGGGTTTTATTGTTTCCACCTTCATTGGAGTTACTTCTTTTTTTTTTATTATTTCTGTATGTGTATGAATGTACTGTCTGCATGCAGGTCTGTGCACCCCTGTCGTGCAATGCTACGGAGGTCAGAAGAGGGTGTTGGATTCCCCTGGAACTGGAGTTCTCCTGGAACTGAAGTTACAGACTGTTCTCAGCTGCCATGTGGGTGCTGGGGATCGAACCCGGGTCCTCTGTAAGAGCGGTCGGTGCTCTTAATGGCTAGGCCATCTCTGCAGCCCCTCAAGTTACTTCTTATATAAGTGGACGTTGCTGGTCCATGTTCCCTTGGTTAGTGAAAATTCAGTTTCACCCTTTCCTGATTTTGAGGTGCTTTAGTGGTGTTGGGGAACAGCAAGAAAGAAGGTATTGTTGATCTTTACACTTCCCTGGGGACAAGGCACACACACAAACTGAGATACTTAGTGCTGGACATTGGACTAGGAGGAAGAATGAACACAAGAGCCAGTGGCTAAGAATTAAGGATATTGGGCTGGAGAGATGGCCTAGCGGTTAAGAGCGCCGACCGCTCTTACAGAAGACCCGGGTTCGATCCCCAGCACCCACATGGTGGCCGAGAACCATCTGAAACTCCGATTCCAGGAGAACTCCAGTTCCAGGGGAATCTGACACCCTCTTCTGGCCTCCGCGGCATTGCACGACACGGGTGCACAGACCTGCATGCAGACAGTACATTCATATACATACAGAAATGAATAAAAATAAGAAAAAAAAAGAATTAAGGATATCGTTTTGGTTTGTTTTTAGGATTTTAGATCCTAAAATAGCTAGATATCTGACCTGAAAAGGCAGAAGCAGAGCTGAACCGATGGAAAACACCTCAGTATCCATGAAATAAGTTGCCAAGATCATCTTCTGCTTGGACAACTATTTTCCTGGTTACACCTTTGCATGGTTTGTGCATAGCACCAGGGTGATCCTTTAAAAGTCCAAATTAGATGTATCACTCAGGGATCTGAAGCCACCCAGGTTTACAAGGACCTGCCTCTCCTATCTTGTGTGCCCCACCTTCAGCCTTACTACACTGCAGATGCTTGTTTCCTGATGGGTTATGTGAAAACTCTTCGAGTCACAGGATCTTGGACAGTGTTATTTCCTTTCTCCACCAGTCTTGACTGATGCTTAACTATGCAAGATGCAGTATGTCTCAGTGGTTAAATATGCACACAGCGTCAGACTGCCTGGCCAGACCTAAGCTTTACTGCTCATCAGCTGTGTGACTTACAATAAGCTGCTTACACTCTCTATGCCTCTGTTGTAAATCAGAGCTGATAACTGTGTGCCTCACAAGTATAATTATGTAAATTAAATGATACATGCAAATGACTTAACTCAGTGCCTACTATCTAGAAAACACACATTGAATGTCCCTCCTCACTATCTTTTAGGCCTGAGCCTAAATATCACTTCCTGAGAGAGATTTTTGTCTGATCGTGAGCCTTTCTTTCTTTGTTCTGCCTTGCATCTTTTCATATGGAATGCTTTCTTTTATATTATACACTTATAACATTTGCACCCCTTTGTGCTTTTGTCCTGATTAGACTATAAACTCCATGAGGACAAGTATTCAGCCAACTGTACCACCTGACAAGTGACACATCGTACAGTGCTAATAGTCATGTTAGACACCAAACAAGCATATTAATGAGCGAGTGACTGAGCAGATAGTTGGGGACCAAGTTTGTGAATGTTCCTAGTATGCTGTGAAGACCTTGGTGCCTCGGATGGACAGAGCTGGGTCAGAAGCCAATGAAGTTCCAGAGCACTACTTTTCAAGATGTTATCTTTAGACTGTATTTTAAGATATTGACATATCAAAACCAAACTACTGGGCCAAGCTCAAACTTACACATCCATGCCAAGACTAAATGCTCTTTTTTGGCAGAATTTTTTTTTCAGTTTTACCACAGGATCTCAACCAGTCTGGAATTGGCCGGAATGAATTGTGTAAATGAGACAATCACGGTCCCTTTTTCTCTTTCCCTCCAACTCCTGGTCTGCTCCCCAAAGTGACCCAGTATTTGACTCAATTCACTGCTTCAGTGATGCGGTATTTTTGAGTAGGCAGCAACTCTCTGGGTGTCGAGCTGAAGATACTGGAATGGGTTTGCATTTCTCACTCCTGTTTTAAATCCAGCTTCTTTATCTTCAGGCTTCTTTATCTTTTACTTGCTTAATGTTGCTTCTTGTTTATTTCGTTTACATGATGCTTTCTCATCCAAGCTTCTTGGACTATACGGAGAACAGTGTGTTCAGAAATAGCAATGGCAAACATAAACATTTAAACATTTGAACTGCAACCATGCTAGGATAGAAAGGGTTACTTTCCCACTGTAACACTAGCTTTGGTTTACACTAGGGAACTAATCCCAACAGGCCTCCCACCCCTCCCCTCTTCCATTGTTCTATTGTTTGCTCCTTACTTGTTAGGGGTGATGGTGACTGGGACCTTTGCTATCTGTGTATGCCCCGTTATGGGAATTTCTAGCCTCCAGTTTATTTTACACCCGTATTGATCTGTGTCTTTCAGATAATGATGCCACCTATTATCAAGGCTACTTTCTTCCATATCCTTTCCTGGGTCCTTTATTTGTAAGATCTCTGTTCCTCTCTTAGCTTCTTCATTGTCCACTTCTCTTCCTGCCTAGGCTATCCTTTAAATGTTTCTAATCTAGATTATAAAGCCAGTGTTTTTATTAGGACCAAAGCTGACTATCTTGACAAGAAACTGCTATTACCAGTAAAGCTTATTTAAAACATAAACTAGAGTTTTGGGAAGAGAATTGGGAAGAGGGAATCAGAATGAATCTTCTTTCTGAATTTTCCCTCTATGAGATTTGTGCATTTTGTACAATGTCAGATAAATTCTGGCATCATACACTCTGACTTTGCTGAAATTCTATGGTCAGCAGGATGCCTTAAAGAAGAGTGACTATTCTGTAGGCAAAGAGGGAAGGAAGTGATGATTTTTAATATTATGTTTCTTTATATTTAGGACTCATTTGGCTTTCATCATTCCTCTTATTTTTTAAGAAATCTCATGTAGGGGCTGGAAAAAGCTCAGTCAGTAAAGTGCAGGTCAGCCAGTCCAGCAGAATCAGTGAGATCGAGGTTCAGTGAGAGACTCTGTCATACAAGTAAGGTGGATACAATTGACAAAGACATTGGTGTTTATTTCTGGCCTGCAAATGCATACACACACTCATACAGCTGTACACACATGAACAGATACATAGATATACCATACACACACACATAATATAGATATATATATATATATATATATATAGGTATAGTATATTAATCCCATGTAAATAGGACTTAATTGCCATAGACTAATATTCTATTTTTAGATTAAAACAGGAAGACCAGATAAAGTGACAGTCTTAAAGAACAATCAAATTATTCTTATGCATATCAGAAGAGATTGCTGAGGTAGTGCATGGCTTAGGGAGAATAAGCTAATGTATTAAATTTGGAACGCATGTTGAAATCAAACTGCAAAACTAAGAAAACACGTAAACAACATTGCCTGTGTAGAGGGAGGAGACTTAAGTACTAAGATGTCTGTGAATGACATATTCAAAAGTCACCTTTGATGGCTCATTCAAGAAAGGTTGCAAAGCCAAGTTTTCTCAATCCACATGTGTGGATATGGGATGGAGCCTGAAGATGCAGCAGCGCTGATTCTGGGAACCCTGAAACCTGGGAAGCCCCGTGTAACACTTCGGGAAAGCAGAAATGCTTTTCTTTGGCTGTTGTTCCTCAAGTTACTTAAATGAGACTCATTGGCTATTGATCTGTATATATTGAGATTACAATAAAGCATAATGGACCAGTTTCTCTTTTCCCTGGCTCACGGCTTGGCATTTTTAAACTCTTGGGAGTAATAAATCCTGTGGTCATGGATTTGAGGACATATTTTGAAATCTGGATGACAGCTGATGTATTTTTAAGACAATGTTCCAGGAGGAAAGGCGTAGCTCTGAACGTGACCACAGTGCTCACTGTGACAGTAGTGATGGGTGTTGAAGGCATTGTGGCTTCCCACTTTCACAACCTGTCCCAAGGCAAGGTCCTCACAAAATATTCGTGTCTCCATTTACAGTGGCACTTACATCCTTTTGATTTTTTTTCCATGTGACAGATCCTGGATGCTCTACTTATCTCTGGAATCTAATTTGTTCTATGACATCAAGCTTTAATTTTATCATTATTATTTTTGATTCTTTTTAAACATCCATGGTGTGCCAGGCACTGGATAAAATGAAAAAGAGACATTCCCTGCTGTCACTGGGCTCACAATTTTAAAGAAATACGACGGGCAAAATATTCAGTAATTGGCAATAGGTAGTCTTTCCTTTCTCTTCCTCACCCCTCTTCTCTCTTTTTGAAGCAACCTCATCTCTCTGAACAAGCTTAAGCAGTTCTTTGGATCAAAGCTGTCAGAAACCAGGAGGGTTTGGAGCAAGTATGTGAGTAGGCAAAAGGACTTTCAGCACCTGGCTTTGCTCCTGGTCTTCTTGGGCGCTGAGTTTTACTTTTGCCTGAGGCACTGGTGAGGGCTAGGACCCAGGCTCCTGGCTGCTTTGGGCATCCCTGCCAGGGAGGTGAACGCTTCCTCCACATTCCAGTCTAGGGCTGTGAATCCTTTAAGTTAGAGCCCCCAGAGCTAGGGCTTTTCCCAAGTATTTGGCAGACTTGAGTTTACAGCAGCTACAGCTGGGAGCCTCACGACCAGGGAGTGCCCAAGCAGATGCCCAGCTCAGAGGCTCCCAGGAGGCTCCCAGGTGTGCCAGTCTTTCTCCCACGCAGGTACCCTGCTCCGATCTTTGTCTTTTTCCTAGAGACACTAAAACCCAAAATGCTCATCTTGCCCTGGATGTGCTGGAGAGTGTGGGGGTTTGGTCAAAAGCCACCCCACTCCCCTTTTTCTCTTTTTAAGCCCATGTTTTCTTGGACTACCACTATGCCTAGCCCAAGTGGTTCAAAGTGGTTCCCTGCAGCAGCGCTCAGTGGGTTATCTAGGGGGCACCTGAACCAGCTCCCAAGCTTTAAAGTTGGAAGAAAACAGTTACAGGGTGCAGAGGAGTTGAGGTTGAGGCCAGTTGAGCCAGGTGGCTGCTGGCCAAGGGGAGCAAGCAGGAGAAACCGGGGTCAGAGGGTGAGCCGCTAGGGGAACGGGAGGAGGACCAGAAGGAGCAAAAAGGGAGGAGGGAGAAGGGATGAAGGAGGGGCGCGGGAGAGGCTGCTGCGGGAGGCTAGGCACAAGGTTGCTCCCCACGGCCCCTGCGCCCCGCGGCTCCAAGGGACGCACAGGCAGCCAATGGCTGTGCAGAGGTGTACAGCAGATGGCGTCTGACTGCGCTGTTCCTTCCTCCTCCTCCTCCTCCTCCTCCTCCTCCTCCTCCTTAGTTGATTGTACAATTTGCCCCATAGCTGGCTTTTCTATAGATTCTTTCCTCATCTTTTGACATTTGGTATTATGTGGAATTCTCAAGTTTTCCTGATTGGTGTTNTTTCTCTTCCCCACCACTCTCTTCTTTTTGAAGCAACCTCATCTCTCGAACAGCTTAGACGCAGTTCTTTGGATCAAAGCTGTCAGAAACCCCAGGAGGGTTTGGGAGCAAGTATTGGTAGGCAAAATGACTTTCAGCACCTGGCTTTGCTCCTGGTCTTCTTGGGCGCTGAGTTTTACTTTTGCCTGAGGCACTGGTGAGGGCTAGGACCCAGGCTCCTGGCTGCTTTGGGCATCCCTGCCAGGGAGGTGAACGCTTCCTCCACATTCCAGTCTAGGGCTGTGAATCCTTTAAGTTAGAGCCCCCAGAGCTAGGGCTTTTCCCAAGTATTTGGCAGACGAGTTTACAGCAGCTACAGCTGGGAGCCTCACGACCAGGGAGTGCCCAAGCAGATGCCCAGCTCAGAGGCTCCCAGGAGGCTCCCAGGTGTGCCAGTCTTTCTCCCACGCAGGTACCCTGCTCCGATCTTTGTCTTTTTCCTAGAGACACTAAAACCCAAAATGCTCATCTTGCCCTGGATGTTGCTGGAGAGTGTGGGGGTTTGGTCAAAAGCCACCCCACTCCCCTTTTTCTCTTTTTAAGCCCATGTTTTCTTGGACTACCACTATGCCTAGCCCAAGTGGTTCAAAGTGGTTCCCTGCAGCAGCGCTCAGTGGGTTATCTAGGGGGCACCTGAACCAGCTCCCAAGCTTTAAAGTTGGAAGAAAACAGTTCAGGGTGCAGAGGAGTTGAGGTTGAGGCCAGTTGAGCCAGGTGGCTGCTGGCCAAGGGGAGCAAGCAGGAGAAACCGGGGTCAGAGGGTGAGCCGCTAGGGGAACGGGAGGAGGACCAGAAGGAGGCAAAAAGGGAGGAGGGAGAAGGATAAGGAGGGGCGCGGGAAGGGCTGCTGCGGGAGGTGAGGCACAAGGTGGCTCCCCACGGCCCCTGAGCCCCGCGGCTCCAAGGGACGCACAGGCAGCCAATGGCTGTGCAGAGGTGTACAGCAGATGGCGTCTGACTGCGCTGTTCCTTCCTCCTCCCCTCCTCCTCCTCCTCCTCCTCCTCCTCCTCCTCCTCCTCCTCCTCCTCCTACTCCTCCTCCTCCTCCTCCTCTTCCTCCTGCTTCAGTGCTGAGCAGCCAGAGTCTCCGCCGGGTTGCCAGACGCTGGAATGGGAATGGGTGGTCTCCCGACACATACCACCATCTTTCTCGCACCAGGGAGGCTCGGGATTTGGAGGCTCCCAGAGGCTGCGGCTCGGGCGAGGCTGGTGAGTGTGGCCGCGCTGCGCTGCGCCGCTGGTAGCTGGCCGGGGATGGTTGCTCCGGTCCCCTTGGTCAGTGCGGGGCTGGAGGTGGCGGCTGCCGGGACCAGGGGGACGCTACCCGCATGGACTTTGCGCTTTCCTAGCCAGGCAGCCTCCCTCGCACCATCTCACCCACAGACGCGGGAACTTGGAACAGGAGCCTCTCTGCTGCCTTTGGCCTGGGGCTGTGGGAAGGGTTGGCTTTCAGGACGCACAGTGCTGGCACCCTCTAAGCCTGCGAGCTGGGAGGGCAGGGACACCATGCGGGACTTGGGCACGGATCTCAGTCAGCTGGACTGAGCCTTGTATGGGGCAGCAGAGGCAGCCTTGTTCTACCACCTCCGGCTTGCTTTGTGCGGGATGAAGGGAGCCCTGGGGTTCTCCATCCTGAGCTGGTCGCCCCAGAGCTTCATATTACAGCGCGGTGAGTTCTGTGGGCTTTTCAAACTGGTCGGATGAAGGGCTCCCTTTGGGTAGCCCAGACTGCGAAATCCGCCCCTTGGTGCCCAGGGACCCTGGAGGATAGCTGAGCAAGCGAAGAAGTTTTGCAGTGTGCTCTGTCCTCTGATTTATCAGTGGAGTGACAGAAGGCCACAGCAACAGTTTACACGTCCATGGTCCCTTCCAGGGGCCAGGGGAGCTTGCTGGTGGAAAATGGGGCTCACTGGTTGGCCCTGACACTATGTGCGTTTTCCAAAGAAAACTGAGTCTACCCTGTCCTAGTGCTAGGCGAAGAGGAAGTGTGCTTTCTCCCCCATTGCTCACCTTCATCTTTCATGCTCTGCATGGTATTAAAGTTATTTGAATAGGGAAGTCAAACCTCAGCTCTCCGGGTTCCACATATGTGGAGTCTTGAAGTTGGAAAGCTTGGAGTGAGGTGTGTGTGTGTGTGTGTGTGTGTGTGTGTGTGTGTGTGTGTTGGGAAGGGAGGCAGTAAGCATTCCCTGGCTCTATCTCTTTTCAAAGACACCTGCACACACACACACACACACACACACACTTTATTTATAGAGGAGGGCACGCCATCTAATGATACTATTTCTCTTTGGAATCCTGGAAAGGTGAGCATCCCTAAAAGCGCTTGTGATTCAGTTCTATGCAGTCAGCGGAGTTTCAGTGAGACCAGGGGACTTTGGCGTGGTCTGGGGAAAGCACCTGGTTCAGTGATGCTCTTTCCAATGCTAGGGTGGTCTGCCACTTGCCTGCTACTGTTCACCTGCAAAGGTATCTGAGCTTTTGTACATGATAATGTGGCAGAAGGTGCCTGCTTGGTGTTTTCTCAACATACCTGTGAGTGCTCTGTGATTATTAGAGGGGTAATCAATGCAGGCAGGGTCTCAAGGGCCACATCAGCTATGTGTGTGTGTGTGTGTGTGTGTGTGTGTGTGTGTGTACTGTGCGTGACTGGAGTTTCCTTTTGACAGACCATCTTTGGATGTTAGAGAGATCCTCTTATTCCCCCTGGCATTGTGAAAGCAATCTGGACTTGTTTGGTAGCTGGGAGGATCCAGGGGATCCCTTTTCCTCTACTCTTGATTATTGTCAGCTGTCAGTTAAGGCTTTCTGAGAGCCACTTAAGGATGTTACTAACCAAATCAAGAACTCCTATTCAGTGGGTTAAAGGCTATATAAAGTTCCTGTCTTGAGGCTTTCCTTTGATGCACTGCTTTTTTAAACCCCAATGCTATTAATAACAAGAGCCTTCTTTGAAAACTTAATGTGACAAGTTCCGTGTTTTCAATGGCTAGATGAACCAGGAAGGGAGCAGAGTCCTGAAGTTGGCCTCTGCGTCCCCTGGCCATTGTGTAGTTTACAGCTACCTGCCAGAAGCGGAGAACCAGGGAACTCTTTTTTTCATGCAAATTACAGTGAGAACATCATGAAGATAATTTTCTGATCCTGTGATAACTTACACATATACTTCTGAAGAATTTGTGAGTTTGCGTGGCCATTGATTTAAAAAATGTGGAATAGTCTTGCACATTGCCAGACTGGTCCAGAAGCACTGCTTTCCTAAAGACCATTCAAGATTTGAAGACTGGGGGTTAATCTTCACAGGGGCTTGGAGACAGGATGTCCAGGAGTGGGCTTCCTACTGTGGGTGGATTTCATTGGTCTACTGTGAGGGTCTAACATGATGAGCTCACTTTATAGCTACATTAATATTTTAATCCATATTTGAAAAAATGATCTTTGCAATATTTCTTAATTCTTCTCCATTGCAATCCTCATCTAAGTTGTTGATTGTTAAAAACTTGAGAGGCTGGAACACTATGAGACAGATAGAAAAGATTTACAGATCATAACAAGCATGTAAACACAGACTGTGTTGTTTGAGAACTGGAATTAATAAGTTGGTAACTAGACATGCTATTCTGTTCTCTACTGAGCTTGCCTGTCTTGAAAAACCAAAGAAAGAAGGAAAGAAAAAGGGCTATTGTGAAATGCTCTTCATAAGAAAGACCGTTAAAAACTTGGTCCATCTGATATGAATCTTATTTCTGAAGGAACGATTCTTTTTGTTAATATCTGTAAAAAAAAGTTTGTCTTCAAATCAATGACTAAAGAAACAGAATGAAAAGCTAGGATGGAGGTTAATGGAAGAGGAGTGTCTGGACAATTTTAAGTCTGTCAACTTATTTTAATTGTACCTCATCAGTTGAAGCTAGAGTGATACCATTCCTTTATAGAGAGACTATCTTGCCCAAACTGCAATTTTGATGTTCTGTAAACCTCTGTTAGGATTAGGCATTAATGTAATAACATTGATTGAAAAACTTGAACAGAATGATGGAGAATAGTTGACTGGTCCTATTGAGTTAACAGTCAAAATGACAAATGATACGATATATTAAATGCATAATTAAAATAAACAGATCAAAGAATTCTAAGTAGTAATAACTATACCAGTTTGTGCAGAAAGAAGAACAGTACCATTAGCAACCAAAATTCAGAGGTACTCTATAAACATGTACAAAGTCTGGATCTTTGAATAAGAGAAGGGCAGCAGAGTATCAAAAACTATTTACAGGAGCTCTGTATGTATGTTTCTAGATCTTTAAGTGTGGATTTTAATAAATTCTTTAAGCTTTCAATGAATTTATCTCCCAGTATATAACTTTAAAAGACACACAGACAGCAGTAATCAGTTTAGCACCAGGCAGCTTCCTATATATACCACAGATCCTTAATTTAGAGTTGCTAAAAGGATTAATATCTAAGTGATAATTAACACATTAAATCTGTGAAAGTGGGAGGATTTTTAGGTCTGACTTAAATTCTACTAAGTTACTATTGTGAGTTTGTTTGAAATCTGTGTTTCCACACTGGAAAAATCCTGGACAGAACATCTGAAATATCTGGTACCCTTATTTCAAGGTAAGATTTTTCTTTTTCCCTTTAGAAATTCTCCCATAATTGGGCCAGGTGTGGTGGTGCAGGCCTGAGATCCCAGGTCAATTACAGCATTACGGAAACAGATCTCTGTGGGTTTGAGACTAGTATGCTCACAGCTAAATAGGAAGACCCTGTTTCTTCAAAAAGCGAATGAACAAGTAAATAAAACCAAAATTAAAAAATAAAAATTCTCCAATAATTAAGATTATTTTGTTGATTTTTTTTTTGGAATATAAATAGCCACAACTCACAATATGGCTAGTTGTTAGTAATAACAAATAGTAGGTACAGATGAGGTCAGGTGGGGGAATTGCATACAGTCCCCTGTTCATTTGTATGGACCTCTAGGCTGAAAAAGGAAGAGACAGTCTCATTGTGGACTCCCTTGCATCATCCTGAGCCATTCTTGATGGAGTAGAGTATGGACACATGGTGATTTTTCTAGTTTGCAATCCAATGGTGATTTCTTTATTCATGTGGTTTTTATTCTTTTACAATTTCTTATGTTTTCACCCACCGTTACACTCTCTCATCTTTCTCCTTGTCCCACTGAAACCCTTCTTCCCAGCAAGCCCCTCCTGCTTTGATGTCATTGTTTTGCTTTTGATCCACTGAGTTTAGTTTTGGCTGATAGCAAGAGTGGGGTCTGGGGTATTTACTGGACTGTGAGCACTTTAGTAGTAGCTACACTATTGGAAGTTTCCCTCCTATTCCCCCAACACCTGTTAACTGCCCACAGAGTCTCTCAGTGAGGGGTGGGGCCTTATGAACTCTCCCCAACCCGTGTTGGAATGTTGATGAGTCCAATCTCGTGCAGGTGACCCTAGCTTCAGTGGGTTGATGACTACAATGGCTGTGTCATTTCCAGAAGACAGTGTTTCACAGCATTCCTCTCCAAGGTCCAGCTCTTATATTCATTCTGTCCCTGTTGTAATGTTTCCTGAGCCTAGGAGGGGTGATATCAATACCTTGTTTCCACTGGTGATTTATAATAAGTATTCTAAAACTACTAAATCGGGTTTTGCTTTTGAAGAAGGAAACAGTATTAGTAAATTCCAGTTACTTCATATATGTTGGTGAACTTCTGGAACCAACTCTGGAGATGCATTACAATAGAATTTCACTGTTGGTGAAAAGTCACGGTAACAGCGGAAGGTGGAGAGTTGAACCCACACTCTGCTGGTCAAATGAACAATTAGCTCACCCAGCACATGAAGGAACTAGGGATTTCAAAAATGTGGATCTGCTACTGAGCTGCATAAAGCACAGTGCATTTCAAAGCATCACAAAATTCATATCAACTTTTGGTCATTAGGTATTTTTACAATGATTGGATTTTCAAAGAACAAGTCTTGCTGTGATATGGACATCTGCAGAATTGTATTTTTTATGGTACAAGAGGTTCTCCTAGCAGAAAAGTGTAGATGCTGACCTAGATCCATGAGACTATGGGAATGTTTCCTGCTTGAACAAAGGGTTATCAGCCTCAGCGTTGAACTTAGGTATTTTGCATCAAGGGCTAAAATGCTTGCTTTTGATTTTGCCTCTCTAGGCATATTTTAATTGTAAGCTTCTTGTAATTAAATGTACTGTTGCTATAAACAGATTTCTAAGTAACTAATGCACAAACAATTCTTCAATGCCTTGGCTGGGAAGAAGCTCCTTGCTGTGCTCCACTTGCCTGCATGAAGGCTGGCTGCAGACTGGTGCCCTAGTGTTTGTTGCTGAACAGTCCATTGCTTCTAGAAGAATCGCAACATTGAAAAGCACTCTAAACTTCACAGCAGTTAGGCACAGTTGCCTTGGTCTTGGTCTATAGTTTTGTAGTAATGCATATTTTAATTTGGGGTTGTGTCATACGGTTATTTTGAAAAGCATACCATGTAGCAGGCATAAGTGAAGTGTTTTAATTATAGTAAGACTGAGGCTTGCCTTAATGTTTTTCAAGGTTTGCTTCTGAAATCTCTCTTCTGTATTGATTGCTCCCTTTTTATGCTTATGTTAGGCATGTTTGGAGTGATCTGGCCACTATGATTGATATGGCTTTGGAGGAGGTAAAATATTTAAATATTTCTTTACCCACAGGTAAACGAGTCCTGCCAATGTCCCTTGGAGGTGACGCTACCCCGGTGTCCTAGAGGCTAGTCCCCCAATAGTGTTTAAATCATAACTTATTACAGCCACCAAACACATCACTCCCTTGAGTCCTGCTTTGGGGCTGTCACTAGATTTCTGGTTGGTTTGTACTTGAGTATTAACAGTTGTTAAATATTTTAATATTATGTTTAGATATTCTTTATTCAAAACAAGAATAAATGCAATCATTGGCACCATATGTATTTGAACTTGAAATTTATTTTCATTTATGTTTTAGTGTTTTGAATGTAGAATTTATAGCTATTTAAACACTTAAATATTGATTCTTTCAAGGTATTGAAACCCCATTCAGCCGAGTTATCAATTCATATAAAGTACTGTGCTTTCAACTTTGTTTCCTCAGAAAACACAAGAATACTTGAACATAAAACAAAAAATGAGAATGCACTTAGGGAAGAGTCTAATTTCTAATCAAGGTCATCTGTTGCAAGTAAGCATCATCTCCCCACAGCTGCTCTAGACCACTTAATCAAGATGGATGTGGGTGGATGGGAAAAATTCCACAGACCTTTTTTTTCTTTTCTACCTCCTCCATTTCTAGTCTTTAGAAATAACTCAATTTATTTCATATTGACTTGCACTTGGGGGCTTCATTTTACACAAATTAGCATTTTGTATGAACTCTAGTGATTCCTCGCCAATTACAGAGAGAGAGAAGAATGCATTGAAGTTTGGAGGAAAATTTTATGTTTTCTTCTGGATTTCTTTTTCCTTTTTAACATTAATTTGTTTGTTGCTGTTGTATGTCTGCGTAAATGTATATCTGTGTCTGTGTCTATGTGTATATGTAAAGGAAAGCATGTGCCTACCCATGAGTAGAGGTCAGAAAACAACTTCTGAGAGTCAGTTCCCTCCTACTCCGTAGGTTCTAGGGGACTGAACTTATGTCATCAGGATTGGTAATAATCAACTTAAATTGCTGAGCCACCGTGCTGGTCCTCTTGTAGACTGCTTGTGGTTCCACTCAAACACTGCTAAATTGGTCCTGAAAACCAGAAAGCCTTCTTGGATAGAAAAAATACTATTCTAAATCCTACATCAATTTTAAATTATGCCAGTCATTAATTTCCTATCACCTACCGGCTTCTATCAAGGTTGTTACCTTCAAGCCACCTGAAATACTCACACCTGTCTGACATGGCTCCAGATGCTTTTATTTCTCTACCTCCTCTCTCCCCAGTTGTCCATATTTTACCCATTACTTAAGATCCAGTTTTAATTATGTTTATATTGGGCTTTCTCAGATTGGCCCAGTTTGCAAAGTTCTCTCCATCCAAACAATTCAGCTGGTAAATTTTAATTTTAGTGTTTGATTGTGTCCATTTCCACATTAGCATCCACTTGTGGAATTCTGATAGCAAAAGCTTTGAGAGGGAAAGGGTACCAGTCTCTACTGAGAATTGTGGAAAATGTTACAGAAGAGAAAGTGACAGGGTAAGGCCTGGGTGACAGTTGCCATTTGAGGATCTATATAGTGAGGCCTAACAATATCCAAGTGAGCAGTGAGAGTGGATGCCAGTTATCGATGAACTCTGCCACTAAACATACGAGGTGGCGTGCACTAGAACTGCTGCATCTGATCTCATGATCTCTACTGCAAAGAGGGGATGCAGGGACAGAGGAACTTGGCAACTTTTGTGTGACTTTTTGTGGGAACACATGAACTTAAGGCCAGTTCATCCTAGAGACTGCTGGAATACCAAACAGTTCCCACAAGTCTAACCTAGGAACTAGTGAACTTACTGGGGTTACTTACAAGAGCATGTGCATTAAACACAGCTGCATCATGAAAAGCCCACTCCAGTACAGGTGACTAATCATGAGAGCTAGTCCTGGAAGTTCTCTGCATGTCCTGTAGGTAGCTTGGCAATTAGAGAGTCTCCTCTCCCAGGCATTGTTACTGCTTATATAACCTTAAGGAAGGGACTTGTGAGTCTTATAAGGTTCAGGAGCTTCCTGAGGCCTATGAATTTTGTTTACTTCCTGAACCTTGTAAGTTTGATGTACTTTCCCAGGTTAAAGAGCCTCCTTTCAGGGAGGGATGTTTCAGTTTGGAGGCTGCAACTCTCCAAAGATAACTTGTCTAAGTCCAAACAACTGGATAAACCACAGAAGCAGGACTTGTATTTTAGTGGGCTGAACTCTGAACGCTGCCAGTTCACCAGGCTTCCCTAGACCCTGCAGTTCTAGGTCACAGATTTCATCCTAACCCCTGCTGGAATTTCTCCATGCAGCAAGAAACATATGTACTTACTCACTTTTGACAGTGGAGGTGACTGAGGGGAAGAGAACTGCTGAGCCACTTCTGTCATTTGGAATGTGGAAAAAGGCTGTGTTGTGATTTGGCACAGACCTAGAGCCTGAAGATTATGTCTCAAAGTTGTAAAAAGCCTGAGACATTCACACGTTAAAGTGTTGGCTTCCTGGGGAACCATTGCCAGTTTCAGAAAATCAGACTTAGAAAATCCATAGTGTATTCATATTTCTTTTCATCAGTGACTTATTAAGATAGAACTTCCCTGCCAACTGTCCAAAACCCTGGTCTTGAAAATTAGCCTAAGAAGAGGAAAGGGTATGACAAGGCCTCAGATGTGTATGAGAGTGGATGACAGCAACCTTGGTTGCTCCTGGGCAGGTGATGGCCTTTCTGGTCCTTTTTGCTTCATAGGTATCCTACTGCAGATATCCTTGAGCCCAGGGGATTACTCTATTAGAGGTTGGAACAGTTCTTTAGTTAAGCATGTATGAGAAATTGTGTTTTTATTTTTATTTTTAAAAGATTTAATTTTGTTAACTATGTGCGTGTGTCTGTTTCTGTGTGTGTGTGTGTGTGTTGTGAGTGTGTGTGTGTGTGTGTGTGTGTGTGTGTGTATGTGCATTCATATGCATAGTTGCATATCCTTGCAGGTGCTTGTGGAGGCCACAAGAGGGTGTCAAATACTCTGGAACTGGAGTTACGGGCAGATGTGAGCCACTTCACTTAGGTGCTGGGAACTGAACTCCGGCTTCTGCAAGAGCAGTAAGCACTCTTGACTGTCCAAGGAGTCTTTCCAGCCCTAGAAATTATGTTTTTAAATACTTCTTGGTCTGAGCTAGTGGAATAGCTCAGATAATAGAAGTGCTTGTCTTGCCACACAAGCCTGATGACTGGAGCGAGGTTTCCAGAACTCACAATGAATGGGGAGAAGTGACTCTTGAAAGTTGTCCTCTCAGGCTGGAGAGATGGCCTAGCAGTTAAGAGCACCGACTGCTCTTGCAGAGGACATGGGTTCTATCCCCAGCACCCACGTGGCGGCTGAGAACTGTCTTTAACTCCAGTTCCAGGGGAATCCGTCACCCTCTTCTGACCTCCGCGGCATTGCACGACACAGGTGCACAAACCTACATGCAGACAGTACATTCATACACATACAAAAATAAATAAAATCAATAAAAAATTTTAAAAAACAACAAAAAAAGAAAGTTGTCCTCTGACCTCCACACACATATTATGGTGTGTGTACATCTGCACTCACACACACTATACACATTAATAATGATGATAATAGTAATAATAAACAAAATAAAAGGTCTGTAAAAGTTAAAATGGATTATCACTTTATTGAAAATACTTTGCTGGTCAACATGAGTTTTTTGGCATGAGATTCTGTGGGATAGTATAATAAACCCATTTCCTACATTGATGTCTCTTAACACTTTCCACAGAAATATAGTGTTGGAATATGACCAGGTTCTCTCTTTGCCTCTGTCAGAAACACATAAAGAAGTGCAAAAGAGTTGGAGTTGCAAAGAATTTTTTACTCATTTCAGGAATGAACTTTTTCATGTTCAGAATTGTCTGGAAATGTGATAGGTTGTCTCAAGGAAATGTGAAATCCCTATGTCTGGGGGTATTCAAGCAGATGATAAACAGCTGTATTCCAGAGTATTCTGTAGAGAAAATTCGTACATTGGAGTTTTGCTGAGCACATCCTGTAGTCCAGATGCTGCTCTCTGTACTAGTTTATGAAATCTTTGAAAACCTGTGAGGGAGGTGGCTTCATAGTAAAGTTCTTGCCTCACAAGTGTCAGGATCTGAGTTCAGTTAGCACATCCCAGGGGAAAAGGCTGGGCGTGGTGACTGTGCCTACAATCCTGGAGCTGGGGAGGCTGAGGCAGGAGGATCCCTCAGACTCACTGGCCAACCAGTCTAGATGAGTTGGTAGGTTCTAAGGTGTCTCGTAAAGAAAGGTGGACAGACAGTCTTGAAGAACAATTCCTGAGTGGACTTCTGGCTTCCTAAGGTATACATACACATGCACTCCCATGTGTACAGACATCTACGAACACGAAGCCTGCAAAGTTGGTGTGCTGTTATTATTATTATTATTATTATTATTATTATTATTATTATTTAGATATAGTAATAGTAAATAAATTGTACCTGCTCTGGATCTGTCACCAACGGTCTGGGGCTAAAGGAGTGATGCTTTATGGAATTGAATGTAAGGCACAAATACACCCCACAGATTCACTCTTACATTTTCTAGTAGCCATGTTAAAAAAATAAAAGATGGAATTGATTTTAATATTAATAGTACATCTTATTAGCTGTATATGTAACAGTTTTTCATGCCAATATGTATGGATTATAGAAAAGTTATTCATGCAAAGCTTTAGATCTTTAATGCACTACATCTCAGAATTCTGCTTATATTCCTTACAAGCAAGTCTTTATTTAGACTGACATATTTCAAGTGCTCTGTAGCTGCATGTAGCTGATAATTTCTATGTTGAATATACCTAGAAACCATACTTTTCTCCTTTTTTGGTCTTTTTGAGACAGGGTCTCCCAGGAGCCACAGCTGGCCTGGAACTCTCTACAGAGAAGAGGCTGGCTTAGATCTCAGAGATTTGTCCACCTCTGTTTCCCAAGCTCTGGATTAAAGGTGTGTGCCACCATGCCCTGCTAGAACTGTACTTAAAACAGTTTCAGTGTACTTATAACTGTCTGTTATTGACTACCAGGTTGATGTCTACAAATTACAATGGCAGTCTCTACATAAATGAGGCCATTCATCTATTTATCAAGTTTGCCCTTAAATGCTAACATGAATGATCTCTTGGGTGGAAAAAACCCTTAGGGGCTAAGGAGATGGCTCAGTCAGTAATGTACATGCCACAAAACCATGAAGACCTGTCTGAGTTCAGATATCCAGCACCAGCACAAAGCCGAGCCTGATGCCATACATCTGTGACTTTAGCACTGGGGAAGTGGGGGCGGGCGATACATCTCAGCTATAGTGAGAGACACTGTCTCAAAAATAAGCTCAAGAGCAATTGAAGAAGAGATCCAACATTGACTTCCGACTTCTACATGAACACCCAGCCCTTTACATACATGTATACACAGGCATGTATACATAAATCACAAACACCCTTAAACACTTCCATAACTTCTCTCAGGAATAAATTTACTTTTATAACTCAAAAGACATGAATATTTCTGGGCTTTTCATCTGTTGAAGGCTGAATTCCACATATTTCTCAGGGTTAAGATAGGACACATTTGGATAGCTTTTACTTGACACGGATTTATATACAATGCAAAGTCATGGGATCACTTAGTTATCTGACTCCCAGAGCAGTAATCCCCACTTCCTTCCTTTTTTTTAAATTTTTTTTTCAAATTTTATTTATTTGTTTTTGTATGTGTATGAATGTACTGTCTGCATGTAGGTTTGTGCACCCGTGTTATGCAATGCCGCGGAGGTCAGAAGAGGGTGTCGGATTACCCTGGAACTGGAGTTCTCCTGGAATTGGAGTTACAGATGTTTTTCAGCCACCTCGTGGGTGCTGGGGATTGTACCCAGGTCCTCTGCAAGAGCAGTCAGCGCTCTTAACCACTAGGCTATCTCTCTAGCCCATACTTCCTTCCTTTTGAATTTCCATTTTCATGTGTTTTCTAGAGTGCGTATGCAGCCTGTTATAGGAAGTGGGTTTCACCTAGGATCTGCCTACAGGGAGCAAGCGAAAAGAAATGATAAACTTTAAGAATGAGCCTCACCGGTTTTCCAGTCTACCTCCGACATGTTTGCTGCTTGGCCTTCTTTCCTATGTCCTTATTATGATGGCTTCTGTCAGAATTGACATGCAGCCACCAAAGTGTTATTTGTGGTCAAATTCTAGTAATTTTTTGGTTGGATTGATTCATTTCCTGACAGGTTGCATTCTTTTCATGAGCTGAATGGCTTTGCTCAAGTTGAATTTCTGACAGGAACCAACCCTCTGTGCTGTGACATCCTTCAGCTGGAAAAACAGAGTGTGGCGTGCCTTTCATTGTGAGGAATACATAAAAAATTCCTGCATTCCCTCTGTGAATGCAGGGTCTACCGAGATGAGCAGGATAATTTAATAATTCTAAATAGTTTTTTGGTGGTGGACACATTGTACAGGTTGCTTAAACCTGACTTCAGGTGCTTATTGAAAGAAGATGGTAAGCTAATGCTTTTGTTAGAAAGCTTTACACTTCATATGGAAGAATTTCCTTGTGGAAGCAGACTATAAGGACGTGGCATCTAGTATCAGATGTATACTTACTAGATACTGCATTTAGTTCATGAAGTTGGTAGAATTGAAACATATTTGTGGTCATAATATATTTCTCAGTGAAACTCTTCTTTATAGCTTAAGAAACTAAACATTTTGTACACAGCAAGGCAAACTAAAGTGTAAATTTTTCATAAGTTATACACATAAATTCAAAGATTACCTGGTGAACACCTGGTGTGTCCATAGCACAGGGTGGATAAAATCTAGTAAAGATACCAGTCTCAGGATCTAGGAAATTCATCAAGAAAGGGGACATGTTCATCCTTTGCTGTGGGCAAAGCCAAATCACCTCATTCACATATCGGTCATCTGCCTTGTTTGGATCCTCAGCAGCTTGTGGAAAGCAATGCTCAGAAGCTATGTGTTAGATCTGGAGAGACGGCTCAGTGGTTAGGAGGTGTTGGTGCACTTGCATAGAACTTGAATTTTCCATCAGGACTAGTGACTCCAGCTCCAGTTTATCTGATGCCCTCTTCTGACCTCTGTTGACACTTACATACATGCAGCACACACACACATGCACACACACACATACACATAAATGAGAACATTAATTATTTTAAAAATATGTGTTGAATTAAATGGAAGTGGTGGATTAATTTTTTTAATTTTTAAAAATATTTTATTTATTTATTTATGTGTATGAATGTACTGTCTGCATGTAGGTCTGTGCACCCATGTCATGCAATGCCGCGGAGTTCAGAAGAGGGTGTCGGATTCCCCTGGAACTGGAGTTCTCCTGGAATTGGAGTTACAGACGGTTCTCAGCCGCCATGTGGGTGCTGGGGATCGAACCCCGGTCCTCTGTAAGAGCAGTCGGCGCTCTTAACAGCTAGGCCATCTCTCCAGCCCCAATTTTTAAAACTATTTCATTGATTCTTTGTCAATTTCATGCAGCGCATTGTGATCTGAACTCCCTCCCTCATCCCCTTTCAAATCCACCCCCACTTCCCTATACCATCTCTCTTCAAGTCCTCTGTTATTTTTTAAGGCCCATCAGGTCCGGCTTGTGTTCCTCAAATGCTCTTGGGTGTGGGTCTATACACTGGAGCCTGATCAACCTACCTGGCTTCACACTCTTAAAAAAACTAAATCTTTCTCTCAGAAACTATCAATTGCCAAATGGTTCCTCAGCTAGAGCTGAGGCTTCTTGCCCACCTCTCTCCATGCTGTGTTTTCAAATGTCTTGGATTTGTACAAGTTTTGCCTATGCTGTCACAAGCACTTGGATTCATAGGTAGAACTGCTTTGCTGTGTCTGTAAAACAATTTCCTTGTATTCATCTACCACTTCTAAATCTTTTTTTAAATTTTTTAATTAATTTTATTTATTTATGTGTGTGTATGAATGTACTGTCTGCATGCAAGTTTGTGCACCCGTGTCATGCAATGCCGCGGAGGTCAGAAGAGGATGTCGGTTTCCCCTGGAACTGGAGTTCTCCTGGAATTGGAGTTTCAGATGGTTCTAGGCCGCCATGTGGGTGCTGGGGATCGAACCCGGGTCCTCTGCAAGAGCGGTCGGCGCTCTTAACCACTAGGCCATCTCTCCAGCCCCCCACCTCTAACTCTTACAATGTTCTTCTTGCCTTCTGAGGAGATGGTGTGATGTAGGTGTCCCAGTTACATCTGAGCACTATGCAGTCTCTTTATTCTCTACATGTTGACAAGCTGTGGGTATCTTGGTTTGTTGCCATCTGTAGCAAGAAGAAATTTTTCTGGAGAGAATTTGGAGATGCATGAGTCTATGAGTGCAACAATAATTCATATCATTTCATAAATGGAACTATGTCCTTTAGCAGAATAAGAACAGCAGATTGTCCTTTATGGCCTATGACCTGTCCAGCCATATGCTCTTGGATCTGATAACAGTGCCAGTGGCAATTATAGGCACCGTTTATGCAGTGGCCTTACATCCAATCAAACAATGTTTGGTTACTCTGATAGTATTCATGCCACTATTGCATCAGTGTGCATATCTTGCCAGGCCAGTTGCTTATTTTCAAAGCCTGATAAGCTCAATGATTACTTTTCTATTATGGTAGCATGCATAACACCTTCCATCACTATGAAATCTAGCCAATAGAAATGATGGTTTGATGTCAGTAGTCAGTACAGCTTGATTTGTTCTTGTTTGTTCTATGACTCACATATGTAATGTCCTTAGCAGTAGGGTCTAACAACAAGTTTTTGGTGAATTAATTTTATTTTCACATGTGGGTCTGAATGATAGCTACAATACTCCATCTTTGATGATACCATCAGCACAAAAGTCATGTTTTGAATAATAATGAATCAAGCCTAGTCTCAGTCCCTTTTCTTTTCCTATTGCTGGATCAACTCTGTTGACTCCATTTAGTGACTTGTAACATGTCAGCTCTATTAGAATAAGATTACATGCAATTAAGGGAAGAAAATAGTGAGGATCTTTTTCAACATGACACAGTCATAATGTGGTGTAAACGCAGCTATGGATACCTTCTGAATTAAAAATGGAAGTACAGAGGATGAAGAACCTTTACATCCAATCACGTAATACTTTAAAGTATGTGAAAGGAAGATGGCGACAGATCAGCATTAAGGGTAGGAATGTAACTCAGTGGTACATTAATTTGTCTAGCATTCATGAGGCCCTGGATTTGATACCAGCTCAACATGCACACATAAGAGAGAGAGAGAGAGAGAGAGAGAGAGAGAGAGAGAGAGAGAGAGATCATCTTCATATGCCTTTATGAGGCTGCCAATGTTTATTGAAGAGTACAGTGCTACATACTTGGGTGATAGCTTAGGGTTTGTAAGCAAAAAGGAATCAACTAAAAGTGAGGCTGTGTATACTGCAGCATTTGTTCTTGGAAGACACCATCAACCTGACAAATATCAGCTCTGATAGATTAAAATAATTCCTTGCAGTCCATTGTCTCCTCAAGGAAAGCTCAGCAAATGCTTGCTTGCTACTGTACTACATAATAAGCTTGGCCCAGCTGGGGTGTACAGTGATAATCCACAGTTAGTCAGGGGTTTTAATAAATTACATGAGGGCTGGAGAGATGGCCTAGCGGTTAAGAGCACTGCTGACTGCTCTTGCAGAGGACCCGGTTTCGATCCCCAGCACCCACATGATGGCTGAGAACTGTCTTTGACTCCAGTTCCAGGGGAATCCAATGCCCTCTTCTGACCTCCAAGGCATTGCACGACACGGGTGCACAAACCTACATGCAGACAGTACATTCACATATAAAAATAAATAAAATTTTAAAAAATCCATGAAAACACATGTTTCCTACCATCATTCTTTCTTTGGAAATGGACAGGAGCTCTCAAACTTACCTGAAGACCTACTGGCAGCAGATTACTGCTGAGTGAGGGAGAGTTGGTCTTCTTTAAGGGAGTGACTCTATATAGGTCGATGACTCCAGTGAATGAACTCACACCAAGGGACATCTGGGGATACAAACTTAACTCAATAAGCCTTAATGTGACAGAATGTATGAAGTTGATGGGGGGGTGTGAGGAGTGTAGATGAGGGAAGAGGTTATAAATATGATCAAGTTATATTTATGAAATGCACAAAAATTCTATAAAATGCACTGTGGGAAAAATTACATGGAGTTTTGTGGAAATATGAAGACAGAAAAGTTTAGGATGCTTTGAAGAGAAAGTTACATATATAGGGCTTTATCTATGAGGAGATCCATCATGGGGAATGAGGGGTTGGGCTTCCTGTCAGTCTATTTGTTTTTGGCACAATTTTCCTAACATTTTTACTGATTCTGGACTACATGTGTATTCTACTTTTTAAAAACTGCTTACTGACTTTTTCTTTCCTATAAAATGTTATTGCATATAGCATTTTGAAGTTGATGGCTTACAAAACACCTTTGAGCCATTAGAAACAACAATACTAACAGCACTATTCTGTAGGCTGGACATGCAGGCAGAAAGTTTTATCTTGGTTTACTGGTCCACATAAAGCTTAACAGTGTCCCCAAACTCTATGGTTTGAAAGCTTGTGATGCTCACAGTCTAAATACAGTGAGAGCCAAATCCTTATAATCCAAGGTAAACAGTTTTGTCCTAGAGTTTGTCAGTGTGTGGCAGGGACAGAATTATCCGTTGATTTGCCAATAAACTTGGCAAGCATACATGTTTGGTAAATGCCGACAAGATAAAAGCACCTGAAATAGCAAGGCATTTGTTCAAGCCCAACAACGGAGAGCTGAGGCGCTCAAAATAGTATGAAATCATTAGCTGTGAAGCCTTAAGATCTACAAATAAGAGGATAGAATGTAATAGGGCAAGCATGCAACACACACACACACACACACACACACACACACACACACCTATCTTGCATGACAGTAAAGTGAATTCAAGATGAAACTGAAGAAAAGCAAACACATTACCTGAAAATGAAGACATATTCCTAGCTGTTGTTATCACAAGTTCACAAGTATTTGATTGAACCCAGTGGTAGAGATGACTAAGGGGTAGAGGGAAAGCAAGCTACTGTTCCAAGGATATGACTAATTGCTAAGGTGGGAGAAATCTCTGTGGTAAGTTAAGGTATGTACTTTTCTTCAATCAAGAGAAATTTTACAAACAGGAGTTATTTATTATATGTTGTTTTGATAGACTACTCTGACAAAAGCAATTTAGGGGAGAATGGTTTTATTTTGGCTTCAGTTCCATGGTGGGGAGGGCAAGCAGCAGGAACTTGAGCCCAGCCTGGCAACCAAGAAACAGAGCAATCATGTTTTATCTGCATACTGGAAGCAGAGAAAGAGAGCAGGAATTGGGGCTGGGCTCTAAAGCCTTAAAGCTCACTTCCAGTGGTATACTCCCTCCACCAAAGCTCCTTCTCCTAAAGGTTCCACAAACCTCCCAACCAGCTCCACCAACTGGGGACCAAGTGTTAAAGCGCATGGACCTTTGGGGAACATTTCTGATTCAAACCACAGCAAAAAGCAAAAGCACATGATGAGGAATGGAACATTGGGTGATTTAGTGAATTTAAAGGTGTTTTCTTTTTTGGATAGAAGTTTATTCATAGTACATAGTACGAGCTCCAGTCTTCCCTGTATAAAACAAGGACTCTCCTCATGAAGCTCTTTCTAGTTATGTTCTCTTGTCTTTTCAATTCAGACTTTCACAAATAATACATTTGCTTAGTAACTCTATTTTAAACTTACTCTTCAAGTTACCTACCTCTTGTAGATTCCAAATGAATAGTTCTTATTAAATTCACAAATTCACTCTAAGTTTCAAATCCAGTGGCAAATTTTGACTATTTTTTTAATTTTTTTAAAATTTTATTTATTTTTGTATGTGTATGAATGTACTGTCTGCATGCAGGTTTGTGCACCCATGTCGTGCAACGCCACGGAGGTCAGAAGAGGGTCTCGGATTCCCCTGGAACTGGAATTCTCCTGGAATTGGAGTTACAGACGGTTCTCAGCCGCCATGTGGGTGCTGGGGATCGAACCCGGGTCCTCTGCAAGAGCAGTCGGTGCTCTTAACCACTAGGCTATCTCTCCAGCCCCAAATTTTGACTATTTATGATGAAGATCAGGATAGTAACTTAAAGAATCTAAAGAGATCGCTCAGTGGGTAAAATTCCTGTCACCACAAAGATCTGAGTTTGATCCCAAGAGCTCTCATAAAAGCTGGGTGTGATAATGATACACATCTATAACTCTAGTACTGGGAAAGTGGAATCTGCAGGATCCCTGAGATCCCTAGCCAGCCAGTCTAGCTGAATTGGCTCAATGAGAGACCCTGTCTCTAAAAATAAGGTGGGTAAAAATAGTTCTAAATTGCTTCTCTGTTGCTGTGATAAAACACTGACCAAAACCATTTTGGGGATGAAGAAATGGTTTATTTCTGCTTCTGAATTACAGTGTATCACTGAGATAAGCCCAGGCAGGAAGAGAAGCAGAAATCATGGAGGCTTGCTCCCAGATTCATGTTCAGCTTCCTTTCTTTCTTTCTTTCTTTCTTTCTTTCTTTCTTTCTTTCTTTCTTTCTTTCTTTCTTTCTTTCTTTCTCTCTCTCTCTTTCTTTCTCTATTTCTTTCTTTCTTTCCTTCTTTCTTTCTCTCTTCCTTCCTTTTTTCTTTTTATTTATTCATTTATCAATTGATTTTTATTACCTTTACTTATTATTTTTCATAGATTTTTTAATTGAATTTTTGTGTATTTCATACATATCATCTCAATCAGTCTAAGTCATTCACAAGCTCTGCAGCTCAACCCTGCAAGCACAACCAGATAAAAACCCAGCAAGGAAATGTGGAAATGGGAAGCAGAACCCTATCTTCCCTAAAGAAATATTGGGAGATGATTACTGTTGGGTGAGGAAGACCTGGCTTTCTTAAAGCAAAGGACTCTGGATAGTCTGACTCGAGCTTAGTGGTTGAACCTGCACTGAGGAATGGCCAGGGAGATTAATTTGGTTAAGACTAGGCCTTAACCCAAATGCCACCTACCATTTTTATACAGCCTAGGTCCACCTGCCTAGGGATGGTGTCACCCACAGTGGGCTGGGATTCGCTATATAAATTAAGAATTAAGAAAATGCCCACAGACACCCCCACAAACCAGCCAGATGGAAGAAATTCCTGGATTGAGATTCCCTCTTCTCAGGTGTCTAATTTGTGTGATTGACTAAAAACTATGTCTGTGATCAAGGAAGACATGCAACATCATCCTCTGGCTTCTACAATAAAACACACACATGCAGGGAAGGAGGGAGGGAGGGAGGGAGGGGGGGAGGAGAGAGAGAGAGAGAGAGAGAGAGAGAGAGAGAGAGAGAGAGAGAGAGAGAGAGAGAGATATCTTAGCACATTAGAGGAGCCAAGAATGGGTTGGCAAAGTCCCCATGATCCTGCCACTTTGATTCTTTCTTCTAGAACTGGCAATGTAAGTAATGAAGATTTAGACAAGGAAAATGGGTAATTTTAGACTAAGTATAACCTGAAGAGATTGAAATTTAATGCACTTTGCCAGCCAAAACAACAACAACCAGTAGCTCCAAAATAAAGTTGTAAATAATATGTTGTCTTTTCCCATTATAAAAATCATGGGTGAATAAAGATAAACTTAATTGTGATTTATTTAACAAAAAACAGTGTTTCTTAGAACACACCCTGTTAACTATGTGGGGGAAATATTGCTATTGCACAAATGGTTTTTCTTCCAAGAGGACTTGGAAGCCAGTAAGTTAAATGTCAAAGGTTTAAGGGGGCGTGGAAGGATGAACACGCTCTCAAACACAGGCCCTGAGAGTAGCTGGTGTTTATGATCTAGAATGTGGAGAGAGCTAAGGGTGTGCTTGTAGAATATTCTGAGCGACAGCATTGCCAATGAAATTATCTTCCAAGGATATCTGAAATCTTTGAATAGTTCCCTCTTCATGTAGCTGGGTCCATCTTCTTTACCTTGCTTTCCTGCTCAGATTCACCATTGGATCCTTACTATTCAAACTGGCACTCAAAGACTTGAGCTGGGAGCACCTGCCACTGGTCTTCTTTTTCCTCCCTCAGGCTTCTTCTGCAGATTTTCTGTGGCACCTGCACTTGGGAAAGAAACATGGTTTGTGTGTTGCTCCTTCCTGTCACTCAAGTTAAGATTTGGTGCCTCTGTGTCTCATGTGGTATCATCCTACATGAGTGAACCCAATACCTGCCCCACTTCTGTTGATAGGCAAATTCTGCCTTTCCAGCCTTTCCAGCCTTTCCAGCCAAATCATTTGATCCATTCCCAGAAACATGTATGTAAGATAAGGAAACGTGGGAATTTATAGTTATGTGAGGAATGTTTTAATGCTCAGGGACCACTGTGGAAGAGGGGTGGGAAAGATTGTAAGAGCCAGGGAGGAGGTACATGATTATATATATGGAAAGAGAATCCTATAAGCTCCTAGGACTCTGCTTATATGAGCTGACAGTAATAATTTTACATGCACAAGACCCATGCAAACTCATGAAGACAAAAACCCAGCATGGAACCTGGGAAATGGACAGTAGACTCCAACCTTAGCTGAAGTATTGGCAGCTGATTACTGTTGGGTGAAGAAGAGCTGATCTTGTGAAAGTGACTCTGGATAGGCTGACTAGACCTCTGTGGATGAACTTTCACTGAGAAATGTCTGGGGACATTAACTGGACACAACTGGCCTTAACACAAATGATAGAGTATATGAATTCCAGTGGGGGGTGCTATGGGAGGAGCCAATGGAGAGGGGCTATAAAGGCGATTCATATTGATCGAGATGTTCTGTATGAAATACACAAAAATTTCAACAATTTTTAGAGAACCTCTATTGCCGATTAGTAACTATAGATATGATTATATATTACAGACACATAAAACATATTTATCTGAGTATCTATATACAGATAATTATATACATTGGGGTTTCTAAATTAAATTTTAGATACTTGGTTCACACTGTAGGTTTATTCCAGATTCTCTCCCCTCCCTCCCCTTCTCCCTTGCTCTCTTCCCCCTTTCTTTATCCCTTCCCTTTTTCCTTCTTTCCTCTCTCCCTCCCTCTCCCCTCCCCCTCCCTCTCTTTTCCATCCTTTCCCCTCTCTCCTTCCCTCTCTTTCCCTCTTTTCCTCTCTCTTGCTTTCCATTCTGTTCCCCCTTCCTCCTTCACTAGCTTCCTTTCCCTTCCCATTTCTTCCTCATTCAGTCTATTTTCTTTATTTCTATTTTTCTTTCTCTCTTCCTTTCTTTCCTCCCTCCCTCCCTTCCTTCTTTCCTTCCTCCCTCCCTTCCTTCCTTCCTTCTTTCTTCTTCCCTTCCTTCCTTTCTTTCCTCCCTCCCTTCCTTCCTTCCTTCCTCCCTTCTTTCCTCCCTCCCCTCCCCTCCCTCCCTTCCTTCCTTCCTTCCTTCCTTCCTTCCTTCCTTCCTTCCTTCCTTCCTTCCTTCCTTCTTGTGGCAGTTTTGTGTTCTGTACCCCATGCTGGCCTAGAGCTCATGCTCCTGACATCTTGCCCCCACCCCCAGTCCTGGGTTACAGATGTATGTCACTATGCCAAGATTTATTTTTATCTCATCCTTTGTGTTTAGTAAGTAAGAAACTGGCAATTTAAGAATCTTAAGAAGCTAGAAGAAATTGAAGTAGAGACATGTTAAATCAGTTTTCTTAAAGCAGAAAAGACAAAGTAATCTAGTATAACTGTGAGGAGCAGACATTAATAGAACATCTTCCCTGGGCTTTACATTAAGGGAGGACTCTTGAGTGCCTAGATGCTCTGCAGAAAATTTATCTGGAGAAAAAGAACACATCAGCTTCTTTTCAAAAGAGGCTCAGGACATCCAAACCAGCCCCAAAACACCCCTTCAAATCCAACAAGTCAAGCAAAACCACAGCTAATGATGCCCTCATTTTTGTCAGAGCTGGTATTCAGCAAAATTTATAACACATTAGAGTTTACATTATAGTTTCATTGTGTATTATGTGCACGCTTTAGGACACTGAATTCCCACTGTGTTATTTCTACATTATTATTATTATTATTATTATTATTATTCATTTTGGGGGGCCTTTATATTTTGTTAAATGGATACCAGAGTCTCTTGGAAATTTATTTGTTTTGTAGTATATTACTGAAGCTGTGTGGATGTGCATTCTTCTTAAGGAAAAATCCTCAACCAGAAAAGCAACCCCTAATTATAATTTATAATGTTTTTCTTTCTGGAAATCCAAACCCATTTATTAGATCTATTTATCTATGGGGAGGGGGCAGTACATACATGCCACAGCACTTCTGTGGAGGTCAGAGGAGACTTGAGGGTGTCTCTCTTTCCATTATGTGGGTCCCTGGAATCAAATTCAGGTATTCAGGCTTGGTGAAAAGTGCCTTTACCCACTGGCTCATCTCCTGAGTCCTTACAATCATTTATGAGCAGGTTTCTACAACATATTAAGGTAGAAAGCAATGTGTGTTCATTGATGAACAGCATTAGTATAAATCTTGCTCTAGTTAATTGTTCTAGCTTCTCTGTAGATCTCAAACTTTGCAGTGCATTTGGAGACTTGCTTCTGAATGTATTACTGTGTATACACTTGGAGATAATTTAAGCATCACTTAAACGAAGCACGCTAAAGTCAGAAAAAATTCTTGGAAACTTCACTGAATGTAGGTTAATCAGGCTTTGATAATTTAGAGTTCCTTTAGGAAGTTGGAGCATTCCCAGAAACATGAAGAAAATCAATTACCATTGAATGAGACTATAAATTCTGTTTGTTTAAGATTTCTGGGATTTCAGACATATAATAAATAGCATTTTACTCCATCAGGGATAGCTAAGTAGACCCATTCGGTTGACAGGAAATTTATGGAAATAAGCAAACAGACTAGTTATTGATGTAAATGAGACTGAGCCTATGCAATTGTTGTCAAATCTGCTAATAACACCCTATGTTTAGAATATAATGGAGAGAAATTATAGAAGAAAAAAAGGAATGTGGTCTAAATCTGGGCAAAATTTGAAGGCAAGAGTTGAAGGAGTAAGCTTGCAAAGGTATGACTTATCTATCATGGATATGCTGAGTGTGTGTGTGTGTGTGTGTGTGTGTGTGTGTGTGTGTGTGTGTGTTTGAGAGAGAGACACATACAGAGTACCAGAGACAAAGAGAAACAGATAGACAGAGAGTCAAAGAATAAGTATGTTTTGTTTTGCTATAACAGAACACCTCAGATTGGACAGTTTATAAGAACTTATGTTTATTTTTTCAAAGAGTTCTAGAAGCTGGCAGGTCAATCAGCTTCAAGAGAAGAGGAGTACTATATCCTCACATGACAGAAGAGACTTTCACAAGCATTACCTGTGTAGACACTCACCCATTTATGTCCCTAATCTCATTCCATGAAGCTGTATTTCCCAACTGTAATGCTTGAGGATTACTGTTAAATTATGTGATATTTGGAGAAAACTAAAATGTTCAAACCATGTCAATGTTTTAGTCTATTTAGATTGTTATACCAAACTATCTTTCATATAGGAATCCTAGCCTGGAATGTATTATGTGAATATAAAGATGTGTGTAAATGTGGGCAAAGACTAAAACACTAGCTAGGAGGCCAAGAGGAAGTAAAAATAAGTGGCAAGGAATGATGTTGCCTGGGCAATAGGAAGCATGGGCTATGGAAGAGAAAACGAAACTGGGGGTGGGGTTAGAAGAATGATGAGAGCTAAAGGGAACAGGGGAGATAGGAGTCAGAGAATCTAATAAAATACTTTGTTAAAATGCAATGATATTTAACATCTTGGATGCTGATTAAAAACTGAAATGATTAAAAGGAAAATAATTGCAATCAGCTAGAAGCATATAATAAAATAAAAGCCTTTCCTTCATACCGTTTTTAGTTCTTCCCTTCCTTTATACTTTCCTTTCTTTTTTCCTTTTAAAAATATTTTTATTATTTTTATGTGATGATTTATTACCTACCTGTGTTTAAGTGCACCCATGCCATGAAATGCCCATGGAGGTCAGAGGAGGTTGTTGGATTCCCTTGCAACTGGAGTTATAGATAGTTGCCAGCCTCCACGTGGGTGCTGCAACTCAAATCCTGGTCCTCTGCAAGAGTAGCCATTACTCTTAACTGCTGACCCATCTCTCCAGTACCCCATTCTGTTCATTTGAGGCAGGGTCTCACTATGTAGCCCTGACTGGCCTGGAAGTCATTATGTAATCTATGTTGGTTTTGTAGAGATCTGCCTGCCTTTCCCTCCTGAGTACTGAAATTACATCCAGGGTAACATTTCACATGGTACAGTGCCAGCAGATTCAGGGTCTGGTTAGGACCAGCGTCCTGGTTCATAAGTGATCCCCCTTTACTTTTTGTGTCCATGGTCACAGGGACAGGAAAGCTCTCTGTGGCTTGTTAATAAAGATGGCAACTATCTCCTTGATGAGAGCTCGATCTTAGTGACTTGCTCACCTTCCCAAAGACTCAAATAACAAGGACAAGTATCAAATATCACATGTGAGGTTAGCATTGCATCCTGTGGACTTGGGGTAGGCACTGGCATTCATTGTGTTCATATGTATGTGTGTGCATGTGTATATATTTGTGTTCGTGTACATGTATATATGCATGTATTTATGTCTATTTGTGTGTATGTGTATTTGTTTGTATACAGATATGTGTGTGTACGTAGGTTGTGTTCCTGTCTACTTCGCCTTTCTCTTGCTCTGTTCTCTTCCCTATTGGATGTGATTTCCTGTTTGTAGCCTGTAGAATCCCCAGTAATCTTCTTTCACTCTTGATTTTCATGTCCAGTGCAGAGGACTCCTTTCCTCAGACTACATGTCCAGTGCAGAGGACTCCTTTCCCCAGACTACATGTCCAGTGCAGAGGACTCCTTTCCCCAGACTACATGTCCAGTGCAGAGGACTCCTTTCCGCAGACTACATGCCCAGTGCAGAGGACTCCTTTCCGCAGACTACATGTCCAGTGCAGAGGACTCCTTTCCGCAGACTACATGCCCAGTGCAGAGGACTCCTTTCCGCAGACTACATGTCCAGTGCAGAGGACTGTTTTCTGCAGACTACATGTCCAGTGCAGAGGACTCCTTTCCGCAGACTACATGTCCAGTGCAGAGGTCTCCTTTCCCTAGACTACATGTCCAGTGCAGAGGACTCCTTTCCGCAGACTACATGTCCAGTGCAGAGGACTCCTTTCCCTAGACTACATGTCCAGTGCAGAGGACTCCTTTCCGCAGACTACATGTCCAGTGCAGAGGACTCCTTTCTGCAGACTACATCTTACAGAGTCTTCCTTTAAGTTTCTCTTTCAAATATTTTGCAGCTGGAGAGATCACCAGGTGGTTAAGAGAAAGTACTTCTCTTCTAGAGAACCTCAGTTCAGTTCCCAGAATCTATATAGGGGGCTTACAACTACTTATAATTCCAGCTTCTGATCTCTAAGGGCAGACATGTGCATATACCTCCCTACAAACATGTATACACAATTGAAATGAAATAAATCTTGAAAACTGCTTAAATTAGACACAAATTTTAGGTCTTTACCCCAAATCTGATCTCTTTGGATGAATGTGTCAATTCAGAGGCATCTGTGCACTTTCATACTCTTCCATGACAGTACAGGTGACAGTTACAGAGAGATGTGAGACTGGACCATATTTCCAGCTACAGTAAAGAGTTAAATCAGTAGCAAGAGGAGGGGTAGCTAATGTGAAGGTTAACATTGGTGTGGCCATTGATTGTGAGGTGTGTGAAAAGAATAAAAAGTCTCATCAAGCATGTTAGTGCAAAAAAAGCAATGTAAAAGTAACTAGTGGGGTGGGGTGTAGCTTACTTGCTAGAGAGTTTGCATAGCACACATGAAGCCTTGGCTTCAATCCACAGTGCCACATAAACTGGTCATATTGGTGCATGCCAATAATCCCAGCACTTGGGAGGCAGAGGTTGGAGGATCAGGAGTTCAAGATGATCTTTAGCTACATAGTGAGTTCAGGGAAAACTTCTATTTCATAAGATCCTGAGTTCAGGGAAAACTTCTATTTCATAAGACCCTGTTGCAAAAAAAAAAAAAAAGAAACAAGAAATAAAATCAACATATTTTTTCTTTGATTTTAAATATTCATATGTTATGAGATTAATAGCTTAAATTTTATAAGTAAACATGTTTAATTTAATATACACATTAAAGTCTGTATGTATTGATGTTGGAGCTGCTATTCATTTTGTCTTAAAACAAATTTTTCTGCACTTTACTACTGGGGAAATTCAACTTGCAGTATACTGTCACCTTCTGTGTTCGTAGATTCTACCATCCTTGGTCTGAAAAATACTTGAAAAAAGCCCTCTATAGTAAACATGCACAGACCTTTATCTTTCCATTATTCCCTAAGTAATGCAGCATAACAACTGATTAGATTGTCTTTTCACCACTGTCCTAGTTAGCTTTAACTGTCAACTTGCCACAGCCTATAGTCATCTGAGAAGAAAGCCTCCACGACATCTGATTGGCATGTGGACATGGTCTTCATTGTTGATTGATGCAGGAGGGCCCAGCCCACTTTGGGCAGTACCATCCCTAGGTGTATGGGCCTGGGTTTCTAAGAAAGCTTGGAAGAATGAGCCTGTGTGAGCCAGCAAGCAGCATTCCTCAGCAGCATCTGCTTCATGTTCTTGTTTGAGTTATTTGATAGACTGTGACCTGGAATTATAAGCCAAATAAATCCTCCATAAGGTTGCTTTCTGTCAGAGTCTTATCACAGCAACAGAATGGAAACGAGGACAACTGCATTATGTATGATAAACCATCTGGAGATATTTGGTGGATACAATGGTGATATACAGGAATTCTATGCAAGTGTTATGTCAGTTTATGTAAGAGATTTGAGTCTCTTTGGATTTTGGTATCATTATGTTCCTGGAATCAGTATCCCATCCACCCTGATGGGATACTAAGCTCACCTACCACTTGCTTTGGAGACTTGCTGAGTGTCCAGCTCCTTCTCTACTTCCCATGCCTCGCAGACTGCCTGCTCTCTCATCTGCTCCACAACATTGTGCTCTGTGTTCTCCAGGCACCTGACCTGGCCTTCCTCTGGTTCCCTGCCCCTATGTCCTACCCTTGTTGTCCAGGCCAGTGGCCTCTGCCTTTTTTCTCTCATGGCTGAATCACCATTGCTTTCTCCTTTCATGGGTAATTTGTTTGCTTCATTGTATAACCCTCATACTGTACAAAACGACACAAGGAAAATTCAAAACGCTTATGGGAAAAGTGAGCAGGGTCTTAACATTCAGAATCTTCACCACTGAGTGGTAAAATAAAACATAAAATCTAAAACAAGGTGCCAGGGATGCAGCTCAGTTGTTAGTGCTTGCCAGTATGCACAAAGTACCAAATTATGTCCCTAGCAGTGTAAAAACCAGACGTGTTGGCTCATGCCTGTTATCCCTACGTTGGGAAAGATGGTGTAGGCAGGAGGAGCTGAAGTCTACAAAGTGAGTTTGAGAACAGGTTGGACTATTTGAAGCCCTATCCCAAAATCAAACAAACCAAAACAAAACCTAAACCAATGGAAATGGCGTAATATTTTTTGGCATGGAAAATGGTTAAGAGGTGCCCAAATACTTCAATAAATGTAGTGTTTTACTTTGGTGAAATTTACTGTATAGAAGTGGGTGGAGATTTATCTGTCTGAAAGTTGTAACAGCAGATTGGTGTGCTTTATGGTGCCTGGTGCCCCGTCTGGATGTTGCTACCTGTCTCTATTCTGCTAGACAGCCATGGTTTTGGATGTTCATATAGCATTTCTCACAGAAGAAATTGCTACACAAGCCAACACAGAATTATGTTATTGTTCACTAATATGTCCATTTCATGTTTTCTCAACAGGCATCATAGCAGAGCTCATGGTGCAGCCCTAGGAACACAAGCTCATATTTGTGACTTCATGTGACTGCCTTGTTCTTCCATTCAATAGAGAGGACTGATTTGAACCTGTCTCTCATTTGTGTAGCCCCATCGCCTGGGGCATTACCTGCTCACTGTCACTCATTTAAATAATTAATATATACATTCTTTCATCTACCCACTTCCCTTGTGTTTTCCCAAGTCACCAATGCCTGTCACATGCCTTCTGAGTGAAAGGGTTAATGGCTAATTTTGATGGAGAGAGCAAAGTTTTGGCATGGTCTCTTCATGAATTATCTACAAGTTCCCTTATATCAGAAAGAACTGTGCCGAGCCAAACATACTTGCCAAGATGTTTAATGGAGTGATTTAAGAAAGGTAGTCTTTTGAAGCATGATTTTGAGAACTGAAAATCAAACAGGGGATGATGTATAGTCGGTATTCCTGGGGTTCAGAATTGGAGGTGGTCAGGGCACCTGGAATCATGACATTGCAGCCAGTGCTGAATGCTAGAGAGAGGGAGAGGGAGAGGGAGAGGGGATGAGGAGGGGGAAAGGGGAAGGGAGGAAGGGAGGAAGGGAGGAAAGGAGAGAGGGAGGAAAGAATGGAGGAGGAGGAAGAGAGGAGAGAGAGAGGAGAGAGAGAGAGAGAGAGAGAGAGAGAGAGAGAGAGAGAGAGAGAGAGATTTTTCCCACCAGGACTTCCCATTGGAAGAACTTAACCTGCAGCCAGTTGGCAGCAGAACATAAGAAGTGGTTTTCAGGAATCTGCTCTCTGCCCCAGAGAGGGGAGTAAGGCTATGCTGAGGACAAGGGCCAGAGCTCCAGGGCAAGTTAAGCCAGTCCATCTGCTCCCCCATCTCTGTCTCTTCTTTCTCATAAATCAGTTAACCAATGATACAAATACTGCACACGGATTTCTGAAAGGCCTCTCTATATCAGTTCTTTAAGATACATGGAAGCCAGGAATTAATTATTTCTTCCAGAGATTTCACTGGGTAATCAATATTATTTATAATAATAGAATTAGGCGTGAGCTGCACAAACCCAGAGATGCAAAGGGTGCAGTGTGTGTTGTGATGGAAACATCCCATTTACAAAGTGGAGCGTCTCCCTCTAGCACCACTCAGAGCAGCAGTGTGGCGTTCTGCACCGCACCCTCTCTTCCTTTTATTGCTGCTTATATGAAATATTGTCATTCAGAAATTATATTTCCAGTTGCATATTAAAGTACTCTTCAGGGCAAAACAAAAGTAATCAAAATAGAGCTTTTACAAATAACAGTTTTGAGCACAGATTCTCTGTGAGCCTGAGAACAGCCTTTCCACTTGGGCCGTCTTTTTATCCAGTTCATTCTCTGTATTAGCATAACACTTTCTGTATTGCTAAAATGGCTGCCACAGGTTTTTTTTTTAATATAAGATATTAAAGGGCTTAGGTCATTGAAGAGACAATATTTATTTCATAGACTCTGCTCTTTGTTTTGTATTTTGTAAAATATGTGAAGAAAAAAATTGAAAACAAAAGCTCTAAAATCCTTGGTTAATTCATTCATTCAAGGAGAAAGCATGATAACAAAAATGAACCTTAATTTTAATAAATATATCCTAATATTTTAATAAACTTATCTTAATACTTTAACATATCTTATTTAATAAGCATAGCTTAAATTTAATAAATATAAGTTGATTTTTGTCTATCTGTTAATACTTAGTAATGAACTTGAAAGGCATTATACACAGGATAATGTTTTTACTCTTAGTGTATAAAGTTGTCATCGGGATGAAGTATTTGCTTAACTTTCCCCACTGGTAGTGCTGTGAAGTCCAATTTACAAGGCAGGTTATGGTCACATTCAATGGCTCTCTAAACAGGGATGAAGTAGACTACATACAATATTTTAAGCTATATATCTAAGAGGGAAAATATGTGCATTTTTCATATTTTTTCTCTTGCTTGCCAGTCTCAGGCTTCACAACTCTGTTCAGTTCAATTGTAGTAGATTATCACTTTAGTAGATACCTTCATCATGCTTCTTTGTTTCTCTTTAAATTTCAGAGCTAGGTAGATGGCTCAGTGGGTGGAGTGTTTGCTACACAAGTATGAGGAGTTGAATTCAAACCCCAGCACCTGCCTTAAAAACTATGCGTGGTGGTAATTGTTTCCCAGCTCAACTCTATGGAGGCAGAGACAGGAAGAGCCCTGGGGCTTGTTGGCCAGTCTAGCCAATCAGTGATCTCCAGGTTCAGTGAGCAACCCTGTCTCAAAAAAATAAGGTGAAGTGCAATTAAAGAAGACACCTGATGTTGAACTCTGGCCGACATCGCACCTGCACACATGTGCACACAGGATGGCAGTACTCGAGATTTTGCTGACTTTGAGTGTGTCAGGTTGTCTTCACGATGACTCAGTGGAGCATTCCAGTTCCCATCCGTGCTGTCTTTATCAAGCCTACAGTTTCTCATGGCGGATCAGGTCCACAGCTTGCCCCCTGCTCTACTAGCCGTACAGAGAGAGCTAGAGGGGCAGGGCAGAGGTCCCAGCCCTTGATGCTGCCTGGCCCTTGGCTGTAAGAGCACCCTGGGGTGTAGAGTAAGGGGTCACCTACCATGTCTGAAGTCCTCAGAAGAAGGGATGACGCCCTGGGTCGGCTTCAGGAGGCTGACTGTTCTCCACTACTCCCTTGCTTAGAACCTCAAACTGTACCTAACTTTAATTTCCCTTTGCAGGTCTCTGCTCTATTGGAAGAACATATGGAAGGCCAATTTGTAAACTGAATATTTGTGAATGAAAGATTTCTGTTTTCTGATTCTCCTAGATGTCCTCTTGAGAGCCAGTCAGCTCAGTATAGGGCTTTGGGATTGGGGATAAAGGCTTTAAGATCCCAGCCAAGAAATTCAATTAAACTGGGGTAAGGGCACTTGGTTTTCATTGTGCTTTCATAAACTGCATTGTGTTGCTTCTGGGAGCCTGTTTTCCTACCTATAAAAGAGGGTTATAATGTTCAGCTTGTATGGGTTTTATTAAGATTCAATATGATAGATTAGCTTAGTGACCAATGAAGAAAACTTAGTCCTGTTCCTTTCACATGCCCCCTCTCCCCTATAGCTTAGAGACAAAAATTACCTGAAGTAGATACACAAGAATCTAATAAAATCAGAAAACAAACTAGGGGCTGTAATTCAAAGTATACAATCAGGGGGCTGCAAAACTACTAATGAGCATTGTCAGGTTATTAAAGAAGCAGACACATGCACTGTAGAAAGCTCTACAAAGTTGAGAAACAGACATGAGAACAAATGTTAACATGCTTCAGCATACAGATGTTACTAGTGTTTAAACACCTAAGTGGACGTCTGCCTCTATCTCTTTCAGTTTTATTTATCTTGTTAATTTTAGAAAAAAATATTTTTAATTATGTGTCTGCATGTCTGAGTGTAGGGTGTGCACAGGTATGCAAGTGCCCCCAGAAGTCAGAAGAGGGCATCAGATCCTCGGGAGCTGAAGTTATATGTAGTTGTAAGTCAAATTCTGATCCTTTGCAATGGCAGTATGTGCTTGTAATACTGAACCATCTTTCCAGCCCCTTACTCTATTTCTTTCTGCATAATATATCTCTATATATATATATATATATATATATATATATGAGACAGGGTCTCCCTGTAGCCCTGGATGGCCTGGAACTTGCTAATTAGGTCAGGCTGAGCTTGAACTCACAGAGATTCACCTGCCTTTGCCTTTGCCTTTGCCTCCGTACTGCTGGGATTAAAGGCATGTGCCACTATACCAAGTGACATGAATGTAGATATAGTTTTGAAGTAAAATTTTATCTCATTTATTACCAAAAGTATGTAAACATGTTCCAGTCATCACCACGATATCTTTTACTGCTGTTTATCCCAACCAGATTCCAGAAGAGCCATTTATTACTTCCATTTCACAAGCTGCCTATCTTTAAATGATTTGTCTTGGTGGTGTCCTGCCAATTGCCTTTTTGATTGTTCTTATTGTTTCTTCTAGGTATTATTTCTTCTCTCTCTCTCTCTCTCTCTCTCTCTCTCTCTCTCTCTCCTCATTTATATAAAAAGTTTATCAAATATATTTTGGACTTAAAAACAAAAATTCTTTAGCTTACATCAAATTGAAAAGCACGTAGGATTTTGTGTGCGTATTTTTCATGTATACTCATATGTGTGTGAGTGCACATACATGTTGGTGTACTTGCACATATGTGCATATATGTGTGGAACCCAGGGGACAACTTGGGTGTCCATCCTTAAGTGCCATTTAAATTGTGTTTTAAGATGGGGTATTTCACTTTTACCTGAAACTCGCCAATGGGCTAGGCTGGCTGGCCAGTGAGTCCCAGGGACCTACCAGACCCTGCCTCAACAGTGCTGGGTTACAGAACACATGCTACCACATCCACTTTTCATGGATTCTGAGAATCAAGCTCAGATACTTAGGGCTGTCTGACCAGAATTTTACTGACTGAATCATCTCTCCAGCCTGAAAAAAAATCTTGTTGATGTCGTGTTTCTGCTTTGGCCTAGAAAGTCAAGTGCCCCAAATGTCTAGCATACATGCATGCATGCATACATACATACATACATACATACTAACTGCTTGCCAATCAGGGGTTGGGGAGATGGATCTGGGTAAGAACACTGGCTGCTCTTGGACAGGACCTGAGTTCAGTTCCCCATACACACATGATGGTTAGCAACCGCCACCCATAACTCCAGCTCGAGGGAATCTGATGCCCTCTTCTGACCTCCATGGGCATTGCATGGCATGAATGCACTTAACATACATGCAGGCAATCTACTCATACATGTAAAGAACAAAAAATACAGTATTAAAAAATACTTGTCAGTTATAACCTAATAATTTTAACCCCCTTCATCAAGATGGGCAAAGCCAGTTTGAGTTGAAAGAGATGGTTAAGTTGTTAGGGATAGATTTTAGCCTGGCAAACTCTAGAAGGTGGCTGCCTCAGCTGTCTTTAGGATTGGATTTAGTTACCATTGAATTTCAGGAGTCTTATGTAAGAACTATCTTTCTGGTTGGGGCCATAGAGAATTGCAAGAAATATCAAGAACCAAGCCCAAAATTAAGAAGTTATCATAGAGTGATTTTAACAAGATACATTTTAAGAGTTTATATCTGGAATGGTTATAAATAAAAAAGGTAAATTTTCAGAAAATGAAGGAATTCACAATTCAATATTATCAAGAACATTCAAAAACTCTAAAATAGAAATCCAAGAAGTTTTAAAAATGATGTAGGGTGAATTTTTCTTCAAGGAAAGCCTTGGGATAGAGTATTTCCCCTTTATATCTATATAGTCGACTTTTGATTAAGTACCAGCATTTTATGAGCTCTGGAAGTTTTTTTTTTTTCATAAGCCCTCTCTTTTCAGCTCTTCAGGTGTAAATTATTCTTTTCCGTTTGCCAAAAGTAAATTACTTTGTGCTCTGGCACACTGGCCGTTTTGTGGCTGCTGGTAGGGTTGGATAATTCTAGATTCTCAAATAGTTTTAAGTCCTTATTTTCTTTTTCTGTTTGTTTGGAAGAAGTGACTTTGTAAAACATGCCTCGACTGTAAGGTTACAAAGGAACCTCCATGGCTGGCTGATTTTTCTGTCTTCTTGCATGACTAAATTCAAAGTCCCTTGGAGATTAATAATGGACTCTGGAGTTTTCCTTGACAATTATAAAGATTTGTGGTTTTAGAAAGCATGGCATGGCAATTGTGTGGTTGTATTACTTCTTTATTTTTGTTGCACTGTTAGAAATGTCGTCTCCTTTGTCCTAGGTGTCTTGGCAATAAAACGTGGCCCTGAGACTTGTTTTGATCATTAAAATAGGAAAGGTAATTACAGGTGATCTTCCCAAGAAGAAATTTCAAGAGCCATGTCTGAGTAGTTATGTTTTCTCCTCTGTTTTTAGACTGATGCCTTTCTGTGGATATCACAGGTTTTTGGAATTGGGGTACAAATACTGAGAATTCATGCTTGAGAACTGTTGAGTGGAATTACAAAAATCCTGCAAAAATATCTCATAATATCTTGTTAGTTTGCACTTTGGTGTCAGGGTGCACTCCTAGCTATTCTGAGCTGCATGTACCCTTTGGACTGTGGCTTGTCTATCAGAGGCTTCCCTTTCACCTTGCCCTCAATTCTGTGATGAGCATTTACAGTGTGTGAGAAAAGAAGCCTTATGGTAGGAAAAGACTATGATTTTGGCTTGTTTGTTTGTTAATTTATCAGTTAGGCCAAACTGACTAATATAAAAGAGAAATGAGAGGGTGATGATAAGAAATGGTCCTGTAGAAACCAAAGAGAGGGTTGACCAGTAGGACATTTAAAGTCAGTAGTCAGCTTTGCATAAGGTCAAAGCCAGACTTGAGGGCACCAAAAGTTTTGTTTCACCTCTGGGATTCAATGAATGAGTCTGCCAGATGAGAAAGGGTGTAAAAATAGATTTATTTATATGACTAAGATATATCATTCTTGAGTATCTATCCAAAGAACTGCAAGTCAACATATCAAAGAGACACATGCTCATTGATGTTATTGAAGTTCATGAGAAGTAAGGTATGGAACTGATCTGGTGTCCAACAGCAGAGGAATGAATAAGAAAAACATGTTTTACATACACAATGGATTTTTCTTCAACCATAAAAAGAACAAAGTCATGTAGGTAGATGGTTACAACTGGAGATAATCATATTAAACAAAATAAGCCAATTTCAGAAAAACAAATATCCTGTTTTCTCTCAGTTGTGGTTCTTAGATATTATAGATACCTAATGTATATATACCAATCACATGAAAATAGATGTAAAATTATCTAGAACAAAGGGGTCTAATGGAAGGCCAAAAGGAGGGAGAAGGAGAAGGGACTGGGGTATCTGGGTGAATATTGGAAAAGTTCAGCATATACTTGTAAGAAAAATGGCTCATGGGCTGGTGAGATGGTTCAGTTCCTTAAGGGGCTTGCCACCAAGCCTGAAGACTTGAGTTAGATCCTCGGACCCACATGACAGGATGAATGAACTGGTTCCTGCAAGTTGTCCCCTGACGTTCCAAGGCATGCTGTGGCATGCATGTGAACACATGGGCACACAGACAATAAATAAATAAATAAATAAATAAATAAATAAATGTAATGAAAATTTTAAAACAAGCAATACTGCATTATTAAAGTAAAAGAATGGGAATAAAGCTCACACTGGAGATACATAAGAGTAGAACACAATGAGTCACAATTGTGAAGAAAGACTTCCTCATGTTTCATGATTCTGCCTCGAAGTTAATAGTAGCGGTCTGACAGAACAATTAACTGCAAACGAGCTTGGATTTTTTAATTATTTTTCTTTTGGATATGCTATTTGAGATAGTTATTCAAATAGCAATGTCACAATGTGAAATAACACAATCTGTTGCTGTTAGTGTCACACAATTAATTTTTAAATGAAATATAAATGTCAGATGATGTATGTCTTACTTAGCATAGGAAAAATTCCTGTATTATTTTTTTTATCCTTAGGAGAAAACATGCTTAGAATAAAGTATGAGAGCCATCAGTCGAGAGGAGAAACTGTTCTCTCCTCAATTCAAATTAATTTCTCAGAAGTGAAGCAGGACGGATGCTCCTGCTGAAGTGCGTGCCTTAATTATAAACCTAGGGCCTTTTAAGTTTTATAGCTCAGAGTAAGAACCTTAAGCTGTCCAGCAGCCCCCGAGTCAGCCGTTTTACATATGGTAGCTATTCATGAATCATTCTTTTACATGGGGAGAGTTATTTAGAAAATGAGAGTAAAGCACACATCTGCTCTCGCCTCAACTCCTTGAATGAAACAGGTCTTTAAAACATTGTTCTTTCCACCCAACCTTTCTCCTCTCTGTTGGAAATTTCCAGATATATTTTTTTTTCAGGCAATCAAGAACGGAGCTGAGGGTCTATAATTCATAATTGAAATTTAGCTTTAGAATAACTACATTACTATGCTGTTGATTAGGAGGTATGTGTTTATTAAATGGAATGACCTCTGTATTTGCATATTCAGTACAAAATTAGGTTCTTGGAGGTGTAACGATATTTAAAACCACTTTTAAAAGGGATATTATTATCAGGGTTGAGTAATTAAAATATAAATGTTTAGATTTTAAAGTTTTTTAAATTACCGCCAGACCATTTCTCTCTACTCTTTAGTTTTCAGCAAAAAGTAATCATTTTAACATGCTCAAAGGTTTATTTGGATTTTCCCCCGTCTTGAAATGCTGATGATTGATAGACTGTTTTTATTCTGAATAAACAATTTTGGTTCAGTTCGCTATGTGTGTATTATGTATTGGCCATGTGCCAAGTTGGGGACACAAATAAAAAGATGCTGTCTGACACCAAGAGGCTTATAACTCACCCAAGGAGACAGAGCCATGTGTAATGTGGCTTGTGACATCATGAGAGTATTATAGACTGTCAGGACCTGCAACATTAGCCGGTCCGTACTCACAGAAGTTTTAGTCAATCAGTCAGCTCTATAGAATATTTAACATAGATGCAACACTTTAGAGGTGTGCAGGGACTTCAGTTCACAAGAGCAAGAGTAGTTAACACTATTATGAGGAATTAGAAATAATAGATATTATGTAGTGAAATTGGCTCTATTTCAAAGATTGGCTTTTGTATTTAAAAAGAGAAAAGTTAAGATGGACACATTAAAATGTCTAGGGGACAGTTCAGAGAGTGAGGAATATGTTGAGTATTTCTCTCTGGTCTTCAAAGAACATGGGGTCCCTTGAACAAAGGATCCTCAGGTTATAAAGTGGATGTGAGTATGGTCCCTTGAAAAGAGATCCTATACTCTTAATCCCCAGATCTCTGAGGCATCTTTAATGTCTTAGGGAGGATGCTGTACATCCTGGGTCTTGTAAGAGTCTCATGTCACCTTCTTAGCTAACTCCCTGTGGCCTCCAAGCACCAGGGGCTTTCCCTACCTTGAATTATACACTCTTTGCCCTGGGTCCCTTTGAGGGCTAGGATTTTGAAACTCATCTCCTTGCAGCCCCACTTTTGAAAAATTATGTTTTCCCACAAATAATCAACCCCATTGTCTGAGTGGAGGAAAAAATGGAGAGTATACAGAAATGTGAAGGGAGTAAACCTTTATATTTAATATCTCTAAAATATTAACATTGTATCTCACCACATTTATTGAACCAGATACTGTTAAAAAGATCCAGGCTTCAATTCTGTAACAAATCATGTTTTTTTCTTAGAAGTTAAAGTACAATCCTGCCTTCCTTATGAAGCTTTTATCAATAACTTAAGTCATAGTGATCTCCACTTTTCTCACAAATATCTATACCATTTACACTTTCTGTAGGTATTGGAGCTTTCTATTACATATTGCCTCAATTCTTGTTTCTTATTGTCTGTGTTGAAACGTTTTCTCCCTGAAAAGATGAAAGTCCTTAGAGATTTCAAGGACTGTAATTTATACTCATTTCCTCCATGATAGTTACCATATTGGCAAGAGTGAAAATACTACTTCAGGCTTCTAAGTTCCTATTATATAATTCATACACCTAAGTCCAAATCTATCTATGTATTTCAAAAAAAGAATACAGATCTATAAAAAGAGCACGGAAAACCATGTCACAATAGGAAACCCATGATACTGAAAACTCTAGAGGTGCAATGCAGCCTTTACACATAAGCCCCAAGGATCATAGAACAAGGACTCGAGAAGGCATTAACTACCTCTTACATCTTGTTAAGGAAGCTCCTCCATGCAAAAGGAGACCAGGAACTCAAAAGAGCCTGAATGGCCAAAGCATGAAGATCAGAAATCTGCAGAGTGTGGTTCCATGGACACGCTGCCTGTATTCAGCTCTACCCACTCAGGGCTCAAGGAATATTGTGGCAGAGGGGCAGAAAGATTGTAAGAGGCAGGGAGGTGTTGCAAGACAACAGAAATGAATCCTATAGACTCCTGGAACTCTGTTCATATGAACCTACAGAATCGGTATCAGCATGCACAAGACCCGTGCAAGCTCAGCTAGGCAAAAACCTGCCCAGCACAGAGCTGTATAAATTGGTAGCAGAGTCCAAACTTGGACGAGGAAATATTGGCAGCATATGGCGGTCAGGTGAGGAAAACTTGACCTTCCTTAGAAAAGAGACTCTGAGGGCTGGAGAGATGGCCTAGCGGTTGAGAGCACCTACCGCTCTTGCAGAGGACCCGGGTTCGATCCCCAGCACCCACATGGCGGCCGAGAACCATCCGAAGCTCCAATTCCGGGAGAACTCCCCCGACGCCCTCTTCTGACCTCCGAGGCATTGCGCGACACGGGTGGACAAACCTGCATGCAGACAGTGCATTCATACACATACAGAAATAAATAAAATTAAAAAGAAAGAAAGAAAAGAGACTCTGAATAGGCTGACTAGAGCTAGGGGATGAGCTGGCACTGAGGAGTGAGCAGGGAGAGTAATTTGCTGCAATGGATCCTAGCACAAATGACAGAACTCTGAGGGGGGAGAGGGTGCTGCAGGAGGGTGCCAAGGGAGAATTGGATATAAAGACGATTAATACCGACCGAAAAATTATGTATGAAATACATAAAAAATTCAGTAAAATGTTATAAAAAAAAACTCTAGAGGTTACTTCTGAATAGAAAAATAGTCAGGTCTAACTAGAGAGGCTCAGAAGGGATGCAGAAGAAGGCAGAGTATGGCTGGAACCATGTTGAACACTGACAAGAGGAAACTGTGTATTGTGATGTTTAAGATTGGCTGTCAACTCTTAGAATCACCTGGGATCTCTAAGCATGACTGTGAGGGAGTTTTAAGATTTACTTAATTCAAGAGTGAATGTGTGCCATAACCGTGGGCAGCACTGTTCCTTAGACTGGAGTTCTGAATATAAAGGAGAAGGTGAGCTGAGCACCAGCATTCGTCTCTAGACTTCCTGTGTATTCAATTTGACCAGCTGCCTGCCATTCCCGCCACCATGCCTTCCTTAACACTGTAGAGTGTACCCTAGAACTATGGCCAGAAACAAATCCTTCCTTCTTCCATTCTTAAGTTGCTTTTGTGAGTAATTACCATAGCAACAAGAAAAGTAACTAATACACATATGATGGAGGTCTGAGAGGAGGCTGAGCTGGCTACCATTTGGCTACTGGGGAATTGAGGGAATTATTTTGGATGTGTGTTCGCTGACATGACCATCTCAGGCAGGCATCTGGTTGCAGAAAGCTAAACAGCATTTGGAACTTGGCAATAGGAAAGAAAGAAGAATAGAGAAATTTTGGTATTTAACAAAACTAAACAAAGTAAAGACAGGTGATCTAAAAACTCCTAGGACTCCCAACACCCCTCACAAATGAAACCAGGAATCAAGTATTCTATGTCAAGTTAGAAGACAGTGTCCCCACTTAACTGTCCAGTTTTGCCTTAATTGCATTGACACTAAAACAACAGATTAAAAATTGTTATTTTGTAAATTTCATTGAATTTTGTTTATTTCCCTCACAGCATCTTAATCATCTTTGTCCTCCTTCTCCATTGACACCCTCCTGTAGCCCAACTCCCACAGGAATTCACATGTTCTGTCAGTTATGTTAAGACCTGTCATGCCAAGTTAGTGTGTCCAGATTTTCCTCAGTGCAAATTCATCCACTGGGTTCTAGTCAGCCTATTGAGAGCCCCCCAGCCCCCTTTAAGATCAGCTCTTCCTCACTCAGCAGTAATCAGCTGCCTATTCTTTGACTGAGACTGGGATCTGCTGCCCATTTCTATAGTTCTGTGTTGGGTTTTTGTCTGCTTGAGTTTGGATGGGCCTTATGCATACTGCCACCCTTGCTGCGGGTTCATATGAGCAAGGTCCTAGGAGCCTGTAGAACTCTCTTTCTATATTGTCATTCACCTTCTCCCTGGCTCTTACAATCTTTCTGCCTCCTTTTCTGCAATGGTCCTTGAGCCCTGGGTGTGTGTAATTTAATATAGGAGTCATGTTAAGAACTCACACTCCACAGACTCTCATTCTCTATGTTTGGCCATTTGTGATCTTTTATATTCCTGGCCCTCTGTTGCATCATTTTTATTTTATGTGTATGAGTGTATTGCTGCATGTGTCTAAGTACACCCATGTAATGCAGTGCTTTCAGGTGTCAGAGGAGGGTGGGCATCAGTTACCCTGGAACCAGAGTGAGTGATGGTTGTTAGCCACACTGTAGGTGCTGGTAATCAAACCCAAGTCCTCTGAAAGGGCAGGCAGTACTCTCAACAGCTGACCCATCTCTCCAGTCCAAAACATGAGATATTAAATTATAGCAATGCTATTAAGGCAAAAAATATCCCATATTATCCAATACCCCCATTTAAACCTTAACACTCAGTCATATCAAAGTGAATCATCACAATGAGATTTAGAAAAAGCCCATGAACCACAAGGAATTCCAGTCACTTCCTATTCCCCACAGAACCTCTTCTTTCTTCTGTCTTAGGCAGCCTGCAGCTTAATGGCTGTGTAGCCTTACCTACTTTGTATATGCCATATAAATAGTGATATAAGTTGTATGCTTTCGTGGCTGGCTCCTCTTGCCCTATGTAATGTTTTCAGAGTTTGGGGGTATTCATTGAGATGTACTCACATTTGATGTATGTTTTATTATCTGATAATATTCCATTGTAGGGATGTGCCACATTCTGTTCACCCACTGATTGAGAGTTGTGTCTCTACCTTGTTGCCGTTATGACTGCTGCTCATAGAAAATCTTCTGTGGGTCTGTTTCCACTTCTCGTCTGTATATGAGCACAATCCCTTTATCATCTGTACCTCTGTTTAACTATTTGAAGAACTGTCAGAAAACTTCCAAAGTGTTGTTTTGATTCCTGCCAGAAATGGGTAAAGGTTTCAGTTTCTGTGGCCTTGCCAGTCTTTGTCACTGCTGTGGTTTGGACACCAGTGGGATGAAGTGGTATCTCATCATACATTTTATTTGTACTTACCTGATCACAAATGACATCAAAATCCTTCATGTCAGAACATTGAGTTAAAACACTTCTTTACTTCTCAAAAGGCACTCTTTGGAAAAATCCAAATGTGTATTACTAAGTAAAAGTAGCCAGTCTTTAAATGGCAATTTGTTGAATAATTTGCACCATTGACATTCTAAAAACAGCAAAACTGAGGAGGTGCTGCAGAGATTTGTGGTTGGTAGGAGATGGGGGAGGGGGGAAGGAAGGGGTCGATGGAAGGAGTACCTCAGAGGGTTCTTAGGACAGCGAAAGAAATCTGCTTGGTATCACAATGATGGAAGCATGTCATCACACAGTTGTCAAACCTTCAGGCTGCATAGTTCCAAGAATGAGTCCTAATGTGAATTTCAAATTTTGGGTGATAAAATATCATTGATTGCAACAAGTTGTCTTAATCTGCTTTCTTTTGCTATAACTGAGTACCCTAGACTAATTAATTTATAAGGGAATTTTGAAGGGAGGACGATGCTCGGGACTACCTGGCTTCTTGTGAAGACTTTATCAGACATCAAACCATGTTGGAAACCTCACATAGTGAGACAAAGTCAGAGTTTCAAAGTCCCCTCTTTAGAAAACCACAGTTTCCCATGTGGACACACTTCATGACCTCATCTTTCCCAAATTAACTTCCACATACCTCACCTGCAAATATCATTAACATGTGAATTTGCATAATAAGTTTCCAACGCATCTAATCTTGAAGAATACCTTCAGACTACACCACTGTCCCATGGGCTATAAAATAGTGGGAGCTCTGCAGCCAGCACTAGTGTGCATGCTTTGGTATGCTACATCTACTTGGTGCTTCCGGGTTAAACACTAAGAAGTGACAGGGCTAGGTGTACATCAGTGGAGGAATGGGCAAAGAAAACATGGTTTGTGTACACAATGATGTATAAAAGGAGAAAAAATATGTCATCTTTAGGAAAATGGATAATTATAATAAGCTATTCAATCAGTTTCAGAAAGGCACATATGACATGCTTTCTTCCAATGTGAGTCCTGGACATTATATATAACATGAAATAATATATGTTCATATGGCATCAAAATGGAAGAGAAACTGAGGAAAAAAGGGGAGTAAAGATAGGGAGAGGGCGTCAAGGGAGGAGGGCAGTGGGGAATGAAAGATGTGTTCTTCCGGGCGTGGTGGAGCACGCCTTTAATCCTAGCACACTAGAGGCAGAGACAGGCGGATCTTTGTGAGTTCAAGGCCAGCTGGGGTTACAGGGAGACCCTGTCTTGAAAAGACCAAACAACAACAACAAAAAAAGAAAGTTGTGGCGCACGCCTTTAATCCTAGCACTCTGGAGGTAGAGGCAGGCAGATCTTTGTGAGTTCAAGGCCAACCTGGTCTACAGAGCAAGTTCCAGGACAGCTGGGACCACAGGGAGACCCTGTCTTGAAAAAGACCAAAAAAAAAAATTGTGTTCTAAGTAGATTATGTACTTTCATGAAAATGGCTTATCTAAACCTGTATAAAATAATTTAAAAAATCAAAACAGGGAGAGGTAAGATGTCTCAGTGGGTAAAAGCACTTGCTCCCAAGTGGCAACCTGAGTTTGATCCACAAGGTGGAAGGAGATAACTGACTTCCACAAGCTGTTCTCACTTCCAGACAGGTGCCATGGTACATGCCTACCATGGCACTCATGCATCCCCTCACATACAGACATGTATGTACACACAATACGTAAATCCATGTTATAAGGACATAAATTTAAATTTTAAATCAAAGCAAATTTCTTTGGAATTGTTTTATTCATTAATTCCATCCTTGAGTCTCAACCCTCATCTCAATCCCAAGCAATCACTGATTTTCCCCCCTATTTTTGTAGTTGTTCTGTCTACCTTAACATTTTTTATGAATGGATACATGAAATGACTTTTTTTTTTTTGCATTAGGCTTCTGTCTCTTCCAGGGTGTTTTATGATCCATTAATGCTACTGCATGAATCAGGGGTGACCTCATTTTCATTGCTGCATAGTGTTCTACCATTGCTTGGACATAGCACATTTCAGTTACCTTTTTATCACGGGAAAGTCTTTTGTAATGTTTATATTTTGTGGCTGTTATTAATAGTGCTTTCATGAACATATGGATGTATGGATTTTAGTGTGGGTAGATGTTTTCACTTCTTTTGAATGGATAATTGATATTACATCTAAGAAATTGATGCATCATATAGTGGTAGTTGTTTAACTCTTTAAAAAGGATTTATTTGTTATTTATCTATATCATGTGTGGATGTAACATATATGCAGGTGCCCTCAGAGGCCAGAAGAGGGCATCAGATCCTCTAGAGCTGGAGTTACACTTGGATAGGAGCTGCCTGATGTGGGTGGGTGGTGGAAACTGAACTTGGGTCTTCTGGAAGAACAAGTTCTCTAAGTTCTGAGCCACCTCTCCTGCACACTGCACTCCGACCATGATATTCCACCTTTCCTGAAGCAAAGGAGAACTGAGCTGTGGACAGAAACCTGCCAAATGAGGAGCACAGACGTGGCACTCACAGCTTTCATCTGGGATGTTTTGTCATAGCAACCAAAGGGGTGACTAACACAGATTATACCTCATTTACATGTCCTTGATGGCAGATAGCAGGAAATATTTTTAGTATGCTTATTTTCCATTTGTACTTTTTCTGAGAGTTTCCAAATGATTGATCATTTAATATTATTCACATATGCAGGCTCCTTTTATGTGCCAGATAGAAGCTCTCCATGGCCTATGTGGTTTGTAAATATTTTTCACTTCATGAGATTTTTCTTTTCCTTTGCTTAAATAGTGTCTGTCAAAGAGGAAAAAAGCTCAATTTTTGGTACAGTAAAATTCACAAATTTTATGTTTTTAATGCTACATTGACTCATGAGGATTAAGCCAACCTGGCATTGTGAAAATAAAAACCACGTGATCTTGTTGCATCGTCTGTTTCCATATATTATTGTTGCATTTAATTTGCTAAAATTTCGTTAAAGGTTTTTGTATTTTTGTGCATGAGTGATAATGGTTTGTAATTCTTTTTTTTTCTAATATCCTTTTTAGGTTTTAGTATCAGGGTTATCCTAGCCTCTGAAATAAATTGGGAAGCATTTCCACTTTTGTTAGTCCAAAAAGGAGTGTGTTTAAGTTTGGTACTGCTTCTTCCTTAAGCGTTTGGAGGCATTTTACCATTAATGCCTTCTGGGATTTTGCAGAAAGGTCTTTAATTATGGATTCAGGATTTCATGATTTTTAAATAAATTTTAGTAATTTGTGTTGTTTTTAGTTAGTTTATCTTTTTATCCCAGTTGACTTACTTACTGCGGTAATTTGTTCATAATAACCTCTTTTTTCTGTGTTGTGTTACACCTCATTAATTTCTCATATGTATGCTTTATGTTTTCCTTACTCTTCTTCAGTCTTGGTAAATTAGATTGTTTAAAAAAATGTTTTAAATGAGACTGGAGAGATGGCTCCGCTGTTAAGAGCACTTACTATTCTTTTCCAAGTTCTGTTCCAAGTACCTACATGGTGGCTAACAACCACTTGTTATTCTAGTCTAGGGGATCTGACATGCTTTTCTGATCTCCAAAGGTACCTGAATAAATGCAGCATACACACATATGCCTAGGTACATATAAAAATTTAAGATTTTTAGGGGGGCTGGAGAGATATCTCTGTGGTTAGGAGCACTGGCTCCTCTTGTTAAGGACTTGGATTCAGTTCCCAGCACCCACATGGTGGCTAACAACCATCTGTAACTCCAGTTCCAGTGAATCTGGTGCCCCTTCTGGGTTCCATGTGCACTGCATGACATGGGCACACTTAGATATGCAGGCAACACATGTACACATAAAAATAATAATGATTAAAGAATTTGGAAACTGCTTCCTGCTTCATTTATTTTCATCTTTGTTACTGTCTCCTTATATTTTCTTATAATTTAATTTTCACTTCCTTGAGAGAGTACACACACACATACACACACACATACACACATATATAATATATATTCTTTTGAACAATGCTTTAGCTGCATTCTACATATTTTAGTGCATCATGTTTCATTTTTCTTCAGTCTATTAAAATATTTTTATGATTTCTTTTTTATTTTTATGTGCACACACACGCATGTGTGTGTATGTGTGTGTGTGTGTGTGTGTGTATGTGTCTGTTTGTCTGTCTGTGAATATGTACATTTAAGTGCAGGGCCCACAGAGGACAGAAGAGGACACTGGATTCCCTGACCTGCAGTTACAGGATGTTGTAAGCTGCCTGACTTGGTGCTAGGAATGGAACTCAGATCTTCTGCAAGAAGAGCAAGTGCTCTTAACACTGAACCATCTTTCCAGCCTCCACTCTGAAGTATTTTAATAATTTATATATATATTTTTTTTTATCAAATCTAGACCTGTGTCCCCCACCCTATTCCCCCTCCCCACCAGAGCTCATGCATTCTGCCAAACATGCTTTTCATCTCTTTCTTAGTCTTTCTCAATATTCTCCATGTGGAAGTTGACTGTTTTGACCAGAAGTTCATTGTTTCAGTCAGTTCTTTGATGCAGTCCTTTCTGTTGTTGTTGTTGTTGCTGTTGTTGTTGTTGTTTCCAATATGCATCACTCCCAACTGCTTGGACAAAAGCTCAAGGGGCCATGCACAAGAAATACTTACAACTAGGTAATTGGCACTAGCATTCAGAGATGAGGGATACCATTCCTTGTTTGTTTTTCTGGGACTGTGTTACTTCACTCAGCATGATGTCCTCTAGTTCCAGCCATTTTCCTGCAAAGCTCATGATGTCATCTTTCTTTACTTCACTCTGGAGTATTTTATAATGAACATTTTCCTGTTTCTCTCTTCAGATATTTATGATTCAATGTTTGGACTGTTGGTGGCCTTCTTATAGTTATCCTAGATTTTCTAAATTAATTCTATTAGAGACAGAGCAGATAATCTCTGTTATTCAATCCTTTGGGATTAATTGTTTTGCTTTTGGAATAAGCCAAATGTGCGAACTATTTTGGATGTGTTTTATGTGTGCTGAAGCTGTGTGTGTTCTGAACTGCCAGCATGATTCTATGTGCTACCTGGAATCTCCAATATGCCCCTCCTCAGGTTTTTATCAGTCATTCTTTGAGTTCTTGAAGGAAAGCTTTTAAAGCCTCCAATGATTTTAGTGGGCTCCTATAGTTCTCTGTTTTCTCCTTTAGGTTTTTATTTTTAAGGATTCCATATGTTCCCACTGAACTGCCACATTTATGCTTATTATGAAATACCCCTGTTTATATGAAGTAAATCTCGTGATTCTTTATATGAAGAGCCAGCTTTGCCCATTCTTAATGTAGACAGTGTTTCCTTTTGGTTACTACTCACTGGATATACATTAAGCATTCTTTTCCTTCATCTTATCCATGTGCTTATGTTTAAGGTTATTTCTCTTATTCTCATGTCTTTGGTAACAAATTAGCATAACTTAATTGACTTAAAATAGCATAAGTTAATTGTCCATTCTGGAAGTTTGAAGTTTCAAATGGGTCTTACTGGGCAGGCTATCAAGGCTCCAGGAAAGCTATATTCCTTTAGGAAACTCTAGGGAAAAAAATCCATTTACTTGACTTTTCCATTCCTAGGACTGCTTGCAATCCTTGGCCTACATCCTCTCCACTTTCAAAGCTGTCATTCAGGCATCCCTCATGCTCCTTCAACCTCATATTGCCTCTTCTGAATCATTCAGTTCCCATTTTCAGACATTATCACATCTGAGAAGTTTCTGGAGCTACGTAAGATAACATACAAATAGAAACCTGAATGGTCATCTTACCTGCTGCACCAGCATAGAGTCAGATATTATTACTGTTACCTACGCTGACAATATCATATTTTACTTCAATTACCCACCTACTTACATACAATATAATCAATAACAGAGAGGCATTCACACATAGCATACCGTGGTGCTTTATTTTTATAGCACTTGTTGGGTTTTTCTCTTCCCCTCCCTTCTTCCTCTCTTTCTGGATATACTTAGTTTTTTTTTTTCTCACTCTTTTTATGTTTACCATTACTTTGTGAGATTTCTGTGTATATTCTTCTCTTTTCTTTCCTTCTCTCCTTTCTTTCTCTTTCCCTCTCCCCCTCCCTTTCTCCTCTCTCTATCTCTCCCTCCATCTCTTTTCTTTCTTTCTTTCTTTCTTTCTTTCTTTCTTTCTTTCTTTCTTTCTTTCTTTCTTTCTTTCTTTCTTTCTTGATAGGGTCTCATTCTGTTGTTCTAGAGCTGACTCTGAAGTTGATTTGTAGCTGAGGACAGTTTTGGAGTTCTAATTGTCCTGCCTCTGCCTCATGAGTGGTGGAGTGCTGGGATTACAGCCATCTATAAACATGCCCAGTTTTTGTTGTGCTGGAGTCTGGGGATTTCTGACATGCACCACAATGCCCAGTTTTTGCTGTGCTAAGGAGAGGATTAAGGCCTTCATGCTTGCTAGGAAGTACTCTACCAGCTGAGCCAGCTTCAATCCCTCCTAGTTGTTTTTTGTTGTTGTTTTGTTTTTGTTTCAGTGAATTATGATCTGGGTACTACCTCTAGGTGGCAGTAGAGAGTCATTCAGTTATATTAATGTAATTCAAACTTAAAAGATGAGTTACTGAAATGTGCAATTGAATTTTTCAGTATTTTAAATTTAAATTCAGGATATTTTGATTCTAAAGTTAACATTCATTCGTATTTGGAATGAGACTTTTGATAAAGTTACAGGCATCTTACTATTTGACTATGATCCTGAGAGTTTGAACACATCTTTTGACTGTAAGTTTCCATTTTTAAAGACATGTGCTTTGTAGTAATTTAAAATTGTAGATAAATTTAATTTTCTATATCTGCGACATCCGTGTGGGACTCTCAAATACATTTTGTAGCAATTGTGTAGGATATAACATAAATCTGGGGCTGGGGAGACGGCTCAGTCAGTAAAATGGTTGCTATGCAAACATGAAAATCAGAATCCCCCTTCTCAGAATCCATGCATAAAGCTGGGCATAGTGGCCCCTATCTGTAAACCTAGAGGGGGACAACAGAAGCAGGTTGCTGGCCAGGCAATCTAGTACTGCACTGAGCTCCAGGCCAGGGAGAGAACTTGTCTCAAAAATAAGATGGCCTGTGGGAACACGTTATAAGCCACAGTAAGACCTTGTCATCTTTTACAGAACAAACATAATTCATGGATTAGCATACCATCAAAACATCTATGTCTATACCAAAGTAACCTACCATAATAATTAATACTGTTTAAATACCTATATATCTAATTGCTTGTGCTTCATTAGTAGGATTGAAAGGTTATTCCTGGACAAACTGTCAGCCCATGGAAGGAAACAGGCAGAACTGATCAGAGTCCAAAATGACATTTCCAGATAAAGTAGACTGTTTTGCTTCTCGTCCACCTGTGTCCCTTTTCTAAGCCTAGGGAACAATCTGTGGAAGAGGGGACATGGTAGAATGTAAGGGCTGTGATTAGGGTGAATGGTGAAACTACAGCAATATAGACTGGACACTTATTTGATCAACTTGATTGTACATACAAGCCCCTCCAGCTGGATGGTGGGAGCCTTGGACTGTGTGGGTTTGGGCACAACTGCTTGCAAATTGGTTTTACATGAAGGATGCTTGTACTCACAGGTTATTACTTATTATTTAAAAAATGAAATAAAAGAAAGTACAAAAAGAAAGAAAAACTTAGTATAGTAAAAATGTAAATTCTATATCAATTAAGAAATGCATTTAATGCAATTTCTGTAAATGTTCCAGCAAGACTTTTTGTATGTAATTCCAATGCTAATATGGGATGGTAAATAAACCAAAATAACTTAAGTAAAAAAAAATAAGATAGATGCTGATATGGAGCATGATGGTGCATGTCTTTAATTGTAGCACTCTGGAGGCAGAGGCAGAAGTGTCTCTGTGAGTTCAAGGCCAATGTGGTCTACATGTTGAGTTCCCAGCCTGCTGGAGCTAAAGGGAGACCCTGTCTCAAAAAGACCCAAAGTAATTAATTAAAAACTAAAGTGGAGAGTAACTGAGGAAGACACCTGACTCTGGCCTCAGGCTTCCGCATGCATGTGTGCACACACCCCCCCCACACGTCCACATGAATACACAGATAAAAAATTTAACTAAGAATATAATGTAGGTCTTACTGGTGAAGATATTCATACTATATTTGATAGCATAAATGAAATTAGCTGGAGACAATTGTTTTGTCAAAAAGGAAATAGTAACTAGTATTTTTAAAAAGTGGGAGATGATTTTTTATTATCAATAAGTTTCCAACTTTGTTCACTTGGGAGCCATTCAAGGAAAATGGAGTGTTATTTTTTTCACATTGCTAACCTTCATCTGCTCAACAGATTTTAAAATATTAGTTATGTATATATGTGCCTGTCTGTGTGTGGGCGTGTGCGCATGAGTGCAAGTGCTCATGGAAGCCAGAACATTGGATCCCTGGAGCCGGAATTACAGGTGGTTGTGAGCCACGTCACAACTTGTATTCCAGAGCATAAAAGCAACCTAGAAATAAGCCAGAATTTGGATATATTATCCGAAATCGGAGTGAAGCTTTCTTTATGAATAAATTAACATGTTGAGAGTTACTTTTGATATCTTTTACTCAATAACATGCTCAAAACAAAACAATATCAGTATGTTAATGATTTCACTTTTTTCTTTTTCTTTTCGAAGATTATTTTTACTTCATATTCATGTGTATGTGTGTCTGAGTACATGCCACATGTGTGTAGGGGCTTGAGGGTATCAGATCCCCTGACATTTGAGTTACTGGCAGGTGTGATCCATCTGAATTTGGTGCTGGGAACCAAACTCAGGTTCTTAGTAAGAGCATTATGTGCTCTTAACCACAGAGCCATCTTTCCAGCCTCTCCAATAAGTTTCTGGGGGTTGAAGAGAAGTTTTTTCTGGGCAATTATTTAAGTTTCTGCTAGTTGGTTTAGATATTAATTATTCCCCTTCTTACTCCAAGTCAAGAGGAAGGTTCTGGAATACTTTCACTCAAGGTCAGAAGTCCCGGATGCAGAGATATTAATTAATCCATTTGCATTTGGAGTGGTCTGAAAAACAACCCGGCAATGCATGCAACATACCATAGGCAGGTCCATCTCAACACATAGACTCAGAGCAGATGTCAGCCAAGTGAGAACTCAAATAGTACAGATGAAACATCCAAGAAAGACCGTGGGTAAAACTTAGTTCAAAGGGGTTTGTCTATGTGGTACAGATGGGTGAGCCATTTGATTAGACACGATGTTTGTTTGTGATCTTTCTCAGACTGGTCAGACTCAGGCTTAGCAGCAAGCACTTTACCAGCTGAGCCATCTTTTCTTTGCTATCAGTGTTTCCTTCTTTATTTTTTATTTTATGCGTATGATGAGTGTATTGTCTGCATGTGTGTAAGTGCACCTATGTTGTGCAATGCTCAGGGAGTCAGAAGAAGCTGTCAGATTCCCCCTGGTACTGGAGTTACAGACAGTTGTTAGTCACCATGTGGATGCTGGGAATTGAACCCAGATCTTCTGCAAGAGCAGACAGTGCTCTTAACCAATAAGCCATCTCTCCAGCTCCTTATCGGTGTTTCTTAAAAGAATCCCTAACTGCATTTTGGGTGGGGCAAGTCTCCTTGTATTAGACTACCAAGGAGTTCTAGCATAGTTTATCTTCTCCCCTTTCTTGTCTCTCTGATAATTTTGCCTTCAGTCAAGTAGCTTAAGAGGTGGAGTCTTCCAGGGTGGGAAACACTGACATGTATCAGCTCTGAACCGAAACCAAATAAATAACGAAACCAGGAAGTATCTGTACTGTCTTGCAAATTAACCTGACTAGTATCCCAGGGATATGATTACTCTCTTGATTTGTGGAAGGAAGTTAAAGCAACTTAACCATTTGATATTTATTTCCCCAGTTTCCTTTGTAAAGTCAGTTCCCATAAACATTCACCAAAGGTACACTAGAGATAGTTGGGAATGCTTGATTTTGTAATCTATATTTACCCAGTTCCTTACTCCCTTAAGGATCTGCCTAAAGATTTATGTGCCAAGTTTTGGCATGTCGCCCTAGTAGATTTTCATATAGCTTTTGAGGTAAATCCATAGATTTTTCTCAGTACACCTAAAGTCCCTTTTTGCAGAATTCCTTTGCAATATGCATCTATTCTAAGTGGAATAAAAAATATTCTAATGAGTACTGGAATAAAGAGTATTGTAACAGGGCCTAGCAGTTAAGGGTATGTCCTGTGCTGCTCTTGCAAAAGACCTGTGATTGTTCCTGGCACCTGTATCTGGTGGCTCACTCCTGTAACTTTGCCAGCCGCAGGGGATCTAATGTTGTCGTCTGGCCTCAGTGGGTACCTCCACTCATGTGTACGTATGCACACAGAGACATATACACATACATGAAACTAAAAATGAAAATAAAATATTAGAAATATTCTAATGTGTGATGGCCTATAAAAATGGATTTCAGGGGGTTGCAGAGATGGCTCAACAGTTAAGAACACTTGATGGTCTTCCAGAGGATGCAGGCTGGACTACATGGTAGGTAACAAATGTCTGTAGCTTCCAGGGGAATCTAGCATTCTCTTCTAACCTCTGCACGCTTTGCATGATGTGGGTGTACTTACACACATGCAGGCAATACACTCATATCATACACATAAAAGTCAAAACAATAAATAAAAATATTTTAAAAATGGATTCCATTGGAAGAAACAATTTCTATATCACCATCTAATGAAATCCTAAGCTGTTAGTACCTGAACCCTTACATCATTTTTAGAGTAGATTCTATATAGAGCGTATGTAAGATGGTGTTAAACTTCCAGACTAACAAAATTTCATTCAGTTCATGTGTTTGCATCAGTGTTAACTTTTTCTGTAACAGTTATTATTTGAGACTGCTCCCCTTCTTTGGGGAGATAGTGAAGCTACCCATGGAAGATGGCAGGCATTTGGCTAAGGCTGCCTGCACATACTCATCCCCATCCTCTCATTACTCGTTTTATCCCTCTTAGGTAGAAGTAAGCTGTGCGTAGCTTGATATCTGTCAGTACGTGAATAATCCACAAGACCTTCCTGACAGAGAAAGCTCTACTGCTGGACTGGTGTTTGCCAAGTTTGAATGGAAAATTTAAAACTGGTAGCCCAGGGTGAAGGCCCATTTTTATTTGTTAATCATGTGGCTAAATGAAACGTTTGGAGTAATATATTTTTCAGTTTACATTATATCAATTCAGATGAAATAGCTGCACTTTGGAAATAAAATGTTTGCCAAAATGGGCCATTTTTAAAAGATACAGATTTGTGTAGGCTTCCATGGTCACCTTGTTTTCCTCTCCAACGGTAGAGGAATCTGATGATTTTTTTTCTTCTTTCTCTTGCTTCTCCTCACAGAAATTTTGTAGATCTTAGAGATGTTCATTTTTATTTGCTTTTTCCCTGCAGTGGTCCCTGGGCTTACTGTGAGATAATTCTGTTTGTGTGTCTGGTAAACACCTGCTCATTCTTCAAATGACATCCTGAGTTGCTTCATTCACAAAGCTTTTGTGGCTTCCCTGGGTATTTTGTTCTCGTTCCACTGCATTCTCTCTCATCTGTCCATTTCTTTTTCTTTTCTTTCATTTTTTATTGAGACGAGGTCTCATATAGCCCAGGTTAGACTGAAACTCCCACTTTATTTATTTATTTATTTATTTATTTTTAATTTAATTTTATTGATGGTTTGTGCATTTCATACATCATTTTCCAATTCAGATCAGGCATATTTCCCTTTCCCTTCCCCCCCACCTCCACCCCATCCCAGATCATGTATTCTGCCATAACTGTCCTGCATCTTTCAGGTTTTTTTTTCCACTTTTTAGCTATAAGTGATAATCCATGAGTATAAGCATCCTTTGTGCAAAACCAATCTACAGATTGTTGTGCCCAAACCCCCACAGTCCCACCATTCAGTGGGGGGTGACAGGTTGTTTGTTCAATCAAGTTGATCAAATGAGTGTCCAGACTACATCGCTGTAGTTTCACCATTCACCCCAGTAGCAGCCTTTACATTCTACCACGCCCCCTCTTCCGCAGATTGTTCCCTAGGCTTAGAAAAGGGGCACAGGTGGATGAGAAGTAAAACTGTCCTCTCTCTCTGGAGCTGTTGACTTGGATTCTGGTCAATTCTGGCTGTTTCCTTTCATGGGCTGACAGTTTGTTCAGGAGTAACCTTTCGATCCTACTAATGAAGCACAAGCAATTAGATATATAGGTATTTAAGCAGCACTAATAGTTATGGTAGGTACCTGGAAATACTGTGCAGCAGAGGCAGCCATGTGCCTGTATATCCCAAATCTAATTGGCTATTTATTTTTAATTTTATTTATTTTTATGTGTATGAAGGTACTTTCTGCATGTAGGTTTGTGCACCTGTATTGTGCAATGCCACGGAGGTCAAAAGAGGGTGTTGGATTCCCCTGGAACTGAAGTTAAAGATGGTTCTCAGCCCCCATGTGGATGCTGGGGATCGAACCGTGGTCTTCGGCAAGAGCAGTCAGTGCTCTTAACTGTTAGGCCATCTCTCAAGCCCCCTCAAACTTCCACTTTAATGAAAGATGACATTACATACCTGATCCTCCTGTTTCTATCTCCTGAGTTCTGAGATTACAGGAATATATCAGCGCAACCAGTTTATGGGGTGCTGGGTATCAAATCCAGGCCTCATGCATGGTAGGTAAATAAATCTATCAACTGAGTTGCATTTTCAGACCATATCTGTCCAATTTTTAGTAATAGTCTTAAGTCTTGCTAGTCAGCTTTGTCTGCCTTTCCAAATAATTTTTCACTGGGAAGTCAGATATATTCACACAGCTAAAAGATGTAACTTACAGTGAAATCAACCATGACTAAAGGGCTCTAAAGTACAGCAATAATTTATTAAATATTCCTTGATTATTTTTGGTTAAGATTCTTGTTTATAAGTGAGGAACTGTGAAGACACAAACAGGCCAACTTCTGTAGATTTGGGTGTAGAGAGCAGTTTGAGGTGATATTCGATAGGCACACTTGTCATAGAACCCATCTCAAGGAAGACATTGGCACTCATGTGAGCCATTCTTGAGCTTCCCTCTTGACCTGATGCAGTTACAGCTACCTCCTCTGATACTTTCTAACAGATCATTCTAACCCCACTTCTCTGTCTTTGTATTCTTTGATTAGCATTTACATTAGAAGAAGAAAATGGCAGCAAAGTAAAGGAGAGGCCAATTAAAGCAGTTCTAACAAATATGAGAGCATTTTGAAAGGGAGGAGGATGGTTTGAATAGTATTTTAATGCAATTGGCAAGCCAGTTGAGTTGTGTCTGAGGACTGGGGTGTGATTGTGTAGTACTGAATGGCTCAAAGAAAGGCAGTGATTTCAGCACATGCTGTGATCTGGAGGACTAGCTAGAAGAGCAGACTTCAGAGAGGGAAATGAGAGTGTCTTAAACCCGAACCTTTCTTCATTTTGGTTGGGTAATGCAGATGTGGTCGCTAGCTGTTATTGTAGAGAGATGGCTTATACATATTTAGTGAGCTGCCTCTACTGAAATGAGTGTCTGTTACAATAACAGAAATGCATGTGTGGTTTCTGAACAGTTAATAATTGTTTAGTAAGCAATTCCTTGTAAACCTTCCTAAGTCATTGCAACTCTGGATATTCTTCCCAGTTATTAGGGACAGAATAAAAAAAAATAGCTGATAATGAGAAAACACTTTAAATATAAGGACAAACACTTATGGGAGTATTCTGCCAATTACAGTCATGAGGAACTTTCAAAGCTGACAGAAACACACCACGTGGGAGAGGAAGCGAGACTAGCCAGAGGCAATACAGTCCCTTGGATCTTTGGAGAATTAACGTGCTTTCATTTCCAAACAGATTTCACCAATACACGAACAAGTACAATGAAGGAAAGGAGGAAAGCCATGATGTAGAGAGAGCCAGAATGTGTTGGCTGAAGCACCGAATTCCTTTGTAAATGAGCAATGAACAGATTTCCTCTTGATTTCGGAAACATGCATCACAGGATTAAATGTGTACCTGTCCCTGGGTCATTTGTTCTGAAGGCATATATATATTATATTATATATATATAATATATAATATAATATATTATATATATTATATATATGTTATATATAATATATATAATATAGATTTACCCTTTGAAGAATAACAGCAGTGACTGAGGTGGTTAATCTATTTGTTACAGGAAAAATGCTTCCTAGCATGTCATCATTAGGTAGTAACAAGAACCTAAATGCTAATCACTGTGTTAATAATTCATTTAGCTATATGGCAAGTGTCCCTCTAAGTGAAGTGGAAGGGCTCACACTTCTAAACCACTCTGTAGAGGTTCAGCAAGTAAATTAAATATTTATTGGACTGCTTAATATTTCATTGTAGACACATCCTAGAAGGTTTCCCCTAGTCTTGGGTACAAAAACAGTGATTCAATACAAAAAATTAAAGAAGTTTAATTCATAACTCATCTTTAAAGGTAGTATAATAAATAGCACACATATAGAGATGTTTGAAGGACTTCAACAGCCAACTATCAAAAAGAAATCACAGCTCTTTGTTTGCTGGAGAGTTGAATATTATATATGTTAAATATATATATAATAATAATGATTATNAGGGGCACAGTGGATGAGAGCGCAAACCCACTCCCTGGAGCTGTTGTATTGGATTGCTGTCGTAATTCTGGTTTTCCTTTCATGGGCCTGAAGGTTTGTCGCAGGAATAACCTTTGATCCTACTAATGAAGCACAACAATTAGATATATAGGTACTTAAACAGCATTAATATTATGGTAGGTTACTTTGGTATAGACACATGTTTAGATGATATGTTGATCCACGACCTACCATTTTTTTCCTGTTAAATATGACAGGGCTTACTGTGGCTTATGAATTATACCTAACACTGAGATGTGTAAGCTTGTGGGCATCAGCCCATGGGTCCTTCTCCAAGGAGAGATGCCAATAGCCAATTAGATTTTGGGTATACAGGCGAGGCTGCCTCGCTGCACAATATTTCCAGCAGGTGAGGTGGGTAGACTGTGCTGATGTGGAGTATTGCTTTGACTCAAGGAGACCCGTATTTCCTTTATTGGTTTAGTGGCCCTTGGTAACAACTCTCTGGTGCTCCAGAGCCATCTTACACCTCGTGCATGTGTGGTTCTTCAAGTGCATCTTTCCACGTGTTAACGTCAGGTCTTCAGCAGCAGGGCCTTATCGCCTCTGCTTCTGGCAGGTCTCCCAGTTTAGAGGCAGGAGCCTTTATTTTTTGTTGGGCCTTAGATCCCCTGGCCACATCTCCCTCCCGTGGAAATAATCCATGTATGATTGTCAGAGCTCCTATATTATATATTTTGCTTAAGCCATAGTTTTAAGGGACTTTAGTATTATATTTGGTTCGCGAACAGAGGAATAATCCTTTTCACAGTTCTTATGTCTATGAGTCATTAAAGGACGGCAGTTTTCCAGTTTATAAGAGATTACCTCTATGAATAGTTGTCTCCAATTTTAACAGTTGGGAGAGATGACCTCATCATCGTCCTCATATGTCTCCTTGATGGGGGGGAGTAAGGAAAGTCTCTCATATAAAACCTTTGCTGGCTAACCTAGAATGGTAAGTTTCATTCGGACTCATTATAAATAGTTTTACATGTAGGGGGCCACAGAGGGTTCGATGTTTATGGCAAACAGGCAAGCAAATTGTTCCCTTGAATTTCCTATAAAACAACCTGCTGGGAATTTTAAATTATATCATCCCTGAAGCCCTCTTTTGTAAAATTTTATTTTCAGCAATTCCTGTAAACAGTATTTCACTGTTTAAAAAAACAATGTTCCTTATTCCTGACAACAAGAGTTTTGGAGCTTGGAAGCACATCAGTTAAGTTGAATAGTAACACAAGTCCAGAAACAAACGACAATATGGTGTCTCTCATATTGGATCGCTAGTACCAATATACCCGTTTGTTATAAATATTTCTTGTGGAGAGGGATGCATATTAAAAGAACAAACACAGAAAGATTGCATCGGAAGGCTGACTGAAATGTGTGACTCGGGAGGGGTGGGAGGCTGTTTGGAGAGGGACACGGGTGTATATTGATTGGTGCGATGTTTAATTGAACGTGAGTTCAACAAGTATCCAGTATTGCCCAACTCTGTTCCAGAAGGATACAGGTGGTTTTAGGACTTAGTAAATAAATATGGTGATTTGGACAACAGTTTTGCGAGGCTGATAAAATTGGTAAGCATCGAGTTAATTGGGATGATAGAATTGCTGTGTCCCACATTGTTTAACTAAAATCTTTATAACAATTACTCTGGGATTGGTTTAAAACCATATTTCTCTATAATTTGCTAGCATATAGTATCACCTGGTAGCATTCTGTTCACCTAGAGGATGACTTTAACTCCAAATAATAACTTTATTTCACAAGTTAATCACATACGGATAACACCAAAAAAGCAACATGGGTGAACTTGATGAAATCTGTGCCTTGATGTCTACCCTATAGGTATGTACTGCAACAACTGTGTTTTTTGAGACTCATGGTCAAATAAAACCTTATATAAAAGGGGGATATAGATAGATATGAAAACCTTTGGTCAAAAAACCTTGCAACCAACAAAACTAACTTGTTTTTTTTTAGGATTTGTATTTTCAAACAGGCCAGAGTATCACCAACTTAATGGCTGAGAAAGAAAAGATGCAGCTTGTCAGTAGTAGTAGGATGTACCAGAAAAGTTGGGCCAGCAAGAAGGATTGACTCCATCTGGGCATTGAAGGGAAGAAATGCCTCAGATTGCTGCAGACATCAACAAGGCACCTCTGTGGATCCTACTAGTACACAACGATTTTTAATGAATTCCTAACGACGCTTACCTTCTAGGTGACGCAAAGGTTAATCAAGAAGGACTTTCTTAACTCCCCCCCCATAGAATCAAGGAAAATATGATGGATGAGGTCGTTCTCAGCTGTAGATTGGACCAGCTGTTATAAGGTCTCTCATTGTAAAATCAGTAAACTGCCTTTCTTTATTGACTAAGGGACATAGAAAATTGTGAAAAGGTATTCTCTATTCAGAAACCAAATATAATGCATACCAAAATATTTAATACAGTGAGAAGCTCTGACATCACAACTGATTATCTACCAAGGAGATTGGCCAGGGGATCAAAGCCCCCACAAAAGGTAAAGGCTCCTTGCCTCCAAACTGGGATATCTGCAGGAAGAGAGGCGATAAGCCCCTGCTGTGAAAGACCTGATACAAAAATGGAAAAGATGTATGGAGACGCATTTGCAAGTATACAGATGTCTATGGGAAGGCCAGAGAGTGTTGCCACAAGACCATAAACCCAAAAGCAAATGTCAGTCTCCTTAAGTCAGCAAGACGCCTCGTCAGCACAGCTACCACCTCATCTGCCTGATACTGTGATCAGGATGCAGCCATACGTCTGCTATCTCCCAAATCTAATTGGCTATTACTCTCTCCTTGGAGGAATAACCCACGTCTGATGCCACAAACTTTACATCCTCTATGTTAGGAGATGTTTGGACCACACGGAGACCCTGCCATACTTAACAGCAAGAAAATGTAGTTCATGAATTAACATAACCATCAAAACATCTGTGTCTAAACCAAGGATGACCTACCATAACGATTAGTACGTTTAAATACCATATATACTAATTGTGTGTGCTCCTTAGTAGGATTTGAAAGGCTCCTATATATTATACTGGTTTAAATACCTACAATATCGAATTGCAGTGCTTTATTGGTGGATGCAAAGGTTATTGCCTGACAAGCTGGCAGCCCATGGAAAAAAGAAAACAGCCAGAACTGACTAGCTACCAAGACACCGCTCCAAGAAAGTGGAGTGTTTTGCTCTCATCCACATGTGCCCCTTTTAGCTAAGCTAAAACAACTGCGGAAGAGGGGCGTGGTAGAATGTAAGGCTTGTGTGTTGGGGTTAATGTGGTGCAACTAACAACAATATGAGACTCGGACACTCATTGATCAACTTCTGATTAACATACAAGCCCCCCCTGCAAGATGCGTGGGACCCATGAGATGTGTGGGTTGGGCACAACTGCTTGAAAAGTTGGTTTTACTGAGGATGTTGTACTCATAAAACAAAAAAAACTTTAAAAAAATGAAAACAAAACCAAAACAAAAAAAGCAGAGAAAGAATGCAGAAAGTGTACGCAGAATGCATGATCGGGATGGGAGGGGTGGGGGTGGGGGAAGGGAAGGGGATATATGCCCTGAACTGAATTGGAAAATGAATTATGAAATTACACAAAAGCATACAATAAAAAAACAATATACGAGGAGTTTTGTAATGCATGATAGTATGTCACTTAGTCTTAACTATCAGGAAAATCAATGTCAAATTTAAGTCATCTCACAATAGTTAATATTGGTTTTAGGTGGTGAATTTGACTCTTCCTCCTTTACATTATATTGAGTGCTCATTATTTTAATTTATGGTATGCTTACTGAAATTCAGAGATGGCAAATTCAGTCTTTTAAAATATATATACATTTATCTTCCAGGAAGCTTGATTTGATCCAGGATATATCTAAATTCATGAAAGAATAATCCATAATACTGTGGCTGTTCTTGAAGAGTTTATCAAATGTTTTTAGGGTTAGCCATCTTTTTTTTAATCTGCACCACAGTTCATAATTTTTAGAAATTTAGATTTACCCTTTGAAGAATAACAGCAGTGACTGAGGTGGTTAATCTATTTGTTACAGGAAAAATGCTTCCTAGCATGTCATCATTAGGTAGTAACAAGAACCTAAATGCTAATCACTGTGTTAATAATTCATTTAGCTATATGGCAAGTGTCCCTCTAAGTGAAGTGGAAGGGCTCACACTTCTAAACCACTCTGTAGAGGTTCAGCAAGTAAATTAAATATTTATTGGACTGCTTAATATTTCATTGTAGACACATCCTAGAAGGTTTCCCCTAGTCTTGGGTACAAAAACAGTGATTCAATAAAAAAATTAAGAAGTTTTAATTCATAACTCATCTTTAAAGGTAGTATAATAAATAGCACACATATAGAGATGTTTGAAGGACTTCAACAGCCAACTATCAAAAAGAAATCACAGCTCTTTGTTTGCTGGAGAGTTGATATATATATATGTTAAATATATATATATATAATATTCTAATATTATTATTATATTATTATATATAACATATATATAATTATTAATTTATTATATTATATATTCTATATATATATAATATAATATATATGCCTTCAGAACAATGACCCAGGGACAGGTACACATTTAATCCTGTGATGCATGTTTCCGAAATCAAGAGGAAATCTGTTCATTGCTCATTTACAAAGGAATTCGGTGCTTCAGCCAACACATTCTGGCTCTTTCTAAGCCCAGGGAATAATCTGCGGAAGAGGGGGCGTGGTAGAATGTAAGGGCTGTGATTGGGGTGAATGGTGAAACTACAGCAATGTAGTATGGACCCTCATTTGATTAACCTGATTGAACATACAACCCCTCACTCCCCGCTGGAAGGTGGGGCTGTGGGGTTTTGGGCACAACAGCCTGCAAATTCGTTTTACATGAAGGATGCTTGTACTCATGGATTATCACTTATAGCTAAAAAATGGAAAAAAAAAACTGAGAGAGATATGCAGGACAATTATGGCAGAATGCATAATCTCGGTTGGGGTGGGGGTGGGGGGAAGGGAAGGGGAGATATGCCTGAACTGAATTGGAAAATGATGTATGAAATGCACAAAGCATCAATAAAAAATGTTAAAAAATAAAAAATAAATGTGGATGTGGGAGTCAGATTTAGGTCTTTATGCTTATAGTTACAAGCCAAACACTTTACTGACTCTGCTATCTTTTCAACCTCTATATTAACGTATTAACCTTTTAACTTTGTTCAACTGGCTGATATAGTATTTGGCAAGTTCATCTATAGCAAAGTTGCTTTTTTGATTTCTCTCTTTTCATTTCTGTGCTTGTTGGAAACAGGTCACTAATCACAGCCCAAACTTAAAGGGTGGAACAATGTGTACCAACTTACTTAAATTATTTAGAATTTCTCTGTGCAGGAAACTTGTTTCTTCTCCTCTAATTATTTACTCAAGCATTTGTTTATGTCAGCATGGGTTCATGAATATATAATTTATACTTTGGGTTATTAGCCAACCACATATTATTTATTCTTTGTTCATAACTTCAAGCTTTGGCAATCAGGTACTACTCTTTCAGCTAGTTCCCATGTGCATTTGATATGCACCTATAATTTTCTTTTCAGTATTACCTTATTTTCTGGAAATTTGCAATACTTGTAGCCCATCTTGTATAGTTCCTATGCCACTTGTAGAACCAGCCATTTCTCCAGGAATCCTTGGTTTGTTCTATTGCAGGCTAGAATAGGAACTAAGATCTGTGATGGATACATTCCTTGCTATCAGGGTGTCAAAGCTTGCAGACCCTCTTAATGATAGACATAGGAAACACAGGTACGGATACATCATTTTTACTAAGTGAAAAAAGAATTCCTCCTGCTGTCTCCAATTCTAACCTCTCAGGACATGCTTTGTTCTTGCTTTTCCTTCTTGCTTTTCTGGGTCTTCCACATTAATGGTGATAACCCATGCTTTAATTAATGTTGGGATACATGGATTCTGCTTTTGAAATTGTTAAGTGTCCCATGAGAAACCACTTTACTAATGTGCTACATTGCTTATGAGCAAGTCCCTTTGTTCTTAGTTGGTCCTAACAGATTGTAGTCATTTCCGGAGTAACCAAGGTCACTTTTCTATACTGTCTTCCATGAGGTTATGTCAGACATTTATACTAGATTTTGATTCTTTTCTTTGTTCTATTCTGAGATTGCTAGCCACCTGAGTATTTTTTCTTTTTGCAATCATTAAGTGTGCACATATTCTTGTGGTATTGACTAACATCTTGCTTCTGTCATTTCCTAATCTCACTCATTGTATGAATACAATGCAGGTTCGTGTTTGAAGGTATATATATATATATATATATATATATATATATGTTTTATAATGAATCCTATCTTCTGAAATTAATTTTATGAAGAATAAATAAATCTTAAAAAAATAAGGGTTTGCAGAAATGGCCCAGCAGTTAAGAATACTTCCTGCTTTTGAAAAGGACTGGGTTCAGTTCCCAGTACCCAATTCACATAACACAATCAACTATAAATCTAGTTCTGGGGAATTTGACATCCTTCTCTTGCCTTTGTGGGTACCTGCATATAAAACACACACACACACACACACACACACACACACACACACACACNTTGTTTCATAACTTCAAGCTTTGGCAATCAGGTACTACTCTTTCAGCTAGTTCCCATGTGCATTTGATATGCACCTATAATTTTCTTTTCAGTATTACCTTATTTTCTGGAAATTTGCAATACTTGTAGCCCATCTTGTATAGTTCCTATGCCACTTGTAGAACCAGCCATTTCTCCAGGAATCTTAGTTGTTCTATTGCAGGCTAGAATAGGAACTAAGATCTGTGATGGATACATTCCTTGCTATCAGGGTGTCAAAGCTTGCAGACCCTCTTAATGATAGACATAGGAAACACAGGTACGGATACATCATTTTTACTAAGTGAAAAAAAGAATTCCTTCCTGCTGTCTCCAAATTACTAACCTCTCAGGCATGCTTTGTTCTTTGCTTTTCCTTCTTGCTTTTCTGGGTCTTCCACATTAATGGTGATAACCCATGCTTTAATTAATGTTGGGATACATGGATTCTGCTTTTGAAATTGTTAAGTGTCCCATGAGAAACCACTTTACTAATGTGCTACATTGCTTATGAGCAAGTCCCTTTGTTCTTAGTTGGTCCTAACAGATTGTAGTCATTTCCGGAGTAACCAAGGTCACTTTTCTATACTGTCTTCCATGAGGTTATGTCAGAATTTATACTAGATTTGGTTCTTTTCTTTGTTCTATTCTGAGATTGCTAGCCACCTGAGTATTTTTTCTTTGCAAATCATAAGTGTGCACATTATTCTTGTGGTATGACTAACATCTATGCTATCTGTCACTTCCTAATCTCACTCATTGTATGAACAAAACAGACTGCAGTGGTTGCGGGCTAGTTTTGAAGGTTATATTATATATAATATATATATATAATATATTAGTTATGCCTGTCTGCATGTGAAGCCACAATAGAGCATGGATCCCCTGGAAACTGGAGTCAAAAGACAATTGGTGATGCCATGTGTTGTGCTGTGTGGTAACCAAGCCCAGGTCACATACATGAGTAGCCAATGCTCTTTACCACTGAGTTGTCTCTCTACCACTAGAGCTCTCCCCTTATTCTGTAAGTTTGACCAGTTTGCTTATAAACTACAACTAATGTTCTTTCAGAACTCAGCACTGCATGCCTAAGACAGCTTTTCAAGATCTATAAAAAGAAGTTTGATTTCTTGCCCAAACCACTGTTTATTAGTAGCCCTAGTTCCATATATTCATTTGTTTGTCAAATATTTATTGATCACATAAATATTGTATACTGGATGGTGTGAATAAAGAAATGAAATAAATAAATGACAAGTTCTTTGCAGTTATATAGCTTAAATCTGCAAAGAAGAGACAGTGCAAGTTTTCATATAAATATGTAATAGCACATGATGCAATATATAAAGTAGCAGCAGATACTGAGATCAGAGCAAAGCTGGTCCAGAAATCTAGAGTGGGGGGAATGGGGAGGTGAGGGATGAGCTCACTAAGAGTGTGACAGGTGATGTCAGAACAGGAAACTAGAGGAGTGATCACCTATGACTGGGAAGGATGAGGAGACAGCAGCTGGGTGGTGAGTACCAAAATACAGTCAGAAAAGAGAGAAAAGTTCTACATTTTATAGCACAGTAGGGTTAAATATAGTTTATAACAGCTATGCAGGAATTCCAAGTAACTGTAAGAGGTGCTAAGGAGATGACTCAGCTGGCAAAATGTTTGCCATGAAAGCATGAGAACCTGAGTTTGGTCCCCAAGCCCATGCAAAAACTGAGTGTGGAAGTTCACTCCTGTAACTCCAGCAATGTGTAGGCAGAGGCAGAAGGATCCCTTGCCAGTCTACTGGGGATCCCTGAGCTCCAGGTTCAGTAAAGGAGTGTCTCAAAAATAAGATAAAGAGCTACTATAGAAGGCACCCAACATTGACCTCTAGCTTCTGCATTCATACATACACACACACACACACACACACACACAAACAAACACACACATAAGCATATAGGCACACACACCTGTGCACACACCAACAGGTATACACACATACAGATACCAATGGGTATACACACACGTACACACATACACACACCAACAGCTACACACACATACACACCAACAGGTATGTGCACATTTACAACAACAGGTACACACACACACACCAAAAGGCACACACATGCACATACACACCAACAAGTTCTAAACACACATACCATCAGGTATACAACCACACATACCAATTAGACACACATACACACATACAAATACAACAACAGGTACATACACATATACCAATAGGTACACACACACATTCACATACACACAGGTATACACATACACACATGCACTGACATGTACACACATATATACGCCATGCACATACCAATGGGTATACACGTACATACACCAAAAGATACACACACATACACACCAGCAGGTATATACACATACACACCAACAGGTACACACACACACAGGCACACACATGCATATACACACCAACAGGTTCCAAACACACACCATCAGGTATACAACTGCATATACCAGTTGATACACACATACACACTTACAAACATAACAGGCACACACACACATACACACCTGCAGGTACACACACACATACCAACAGGTACACATGTATACACATACACACATGCACCAACATGTACACACATACACAAACAGGTAAACACACATGCCAATAGATACACATACCAACAGGTACATACATACACCAACAGGCACACACACATACACTCATGTACACATTCACACATGTACATGCATGCACACACAAATAACTAAGATATTTTCAACACAAGGAAATGATAAATATGTAAGGTATTGGAAAATGTAAATTTCATGATGTACACTTCATGATGTATACTGTTTATATGTATTGACATATATCACACTGTGGCCTATAAATATGGATGGCTATAATGTTAATTAAAAGAATTTTTTATAAAGATGGTACTGAGCAGGGATATAAACATGGTGAGAAGAGTCAGCCTGGCATTCTAAAGAACAAACACCCCAGGCCTGAGATGTTCTAACATGCTGGCCATGTTTGAGGAACCTTACGGTCTCAGAGGCTGTCTCTGAGTGAGCAAGAAGTTGAGGCCTCAGAGGGACCAGGAGCTCAGTCTCTGAATTTAGTAGTTGAGTACTTCTGGAATGTTATCCTGTCTAGACATCACCTTGGAATGGGGTTGAAAGTCAGAAGTAGTTCACTAGGTTTGGGGTGGGACCTATGAAACGTATTTCTGTTAAACTCCTGGTGGTGTGCTCCTATTGGTCCACAGATAAACATCATGTGAGGAATAATGAAGTTAGGGACCTTGGTTAAGAATGTTCTCTGAAGGAGACAGAAAATTCTTAGGGTGATTGTTATCATGGAAATAATGTGATATGTAGAGAATCTTCTGAGGAGTAAGGGAGAAGCCACAGAGATTGGCTATGAACTTATTGGCTTGGTTTCTGTGAATGATTCCAGTGCTTGAACATGAGCTGTGGTAGCAACCGTGATGATGAAAGCATGGCCAGCAGAGCTGTGGTTAGTGCACTGACCAAGGTTCTCAAAGCACATTCCATTTGGTGAACTATTCCTATTCTGATTCATCAGCCCAGACAGGGCACCCACCATGTTTGCGATGCCTTCTTCCTAAAGAAAAAAGTACCTTTTTATTATTTGTGCAGAATGTGTTAGCTGTGTTCTGGGTAGGAAATGGCTAGGTTCTATGCAGGAAACCTTGGCTAGTTAACACGTAAGGAAGGCAAGTGTGGCAAGAGCCTATCCATTTCAGATTTTTACTTGTTCTGTCATGTGCTGCTGCCTGAGTTCATGGCCCATGAAAGCTTTTCCTGGAAAGTATCTCGGCCACAGAAGAGCTAAGCTGAACTTGGTATCTCCCTGAGAGTAGTCTTTCAAAGAAATTGCTTCTGTCAGAGGAGATGGAAAACAAACCTAAGTCATTTATTTCAGGCTTCTCTCTGTGAGCAGGGAGAAGTGAAATCTCTTTTTAAGATGTCTCTATACGGCTATAAAGGTGGTCACTAAATATAAAAGGAGAGAACCGTGGCTCCCTGTACCAGCTTTCAAGCTGCATTTGGTAATTAATCTCCCACTCTCTGCTGCAAAAGTGGTCTGTACATACGTCTTGTAAGAAACATGCACCTGTAAAAAAGTTTATCTTATGCTCTAGAGCTGCTGAAATGCATGATTTCTCCAAGAATGTCTTATTCAAGCTAGCTATTGACTAGTCCTTGTGTGGGGTTGACTTACTAAAATTTTACTAAAATTTGCTTCATGTATATTTTGAAGTGAGTTCTTTTTTTTTCTAATTAAATTAGTTTTTATTGATGCTTTGTGCATTTCATACATTTTTTCCAATTCAGTTCAGGCTTATTTCCCTTTCCCTTCCCCCCCACCCCCACCCCATCCCAGATCATGCATTCTGCCATAACTGTCCTGCATCTTTCTCTCAGTTTTTTTTTCATTTTTAAGCTATAAGTATAATCCATGAGTACAGCCATCCGTCATGCAAAACCTATCTGCAGGCTGTTGTGCCCAAACACCTACACTCCCACCAATCCAGGGGGTGACAGGTTCTTTGTTCTCAATGAAGTTGATCAAAATGAGTGTCCAGATTACAATTGCGTGCCATAGTCTTCACCATTACAAGAACCCAATCCAGCCCTCTGTCTCATCTACCACTCCCCCTCTTTCCGCAGGTGTGTCCCTAGGCTTAGAAAAGGGGCAAAGGTGGATGAGAGCGTAAAACAGTAACACTTTCTCTCTGAGGCTGTGTACTGGACTCTGGTCATTCTGGCTGTTTCCTTTCATGGGGCTGACAGTTTGGTCCCAGGAATAACCTTTCGATCCTACTAATGAAACAAGCAATTAGATATAATAGGTATTTAAGCACACTAAATAGTTATGGTGTTACATTAGCATAGACACATTTTGGATATGTTAATCCATGATTACAATTTTGCCCCCTGTTAAATTATGACAGGTCTTACGTGGCTTATAACATCTCCTGAACCTGAATAGAGGATGTAAGCTTGTGGATCAGCCATGGTGTATTCTCCAAGGCGAGAGCCAGATAGCCAATTAATTGTGGGAATATACAGGCACTGGCTGCCTCTGCTGCACAGTATTTCCAGGCAGGTGAGGTGTAGCTGGTGCTGACGGTGGAGTCTTGCTGAACTCAGGGAGACCCATATTTGCTTTATTGGTTAGTGCCTTTGGTACGACTCTCTGTGGCATTCCAAGAGGGCCACTGTACACTGCCATGTGTGGTCTCATACAATCTTCCTACCTGTTAACGTCAGGTCTCGGCAGCAGGGTCTTTTGCCTCTCCTCCAGTAGGTTATCCCAACTTAGGGGCAATGAGAGCCCTACCTTTTGTGGGGCTTGGATCCCCCAGGGCCAACATCCACCGGTAGAACAATCCATTGCTGATGTCAGAGCCTCCGTATTAATATATTTTGCCTGAGTGCATAGCCCTGAGGACTTTAGTATTATATTTGGTTCTGAACAGAGAGTAACCCTCCACAGTTCCCATGTCCTAGTATCAATTAAAGAAAGCAGTTTACCCGTTTTATAAGAGATTACCCTTTCTTACAATAGTTGTCTCCAATTTACAGTTGGGAACGACCTCATCATCGTCATATTTCTCCTTGTTCTAGTGGGGGGGAAAAAGGGAAGAGGCAAGAAAGTCTCCATATCAGAACCTTTGTGGCACCTAGAAGGTAAGTTCATAGGGTCATTATAACTAGTTGTACATGTAGGATCCCAGAGGGGTTCGATGTTTATGGCAATCTGAGGCTTTTCTTTCCTTTGAATGTTCAGACGGGTCAGCCTTTCCGTTGCCACTTTTGGTACATCCTACTCAATGCAAAGCCTGTATCTTTTCTTCCTCAGCCGTGTAAGTTGGTGACGTTTTTGTCCTGTTGGCACACAAACAAATCTTTTCCCATAGTTAGTTTAAGATTTGAATGCAAGGGGTTTGATGAAAAGGTTTCATGTTTTCTCTTTCTGTATCCCCCCCCCCTTTTTTTGTTTAGCGTATAAGAGTCCCCAGAGACAGTGATTGGATACCTGACTATAAGGGTGAGTCAAGGCACAGATCATCATCATTCACCCAGTGTTGTTTTGGGGTGAAAAACTATATATGATGTAAACTTGGGAAGGCCAACTTAATTTTATTAGTTATAATCATCATTAAAGAGAATGCTACAAGGTGATACTGTAAACAGGAAATTAAGAGAATAATTTGTATGTGTCAATCCCAAAGTTATTGTCTCTAACAGATTGTTATGCTAAAGCAAATGTGGGCAAACGCGAATTAATCTCCAGGAATTCAGATGGCATTACCATTTTTATTCAGATTCTGTAACCAATGTTGTTTTGAATATACCACGTTTTACTTTTACTAAGTCCTAAAAAACCATGTAATATACCTGTAGACAGATGTTTAGGGCAAAACTGGGTACTTGCTGAGCTCACGTCAATTAAATATGCCTTTAATCTGAATATAGACACCCGTGTCCCTCTCCACCCATCCTACCCTTTCCCAATTTCACCATTTCAGTCCATTTTCTGATGCAGTCTTTCTGTTGTTTCTTTTACTATGCTCCCTCTCCATGAGAAATATTTATACTGGGTTGTTGGTACTAGCATCCGACATATGAGGGGACAACCATTTGTCGTTTTGTTTTCTGGGGACTGTGTTACTTCCTAACATTAATGTACCTTCAAGCTCCAATCCTATTACCTGCAAATTTCATGATGTTGTCCGCTCTTAACTGCTGCATTGAGTACATGTCCCATTTGTACATATCCACATCTTCTAGTCTATCCACTCATCAGTTGAAGCGGCACCTGGCTGGTTCCAGCTTTTCTGCTTGTGAAGAAGCTAATAAACAAAGCTGTGCAGTTATCTTACCTTAACTGAATTATATGCTCTTTTTTTGTCAATTAGACATATTTCCCTTTCTTCCTGCCACCAACCCCACCCCAGATCATGCATCTCTGCCATACACAGTTCTTATCTTCTCTCGTCTTTTTTTTTTTTGTCTTTTTTTTGAACAGGGTCCCCTGTAGCTCATGCGCCACCACGCCCGGCATTTATTTATTTCTGTTATGTGGTTAAATGACTGTGCTGTCTTGCAAAAGTTTGTGCAGACCCGCGTGTCGGTCAATGCCGTGAAGTCAGAAGAGGGCTGATCGGGTTCCCCTTGGAGCTGGAGTTCTCCTGGAATTCGAGTTTCAGACGGTTCTCGGTCGCGCACATGTGGGGTGCTGGTGGAATCGCAACACTCGACGATGGTGCACTGCTGCGAGCCGAGTAAGGCAAATCAGCATGTACGGTTGCGCTCTTAAAACCGCTAGGCCATCCTCCAGCCCCCGGTTTCTTTTTTAAAGTTTTTCTTCTTAGTTTATTTTTTTTTTTTTGTTTTGGGCAGAATTTAAACCTATCAGTTCAGTTGCTGTGACCCAGTCACTTTGGTTTTGTTTTTTTTAAACCATATGCTGTCAGTTAGACATACTTTTATTTTATTTTACATACAAGCAGCCAAAGCTTTGACATTGTTTGATGTCTGTTTAATTTTATAGCATAATTATGGAAGACAGATGATTCCTCACCCAATATTTTTGAGCACCTATTTCTGCTCTTTGGAAGGCACTGTTGGTTAGGATTGTGATGAGTAAGAGACATCCTGTCCCCAGGCAGCACAGAGTCATATGAGCAAACAATTCTAGCGAACCAGGACACAGTTGTTACTTGTGTTCTATAAAAAAAGAATTTTTATTTGATTTCCATGAGGAAATCAAATAAAAATTCAACAGCAGGATACATTTTAAGTCACTTGTCAGTAAAGTATTTCAAGATCTAAAAGATCTAGAAATTATATAGTCTATTAAACAAAAAGCAAAGTCACTGTGCTCAGAGATAAACATTCTTGGCATATTTTTTCATGTATGTTTGACAGAGTACTGAATGTATTAGAGCTCTGATATGTATGTATTTGTAAGGCTGATTATCAACTTTTTTTTAATCCTGTGATTATATATATATATATGAATAATTCAACACAAATATGAAAACTACATAATATCATATCACAAGGTTATTTGTTTATGTAATCAGCTCTTCATTTAGGGATACCTCTGTTCCTTTTAGAACATGCCATGTTGTAAATAATTCATTGAACATATTATTATAAATCTATTCATTTTCTTATTTACTTAGAGTGAATATCTAGTAATGTAATTCCAAAAACCTCCAAGGATATACTTTTTGAAGGGAGAGAAGCTTTCCGCCCAGCCATAACCATTTTAATTTTTATCTTTTATGTATATGAGTATATGCCTTGCATAGTATGGTTGTACATTGTCATGCAAGTTAGAAGGGGATGGAAGTCCTGAAGAGGTCAATGTCATGGAGCTGAATGGTTGTTAGCCTGCTCCTAGGGTGCTGGAATTGACCCTTGTTCTCTGCAAGAAGCAGCTGGTGCTCGATAACTGCTGAGCCATCAACTTGACCCTCCAGGCCCTCAGTAACTGTTTAAAACCAGGCCGATCAAGGAATCTTGCTTCTTGCACTTACGGCATTCAGTGTTTGGAACTTATAAAATAGTTGTGTATATTCATCGTGGAGAATTGTCATATAGAACTATACTAAGGATTATGAAATTATATAATTTTATCTTTGAATGAACTATAGCATTTGGTAAAGTAAACTATACCAGTAAAGTAAACTGGTCACCAATCTGTCATATTTTATCTTTGAAACAGTAAGAGCTCAGAAAAGTCTGTACATCATATGTTTTGGATCATTTCAAAAGTTGCTTCATGAATATCTGTTTGAGGTGGGTGGCACTGAAGGTCGGTTCTGCACAAGCATTGCTTTGTTTATAAGATCCTTAGATATGGAAGGAAGATCAGAAATACTATTTTGGCCCTTATTTTAATGTTTAATGGTCCCTATATATGAATTTTTATTTCATTATTCGAAAAAAATCTTATTCTGACTTACAGATGAGTAAGTTAGCGTTAGAAAAAACTTAATGCATCTAGTGGTAATATGTTCCAACAAACTGGTATCACCTTATGTCTTTTTTTTTTTTTTAATTGATGCTTGTGTTTTCAGACATCATTTTCCAATTCAGTTCAGCATTATCCCTTCCACTCCCCCCACCCCACCCCTACCCTATCCCCGATCAATCATTCTGCACCGTAACTTTCTGCATCTTTCTGCTGCTTTTTTGTTTTGTTTTGTTTTTCCATTTTTAACATAAGTGAGGAGATTTAGTGGTACAAGCATCCCTCATGTATAAAACCAATTTCAAGCAGTTGTGCCCAAACCCACACAGCTCATGGGTCCCCACCATCCAGCAGGGGGGCTTGTAAAGTTCGATCAAGTTGATGAAATGAAGTGTCCAGTCTATATTGGTGTATTTCACATTCACCCCAATTTGCAGCCCTTAACATTCTACTGGCGCCCCCTCTTCGGCAAGATTTGATCCCTAGCTTAGAAAAGGGGCACAGAGTGGATGAGAAGCAAAAAGCAGTCTACTTTCTCTGGAGCTGTTGTCTTGGTCTCTAGTCAATTCTGGCTGGAAGAGAGGTGATAAGGCCCTGCTGTTGAAGACCTGATATAAACATGGGAAAGATGTATGGAGACCGCACTTGCAAGTATACAGATGGTCTCTGGAATGCCAGAGAGTGTTACCAAAGGCCACTCAACCAAAGCAAATATAGGTCTCCTTGAGTCAAGCAAGACTCCTCCGTCAGCACCAGCTACACCTCATCTGCCTGGAAATACTGTGCAGCAGTGGCAGCCATATGTCTGTATATCCCAAATCTAATTGGCTATTAGCTCTCTCCTTGAAGGAATAATCCATGGCTGATGCCACAAGCTTACATCCTCTAATGGTTAGGAGATGTTATAAACCTCACAAAGACCCTGTCATACTTAACAGAAGAAAATGTAATTCATGGATTAACATACCATCCAAACATCTGTGTCTATACCAAAGTAGCCTACCATAACAATTAGTACTGTTTAAATCCCTATATACCTAATTGCGTGTGCTTCATTAATAGGATCGAAAGGCTATATATTACACTGTTTAAATACCTATATATCTAATTGCATGTGCTTCATTAGTAGGATCGAAAGGTTATGCCTGGGCAAGCTGGCAGCCCATGAAAGAAAACTGACTCAGTCCTTATGTTGTGGTTCTCTCCCAATTGTATTGCTCTAAAATATGCCTATATAAATGTCATATATGTACTGGAATTATGTCCTCCAGGAATAAACTGTATGTTAACTCCAATATATGTTTAGGAGTTCACATTTTCCCTTTAATTTTATAGTACTCTAAAATATGAATATATACCTTCCACCCATATACATTAATTACAATGTCTGAAAGTATGTGATAAGTTAATTCTAGGGCACATTAAGAGATTCACATTATAACCTCACAGTTGCTTTCAGATAGAAAGAAATATAACAATAACGTTGCTCAGCTTGTCTTTCAATTGGGAGATTTGGTACTAGCATCCACAAATGAGGGAAACCATTCACTGTTTGTTTCTTTGGGACTGTGGTACTTCACTTAGCATAATGGCTTTGGGGTTCCATCCATCTACCCGCACAGTTCATGATGTCATCTTTCTTTACTGCTACATAGAACTCCATTGTGTAGATGTACCATATTTGTGTTATCCACTCATCAGCGAGGGGCATTTGGATTGCTTCTAGCTTCTTGCTATTGCGAAGAGAGCTGCAATAAACATAGATATGCATTATCTTTGCAGTAGGATGAGTCTTGTGGGTATATACCAAGGAGTGGTATGGCTGGGTCAGGTAGTAGGCTCATTTTGAGTTTTTTAAGGGTTCTCCACACTGCTTTCCACAGTGGTTGTATGAGTTTACATTCCCATCAGCAGTGGATGGGTGTTCCCTTTTCCCCACAACCTCTCCAGCATTTAGTGTCTTTTGTTTTCTTGATCTTGGCCAGTCTTATTGGAGTGAGATGATATCCTAGTGGTTTTAATTCGCATTTCCTTAATTGTTAACAATGTTAAACACTCTTTGAGATGTTTTTCAGCCATCTTTACTTCCTCACTGGTGAAGTCTCTGTTCAGGTCTTTACTCCATTGTTTGAGTGAGTCATTTGTTTTCTTACTTCTTTGTTTTTTGAGGCATTTATATATTCTGGAAGTTAATGCTCTGTCAGATGTATCACTGGTGAAGGTTTCCTCCCACTCTGTGGGTTTTCTCTTCACTTCCCTGATTGTTTCTTTCACTGTACACAAGCTTTTGAGTTTAATGAAGTCCCAATTGTCAATTGTCAACATTATTTCCTGTGCAGCTACTGTCTGATTTAGAAAGTCTTTTCCTATGCCTATGTCTTGTAGGTTGCTGCCAACTTTTTCTTCTATCACCTTCAGACATTTGGGTTTAATGTTGAGATCTTTGATCCATTTGGAGATAATATTTGTACAGGGTGAGATGTAGGGGTTTAATTTCTTCTACATATGGTGATCCAGTTTTGCCAGCACCATTTGCTCAAGATGCTATCTTTCCCCCAATGAACTTTTTTGACCCCTTTATGGAATATGAACTGGCTGAAATTGTATGAACTCAAGTTTGGATCTTCAATTTTGTTCCATTGGTCAAGGGGTCCGTTTTTGTGCCAGTACCAGGCTGTCTTTATGACTATAGCCTTGTAATATAGGTTGAAGTCCAGTAAAGTGTTCCCCCCTCTATTGCATTTTCATTCAGGGTTGCTTTAGCTATTAAGGGTCTTTTGTTTTTCCATATGAATTTAAGGATTTTTTTTCCCAAGTCTGTGAAGAAACTCATGGGGATTTTAATTGGGATTGTATTGAATCTGCATATTATTTTGGGTAGAATGGACATTTTTACTATATTAATTTTTGTAATCCATGAGCATGGGAGGTTTCTCCATCTTTTGATGTCTTCTTCAATCTCCTTCTTCAGGGGTTTAACATTTTTTGTTGTTGTAGAGATCTTTGGTGCCTTTGGTTAGGTTTGTCCCCAGGTATTTTTTTGAGGCTATTGTGAGTGGAAAGTTCTCCTTATATTCTTTCTTCTGTTGCTTGCTGTTGGTGTAAAGACAGGCTACTGGTTTTCTAGGTTAATTTTGTATCCTGCCACTTTACTGAAACTCTTAATTATTTCTAGGAGTTTTCTGGTGTTTTTAGCATCCCTCAGGTATACTATCTTATCATCTGCAAAAATAGCTTGACTTCCTCTTTTCCTATTAGTACTCTTTTAATTCCCTTTCTTGCCTTATTGCCCTAGCAAGCATTTCAAGCACTCGAGTGGTGATAGGGGGCAGCATTGCTGGGTTCCCACCTTTAAGAGGAATGCTTCCTATTTTTCTCCATTTAGGATGATGTTGACTGTGGGTTTGTTGTATATGGCTTTGATTATTTTGAGGAACGTTCCCTTCAGTCCAATCTATGCTCTTTTTTAGAGACATTATTTCATGCTATGTCACATAACCCATACTAAACTCAAACTCCCTCCCCTGGAGGATGGCTTTGAAGTCCTGATTCTCCTGCTTCCAACTTGCAAGTTATGGGATTATAGATGTATATCACCATGCCCAGGTTATATGATGCTGTTGAACAAACTATGACTTCATGTATGCTAGCTGAGCTCTTTACCAACTAAGCTACATACTCTGCATCAATTATATGTTCTTTTGACTTGCTGAAGCCAACAGGGTTGGCTCCTAAGGAGATCTTTCTTGTAGGCAGGCATCAGCATATTGCCAAACCTGGGTGCAGAATAAAGAATTGAAATGGTGTTGTTATAACACTTGCACTGGTGGTGCTCACAGCACAGACTGTTAAAGTTCCTTTCTGAGCATCTTGCTGGACTTCTGCAAGGGATGTTGGGTGATAGATGCTGCAGGTGGGCTTACCCAGGCAATTGTATTCACTGGCTCAATGTTCCATCTTTAAAATAAGCTGAATAAATAGAAACCACCTGCAGAGAGGTTGGCCATGAGGTGGGCCTTTGATGGTAAGGGGTCTTTAAGATTCTCCCTAAAAACTTGAGTCCCTGGGGAGGAGTATTCCAGGTACTTCACAGGAAGAGAGTTTGGTTATCCTTTTCTTATGTGGTCCAATATTGAATCTCCTAGGTTTGGCCTGGACACTGGGATTTTGTGCCAGTAGAATGAACATGTGTACTGCTTTGAGTAAGTACTACATACTTACTCAGTAGATGTGGTTCATTTTTCTTTTTATGTGTTGCTGCTGCAAAGTATCTGACAAAGCAACTTAAAGAAGAAGGGTTTATTTCAGCTCAGATATCTGGGGTAGAGCCCATCATGGTGGGGAAGGTAGGGTGGTGGGGACATGAGACAGTTGCTCATTTTGCATCTAAAGTCAGGAAACAGAAAGAGATGGACACTGGCACTCAGCCCAATTTCTTCTTTTTATTCAGTCCGGCACCTCAGCCTCTGGAACAGTGCTGCCCACATTCATTGTGAGTTGTCCCACTTTAATCAACAAAACCATAGATACATCCTGAGGTTTGCTTCCCTGATGATTTTGTCACATCACGGTTTCAGTCAATTTAACCATAATGTATAAGAAGTGGCATTTCCTCCATTTTTGAACCTCAGGCCTTGGTACATAGATAACTACCTGGGGGCATAATGAGAAGTGAGGGTGAGGGCACAAGCCCGTCTTCAATTCTCTGCCTCTGCCTTCTTGGGATGGCTTACTGTAGAGCACAAATCATTAGGTTATTTCTTTAGGTTCATGAAATTAACTTACATGTTTCTATAATTATTTATTCATCATGGAATTATTTTTGTGCAGCTTTGTCTCAGCTTGGTAGCTTATAATTATTTCAACATATTTCAGCTTCTATGAAATGTTTCTAGATGGTATTTCAAGAGCTTCATTTGTGCATGGTTGACTTGTTTGTACATCACCATGTACTCAGTGGTGGATATTTCTGTGGAAGGGTATGTGCTCTTCATGTCCCATCTTTCTCCTTGCTCATGTTTGTTACCTGCCTGGCCTCAGTATGCATCAGATTTTGGGGCCTCCAATCTGGAGAATATTTTCTTCTAAGACTATTTCATAGTTTCAACTCCAATCAAAACTGAAATAAAATAAAATATTAAGTGTGTTAGGACGCACATTTCTTGGTAAGGGCAATATTTCTCAAGCTTCTTAGGATTTTGTTAATCATGTTTAAGTGATTAATTCATAGTAAAGCATAGCTTTGAGTTAAAATATCAATAATTTGAAAACTCTTTCTAGTGCCCTTCAAAAGTTTCCAGAGCATGTTTTGAGCATGCTCAATTATTTTGATATAGAAATAGAGATTTTTCCCCTTAATTGGTCAATGTCTTGTGACGTGATTGTCATGAAAATTGTATTGCATGATCAGTGAATTAATTTAAAAGAATACCAAAAATTGTGGTACTAAATATATCTGATGACTGTTAACTGATGGTAAGATTGTATTTGTTTTGTTCTTTATAGAATTAAACATGCTTTTGTTATCTACTTACATGATTCCAATTAGACCTCAGTGATGGATTTTTATTCCAAAACTAAGAAGCTGATCAAATAATGAAGAAGAAAAAGGGGAGGAGGAGTACTAGGAGGAGGAGATGGTGGTGATAATGATGATTGTGATGATAGTGGAGGTGACAATGGTGTTAATGATGATGGTAATGAAGATGGTGATGGCTGTGGTATTAGCTATTCATTGAGAAGTCATTGCATGCCAACACCATGCTAAATACTTTAGATACATTGGTTTATTTATGCCCCAAACCATTCAGAGAAGCAGATATCCATTTGTTCATGTCCTAGGTGAAGAGACTGAAGTTAAGAAACCCAAAGGGTCTGAGAGGATGGCTCAGTGGCTAAAAGTACTTGCCACACAAGCATGAGGTACTGACTTCAGATCTCAGCATCCATGAATAAATCCAAACATAACCATGAAATCCTGTCACCCTGGCACTCTCTGGGGCAGGATGGAGATAGGATCGCTGGGACACGCTGGCTGCCAGCGTAGCTGAAATATACCAAGCTTCAGGTTTAGTGAGATAGCTTGTCTCAAGGGAGTAAAATGGAGAATGATAGAAGATGACTCCTGATATCCTCCTCTGGGCTACACACACACACACACACACACACACACACACACACACACAGGCACAAACACACTGAGCGAGGGCAAGAGAGAGTGAGAGAGCAAGAGCATGCATGCATGTGTGTGTGTGTGTGTGTGTGTGTGTGTGACAGAGAGAGAGAGAGAGAGAGAGAGAGAGAGAGAGAGAGCCTTAAACAATTTGCAGTAAGTCACAGAAAAGGGCCACAGAGTTCAGTTCTTGATCTGTCTTGCTTGGGTGTCACCATGAGTATTCTAACTTACGTTATCAATAAGTATCCATTCTTCTGGGATCCACACACAGGTCTAATGCAGGATACCATTGCTTTATTGAATATTGTAAGCTTTGATCAAAAAATATTTTTGAATCTTCATATATAAACTGTCATTACTGAGAAAATTCTAATCTTTTTACATGTTATCTGTTGATGCAAATGAGCAATCCTAGCATTTAGTCAAGAGTTATTTGAATGTTTTCAATTATTTTTAAATAAGTTGAACAATTATTTAGATGACTTACAATATAATAGTGTAAGTGGATAAAAATACTCTTATACTCTTATGCATTTCATTTTTCTTCTGGATAATTACGTTTCTACTCCTTAATTAATAACTTTGCTGAGCCCCCTTTATGCTTTTTTTTTTTTTGATGCATATAAAATGGTCCCCACCTCCAGTACAGCCACATTGGTTTGACAGAAAAATATTGACCTATAAGTCAAACCATCTCTCTTTTATATTACTGTTGTTAATTAAAGCCATTTAACCTGGCCTCAGACCTGCTGTGGCTTACCAGACACTGCTGTGGATTCAAGCCCTTTGGATTAGCCCCACAGTGGGATGGCAGAGCTCTCGGTAGCTGGCAACTTAGTGATGGATGCTTCACATTTCCTAAGGGAAGGAAAAATAGAGCAGCTGCTTTTTGAGATGCCTTAAACACATACATGGAACTGACAAATGGCTTGAGTGTATTTACATTGATATTAGTTTGGAGACAGCTGATGCTTTTTACCTTCTGATTTCAAGTTTGAACTTGCATGACTTTGAACCTCAACTACAAAGTCTGAAATAATATTTATGAAAATGTCGTGATTCAATTTACCTGCCATTCTGTCATGTTTTCAGTGAGCTCCACAAATCGATACAAAAGCTCAGAGTAGTTTTTTTGTTGTTCCTGGAAATAAGTATAGGTGAGGCTGCTGGTTATATTATTTAATAAGATAATCTAGTCATTTCTCTACTTGTGACTATAAGTAATTTTTCTTGGATATTATTAATTTTGTACCATATTTTTACATGTATTTTGTGATACAAATAAAGAATGCTAGTTAACATTTAGCCATCAGTACAAATGTGGTGTGTGTGTGTGTGTGTGTGTGTGTGTGTAGACCAACATTGGGTGTGAACCTTATGTGCCGTCCATATCCTTCCCCCCATTTAATATTTTTGTTTAACTAAGACATTTTCCACGTTCATGCACAGGAAGTTAATTTCGTATCTAAGGCATTTTAGAGCTCAATTTCAAGTCATTTTTTCCCATTATTTATAAGCACAGCCTTTAGTTTGTTTTATGAGACAGACAGGGAATGGGCCTGAGTGATCCTCCTGTCTCTGCATTTGCAGCTCTGGGGTTAAAAGTGCAATCTAGCTTGCCCAGCTTTCTTTCACATGGGTTCTGGGGCTGGAATTCAAGTCTTCATGCTTGCGTTGCCAGCACTTTACTAACTCACTAAACCATCTCCTCAGCTCAAGTAATTGAAGTTTTTTACAAAGTACTATTTTTTCAATTTCTTCAGTTTTTTCATTCAAAAATTTTTGAGAATTTCATACATGAGTAGTGTATCTACATTATTTCTACAGCTCCCTTTCCCCATCTCCTCTGGTTCCCTTCTCAAATTCAGGACCTCTTCTTTAATATTATGTATATAGATATGCACATTTACAGAGTGCATTTAGAGTTGTTTATAAGTATGTTTATATAGGCTTGGATAACCTACCAGGTAGCTCATCCCTAGAGGAAACTGCTTCTCCTCTCAGCATGTATTGGTTGCCTGGAGCTCTTCATCTTGGGGTGGGATCTTATGAAATTTCTCTGATCTACATTATCATGTTAGCTGATGTTGTTACTATGTAGGTTTGATTTCACAACAATAACATTGGTATTTGATGGCTGGGGCTTCCCTGTCATGTCTTAAAAACACTACTTAGTAGCAGGAGTCCTGGTCCTCTGGCTCTTAGAATTTTTCTACCCCTCCCCCACACTTCTGAGATTTCCCCTGAGCCTAATGTATAAGTGTTCTCCCCAATGGTTCCTTTTTATTTTCCTGGCTTCTGTGGTAACTCCAGGTTTATTGTTTTGTTAAAAACATTATGTGCTCTTTGACAAAATCATCCATGTATACAATGTATCTTCATCATAGCTCTCTTCCACATCTGTCTCCAACCTGTATGACCTCTTTTATTTTTTTTTTAACATTTTTTTTATTGATGCTTTGTGCATTTCATACATCATTTTCCAATTCAGTTCAGGCCTATTTCCCTTTCCCTTCCCCCCCACCCCCACCCCAACCCCGATCATGCATTCTGCCATAACTGTCCTGCATATTTCTCTCAGTTATTTTTTTTCCATTTTTTAGCTATAAGTGATAATACAGCGTCCAAGCATCCTTCATGTAAAAACCAATTTGCAGGCTGTTGTGTCAACCCCCACAGCCCCACCTTCCAGCGGGGGGTGAGGGGTTGTATGTTTCAATCAAGTTGTCAATGAGTGTCCAGACTACATTGCTGTGTAAAAGTTCACTTCACCATTCACCCAATCGCAGCCCTTACATTCTACCATGCCCCCTCTTCCGAAGATTATTCCCTAGGCTTAGAAAGGGGCACAGGGATGAGAAGCAAAACAGTCCACGCTCTCTGGAGCTGTTGTCTTGGACTCTGTCAATTCTGGCTGTTTCCTTTATGGGCTGACAGTTTGTCCAGGAATAACCTTTCAATCCTACTAATGAAGCACAAGCAATTAGATATATAGGTATTTAACAGCACTAATAGTTATGGTGGTTACTTTGGCATAGACACATATGTTTAGATGATATGTTGATCCATGAATACATTTTTTCCTGTTAATATGACGGGGTCTTACTGTGGCTTATATACATCTCCTAACCTGTAGAGGATGTAAACTTGTGGCATCAGCCATGTTTATTCCTCCAAGGAGAGACAATAGCCAATTAGATTTGGGATATACAGGCATATGGCTCCCTCTGCTGCACAGTAGTTCCAGGCAGGTGAGGTGGTAGCTGGTGCTGACGGTGGATCTTGCTTGACTCAAGGAGGACCCGTATTTGCTTTATTGTTTAGTGGCCCTTGGTAACACTCTCTGGTGCTCCAGAAGCCATCTGTACACTTGAATGTTGGTCTCAATACATCTTCCCATGTTAACATCAGGTCTTCAGCAAGGGCCTTATCGCCTCTCTCTTGCAGGTATCCCAGTTTTAGAGGCAAGGACCTTTACCTTTTGTGGGGCCTTAGATCCCCGGCCAACATTTCCCTGTAGAATAATCCATTACTGATGTCAGGCTCCTGTATTGTATATTTTGCTTAAGTGCATAGTTTAAGGACTTTGGTATTTATTTGGTTCTGAACAGGAATAATCCTTTTCACAGTCTATGTCTATTAGTCAATTAAAGAAGGCAGTTTTAACGGTTTTATAAGAGATTCCTCTATAATAGTTGTCTCCAATGTTACAGTTGGAGAGACGCCTCATCGTCATATTTTTCCTTGTTCTGGGGGGGGTATAGTTAAGTGAAGTAACACAGTCCCAGAAAAACAAACGACAAATGGTGTCCCACATATGTGATGCTAGTACCAATAACCTAGATATAAATATTTCTTTGGAGAGGGATGCATAGTAAAAGAACAACAACAGAAAAGACTGCATCAGAAAAGGGACTGAAATGGTGAATGGGAGGGGGGAGGGGTGGGAGAGGGACACGGTGTTATATTCGATTAATGCTATATAATTGAGGCAGTTCAACAAGTACCCAGTTTTGCCTAGACACTGTCTACAGGATACATGGTGTTTTAGGATTAGTAAAAGTAAATATGTGTATATTAAACACATTGGTTTACAGACTCTGTAAAAACGGTAATGCACCTGAGTTAAATGGAGATATAAATCGTGTTGTCCACATTTGTTTTAACATAAAATTTGTAGAGCAATAACTTTGGGATTGGCACATACAAATGTTCTCTATAGTTTCTCTGTTGTACAGTATCACCTTGTAGCTTTCTCTTTAAAATGATTTAACATAAAAATTAAGTTTGTTTCCCAAGTTAACATATATAGTCACCCAAACAACATGGGTGAATTTGATGAAATCTGAGCCCTGATTCCACCCTATAGTTATATAATACAAAACTAAAAAAAAAAAAATTGAACTAGGGTTAAAAAAAAGGGGGGGTACAGATAGACATGAAACCTTTTCGTCAAAAACCTTGCAATTCAAATCATAAAACTAACTATGGGAAAAGATTTGTGGGTTCCAACAGGACAAAATGTCACCAACTTAATGGCTGAGAAAGAAAAGATACAGCTTTGCATTGAGTAGGATGTACCAGAAAGTGCCAACTGAAAGGTTGACCCATCTGAACATCGAAAGGAAGAAAAGCCTCAGATTGCCATTAACATTGAACCCCTCTGTGGATCCTACATGTAACAACTATTTATAATGAGTCCTAACGAAACTTACCTTCTAGGTGCTACAAAGGTTTTGATATGAGAGACTTTCTGACCTCTTTTATTTTAAAATAAGCCACTGAGTCCAATTAATGCAGCCTGTGCACACGTGGATGTGGGGCCAACCACTAGACAATGGGAAATCTGCCAGGGGCCACACACTCCTAAATAACTCTCTTCCATAGCAACCATCACAACTGCCAATAGCTTTTGATCTTCTTCTGTGGGAAGGACCTCATAACCCCCTTCATCCATGCTGGAATATGCACTGGCTTGATCTTATGTAGGTAAACACAACTGTTGTAAATTTATGAGGGTAACATCATGTCATGTCAAGAAGACAACATTTCACAGGACTTATCCCCATCCTCTGGCTCTTACATCATATCTGGCCTCTCTTCCATTATGTTCCATGAGTGCTATTGTAGAGGAGGTTGATGTAGCTTTCCCATATATAGCTGAGTGCTCCGAGTCACCTAGTCTCAGCATTTTTTAACAATTGTGAATGTTTGCATTAACCATTTCCTTCTGTAAAAAGCAGTAGTTCTGACCAAGGCTGAAAGTACCAGTAATCTATGTATATAAACATAGAATGTTTAGAAGACATGGCCATTTACCCAAACAATAGTAGTAGGTCTCCCACCTGGGGCCCATGACCTCCTCGGCCATGGCCTTTTGACAAAGTTTATAGCACCTGGAATGACTTACATCCTATGGAGCATGAAATCCAATCAGAGAGTTGTTGTTTATCCCCAGTGTCAGTCATGCCACTATTGTCCCAGTGCCCACATCTTGTCTGGCTGGTTGATGTTGTAGCTAGCAGAGAAGAAATTTCCTGGTAAGTTCAAGCTTGCTTTCTCTAGGTTATGCAAGCAAAGGGCTTGAGGTCTTCAATGAAGGAGTCTTAACATTTTGTTATGGGGGGCTACCAAGAGCAATGGCAATAATTGGTGTTGTTTTAGAGTCCCCTTCGGCCTCCAAGACCAACAAGTAACAGGAAGCTATTGAATACTTGGCAGTGAGATTTATTTTTAATAATCCATGTCCTCTGGGAGAATCATCCACCTCCATTCAAACATCTTTGTTTTTTATATTGTGTTTCTTTTAATTATATTATGTAATTTCATGGGGTAATTTATTAGATGTTTATTTTTATTTGATATCTTTAATTTCAGATATATTAGAAAAATAATTAGAATATAAAATCTATGGTTTCATTAATAATATGATCGTGAAATATTTAAATGAAGGAATAAAATTGTTGTAGCCAGGTGTGGTGGTGCATACCTTTAATCCTAGCATGCGGGAGGCAGGGGTAGGTAGATCTCTGTGAGTTCAAGGCCTGCCTGGTCTACATAGTGAGCACCAGTCCAACTGGGATGAAAGGGAGACCCTGTCTCAAAAAGACAAAAAAATTGTAAAATGCCCTGACCTTGATAAGCAAATCACCAAAATTTAGAAAACACTTTTTTGATATTTTTTGAGTCAGGGTCTCCCTGTAGTCCCAGATGACCTGGAGCTCACTCTGTAGACCAGGCTAGCCTTGAACTCAAAGAGATCTGCCTGCCTCTCCGTCCCGAGTGCTGGTATTAGAAAGCACCATTTGAACTGAATAAAACAGTTTAGGTTGTGAGTTAATTGGAAGGTACAAGAAACATGAAGAACACAGGGATAGGAGTGAGGATCAAGCACTAGGGAGGGACTTCAGTCTTTAATCTAGGATTCTTAGAGCATGAAGAAAACATTTATCTGTTCCATGTTCTCTGGAGTTAATGCAGTTAGCTATAACAATGTTACATTATATTTGATTATGTGTGATGAGAGAAATTATTGTCAGGTTATGGTTCCAGATTTGGGGATTTAAGAAGTTTGGAAAGAATTCACCATTAAGAATAAATCTCTATCATATGAATATACACACACATATAGTGTCTATTTGCATGTGATATAAGCACTCGCCCCTGTGTGTATGTGTGTGCAGAGGACAGAGGAGGACTTTGGATGCCCTACTCTGTCACTCTCCACCTTATTCCCTTTCCACAGGTCTTTGCTGAAACTGGAGCTAGGCTGGCAGTCAGCAGAGCAGTGTTCCTCCTGTCTGCTCCACAGTGCTGGACTTACAGGCCCATATATGGCCACATTGGACTGTTTTATGAGGCCTCTGGGGATTTTAACTCAGTCCTTATGCTTGCATAGCAAGCTTTCTTTCTTTTTTTTTTAACATTTTTTTATTGATGCTTTGTGCGTTTCATACATCATTTTCCGATTCAGTTCAGGCATATTTCCCTTTCCCTTCCCCCCCCACCCCCACCCCATCCCAGATCATGTACTCTGCCATATCTGTCCTGCATCTTTCTCTCAGTTTTTTTTTTCCATTTTTTAGCTATAAGTGATAATCCATGAGTACAAGCATCTGTCATGTAAAACCAATTTGCAGGTTGTTGTGCCCAAACCCCCACAGCCCCACCTTCCAGCGGGGGGTGAGGGGTGGTATGTTCAATCAAGTTGATCAAATGAGTGTCCAGACTACATTGCTGTAGTTTCACCATTCACCCCAATCGCAGCATTTACATTCTACCACGCCCCCTCTTCCGCAGATTGTTCCCTAGGCTTAGAAAAGGGGCACAGGTGGATGAGAGGCAAAACAGTCCACTCTCTCTGGAGCTGTTGTCTTGGACTCTGGTCAATTCTGGCTGTTTCCTTTCATGGACTGACAGTTTGTCCAGGAATAACCTTTCGATCCTACTAATGAAGCACAAGCAATTAGATATATAGGTATTTAAACAGCTCTAATAGTTATGGTAGGTTACTTTGGTATAGAAACATATGTTTGGATGGTATGTTAATCCATGAATTACATTTTTTCCTGTTAAATATGACAGGGTCTTACTGTGGCTTATAACATCTCTTAACCTGTTGAGGATGTAATCTTTTGGCATCAGCCATGGGTTATTCCTCCTAGGAGTGAGCCAATAGCCAATTAAATTTGGGATATACAGGCATATGGCTGCCTCTGCTGCACAGTATTTCCAGGCAGGTGAGGTGTAGCTGGTGCTGACGGTGGAGTATACAATGGAGTTCTATGCAGCAATAAAGAGGGATAACATCATGTACTTTGCAGGTAAATGGATGGAGCTAGAAGACATTATGTTAAGTGAAGTAACAAAGTCCCAGAAAAACAAACGACAAATGGTGTCCCTCATATGTGGATGCTAGTACCAATAACCCAGATATAAATATTTGTTGTGAAGAGGGATGCATAGTAAAAGAACAACAACAGAAAGACTGCATCAGAAAACGGACTGAAATGGTGAATTGGGAAGGGGGGAGGGGGGAGAGAGGGACACAGGTGTATATTCGATTAATGCATATTTAATTGACGTGAGTTCAAAAAGTACCCAGTTTTGCCTAGACACTGTCTACAGGATACATGGTGTTTTAGGACTTAGTAAAAGTAAATATGTGTATATTAAACAACATTGGTTTACAGACAGATAAAAACGGTAATGCATCTGAGTTAAGCGGAGATATAAATCGCTGTTGTCCACATTTGTTTTACATAAAATCTGTAGAGCAATAACTTTGGGATTGGCACATACAAATGTTCTCTATAATTTCTCTGTTGTACAGTACTACCTTGTAGCATTCTCTTTAAGATGATTTAACATAAAAATTGTTTGCTTCCCAAGCATGCACTTAAGCAAAATATATCAATACAGGAGCTCTGACATCAGCAATGGATTATTCTACCAGGGAGATGTTGGCCAGGGGATCTAAGGCCCCACAAAAGGTAAAGGCTCCTTGCCTCTAAACTGGGATACCTGCAAGAAGAGAGGCGATAAGGCCCTGCTGCCGAATACCTGACGTTAACATGGGAAAGATGTATTGAGACCACACATGCAAGTGTACAGATGGCCTCTGGAACACCAGAGAGTGTTACCAAAGGCCACTAAACTAATAAAGCAAATACGGGTCTCCTTGAGCATAGCAAGCTTTCTTACTGAGTCCTCTCCCCAGGTCCAATTAATATGTTTTATGGAGGGGAGACTTACTGTCACTCAAACTTGGTATACCCCTTTAATAGTACTTTAGATAAAGGTCTTTATGGCTATTTCATATTCTTGAACACTATAATTTTTAAAACATTTTATTGAGATTTTTGTACATTTCATACAACAGCTCTTGATTAAATTTAGACTCCATCCGTGCTCCCCAGTCCCCCACCACACCTCATGTATTCTGCCTCACATGTTAAGTCCTATCCAGTCAAGCATTTGTACCCAAATGTCCTTCAGTGCAGATTCATCCACAGGAGTCTAGTCAGCATATCTAGAGATCATAAGTAAGGTATACTCTTCTTCACCCAGTAGAAATCAGTGTCTAACCATTCTCAGTTTACGGCCAGCCCACCACCCATTTCTCTCCCTCTACTCTTGGCCTTGTCTGAATTGGTATGAGTTCTGTGCTGAATGCCACCATTTCTCCGAGTTCACACGTGTGAGCTTCCAGTGGTCTAAAAGCCTTTCTTTCCCTATGTTTATGGACCAACCCTGGATTTTATAATCTTTCTGACCCCTAGATGTGTCGCCTAGGACTGGGCATCTCTGAGACATATACTCTGTGACTGACCAGTCGTGGAATTCTGCAGTAGCCTACATCTGTTGCAAAAAAGAAGCCTCTTTGATGAGTGGCGTGTGGTGTGTTTGTCAGATCCCTAGGTGGGCAGATCTTTCTGGACTATTGGGAGTCAGGGAAGATGGGGTGGGGGAACCACCTGAGGAGGCCTTATGCGAGGGTGTTTAGATAGTCTGGGTTAGGAAGCTAGTCCATAAATCTGAGGCAGAGATGAATTGGAGCCCACCTAGGCTCAAGGCTGGCAGAGAACAGCATTATGATTTCTTTTAAAACAAAATTTATTTTATTTGTATTTATGTGTATGCAGAGGTATACAGTGTGCTGTGGAGGCCAAAAGAGGGCAATAAAATCCCCTGGAGCTGGATTTACAGGCAGTTTTGAGCTGCCAGTCTGGATGCTGGGAATTGAGCTTGGGTCTTCTGAAGCAACAAAAAATACTCATCATTGTGCCTTCGCCCCAGTGCCTATGAAGGCCAGAAGAGGGTGTTGAACTCCCTGGGACTGTAGTTCAGTTGTGATCTGCCATATGTGTGCTAGGAACTGGGTCTTATTATTTTTGTATTTATATCCTTATAAGTCAACAAAGTTGGATAATTTAAAAGATAGGACTGAGGTATTTTTCATGAATATTATGCCCAAAGGTTTATTTATTTATTTATTTTTTGTTCTTGTATTGAATGGGAAACTTTGTTCCTATATTTCCTATAAGTTAACTATTTGTATATGAATAAAATTATTATTTCCTATAGGTTTGCTGCTGGAATATGAAGAAAATAATTCTTTTTTCTCAGTCTTCAGTCTCACTGTATTCTTAACTGCCATTGCTTCTCTTGGTTCACATTTTGGCAACAGAGTTTAGCTTGTTCTAGCCTAAATGTTTGGTGCTTCTCCCTGATCTGAAGAGACATGTGTGTTAAACTTCTACTTCCCATTCAATATCATTGAACTCCCCCAAACACTAATTTAGAATAAACCACTAGTAGGGTATAATCAGGGTGAATGCAACTAGATTAATTCACCTATCTGAATGCTTCTTTTCATGACTAGAATTTATTAGGAAAATATTAGGATTTTGTTTGGTTATAGTTGTCAACTTTGAAAAAAAAGAAGTCTGTGATTTTCCTTAATAAAGAATGCTGAACTGTGGTTTCCATTACAAAGATCTTGAAATGCTTAAGGAAATGACTACAGTCTTTAAATTCTTTTAGCTTAAACGGAATTTATGTTTTAATTTAGTTTTTCTGGCTCTATATGAAATTGTTTAACGTGGGTGTTAAAGCCAATGATACGATAAAATGTCACTGATTTCTCATTTCTAATTCTTTTCATTTAACAATGTCCATTGGCTTTCAAATAAGTTGATTTTTAGAAGAGTACATTTAGCTACTTATAGCCCTAATAAAATTATGCTGTTATGAAGGAGAATTGACATTTTAGGTGCTGTCAGACATTTATGTCCTCTTATCTTAGCATCTAGGTGGAGAACTGAATATTTATGTATTGGCAAAACAGACTTAATGAACACAAAATCACCTGCCTTACTCTTTCAATGAATTTCCTGTATTTCTCATGTAAAACCCGCAGAGAAGCTCTGTGCTTAATACTTTGTTTTGCCTCTCTCTTTTCAATCTTGCATTGTCAACATGAGGGACAGAAGAATCCAAGCTAGTGCCCTTGAAAAAATATATAATGAGCTAAGAAACTCAAAGTACCATTTATCGGGAGCTTAAAAGTTAAGATCATTACTATTTATTAAGGAGACAAAGTGTAATTATTTAAATTCTTTATTAATTGTGCACATCTGGAATTAATCCTCCCTGGGACAATTTTTCTTTTCTTCTGAGTCAGGACCCTTGGAAAATCAGCTCCTGTTCATTATCTCATAGTGCCCTAGAGTAGCAGTTGTTAAGTATGGTGAGGATTTGTAATACAGACATTGTCAACCCAAACACCTTGTTTTCTTCTTCTTAGGCTCCAATCCAGAGGGGATTTCTTGCTCACAGACTAGGAACCCAGGCAGGGTGGAAAAGTCCTTCCCAGGGCTTTTCCTCCATCTACTGGGAAGAAGCACTGAATGTAAGATAGGAGGGTAATGACTTCATTGTCAACTTGACTGCATTTATAATCCCTTAGGAGTCTGCAGAACACCTCATGGTATCCATTTCCAGAGAGAAAGTCCTACTCTGAGTGTAGGTGGCACTGTCCCATGAAGTGACACTATTCCATGAGTTGGCACTACTCTGTGAGGTGACACCATACTATAGAATAAAAGGGGAATATAGATAGAGAAGCAGAGCTGAGTGGCAGGAGAATGGCAGGATTCTCCTTTCCCTGCTTCCTGTTTCCATTGACAAGAACAGCTATCCTCTGCCATGATGGACTGAATTGTTTGAAATGGTGAGCTAAAATCCTTCATCCTTTAAGTTTATGTAAAGGATTTTGTCACAGCAATGTACAAGTAACTAATACTGTGGTCAAATGAGAACCACGAGACGCTGAACTGGGTTGTTCATCTGCACCTGCACTTGAAGGGGGGGAATCAGATAAGAGAGAAGAGAGAGAGAGAGAGAGAGAGAGAGAGAGAGAGAGAGAGAGAGAGAGAGAAGTCTACTAGCTCATACATTTCCTTTCTTTACTTTTGAACTCACTGTAGGATGAGTTTGGAGAGTATTCTAGTCAACTATAAAGGGAAGACTCTTGAGAAAACTGTCCTTTTTCTGGGTCTATGCTGATTTTTAAGTATAACAAGCAGTCTTTTGAATTTTGGGGTACTTTCAGAAAATTTTCCTTTCCCTACAATTCTGGTCCTTATTCTTTTGAATATTTTCCAAATATTGACTACTCAAGGCTGTTCCTGTTTCCTCTATTTAAAATGGAAACACACATATCTCTTTGTAAACTTCCTCCAGCTGGCCTTTACAATTCTAAATATTTCTTTCTTATTTACTGTTATCGTCTCACCTCTACTGGGTCCTTCAAGGAAAAGGTTTTTTTTTTTTTTTGTCTTTCTTCTTTCCTGTGATGTTTCTAGTGCCTCCAACAATGCTGGGTAGGTTTGTGCTCAGTAAATATTTGTGAATGGTATCTAAAAATGGTAGCTATTTTCCCAGATATCATCTACTGGTTACCAGGGTAAGATGATAACTTATGCAGTGGGGCAACCTGGAGATCATTATCTTAACCAAGGGATCCAAGTCAGATGTCTCCAACACGGGGACAAAATGGCATCCTGTGCCTTCTAATGTGACACACCAGGAAGGACAAAAAAGCACTCTGTGTTATCTCGCCACAAATGCCTAGAAACATAAGGCAACATCAGATAAATCCGCCTTGAGGAATATTCTACAATACAACCGGCTTGTGTTCTTCAAGAATACTGATATCAGAAAGAAAAGAAAAGCAACGAAAGTTACAGATAAAAACTAACAAAAGAGATACAGCCAACAAAGGTAATGCAGGACTCAAGATTAGAAAAAAATGCTGTGAAGATGGTTATTTGAGCTACTGGAAGAATGTGAATATGGATTATTGTGTATTAGATGTTAGTAGCACATAAATATCAAATTCCTGGATTTTATAAATACACTGTCATTATAGAAGAGAATGCTCTTTTTCTTACCAAGTACCTGTTGAAATATTTAATGATAAAATGTATTATGACCATATCTATATGTATATCTATGCATATAGCTACCTATATATACCCATCCACTCTCATATAGTGGGAAAGTAAGAGGGAGAGAGAGAGAGAGAGAGAAAGAGAGAGAGAGAGAGAGAGAGAGAGAGAGAGAGAGAAAAGAACACATGCTACTGAATGTCACCAATAGAGAAAATTAGTAAAAAGTAAATGTTAATTGTTATTGCAAAAATGTTCTTAGAATTCTGATAATTATAAGAATAATCTCATTCTGGGTGAAGATAAAGGCTTAAAGTCTCCTGGAAAAAGATGTCATGTAGTTTTAACAATTTGTCAGACTACCTTGTAAGAAAGACTGCGGTCCACAACTTGACCAGACTTGCTCTTGCCCTGTCTTTAAATATAAGGACCCAGAAAGACAAACCTGGGGGGAATCACTGGACTTGGGAAGTATGGTACCTCTTTGTTCCTCTTCCCAACATGGGTGCATTAGTAAATCTCCCCTTTCTGCTTTTCATTACTGTCTCTATAATTAGCCTGCTGAGGACTGAGCTTGGCTTATTATGGCTCTCGGGTTCCAGGCTCCAACTCTAAGAGCTCAGGAAATATTGCTGCAGAGAGCTTGCTATGACATTGTCTACATCTCCTCTTACTGGTAGCTGGTGTCTACTTTGAGCTTCTCTTACCTTGGAGTTCGCAGTACAACCTGTATGCTTTCTAGCTACAAACTCAGTGGCCATATGGGCTGCCTCTCCAATTTTCTGTGCTCTTCTAACCAGGAAAACATACCACAGCTCAGCCTTGCTCTGAAGCAAACTTTAGGGGCCCAGAACCTTGCAATGTGCATAAGACTTAAGAGTTCACTGCCTATGAGATGTCTATAGAGAATACAACAAATTATATCCAGTCATGAATGGCCAGGGACATAATGATATGGCTGGTCATGGATCAAAGCCCTTCATTTCAAAAACCTTGTGTCATACATGATATGTTATGCTCATTCGAGCAAAGTCACCAGAGACTCATGAAGGCATTTCATGTTAGACATAGAAGAAGCCGAATTCACTTTAGAGAAAACAAATAACTAGAGCAAAACTGGGGAAGGACCAGCCAGCTATGAATGAAAAGCTCTAGCCTCTCCTTTTTCATTATGTGACTGCTGTGTGGACACGCTCATTGCCGGGATCCCAGAGGTGACAGTTGGAGGAACAGGGACTGTGAACTGAGACTCCATCCAGAATGGTCTCCTGTCTTACTTTCTCTTCCTGTTGTGACAAAATGCTTTGACAAAGCACAACTTAAGGGAGAAAAACTTTATTTCAGCTTATAGTTCATGCTGCTGCATCGTGATGGGGAATCAGGTGGCAGGAGCTTGAACCAGGACGTCAAACCAAATCCAACGTCAGAAAAGAGACTTTTCTGCTTGCTGCTGTTCAGCTCTCTTTCTTCATGTGTAATGTCCAGGATCTCACCTAGAAAATGGTGCCACCCTCAGTAGGAAGTCCCTGCACCTCAGTCAAAGCAACCATGCTAATCCCCACAGGCATACTGGTTCCCCCTCCCAGTGACATCAGACCCTGTCAAGTTGACAGTCAACAGTAACCATCATATCTCTCCAAATCCACTTATGATGACTTTGTTTTAGAGAAGGATACTGGAGGGTATTTGTATAGATGTTATTGCTGACATAGAAAGGGGCCTTGGTTTGCCCACAGCAGGAGCTCTGGACCCAGGCTGAGATGAGCTCTTGTAGCTGCTGGTGCTGCTGCTGTCCTGCCAATGACTGCCCTCCTCTGAAGGGTAGATGAAAGGCTAGCCCTCCTTGAAGTGCTTTATGAATTTGCCCTCAGAGAAACAAAACAACTTGTAAGAGGAGCATTATCTCTCCTATTTTACAAATGAAGAAACTGAGAATTAGAAACCACTAATCTCTTCCAGGGTACAAGAGCACTTCACTCCAGCTTTGACTAATTCACATCTGTTGTGAGTACTATCTCAAATATACACAAATATAGCTGGATGTGGTGGTGCATACCTTCAATCTCATACATGTAAAGACTACAGAGGCAAAGTCAGGCAGATATCTGTTAGATCAAAGCTAGCCTGATCTACACAGTGAGTTCCAGGCCAGCTGAGGCTACAGGGAGATCTTGTCTGAAATGCGCACGTGCTTGCGCGTACACACACGCATGGGCAGTGAGTAAAGGACTTGCCTTCAAGAATGAGGACCTGAGCTCGACCTCCCGAACCCATGTTTAAATAAAGAGGTGAATGTTCACACTAACATTCACACCTGTAACATCAGTTCTGGAAAGGAAGAGACAGGCCCATCTCAAAGGTTCACTAACCAGCCAGTCTTGCCTGCTTGCAAGTTCAGGGCCAATGAGAAGTCATGTTTCAAAAAAAAGAAAGGTGGACAGTGTTTGAGTACTGACCCCAGATGTCGACCACTGTGCCTTCACATGCATGTATACACTTGTGTGTCTACCTGTATGTACACTGACACGTACATACAGTGAAGTGTGCACAAGTAGATCTGATAAGAGATGGAAGGAGGAGCCCCCCTGGAGGGAGCTGGGGGGAGGAGGTTCCAAGGCACACATGTTGGAAAACAGGTATCACCATGGAGCATGTTTCAAATCTAGAACTCATGATCCATGGAGATATAGAGAATCTAATACTTTTCAAAGCACCCCAGGTTACTCTGGTGTCTTAATTGCTTTAGGAAATTAGTAAGATTTAACCTGAACCACTAATGGAATTGTTTATTCTAACAAAACATGTGCATTCTAATTTATTTTGTGGAGTTCTACTGTTGGGAACCATTCTCTAAAGAGGTTTGAGATCTAATTAAACACATGTTGCCCATAAGCATCTGTCTTACTCCATTTTACGACAAGGTTGATATTTAGAAGCAAGATGGACATAGCACGCACTTCCAGTTTGTTAGCTGGTTATGAATGTGCGAGAGGCTCATGTCATCTGTGCTGAACATTAACATGCAGGAGAGCCTAGAATGAAATGATTTTTTTCCACAGAAGAAAGCAGAGAGCTTTCTTCTGTGGAAAAGAATGATTAGCTCTTATTGAAAACCTCTGGAAATTTCTTGGCTATTCTTTAAAAATGGGTTATTAAAGTTCTACACATTTGAGGATATCCAACTGTTTAAGGGAAAGTTTAGTAGTTTCTCAGTTTGGGCTCTATTTTATTTTTCTTCTTGGCACATGGTACTGGTTTTTATTAGCAGAAGGTAGGTGTCACATCCTCTCTCTCTCTTTCTCTCTGTCTTTCTGTGTTGGTATGATTCTATTCATCTGTGTGCATATTCACACATATGTGGGAGGTTACAGGATAACCATTTGTACTGTTTCTCTTGTTTTGATACACCTCTTTTTTTGAGACAGAGTCTCTCACTGGACTGAAACTCCCAAGTAGAGTAGGCTGGCTGGCCAGTGAGCCATAGGGATCTACTACCTATCTCTGCCTCACTCTCTCTTGGATTTCAGTGCTACCACTCTTGGCTTCTTTTTAATGTATGTTTCTTACCTAACTTTTTTGTATTTCATATAATAGATCTTAAAAAAGAATTACACCCCCTATTCCCTCTGCACTCCAGAGAGCCTCCCTACTGAGTTCATACATTCTGTCATGTATGTTAAGGCCTGTCTAGTCAAGCATTTGTACACAGATGTCCCTTGGCCCAGGTTAATCCACTAGTCTAGTCAGCATATCTACATTAACTGCCTTGAAGCTCTATTCACTCCCATCCCACAGTAATCAGCTGCCAATAGTCCCTCAGCTAAGGTTAGGAACTGCTACCCATTTTTCCAGTTCTATTTTGGGCTTTTGCCTGACTGAATCAACATGGGTCTTTATATGCTGTCACTATACTGCACGTTTATATGAACAAGTACTCAGAGGCTTGAAAGCGTTTTTCCTTCTGTCATGCACCAAGTCCGACTCTCACAATCTTTCTGCCCGCCTCTTCCACAATGGTCCCTGAGCCATGGATGGGTGAGGTTAAATATAGGAGTCCTATCTAAGGATACATGGGCTTTAGGGAATGAACTCAGTTTCTCATACTCACAAGGTAAGTTCTTTTTTTTTAATTTATTTATTATTTTTTAAGGGATTCTACAATACAATGACACAGTTGTTTGCAGATAGCATTGATGTCACTCATTATGTCATACAATCAGGTAATTGGTGCATTTTGCAAGTATCTATGTCCAAATTTTGAACAACCCAAGGTTCCCATAGACCAGTTGGAGAAGCTTGTATGCACAGACATGTTGATCAATCAGGAGTCCAGACTATATCCCTGTAGTCTCATGATTCACCCCTATCTCTCCACAGCCCTTACAATCTACCACGCCTCCTCTTCCGCAGTTTGTTCCCTGGACTTTGGGAAAGGGGCACAAGTGAGTGAGAAGAAAACAGTCTAAATTACTTTCTCCTATCTCTTGCTTTTAAAGACATCCTTGAAAACATAAGCCTGTTTCCTTAAAAGCACTAGGTAGCCTTTCCTCCAGGTATTTTTGCTTTGAAATCTTGTGTGTCTTTTGGTAGTAACCACTAAAATATTATTTTTTTAAAATTTGAAAGGATGTATAATTGCATACCTGCTTCTTTATATTGGAAAACATAGCTTAACTTTAAGTTTCCTCTTTATTCTCCACAAAGATCTTGAAGCAATTTATTAGCTGAGTAACACTTTCTTTTCCAAAGTTCATGCTTATCATCTTCCTGTGCTTTTTCTTCCTTTCCTCAGGTTTAGAATTTATTATTGTGCAGTTTCTTCTAATAGATGCATTCCAAGCATATTCTTCTATAATTGTTTTCTTTTACTGCCCCTCTCCTGCCCCTCCTCTTCCCCATCTCCTTGCCTACACCCCTGCTTAAACTTTTATACCCCTTCCACTTTCATATCACGTCTTCTGTTTTTCTCAAGGCCCCAAGCCTCCCTTTCTTTCCCTTTTCATGGGTTGCCTTCTAGTTTTCTGGCCTCTACCCATACTCACACCTGTATATATAGTCACATATAAAACTGTGAAGCTAAGATACACATATGAGAGAGAACGTGCAATATTGTCTTTCTGAGCCTGGGTTTCCTCACTTAATCTAATATTTTCCCATTTCTATTCATTTTCTTTCAAATTTCATAATTTCATTGTTTCTGTATGGCTGGATGGAATTTCATTGTGTATAGACTGCATTTTCGTTTTCCATTCATCTGTTGATGGACATCTAGGCTGCTTCCATTTCCTTGCTATTGTGGATCTTAACTAAATTACCAAAACCCATCTGGGCTGGTTGCTTCTTTCACATTTTTCCTACTGGTATTAGGAAATTGACCAAGACATGGAAGGAAATAGGTCTGCTGGATTCTGGCCCATTGCCTGGATTTTCTGGAAGATTTTATTTTAATTTGTTCCTCCCTTAAACATGATGACCATTCCCGATAAAAATAATGGTAACATGTACTAAGGCTCTCCTGTGACTCACTCTTTGTACTAAATATTTTGTAGCTATTATCTCTTATACCCTCAACTCTGAGCAGTTTGATAAGTGCAGCTTCTACTTATCAAAATTTAATACATGGGGAAACCTAGGTACAAATAAATTAAGACACTCTCCCAACAATACAAGGCAGTAAGTATGAACAGTGTACCCAAGACTCGAATGTTCATAGCTACATTAAACATATGTTCTTTCTATTCTGCTTTATTTTTTAAATAATTTAAATGTTATTGTCCTTGAATCTTATATATACATATATCATATATATACATATATCATATATATACATATATGTATATATATGATATATGTACATATATGTATATATATGATATATGTATATATATGATATATGTATATATATGATATATGTATGTATATATATGATATATATATGTATATATATGTGATATATATGTATATATGCACATATATGTGACATATATGTATATATATGTGATATATATGTACATATGCACACATATATGTGTGATATATATGTACATATATGTGATATATATGTATATATGCACATATATATATACATATACATATATGATATATATATATGCACCTTCTGATCATTTAATACTATAAGATTGAGATGCTATTTTTGTTCATGTCTACAAGACGATTTCTCTTAGGTTGGCTTGGAAACTCAATTTTGACCCATCTAATCCATAAATCCCAAAACCATCTCTTTTAAAAAGTCTGTTCCTGGAATGTTGACAAATCATCCTGTAAAGCCAGGCTTCTATATTTTGAATATACCAAATATAATCAGTGTTTGACTGATTAAATATGTTACTTGCAAAATATCCAGTTGGGTCTGCAAGGTCTGATACATGGCCCGCTGTCCTGGTTCCGATAACTGAGGGTGGCTGTGGAAACTTTTAATACATGGAATGTCTTCTCTTTGTTGATAGATGTTTCGGTAAAAAATGGATAAGGTGATGAGATCAGAATCAACTGTGTTTCTTATGCAGAACCAGCACTGGAGATGCATGCTAAGTCCCCAGCTCTGCATCTCATTAACTCCCCTAGCAGTTGGAGATCTGCATACTGAGTCAGAGAATATTTCACTACTGTATTTTTCTAAGGGAGGCTTTATATTTGCTAAAGAACTGACAAGATATGTGTCTCTATAACTCACCTAGTTTCACATTATGATCAATATGAAAGATTGCCTCTGATTACCTGGGGAAGCCATGAAACTGTTAAGAAATATTAGGTTTCTGATTTATTTTCTGATTGACCGAATCTTGTGGAATATAGGAACAAGTACCCCGAAGAACATTTTAAACTGGTTTCTTCCTACTCAGCTCTTTTCTTAACAATCTTTTCCCAGTGTGGAAACTTTAATGCTTCCAATCACTTAAAAGAAAGGGAGAAGAAACCTGCTTTCATTTACAAAGGCTGAAAATAAAGAAAAATAAGGTATTTTCTTTTGCTATTATAAGAGATCACCACATATTTAATGGCTTGAGATAATTTGTATTATTGTCTAGTCATCTTTTAGTTACTATAACACACTAAAAATGATCATAAGCTTCAGAAGAGGGAAGGTTTATTTGAGCTCATAGCTTCCAAGATTCCATTCCATGCTCATGTAGACTTACTGCTTTGGGTTTGTGGTGAGCCAACACAGCATGGCAGTTTCTCCTGGTGGGGGAGAAGCTTGCTTTCCTCAGGGCTGCTGAGAAGTAAAGGCAGAGACCCAGGAAGGGGCCTTTTAAGAGCATTCCCTAGGTAGCCTAAGACCTCTTACTAGTTTCTGTTTCTTAAAGGTGCCAGCAGTACTGGGTTGGGGACCAGGATTTTAACCCAGGAGCCTTTGGGAAACATTCTACTCCAATTTGTGTTCCAATCTTCAGGTTTGTGGTAGCCATGGCTCTCACTCACTAGTCTAAAGTTAAGGTATTGGCCAATCTGTGCTTCTACAGGCTTCTTCCAGAGAACCTCTTTCCTGTTCTTTTCCATGCCTGGTCCCACGTGGGATGGCCACTGACATTTTCACAGGTCCTGAGGATTAGAAAATGTGGGCATCAGTTTCCCGAGGGGATCATTTGCCTAAAACAGGTTCCACAATTCCATAATACAAAATGAAAATGAATTGTTTTCCTAAGAGCTGGTCTCATCCTTTTCATTATGAAATCAGACTCTGAAGTAGATTTCCTGAAATGTAAAATAGTTCATGATAATTTAATTGGATTCTAATGACGTGGATTTCAAAAAATGGTAGATTTGAAATGAGGAGTCTCTCATTTAAACCTCTTTAGTAGCTCCTTTTTGGTGTGTGTGTATGTGTGTGTGTGTGCCAGTGTACCCACCTGTGTGTGTGTGTGTGTGTGTGTGTGTGTGTGTGTGTGCTGGAGAGGAATTCATTGGGTATCGGGCTCTATCACTCTCCATTTTATTTCCTTGAGACAGTCTGAGCTAAGCTGATGTCCACTGAGCCCCAGACATCCTACTGTCCCTGCTGCCTCATAGGTGGAGCTATTGGCAGGGGCAGCCATGCCTAGTTTTTTTTTAATGTAGGTGCTGGGGATTCAAACTCAGGTCCTCCTGCTTTTGCAGAAAGCTCTCTGACCCCCTGACCCACCCAGACTAAGAATTAGCATTAGCAGAATTTATCATCTTCTCTGGTATGACCTTGTTTTGCTCATTTGTTAAACATCCCCCCAAAAGTGTAAGTACCTTGCAGGAGGTAAGTCTAAATTCTCCCTTCTCCTAGAAAGAGACTTGCTCAATGTTGAATCCGGGCTTTCTTTTCCTCTGTTGACTTTTGTTAAAGAGTTCTTTGTACACTGACTGGATGGTCAAAGGAACCCCAAGCACAGGCTCTGATCCTGTCCTTCATCCCAGTCTGCTTGTTTCTCCCTCCCCTAGCCACACTACACTATCTCACATCGTCTGGAAGATGTTGGGGAGCCAAAAGGAAAAAAAAATCTGCCGTTAAATTCTTAAGTTGTAATTCCTGGTAAAGAGTATTTGTTGACATCCAGAAAGTCACTAAAAGCATTGAATAAATAGGTGATGGAATTAGAGATGGAGCCAGTGAACAGGAGAGGGATTTCTTTACTGTAAGTCTTTCCTGTAGTCCCTGAGGCACACTTTTCCACCTCTTTCTACATAGTGGATGGAAGATGCCCAAACTTCCTGTGGGTGGTGATGGAAAAACAATAATATCTGCCTTATTTCAGGAATACCTTTTAGTGTAGAACTTAACTTTGGGTTGGTGGCGATTAGTAGATGAAATTACACATGTATGGCAGCAAGATGGCTCAGCTGGTAAGGGTGCTTGACTGATGATCAGAGTTCCATCTCTGGAACCCATGTGGTGGAAGGAGAGAGCCGACCCCTGAAAGCTGTGCTCTGACCTTCACACACATGATGTGGCACGCATCCCCTCCGCAAATAAGCAGGTATTTAAAATTATATATTTATGTCCCTATCTATTTGAAGTTACAGTTTTTAACTTTTCTTATCAAAGGGTGTATTACTTTTCTTGTTCCTGTGACAGAAAGCAATGGTAGGACAGTCACTGTCCCTGGGGCAATGGTAGTACAGTCACTGTCCCTTGGGCAATGGTAGGACAGTCACTGTCCCTGGGGCAGTGGTAGGACAGGCACTGTCCCTGGGGCAATGGTAGGACAGTCACTGTCCCTGGGGCAAGGGTAGGACAGTCACTGTCCGTGGGGCAGTGGTAGGACAGGCACTGCCCCTGGGGCAGTGGTAGGACAGGCACTGTCCCTGGGGCAGTGGTAGGACAGGCACTGTCCCTGGGGCAGTGGTAAGACAGTCACTATCCCTGGGGCAATGGTAGGACAGTCACTGTCCCTGGGGCAATGGTAGGACAGTCACTGTCCCTGGACTAATGGTAGGACAGTCACTGTCCCTGGACTAATAGTAGGACAGGCACTGTCCCTGGGACAATGGTAGGACAGGCACTGTCCCTGGGGCAATGGTGGGACAGGCGCTGTCCCTGGGGCAGTGGTGGGACAGGCGCTGTCCCTGGGGCAGTGGTGGGACAGGCACTGTCCCTGGGGCAGTGGTGGGACAGGTGCTGTCCCTGGGGCAATGGTGGGACAGGCGCTGTCCCTGGGGCAGTGGTAGGACAGGCGCTGTCCCTGGGGCAGTGGTAGGACAGGCACTGTCCCTGGGGCAGTGGTAGGACAGGCGCTGTCCCTGGGGCAGTGGTGGGACAGGCGCTGTCCCTGGGGCAATGGTGGGACAGTCACTGTCCCTGGAGCAGTGGTAAGACAGGCACTGTCCCTGGGGCAGTGGTGGGACAGGCGCTGTCCCTGGGGCAGTGGTGGGACAGGCGCTGTCCCTGGGGCAGTGGTAGGACAGGCGCTGTCCCTGGGGCAGTGGTAGGACAGGCGCTGTCCCTGGGGCAGTGGTAGGACAGGCGCTGTCCCTGGGGCAGTGGTAGGACAGTCGCTGTCCCTGGGGCAATGGTAGGACAGGCACTGTCCCTGGGGCAATGGTGGGACAGGCACTGTCCCTGGGGCATTGGTGGGACAGGCACTGTCCCTGGGACAATGGTGGGACAGGCACTGTCCCTGGGGCAATGGTGGGACAGGCACTGTCCCTGGGGCGTTGGTAGGACAGTCACTGTCCCTGGGGCAATGGTAGGACAGGCACTGTCCCTGGGGCAACGGTAGGACAGGCACTGTCCCTGGGGCAACGGTAGGACAGGCACTGTCCCTGGGGCAATGGTAAGACAGTCACTGTCCCTGGACTAATGGTAGGACAGTCACTGTCCCTAGGGCAATGGTAGGACAGGCACTGTCCCTGGGGCAATGGTAGGACAGGCACTGTCCCTGGGGCAATGGTAGGACAGGCACTGTCCCTGGGGCAATGGTAGGACAGTCAATGTCCCTGAGGCAATGGTGGGACAGTCACTGTCCCTGAGGCAATGGTGAGACAGGCACTGTTCCCAGTTATGTTGGATTCAGGCTTTCTCAGGACTTCTGACCTTGGGTTTCTTTGGGTGTGGGCATCCATAAGAGGCAGATGAATAACATATTCCTGAATTCTTTGGAACAGTAAACAATAATCATGTGTAGTCTGGGGAGCAAGCAGAGAGAGAGACTTAAGCTCAGTTGTCTAGGGCCAGAGCAACAACTGATCTATATACCCTGAATGAAAGCAACATCTTATTTGAGGGCAGAATAACTCAGTGTCCACGTGATGGCCTGACTCTGTGGTCACAGATGTTTTACTCTTTTGTAGAAGCTGACAGTGGGGTGACGAGTGTCTAGAAGTGCTTCCTCACCTCTGGTACTGTAGTGTGTTGTGGGAGACTCCCTTTGGGTCCAGGTATAGTTTGATACTAAATAAAAATGCTGTTTCTCAAAAGAATGATTACAGAGAGTTACACTGAAGGTAGAGAGTAGGGGAAGAAGGATGGGAGAGCGTTGACAAGGAGAGGAGAGATGAAGGAAGGAAAGACACTGATGAAAGAATGAGAATGGTTGGAGGGAGGCAGGGGAAGAGAGAAAGAAGACACAAGGAAAGGAGGAGAAGAGAGAAGAGGGAAGGACAAAGGGAGAGAAGCAGAGACAGAGGGATTGAGAGATAAGTGATGGAAGGATGGGGAGGGGGACAGACAGAGAAGAAGAGGGGGAGGGAAGGAGAGATGGAAAAGAGGGAGGGAGAGAGGAATGTGGGTAATGAGAGATGGAATAGAAGGAGGTAGAAAAGGGAGGCAGTGAGGGAAGTAGAGAAGGAAGAAAATCGAGAGAAGGAGGGAGGTAGAAAGAGGAGGGGAGAGAACAAGGAAGGAGAGGAGGAGAGAAGAGCGAGAGAAGTAGTGAGGTAGAAAGAGGAGGGGAGAGAAGAAGGAAGGAGAGGAGGAGAGAAGAGCGAGAGAAGTAGTGAGGTAGAAAGAGGAGGGGAGAGAAGAAGGAAGGAGAGGAGGAGAGAAGAGCAAGAGAAGGAGGGAGGTAGAAAGAGGAGGGGAGAGAAGAAGGAAGGAGAGGAGGAGAGAAGAGCGAGAGAAGTAGTGAGGTAGAAAGAGGAGGGGAGAGAAGAAGGAAGGAGAGGAGGAGAGAAGAGCGAGAGAAGGAGTGAGGTAGAAAGAGGAGGGGAGAGAAGAAGGAAGGAGAGGAGGAGAGAAGAGCGAGAGAAGTAGTGAGGTAGAAAGAGGAGGGGAGAGAAGAAGGAAGGAGAGGAGGAGAGAAGAGCGAGAGAAGGAGGGAGGTAGAAAGAGGAGGGGAGAGAAGAAGGAAGGAGAGGAGGAGAGAAGAGCGAGAGAAGGAGTGAGGTAGAAAGAGGAGGGGAGAGAAGAAGGAAGGAGAGGAGGAGAGAAGAGCGAGAGAAGTAGTGAGGTAGAAAGAGGAGGGGAGAGAAGAAGGAAGGAGAGGAGGAGAGAAGAGCGAGAGAAGGAGGGAGGTAGAAAGAGGAGGGGAGAGAAGAAGGAAGGAGAGGAGGAGAGAAGAGCGAGAGAAGGAGTGAGGTAGAAAGAGGAGGGGAGAGAAGAAGGAAGGAGAGGAGGAGAGAAGAGCGAGAGAAGTAGTGAGGTAGAAAGAGGAGGGGAGAGAAGAAGGAAGGAGAGGAGGAGAGAAGAGCGAGAGAAGGAGTGAGGTAGAAAGAGGAGGGGAGAGAAGAAGGAAGGAGAGGAGGAGAGAAGAGCGAGAGAAGTAGTGAGGTAGAAAGAGGAGGGGAGAGAAGAAGGAAGGAGAGGAGGAGAGAAGAGCGAGAGAAGGAGTGAGGTAGAAAGAGGAGGGGAGAGAAGAAGGAAGGAGAGGAGGAGAGAAGAGCGAGAGAAGTAGTGAGGTAGAAAGAGGAGGGGAGAGAAGAAGGAAGGAGAGGAGGAGAGAAGAGCGAGAGAAGGAGTGAGGTAGAAAGAGGAGGGGAGAGAAGAAGGAAGGAGAGGAGGAGAGAAGAGCGAGAGAAGTAGTGAGGTAGAAAGAGGAGGGGAGAGAAGAAGGAAGGAGAGGAGGAGAGAAGAGCGAGAGAAGGAGGGAGGTAGAAAGAGGAGGGGAGAGAAGAAGGAAGGAGAGGAGGAGAGAAGAGCGAGAGAAGGAGGGAGGTAGAAAGAGGAGGGGAGAGAAGAAGGAAGGAGAGGAGGAGAGAAGAGCGAGAGAAGTAGTGAGGTAGAAAGAGGAGGGGAGAGAAGAAGGAAGGAGAGGAGGAGAGAAGAGCGAGAGAAGGAGGGAGGTAGAAAGAGGAGGGGAGAGAAGAAGGAAGGAGAGGAGGAGAGAAGAGCGAGAGAAGGAGTGAGGTAGAAAGAGGAGGGGAGAGAAGAAGGAAGGAGAGGAGGAGAGAAGAGCGAGAGAAGTAGTGAGGTAGAAAGAGGAGGGGAGAGAAGAAGGAAGGAGAGGAGGAGAGAAGAGCGAGAGAAGGAGGGAGGTAGAAAGAGGAGGGGAGAGAAGAAGGAAGGAGAGGAGGAGAGAAGAGCGAGAGAAGGAGGGAGGTAGAAAGAGGAGGGGAGAGAAGAAGGAAGGAGAGGAGGAGAGAAGAGCGAGAGAAGTAGTGAGGTAGAAAGAGGAGGGGAGAGAAGAAGGAAGGAGAGGAGGAGAGAAGAGCAAGGTAAAAGAAGCACTTTGCTTTTACGTAGTAAATGTGTGTGTGTGAATTATGTGTATGCATGTGCATGTGTGTGTGCATGTGTGTGAATGATGTGTGTGCATGTGTGAATGATTTGTATGTGTGTGTGCATGTGTGTGAATATGTGTGCGCATGTATGTGAATGACGTGTATGTGTGTGTGTTTGTCTGTGTCTGTGTTCAATTTATGAGTGGTGTACCCAGGGATATAATGAGCTACAAATGTACTAACAGGAGGGACTGGCACGCTTATCTCCCTTCTCTTCATTTAACTCTAGGTCTTCAGTCCTCTCTTATCTGTTGCCTGATGTTTCCTTCCATTTCAAATTACTGAGGTCTCCAAAGGCTTTCATGCCATCTTGAAGTATACCTCTCTCCTTAGTTAACCTTTTGAGGACATTTATCCTTGTCCTGTCCTCTGAATAGCATTTTCTGTGCTACCTCTCCTTTCATGGCAAGATCATTCACTGTTATGCAGACCAGAATCAAGAAACTCTCAGCCCACTGCATATTCCCTCTGTCCCTGTGCATTGTATCTGCAGGTCACATGTGGTTATCTTTTCTCCTACATCTTTATAGTCACTTTCTTCCTCCAGCATGCCATTTCTTGCCTGGTATATGAGGTCATCACTGAAGCACCTCCCTTAACCACTTTATCTTGCTCTCTTTTCTTCATACAGTGGCCAGATATGGCCGTGAGAAGGGGCTATTAATTCTCAGTGGCAACATGGCCTACATGCTTTTGCAGTGGATGTAGAGTATGCACTGGAAACACACTGTGTCAGGAGTGTGTCCAACGCACACCATCCGCTATTCCAACCTCATGGTGTTCTCCTTTTCCAAGACTACTGTATCACTTGAGTGTGAGTCTACTTGTATTTTCTTAATGTATCTTAGTGTTATCAGTAGGTAGTTAGGTTCTGTAAATAGGGACTGTAAGTTCTGTGAGGACAAGGAGGATAGGCTATACAAATCCCTCCAGCATTCCTAGAATGCATCTGAGTACACAGGAGGCTGTGATCAGATCCCCTTTGCATGTAGAATAAGCCATGATGTTTTACACATGGCCCCTCTTTTTGGCTTTCCTCTCTAGCTGCCTGAAACATGGAACTGGTTGATACAGATGAGAAATGGAGGGAGAAAGCCTTCTTCGTACCCAGGAAGTAGGAGCGTATGCTGCTTATGAGAGCAGAGGTTTTAACCCCTTACCTTGCAGATCGGGAAACAGATATGATAGCCCTACAGGAGGCAGGTGTACAGCACCTTGTATCAGGTTGCGCAACTAATTAGAAAGCCAGCTGTGACCAGAACAAGTGTCCCCTGACTCTCAGCCCCATTGTTCTTTATTGGGTTCTCTCATTTAAATTTAGAGAAGAAAGATGAACTGCTCATTAATATGAAGAGATGCACATGCTGGGAATTGGAATTAATAGGGACAGGGAAAGCCAGGAAGGTCCTGGGGGAGGTGTGTGTGTGTGTGTGTGTGTGTGTGTGTGTGTCTGTGTGTGCGTGTGTAGCAAGGAGGAGCATGGATGGTTTATGTATTCCACTCAAACCATTTTCAACAATTTACTTTTGTTTGAATCATATACATCATTTACATTTACTTATAGTTTACTGTCATAATTGTTATTCATTTAATAATTATATATTAAGGGGCTGGAGAGATAGCCTAGTGGTTAAGAGCACCGACTGCTCTTGCAGAGGACCCGGGTTCGATCCCCAGCACCCACGTGGCAGCTAAGAACCATCTGTAACTCCAATTCCAGGAGAAATCCAGTTCCGGGGGAATCTGAGACCCTCTTCTGACCTCCATGGCATTGCACGACACGGGTGCACAAACCTCCATGCAGACAGTACATTCATACAAAATAAATTTAAAAAATTAAAAAATAAATTTAAAAAATTAAAAAATAATTATATATTAAAATCCCCTTTCCTCTTCCCTTACTGTATCCTTCTAATACTTTTTTTCTTATAGAAGCTCTGGCGTGTGACACTGACAAGTAGAGATGGGTCTATACTTGTGAGCAGTTGTGCGGCCACTTTGTTCTTATTTCTGCATGAAAGATGTCTTGCTGCCCTTCTATTTTTCTTTTAGGCACCAGATGTCATTTTCTTTGTGTATGCATGTGCATCGCAACACACACACACACACACACACACACACACACCTGAACAGGCACAAAGACTGAGCTGCCGTGAAATAGTCTGACATATGGTACCCAGAAAGCCAGAGTCTCAATAGCAGATCTGTAATCAAGGGTGCAGATGTTTGGCATTTGACAAATGAGATTTTTTTATGTAAAATGTTTTTTGTCCCTTAACTTAAAAGATGGAAAATTAGCTGCATAACACAATGAACTGTTCTTCCACTGAGAAGGAATAAAATGAGAAATAAAACCAAACAAATAACTTAGGCCCCCAGCGGTCTTCTGAATATGCTTTTCCAAGTGCTCAAATTTCACTTTCATTGCATCTTGGGGGTCCTTTATTCTGCCTTCAATATTCACCTTAAATAGATAATGCATTAAAATGTTCTGAGATTTGTTAATCTTAAGGTATTTGGGAATAGAGTTTCAATAGAATATTGTAATACTTTTCTTTTTCCATGATGAATTTTGTTATAAATGCAAAACTTTTTCTTAACATCTTTTCAATCTTTTCAGTTCCCTTTTCTCAGTCTTTGTCTTTACTTTTCCCTTCTAAGCACCTTCATTTAAATGTTTTAAGTGGATAATAGCTTATTTTTAAGAAAATGTTTAATCATTTCTACTATTTTCATTCAGTTCAGTTCTATGGACAATTTGTTGCTTAGTTCAGCCCTGGTCCCAAATGCTCCTTATTTAATGGAATTATTTCCTTATTCTTATTGACTGTTAAATCCCTTGACACAAGGAATGGGATCTTATGGTAAATCATCCATAAATATCCCTTGATAACTTTTATATTATTTTTAAGAAAAAAGGAAAGAATCACATCACATGGCAGAAAATTATATAGATGAAACAATGATAAATATATAAACATTATCAACTGGCAATTGCTATAAGCGAAATTATTTGGCACTTCATTTCTCAATCTGCTGGAAGTGAGCCAAGTTTTTATAGCTTGCTTTTCTTGGGCAGTGCTCAGAGATTTGAAGGCTGTGGGATATTGTCTCTTAGTGGATTGTATTTCATTTCCTTTTCATCAGGGACAACTCATAATTATATACCTATTAGTATTTTTGCATTAGAAGAAATAAGAATGACTAAAAGCCTGAAAATAATATACAAATTAATATTTATTTACATGATCTTTTTCTTCAGTGTTTATTTCCTCCTTCCACCCACCTAATCTTAAGGAAGGAAGATGTATACAGTCTCAAATTTTGAACGAGGAAACTACAATAATAATTGATCAGGCAAAGCTGCATAATTGTTGAATAGCACAGCTTTGGCTCCAATGCTGTCGTCTGATTTGGGTCCCTTTGGGATTCCCACTACACCTGTGTTCTTGGTCGAATAAATAATATCTCAGTAGATACTGCTGTGTTTGAAGTTCTGTATAAAGAGATGCTCAAAGTACATGATAATGACATTTCTACGTGATAAAGAAGTAAGTTCATATATCTAAGTAGCTCAGACATCACCAGAGAGATAAGAATATCTGCTACTGGTAAATGTGCCAAAGGCTAGGATATCAAATAGAAATGCCCAGGCATTAGTGTCAAATGGTTTTAGAATTCACCAAATGTGAACTCTGGGTATGTATTCCATGGTCTTGGCAAATAACCTCAGATGTGCAATTGTCATCTTGGGTCCCAGCCCAAGTATCTACAAGGCTTATCCTTCCTCCAAGCCCAGATCCTTGCTTTTTCCAGGCCTTTTCTCTGTTGTTCAGGATACTGGGATCTCTCCTTTCTAGAAACTTCCATAGTAGCTATATGTCCTCATTTAGCACAAAATTTAGCTTAATTTTCTTTTGAACACTCTCTCTTCTCAACTAGATTTAAGATTCTTTGTACATGGAATAATGTTTCATCTTCTTTACCTTTCTACTTAGTTTAACTACATTTGCCTACAATCGATAGCGGTTAAAGTGCATACTCATTAGGATTTTAAAGAGAGAAACATGAGGGCTGGAGAGATAGCCTAGCGGTTAAGAGCACCGACTGGTCCTGCAGAGGAGCCGGGTTCGATCCCCAGCACCCACATGGCAGCTGAGAACCGTCTGTAACTCCAATTCCAGAAGAACTCCAGTTCCAGGGGAATCCGAGACCGTCTTCTGACCTCTGCGGCATTGCACGACACGGGTGCACAAACCTACATGCAGACAGTACAATCATACACATACAAAAATAAACAAATAAAAAATTAATAAAAAGAAACATGAGACTAACATAATAATGAATAGACCCTACAACTGACAGTAAACAAATTATAGAGATGTCTATACAACCATAGAGATGTGGAGACAGAGTGCTCAATTCATTATTAGGAATCTGCTTGCACAATTTTGTTGAATGAGAAACTCTGTGGTCTATCACTGTAAGTAAGCTCTCTGAGGCCTGAAAACCAGGGGGTATTTAGCTTCATAGATACCAGCTGTGATGACAGAAGACCCAGGTTCCAGCTCTTGAATTGAGGTAAAAGTCCAGATTCTTTCGTCTTCCTTTCGTTATATTCAAGACCTCAGCTGATTAGATGATACCTGCCCACACTATAGAGGCTCCTCTACTTTATTCATTCTTCCCAAGTGAATGCCAAACTCACAAGGAAACATATTTCCAGATATCCTTAAAGAAAATGTTTAGTTTGGGTGTATGACCCAGTAAAGCTGCACATGTAATTAAGCATCACAACATGGTACTGTTTCCAATATTCCTAGTCAGGTACCTATTGGAAAGCCCAAGTAGTAGTCATTCATATGATCTTTCAAATACATAGCTATCATTTGTTTTGCATTTAGCATTTAATGGATCTGTGCAGGATCTTTATGATGTCAGTTATCCCATTTTATAGTTGAGTCATTGAAACTCAGGTCATTAAATAACTTCCCAGCATTACCCAGTACACAGCAGGTGAGATGCTCTTCCACCACATTGCTACTTAAAACCTGTCCGGTGTTCTTCCCGAGGGAATGACTTTAGAATTGCTTTTTTCCCCCCAGTTCATTTGTTGTTGTTCTCTCTAACTTGTATTGCATATATATATATATATAATATATATATATATATATATATATACCCATATCACCTGAATTGGAGGATTTTTTTCCCTAAAAGAAGTCATGTTTTCCTTAAGGAAGTGCTTGGAGGTTCCTTCTTGGCAAGCCCAACCAACCATCAATCCCGCCCTTGTGCTCCACACTGGGGTCTTTCCCTCCCATGGTCCCCCAAATGAAATCCATTAAACACTCGTCCTGTCTTGATCCCCCTGCACTGGCCTCCATGATACAGCCCAGTAGTCCAACAATGGCAGTTTATACTCTGACGAGGCTGAAAACTCTGGAAAGACTCAGAAAAAGATGCAAGACATGTATGGTAGAGTGCAGGGACTCAGGTGGGGTGGGGGGCATGGAAAGGAAAGTTACTCTAAATTCGATTGGAAAATGATGTGTGATCTATGGAAAATGTTTAATAACAATAAAAAATAAATTAAAAAAATAAAAAAGACTTGCTTGTGTGTTTGTGTTATCTGGAAGTATTGATAACTTTAGGTTATTGTTACATAATCTCTTAACAGACTGTGATGGGTGATTATCATAATGGTTTAAATTACTACTCTAATAAGTTTAATAGTAAAGGGTATTTATATGTCTAGGTCTTGATCATTTTCTAGGAGTTTTTGTTTTTTCAATTAGCTGTTTAGTACTTTTAATGATCTGTCTCTTTCCTTTTTAGATTTAAGATGATAATTAGAGCTCATCTCAGCTTGGGCGAACTATGAAGGGTCAAGTGTGGCTCTCATAATTTAAGGAGTTTGTAAAGAATTATTTTAGAAATATCCTACTTTGCAATTTTACTTTTGGGTGTCCAAAGTCATATTTCTGAGTGTGAAAAGTGCTTATTTATAAGGGGTTGTTTTATACTTGGGCAAAATGCAAAAGGTTAAGTGGAATTATGTAGACCATTGTTAAGCATCTTTCTTTTTCATGTATCAGGAATCTTACTTGCTAGCCTCTCACAATGGTAAAGAAATGAAAGGAATTAGAGATCAGTCTAGAGGATGTTTGCTGTAAGTTGGGAAATTATTTCAATCCATAAAATTATATCAAAACTGGTAATATTAAAACATTTTAAATTCACTAAAAGTTCACTTGTCTAAAATATAGCCCTAAAGTGGAGATAATTCTATTAAGTGAGTTAAGCCAATTGCAGAGAGAAAAGTATCAGCTTTTCCCATTTATGGTTCCTAGATTTAATATAAGTGCATAAAATCATGTATATTTATATAAAATTATATATATAGAGAGAGATATAGATATAGATGTGTGTGTGTACGTGTGTGTGTGTGTGTGTGTGTGTGTGATGAAAGTAGAAGTGACACTGCCCAGGAGGACACTGAGGCAGTGCAAGTGGACAGTAAAGGGAAGGACAGGAAGTATGAGTGGGGATGTGTTTTTTACATACAGACGTGCTTGAAAGCCTGAAGAGAGTAATAAAATAAAAATATTGAGAAAATAATTCCTTTAGGTTTTTTAATATGCATTCTTGTAATTTGGGGGTTTAAAAGTTTAGCTGGAAATCATATCTGAACTTTTTCTTTTCTCTTCTTTTTTTTTTTTTGTAGTTGAGTTATTTATTCTTTTCACTTTTGGATTTCGAGGTTCTTTGTGCATTTTCCAGATGTGAGTCCTTTGCCAGCTGTATGGTTTGCAAAAATTTTCTTTCAATTCATAGTTTGTCATTCCAACTTCTTTTTGTTTTTTGTTTTGTTTTTTTTTTAGACAGAGTCTCCCTGTAGTCCCAGCTGACCTGGAATTAGATATGTAGACCAGGTTAGCCTCAGTTTCTACCTGCCTCTGCTGCCTCAGTGGTGGGATTCAAGGTATACTACCACACCCAGCAAGAATGTAATTTTTGAGCAATTATAAATTATATTGAACTTCCTATTTCTATATGCACATTGCTAGCATACAGAGATCTAATTTATCTTGCTTATTGATCTTGGGTTTTTTTTTTGTTTTTTTTTTTTGTCTTTTCCAGATAGGGTCTCCCTGTAGCCCCAGCTNGATAGTGGCATGGCTAATACACACATCAGCTCACAGCAGCTGTGGGCCCCTACACAATACATGCACAAGATCAAGCCAGTCAAAATGCCCACATGAATGGAAAGGAATGCCTTAGGCCCACCCTTAGTTGGGGAGCCCTTGGCAGTTGATGGCTGCTGGGATGTAGAGAGACACTTTTCATTGATTGCCCATAACCCAGTAGGTGGCCCCAAACCATCAGCATATGGTATAGCACATGGTCATCAATGATTGAATTCAAGAGTTATTATTAATAATGATAAAAGAAGAGATGAAATCAGGAGGGAGACAGGACAGGTGGGTGAGAGGGGGGAGTTGTCAAGGTAGGAATGGAATAGATAAAAAGACAGGTATGAAATTTTCAAAGAAATTTTTTTTAATGAGTAAAAAAAAAAAAAAAGATTTCTCATCTTTCTTCTCAACACTGGAAAGGATAGAATATGGATCAGCTACAAATGGGAGCTCAAACTGATATTTCCAGGTTCCACTGTCCGATTTGCACCTGGCGTTCAGCCTTGGTGAAGTTTTCACTTGTGATTAAAAACCCTAGAATGCGGGGCTGGAGAGATGGCCTAGCAATTAAGAGCACCAATTGCTCTTGCAGAGGACCGGGGTTCAATCCCCAGCACCCACATGGCGGCTGAGAACCGTCTGTAACTTCCAATTCCAGGAGAACTCCAGTTCCAGGGGAATCCGACACCCTCTTCTGACCCCCGCGGCACTGCACGACACGGGTGCACAAACCTGCATGCAGACAGTACATTCAACACATAAATAAATAAATAAAAATTTAAAAAACCCTAGATTGTTTATATAGCATTTCACATAATATCCTGTGAATAAATACATTTTAAGCAATGGAATATCTTTTCCAAAATGGCCTACATTGTTTTGACTAGCAGTTTTCTTCAGCTCTGAAATTAACTTTTAATTCTTTAATTTCATATTCGAAAAAGACAGCAGCTGAATGCGCTTCCCACATGCAATGATCTTCTTTCTAATAATGCAGTCTGCTGTTTTCTGAAACAAAGATTAAAGAGTACAGTCAGAAATTTCCCAAATAACTTTGATGAGATTACTTTAATTTCTTCCCTGAAAGCAAAGATAAACAGACATTAATTCTCAGTCTTTTTCTCTGTCCTTATGTAACTGAAAGCCTTGTGTTTTCCTTTTTCTTTTATCAAATCAAGAAGAGATTCAGTTCTTTATGGAGCAACACAAATGTGTACCCGTCTGTCTTCAAGAAGCACAGAATGTTCAGGAAGTATGAAGGGTTTTTTATAAAGGGAAAAAAGTATCAAAGTCTTTTGTATGCCACTGTTTGTCTGAAAGTCTATAAGATGACATTTCAGATATTCTTCCTAACTGAGCATGAAGATACCAAAATAAATTGCTGCTTATAAGATTACTCCCCCTAAAGACCATGGACATAATTCAAATGTCTCCCACAGAGTGGAGATGCAGAATGGGCACAAGAGTCAGCTTGCCAAAGGGCTTCATCTATTCTGACATTAACAGAGGGACAGATGTTACAGCCGGGCCTCCTCGCAGCTGCAAAACTTAATGAATTCACATTCTACATCACGATAATGTACACCATCAATATTCCTAATTTTGAAGTCTCTCAACACTCAGTTATTAATGTCTCCTGTGAGGAAAGCTAATGTTAAAATCACATGCCTCAGTAGTCAGGAGAAAGTTATACCTGAACTCAATTAAAGAGCTCAAAATACTACCCTACTCCCCATCTCCTGTCTCCTTTCATCAGTGATGGGAAAGTGCAACAAAGGGTTCCTTTTAATTGATTTTTAATTTATTATTTTATTCTGTGTTTACAATGTATTGCCTCATGTATATAATGCAACAATGCTGGACAATGTCCACAGATGTCAGAAAGGACATTGGATCCCCTAGAACTGGAATTATAGACAATTTTTTAGCCACAGGATGTGTGTGCTGGGAGCTTGAGTCTCAGTCCTCTGCAAGAACACCTCTTCTGCTGAGCCCTCCAAAGAATTCCCCACAGTCACAGTCCATCTCAAACATGTCCTTGATAAATGACAGCAGCAACAAATAATAAGAAAAAAAAAAATTTTTCTTTTTTTTTTTTTTTTTTTTGTTGAGGGCATGGTCTCCCTATAGCCCCAGCTGGCCTGGAACTCACTCTGTAGATTCAGGCTGGCCTTGAACTCACAGAGATCCACTGCCTTACTCCTGATGCTAGGATTAAAGGTGTGTGCCACCACCCCCCAGCTTAAAGACAGTCCTTAGCCACCATGTGGTGCTGGGAATTGAAGCCAGGTCCTTGCAAGAGTAGTCAGTGCTCTTAACTGCTAAGCCATCTCTCCAGCTTGTCCTTGACTTTTACCCAGAGAGTGTGGTGTTCATGTGTGTGTGTGTGTGGTGGTGTGTGTGTGTGTGTGGGTGTGTGTGTTTTCTTCTCTAGTGAAGGCGGGAGGTTGGTCAGCCTGGGTGTCACTCTTCCCATTCTCTCAGGTGCTTGTCTACTTTGATGTTTGAGATAGGGTCAGAACCTACCATCTAAGGTAGCCTGGCTCCAGGGATCCTCCTGTCTGCTTCCTGGTGCTGGGATTACAAGCACACCACCAAACCCAGCTTTTAATTTGGCATCTGTAGTTCAAACTAGGCCTCTCATGCTTATGTGGAATGATAGTGCTTTGCTGACTGAGTCATCTCCCCAGCATAAGAGATGTGGTTTTGAAAGACACAGTATCTACAACTTAGAAGAATACACTGTTTTTTAAGTTGGAATGTCATCAGAGAACATTCTAGAGCATGCTTAGCTTGAGAGAGAGCACAAAAACATTTATCAGCCACTAAATAAAACTTTGCACATTCTACAGCAGAGTCTACAAGAACAGACAAGGCTAATGTTCCAAACACTTATCTTTAGCAGGAAGGATGCTCCACAGAGCAGGATGCTCAGTAGCCTCCAGCATGCTACACATGTACTTCATAAGACATTTCAGTAAGTTAGGACAGTGCCATTTACTAGCAAAGAGGCAAATATAAAATGTTGAGTATTCTGTGACCTATACTAGCTTCATACGGCTCATGAGCAAAACTCATTGACTAGAAAAAGTTCAGATATGATATCTAGCATCTTCTGATTGTTGAGTGATGTAGGAGAGGCCAGCCCGCTGTTTGGAGTGCCACACTGGGAAAATCGGTTGAGCCATAGGCCAGGGGAGCAAACTAGAAAGCAGCACTCCTCCATGGCCTGTGCTTCACCTCCTGCCTCCAGATTCCTGTCCTGAGTTCCTACCTTGGGCTCCTTCAGTGATGAACTGTGATCTGGGAGATGTAAGCTAAAAATAAACCCTTTCCTCTCCAAGTTGGTATGGGTCAGGGTGTTTTGTCACAGCAATTGAAGGCAAACTAAAACAAAAACTCTCTAAAAAGTAGGAAGAAGAAACTTCTTCAATCTGAGAAAGAACGCTAGGCAGCTATGTTTAATTATGATTAATTATGTTTAACTGCTGAATGCTTTTCCCAAGATAGAGCAAGAATTTTTATCCTCACTACTTCTAGTCCACAGGTCATAAAAGTTCTAGCCAGAACAATAAGGAAAATTAAAAATAATTAAAAATAAGGAATACAAGATTAGAAAGGAAGAAATAAAAGCATGACGATTGAGAGATAACATGCTCTTCTACTTATAAAACCCCAGGAATCTATCTTTTAAATGCTTTTAGGTCTTATCATGGAGAATAAGAAGATTTAAGAAACAAGATCAGCAGGGCACGGTGACACACTCTTTAATCCAAGCGCCTCGGGAAGGCAGAGGCAGGCGGATCTTTGTGAGTTCAAGCCAGCCTGGTCTACAGATGAGTGTCGGGAGTTCTGGACAGGATGAGTCATGCAGCTGAAGATCTTTCATTTGGAAAGTAGTTCGCCCCACAACAGCTCTTTGGGCTGCCATGGCCTCCCCGCCTCCTCTTTCTGCATGTGAATCCAGAGATGGATGTCAAGCTTTTTTGTGTTTTTTTGGGTCTTTTCCAGATAGAGTCTCCCTGTAGCCCCAGCTCTCCTGGAACTCACTCTGTAGACCAGGCTGGCCTTGAACTCACAAAGATCCGCCTGCCTCTGCCTCCCGAGCGCTTGGATTAAAGGAGTGTGTCACCGTGCCCTGCTGATCTTGTTTCTTAAATCTTCTTATTCTCCATGATAAGACCTAAAAGCATTTAAAAGATAGATTCCTGGGGTTTTATAAGTAGAAGAGCATGTTATCTCTCAATCGTCATGCTTTTATTTCTTCCTTTCTAATCTGTATTCCTTATTTTTAATTATTTTTAATTTTCCTTATTGTTCTGGCTAGAACTTTTATGACCTGTGGACTAGAAGTAGTGAGGATAAAAATTCTTGCTCTATCTTGGGAAAAGCATTCAGCAGTTAAACATAATTAATCATAATTAAACATAGCTGCCTAGCGTTCTTTCTCAGATTGAAGAAGTTTCTTCTTCCTACTTTTAGAGTTTTTGTTCTAGTTTGCCTTCAATTGCTGTGACAAAACACCCTGACCCATACCAACTTGGAGAGGAAAGGGTTTATTTTTAGCTTACATCTCCCAGATCACAGTTCATCACTGAAGGAGCCCAAGGTAGGAACTCAGGACAGGAATCTGGAGGCAGGAGGTGAAGCACAGGCCATGGAGGAGTGCTGCTTTCTAGTTTGCTCCCCTGGCCTATGCTCAACCCGACTTTCCCAGTGTGGCACTCCAAACAGCGGGCTGGCCTCTCCTACATCACTCAACAATCAAGAAGATGCTAGATATCATATCTGAACTTTTTCTAGTCAATGAGTTTTGCTCATGAGCCGTATGAAGCTAGTATAGGTCACAGAATACTCAACATTTTATATTTGCCTCTTTGCTAGTAAATGGCACTGTCCTAACTTACTGAAATGTCTTATGAAGTACATGTGTAGCATGCTGGAGGCTACTGAGCATCCTGCTCTGTGGAGCATCCTTCCTGCTAAAGATAAAGTGTTTGGAACATTAGCCTTGTCTGTTCTTGTAGACTCTGCTGTAGAATGTGCAAAGTTTTATTTAGTGGCTGATAAATGTTTTTGTGCTCTCTCTCAAGCTAAGCATGCTCTAGAATGTTCTCTGATGACATTCCAACTTAAAAAACAGTGTATTCTTCTAAGTTGTAGATACTGTGTCTTTCAAAACCACATCTCTTATGCTGGGGAGATGACTCTGTCAGCAAAGCACTATCATTCCACATAAGCATGAGAGGCCTAGTTTGAACTACAGATGCCAAATTAAAAGCTGGGTTTGGTGGGATGTGCTTGTAATCCCAGCACCAGGAAGCAGACAGGAGGATCCCTGGAGCCAGGCTACCTTAGATGGTAGGTTCTGACCCTATCTCAAAACATCAAAGTAGACAAGCACCTGAGAAGAATGAGGAAGAGTGACACCCAAGGCTGACCAACCTCCAGCCTTCACATAGAAACACACACACACACACACACACACACACACACACACACACACACACACACATGAACACCAACTCTCTGGGTAAAAGTCAATGGAACAAGCTGGAGAGATGGCTTAGCAGTTAAGAGCACTGACTACTCTTGCAAGGACCTGGCTTCAATTCCCAGCACCCACATGGTGGCTAAGAACTGTCTTTAAGCTGGGGGTGGTGGCACACACCTTTAATCCTAGCACTCAGGAGATAAAGGCAGGTGGATCTCTGTGAGTTCAAGGCCAGCCTGATCTACAGAGTGAGTTCCAGGCCAGCTGGGGCTATAGGGAGACCATGCCTCAAAAAAAAAAAAAAAAAAAAAAAAAAAGAAAAGTTTAATGGAACAGTGCTTGTTTTCTGCTCTTATTTTGTTGCTGCTGTCATTTATCAAGGACATGCTTTGAGATGGACTGTGACTGTGGGAATTCTTTGGGGAGGGCTCAGAAAGAGGCTGTTCTTGCAGAGGACTGAGATTCAGCTCCCAGCACACACATTGTGGCTAAAAAAATTGTCTATAATTCCAGTTCTAGGGGATCCAATGTCCATTTCTGACATCTGTGGACATTGTCCAGCATTGTTGCATTTATATACATGTAGGCAATACATTCGTAAACACAGAATAAAATAATAAATTAAAAAATCAATATAAAAGGAAACCCTATTTGTTGCACTTTCCCATCACTGATGAAAGGAGACAGGAGATGGGGAGTAGGGTAGTATTTTGAGCTCTTTAATTGAGTTCAGGTATAACTTTCTCCTGACTACTGAGGCATGTGATTTTAACATTAGCTTTCCTCACAGGAGACATTAATAACTGAGTGTTGAGAGACTTCAAAATTAGGAATATTGATGGTGTACATTATCGTGATGTAGAATGTGAATTCATTAAGTTTTGCAGCTGCGAGGAGGCCCGGCTGTAACATCTGTCCCTCTGTTAATGTCAGAATAGATGAAGCCCTTTGGCAAGCTGACTCTTGTGCCCATTCTGCATCTCCACTCTGTGGGAGACATTTGAATTATGTCCATGGTCTTTAGGGGGAGTAATCTTATAAGCAGCAATTTATTTTGGTATCTTCATGCTCAGTTAGGAAGAATATCTGAAATGTCATCTTATAGACTTTCAGACAAACAGTAGGCATACAAAAGACTTTGATACTTTTTTCCTTTATAAAAAACCCTTCATACTTCCTGAACATTCTGTGCTTCTTGAAGACAGACGGGTACACATTTGTGTTGCTCCATAAAGAACTGAATCTCTTCTTGATATTGATAAAAGAAAAAGGAAAACACAAGGCTTTCAGTTACATAAGGACAGAGAAAAAGACTGAGAATTAATGTCTGTTTATCTTTGCTTTCAGGGAAGAAATTAAAGTAATCTCATCAAAGTTATTTGGGAAATTTCTGACTGTACTCTTTAATCTTTGTTTCAGAAAACAGCAGACTGCATTATTAGAAAGAAGATCATTGCATGTGGGAAGCGCATTCAGCTGCTGTCTTTTTCGAATATGAAATTAAAGAATTAAAAGTTAATTTCAGAGCTGAAGAAAACTGCTAGTCAAAACAATGTAGGCCATTTTGGAAAAGATATTCCATTGCTTAAAATGTATTTATTCACAGGATATTATGTGAAATGCTATATAAACAATCTAGGGTTTTTTAAATTTTTATTTATTTATTTATGTGTATGAATGTACTGTCTGCATGCAGGTTTGTGCACCCGTGTCGTGCAGTGCCGCGGGGGTCAGAAGAGGGTGTCGGATTCCCCTGGAACTGGAGTTCTCCTGGAATTGGAATTACAGACGGTTCTCAGCCGCCATGTGGGTGCTGGGGATTGAACCCCGGTCCTCTGCAAGAGCAATTGGTGCTCTTAATTGCTAGGCCATCTCTCCAGCCCCGATTCTAGGGTTTTTAATCACAAGTGAAAACTTCACCAAGGCTGAACGCCAGGTGCAAATCGGACAGTGGAACCTGGAAATATCAGTTTGAGCTCCCATTTGTAGCTGATCCATATTCTATCCTTTCCAGTGTTGAGAAGAAAGATGAGAAATCTTTTTTTTTCTTTTTTACTCATTAAAAAAATTATTCTTTGAAAATTCCATACCTGTCTTTTTATCTTATCCATTCCCTCTACCTCCCTGCAACTCCCTCTCACCCACCTGTCCTGTCTCCCTTCTGATTTCATCTCTTCTTTTATCATTATTAATAATAACCTCTTGAATTCAATCATTGATGACCATGTGCTATAACCATATGCTGATGGTTTGGGGCCACCTACTGGGTTATGGGCAATCAATGAAAAGTGTCTCTCTACATCCCAGCAGCCATCAACTGCCAAGGGCTCCCCAACTAAGGGTGGGCCTAAGGCATTCCTTTCCATTCATGTGGGCATTTTGACTGGCTTGATCTTGTGCATGTATTGTGTAGGGGCCCACAGCTGCTGTGAGCTGATGTGTGTATTAGCCATGCCATATCCATAAAACTGCATTGCACAGCTCTACTCCCCATTCTCCAGGTCTTATATTCTTTCTGCCCCTTCTTCCATGACCCCAAAGCCCTGGATGCCAGGAAGTTTGATACAGATGTGTGCAAAAAGAAGCTTCTCTGACTAAGGCTGAGAGTAGCACAGATCTGACTTCCACATGTACTCCAAATTAAACTTACAGAATGAAAGATGCAAAGTGAGGGTCCACATATTAAAGACAGCAAGTGGAGAAGCCCTTTGCTTTTATCAGTTGGGCGGTGATGCTTTTGCAATTGAGCAGCTCATCATACTTTAACTTCTTGTTGTCTAGTTATTAGGGCAGTAGGGATGAGATTCACCTACCATTGTCTAGTTATTAGGGCAGTAGGGATGAGATTCACCTATCATTCATTAACTTTATGTATAACACTTGCAGTAACAACTGGTAAAACCATTTGTAACCTGTAACTTCTCAGGGAGCTTAGCACCTCCCTGGATGTTCTTCCTCATTGTTCTCTATCAATTATAAGAACTGTAAAAACCATGTTGTAATCTTTAAGGGAGCTTAGCACTTCACTGGCTGTCCTGTCTTGTATACCATTTGCTCACCTCTAAATGTTGGTGTCCTCCAAGTGTTAGTTTGTGGCCCATCCTTTTATCTAACTGTACTTACTGGTTAGGTGATTCCATCCAACACCATAACTTAAATGACATATGTATGATGATGGTGTCAATGTTTTATTTCTAGTTCCATGACCTCCAAAGATACACACTTTTGTGTCTACTCTCTACTGTATCTCTCTTTATCTCAAGTGTGCCTAGTATGGTTGAAATGATAACTATTAATTCCTGCCTTCACACTAAATCTTGATTCCCTTTTATTTCTTCTTTCTTCTCCATGATACTGTTTACTCTCTTATCCCTCTTTCCTTCTCTTCACTTTCCTTCTCTCTCCTCTCTCTTCCTCCACCTCCTTCCTTTCTTAATTTCTTTTTCTCCCTCTCTCTCTTCCTCTTTCTGTCCCTCCCTCCATTCCTTCATTTTCTTTATTTCAACAGGGTCTGGCTATGTAGCGCAGACTGTCCTGGAACTCATAATTCTGTGTCTTTTTCCAGATTTCCACAACGCCCAATTTTACCAGTTGCCTGGGTTAAAAATTAAGTATGCATTATTCTGAACTTGTTTCCTTTTATTTTATTTTATTTATCATTTTATAATGCTTTCATTGATTCTTTGTGTATTTCAGACATCATTTCTCAGTTCAGTTTAGTCATATTCCCCTTTCCCTTCCCCCCACCCCACCCCAGATTATGCACTCTGGAATAACTATCCTTCATCTTTCAAGACTTTTTTCAAATTGAATCCACTAGCAAGTCATAGGTGCTGTATTTTCAGAATATATTCCATATATATCCCAAAGTAAACCAGAAGTTCTTTTCTATATTCCTACATTGGGCTGAATTCACCTTCCCTAAAGACCTCTCTAATCCACTCTTAGCCCATGGTCACTCCTACATTACTTTTATGCCTTGAATGAATCTTCCAAAATACAAAACTAATCTTGTCACCACGTCTTCCAAAGGCAGAACTGTCTCAAGTTCTTAGAGTGGCCTGCCAGATCCTCCATGGTTTGCCCACTGTTCATGCCTGTTTTTTCATTTAAAATCTTCCCTTGGTATACTCAGCTCATTCCCTGTGAGATAGCCACAACCTCCTCTGTTGAACCAAAATGTCACCTGGGGCCTCTGTTTGGCCTGTCATCTTTCCCCATATATGCATGTTTATTTCATCTCCTCACTCAGAACACCTTACTCTTCACATAGATCACAGTAAGACTTTCTTCTTTATGTCATGCAGAGCATTACTCTATATAAAATAGAAACATTGCTATTCTATATTTTTTGCTTAGAGTCTCAGTACTTCTCGTTATCTGAAGAACTGTTGTAGATTTGAACTTGGCTTTATGTTTGTTCCTCAGGCTGGGACTCTATCACCAGCATTAGGTATAGGACAAATGAATAAATGATGCAACTGGATTATAATATTTCTTCCTTGATACTCTTATCTGTTATCAAATGTTAAGATTATGATGGATTCTACTGTTTCTTTATGGCCCAGCCTTTATAGCAACAAGCACTCAACAATACTCTGCTCCCTTTAGAGAAAAGTAGTATCTTATTGAAGCCAGTCCAATAGCCTAATGAGTCCAGGTAGTGAAGGTAGAAAGAGACAAATCTGGGTTCATTCTGGCTGTCTGTATCCTTAGTGATTTGTGGAAACTTTGTTCCACTTCCCATGACTTTGCTTTCTTTATTAATAATCTGGGAATAATGACATCAGAGGTATATGTTTAGGGTAAAGGACAAGTGAAGACATGTACACAGAGCTGATTTATTTATTTATTTATTTATTTATTTATTTATTTATTTTTATGTGTATGAATGTACTGTCTGCATGTAGGTTTGTGCACCTGTGTCGTGCAATGCCGAGGAGGTCAGAAGAGGGTGTCGGATTCCCCTGGAACTGGAGTTAAAGACAGTTGGTTCTCAGACGCCATGTGGGTGCTGGGGATCCAACCTGGGTCCTCTGCAAGAGCAATGTTTGGCACCCTTAACCACTAGGCCATCTCTCCAGCCCTTTAGAGCTGTTTCTTTATTGCTCACATGGGACCTGATATTTTTAGTCCTGATTTTAAAGAAATGGGTAATTTAATATTTTATTGATAAAAACATTATCAAGTGATCACATTGTTTATCTTTTTTGTCTAATGATGCAGATGCATCAGTGGGTTTCCTTGGGATTTGCTTCCCTGGGATGAGATTGGTCTTTTGGACAGAAAGAAAAGGAGGGTGGGCAGTTATATGGGATGTTCTTAAGTGAAAAGTTATGTTTGGGTCTTAACGATACCAGGGGAAGTTATTTAACTATGCACTGGGGTCAATATTAAACCATGGGGCTGGAGAGATGCCTCAATGTGTTAAACGCATGGCTGCTCTTGCAGAGGACTTGAGTTTGTTTCCCAACACCCATGTGGCTTCTAACAACTCTCTGTAATTCTCTCTCTCTCTCTCTCTCTCTCTCTCTCTCTCTCTCTCTCTCTCTCTTTTGGTATTTTTGAGACGGTCGCCCTGTAGCTCTGGCTGTCCTGGAACTCACTCTGTAGACCAGGCTGGCCTTGAACTCACAGAAATCTGCCTGCCTCTGCCTCCCAAGTGCTAGGATTAAAGTCATGCGCCACCATGCCCGGCCTGTAATTCTCATCCAGGGGATCTGAAACCCTCTTCTGACCTCCATGGGCATTGCATGGCATGAGTACACTTACATACATGCAGGCAGTACATTCATACATATAAAATAAAATAAAATAATAATAAAGGATTTAAATCACTATAAATGAAGCTGCATAGGAAATGTAGCTCTGCTATTCTTTCTCTCCATGGTTGGAGGTCCAACATACTAGACAAATGCTAACACTGAGCTATATTCTTAGTCCTTTTGTACTTTTCATTTTGGGGACAGAGTCTTACTACATTGCCCACTCTGGTCACTAAATCACTCTGCAGCCCAGAATCCTTGACTTTTCAGTCCCTGTGCACCAACTTCCTGAGTAGCTGGAATTAGAACCTCGAACAAACCTTGCTAGCATTGATGTTTACAAATGATATAATCTTGATGGCATCCCTCTCTATAATGGGTGCCAGGATTTAAAGAGGCATCAATTTGACAACTAAAGATACACCTGCTTTCTCTGGTCAAAAACATTGTATAGTTTGGTCGTTACATTTTTGTAAACAAATATCCATCTTTCCTGAGTTTCTGTTCCTTCCTTGCCCTTCTCAAGATTGGGTTGGTGTGACAGAAGGAAATTAAGTGACTGGAATACAGATTTCTGCATTCGTCTTTTATTCTCTTGTGTGTGATGAGGTATGTGTACTTTAACCTGGTCTTGGGTGTCTAGCATCAACCTAAAGAAGCATGGTTGGCTTGGTCTTCACTGGGGTGGGGGTCACTATGCTGGTGCTCACCGGGAAATTTTATTGTTGTTATAAAATCTAAGTTCCCTGCTGAAAGTCCCTGGTTGTTCAGTCCTCTTGCTTTGCAAATAGGCTAGTTTATTTTTATTTTATCTGGGGCCTTGGGAAAACCCTGTGTGTTGGGAAAGACACTGGGACTTCAACTACTTTCACTTTTTTACCTGGGACTTCCTGAGGTCAGTGAAAAGATGCTCTAGTTCGTCCGTGTGCGAATCTTTGTCTTTACTGTCTGAATTATCCTCTAGACACTAATATTTTTCTCGCATGCCACCATGGACAAAGGAATTCACAAAGAAGTCTGAAGAAATTCTTAGAAGATATTCCACTCTGAGGAACAAAAGCTCAGCAGGTGTTACACTGTGATTTTCCCCCAAATTCCAGGGTCTCCACCAAGCCACACCCTCTCCAAGGCTCAAGAGCCACCTCTGTCCAAAGAGGAATTCCTTCCACCTGGTAGTTCTCACTTTTTTCTTTCTTATGCTCTGAAAGTGAGAAATTGAAGAAAAACTTTTGTTTCCTGGGAGATAGGGACTACCCCTGTATCATTTCCTCCATCCCTAACGCTTTGGCTTAAGGTCAAATTCTAATCAATGTTCAGCATGCTTATAATATGATGTAGCAATGGTGAATTTTATCCCAGTAATAATAATGGTTAAAAATTCAAATATTTATTCTTTTGCTATACACCTTGATGTTCAAGAGTATTGTCTGGCTTTGGACTCATTACCTTGGACTTTGACATATAAGAATGTATTTAGTATTGACTTTTTTCCTTGAGACAGAAACTAGTCTTCATCCCAGAATGTACTTTACATTCAAAATAGAAAGGAGGAAGGTATAAGACATTCAGAGAAATCATCAACGTTCTCTTTTAACCCTGTTGCTGTTGTCGTGTGGAGAAATTTCATACTGTCCTCTTTTCTGTTGGTTCCATGGAGCCTGTCTGGGATGTCAGATGTTGATTATGTGAGATTTTGCTCACCTCTGGAGACAGATACCAAAAGATTATGCAGAGACTTTGTGATCCCATCAGTTTTCATTTGTGCCTGGGTCCTTAATATGCAGCTCTCCACAGTTCTTCATCCAATGTGTCCCAGAAATCCAAAAGATTGGGCACCTCTATAAATCATAACTTTATAAGGCCTAGCCAGATTCATGTATCTGATGTATTCAAATGGTTCTGAAGTGCTTTCTCTTACAAATCAAGGGAATACATTCGATAAGCTTTCATTCACTAAGTACCAGCTTTCACAGAGTACCAGCCTGGCATTTTGTTAAGGCCTAAGGATATTAAATTAGAATGGCAGAGTGTTTTTTTCCCCCTAAGGAGAACCCAGTTTAGTGAAGCAAACACAGATACAAAAGAATTTACAGGGGCTGGAGAGATGGCCTAGCGGTTAAGAGCGCCGACTGCTCTTAGAGAGGACCGGGGTTCGATCCCCAGCACCCACATGGTGGCCGAGAACCGTCCGAAACTCCAATTCCAGGAGAACTCCAGTTCCAGGGGAATCCGACACCCTCTTCTGACCTCCGCAGCATTGCAAGACACTGGTGCACAAACCTGCATGCAGACAGTACATTCATACACATACAGAAATAAATAAAATTTTAAAAATTAAAAACAACAACAACAACAAAAAAAAAACAAAAGCAATTACAAAGCAAAGTAGGTTTAAGCAAACTGATATTGTAGAACTGTAGCATGTAAAAGAATATAGAGAAGGACACCACCCAAGCTCTTGGGAGAAAGTGCTCTGAGGAGGTTTGCCCTGAGGTTCAGGTGGAGAAGCAGCTTGGCTGACAGGTAGAAGGGGAACAGCTCAAGCAAACGTTTTGGGTAGAGCTGGTATGACCTCTGAAGAGATTTATAGAGTTGTGGCCTCAAAAGTTGGAGGAATTGTTGGGGGATGAGATGACTAATATAAGTCAATACTAGATAAACCCAGGTTGTGGCTGTCTTGAGAAAGAACTTAAATTTGTCATACAGAGGGGGAGCCCTTGGAGGGTTTTAAAGACAGAAGTATGATTCATCATGTGTTCTAAAGAACTTGTTCTGGGTGTTGTATGGGTAATTAACAGGGAGTGAGTGAACCTCATGGAAACCAGGTAGGGAATGCAGATGATGAAGGGATAAGAGAAGCAGTGTGCCAACAGGCTTGTAAGAGGCAGAGTAATAGGCCAGTAGTAAGTCCTAGGGGCAATAAATGGGAAAAAGATAAAGTTATTAAAGAAGTTTTGCTCTGATTTGATCATTGATAGTGTTGTCTTAGGATAGGAAGATAAAAAGGAAAACTTTCATTAATTAATTAACTAATTTATTTATTTACATTTATTCAATTTCTCATGTATCCTAGATTGGTCTCTAATTCCCCATGTAAAAGACGATGGCCTTCCACTTTTGATCCTCCTGCCTGCGAGTGCTAGGGTTATTGCATGCACTACCACCGCGGTTGCTTTATGCAGTGCCACGTACAGAACTTTGTGCATGGCAGGCAAGCACTGTACAAAGAGCTTCTTAACTGTCATCAAAGCAGCAAGCATTTATTTAGCACTTGTTGAGCTCCCAGTCCTTCGCAGACAATGCTCCCAACAGCTCTGTGAGATTAGAATCAGATCTTCCTCCATGTTTCATATCAGAAGCCAGAGCTGCAATGGGCGGGGAGCTGTGACCAAAGTCATGCGATGGGATGTGTCAGAGCCAAGACATTGTAAACTGCTACATTTTGTGTTTAATATAATTTCATTTTAATGTAATGCATATTCATTATAGAAATGAGAATATCTCAAAGAAATGTGGCCTTTAGTGTCTTTAAGAGTTCAGTTCTAGGCTCCTGTTTTGGATGAACATCTATGTGGACATGCATGTGAGACTCCACAAGTAACACGGACAGGGTTCTCATCTAGAAGGCTCTTTCTGAGTCCCCATTTCAGAGTGGTAGTGAGGGGGAGAGATACACATCTAAGAGTTGCAAATTGATGGATGCTAAATAAACTACGAAAGTAGAAAAAAATGGAGATACAAAGAAAATCCATGGGCTGGACAAATGGCTCAGAGGTTAAGAGCTGGTTGGGTTGAGACCCAAGTTCAGTTCCCGGACTTCACACTGGCATCTCACAACTGCCTCAAACTGCAGCTGTAGGGTAGCTAACACCCTTTTCTGTACTTTTCAAGAACCCCTACGCACACACACCAAACACACACACAAACACACAAACACACACACACACGGAGTTATCGAGTGAACAAGAGCGAGATACATAATATTGCATACATAATAAAAATACTGGGATGGCGTGGGGGTCGGGGGGAAGGGAAAGGGAAATATGCCTGATCTGAATTGGAAAATGATGTACGAAATGCACAAACCATCAATAAAAATTAAATTAAAAAAAAAAAACAAGAGTCCTTACAAAAACAAATACATAAATAAATATAAATCATGTATGAATCTACAGCCCTCTTGACAGCATGCATATGACCTATGCCAGACAAAAACCACAGCATGGATGGGCTACTTGTACAAGAAGTGTTAGCCCTAGCTCAGGATCTACTGGCAATTGATACAGGTTGGGAGAGGGAGAGTCAGGTTTCTTTACTGGTGTGAGGCCTGGTATGTTGATGATACTTCAAAGGACAGAGTCATACCTGAGAGCATTTGAAGAACATCAGTTAGACTCAATAGGCCTTTTAAATTTTAAAGTTTTTATTTATTTTATTTTATTTTATTTTATTTGTATGACTGTTTGCCTACATGTATGTAAGTGCACCCATGCTGTGCAATGCCTATGGAAATCAGAGGACAATAATGGATCCCCTGGAACTGGAGTCACTGAAGGTTGTTAGCCACCACGTTGGCACTGGGAACCAAATCCCAGTCTTCTGCAAGGGCAGACAGTGCTCTTAAGAGCTGACCCATCCTCTCTCTCTCCCTGTCTATTCCTCCCTCCTCCCTTCCCAAGTTAGAGTACCCCAATTTTCTCCATTTCTCCCTTGATCATAACTCTTTCTGGTGAAACCCTTCTCTTGAGCTCTTTATTCCCCTTTTAGCCCCATAGTTACTTGTAAAACACTCTCCTCCTCCCATTTAGATACCCCCATTTTGTTCATTTCCTCCTTAGTAACACCTTTGCTTCCAAGGTTTCTTTGTATTTTCCTAGCTTTTACAGTTACATCAGGATATTTGCTCACATATAAGGATTTGGTGCTAAGATCTACAAATAAAGAAGAATAAACATTGTTTGTCTTTCTGTCTTTGTTACTTCACCTAGTATAACAGTTTCTAGTTCCACCCATTTACCTGCAAATTTCATCTTTCTTTACTGCTGAGTAGAATTCCACTGTGTAAATGAATCACATTTTCATTATCCACTAATCAGCTGAGAGGCACCTAGGTTGCTTTCATTTCTTAGCTATTCTGAAAGAGAAGCCCAACCCTAAGTGGGACATCTACAGTGTAACCTAAGACTCATGGAACATAGTGGAACAAGGAGTAGAGAGAGTACTAATGCATCTCTCAGTTCTCATCAAGGAAGCTCCCTCATGCAACAGAGTGCAATGAACCCAGGGCTCAGGGACCATTGTGGGAGATGGGGCAGAAATATTGTAAGATTCAGACGAGAAGGTGCATGACCATTCAGAAATAGTCTTACAGGTCCTTAGGACCTTGTTCATATGAACTTATAGCAATGCAATATCAGCATTCACAAGACCCATGAAAACACAACCAGACAGAAACCTAGCATAGGACTATGGAAATGGGCAGGAAACTCCAATCTTAGCCAAAGAGCTGTTGTGCAGCTGATTACTCCTGGGTGAGAAGGAGCTGAACTTCAAGGAAGTGACTGGATATAGGCTGACTAGACTGCAGTGGATTAACTTGCACTGAAGCACAATAGGATCCATTAATTCGACTCAACAGGTCTTAACATAAATGATAGAATGCATGGAATCTAGTGTGTGTGTTGTGGGGGGCGGGGGCTATGGGAAGGTGCCAATGGTGAAGGAGGACCAAGATTTTATATGTATAAAATACACAAAAATTCAAATATATATTAAAAAAAGAGCTGAGCATCTCTCTAGTCCCTTGATAAGCCTTTAAAAAAGAAGACAAACTATAATGGAAGACATGAAGTATATGGTGGAGGATTAAGAAGAGAGTGCAGATGGGGGAGGGGGTCTGAATATGATCAAAATACATTGTATGAAATTACGGAATCAATAAAATATGTTCTTAAATTTTTATTTATTTATTATGTGTATGAATGTACTGTCTGCATGTAGGTTTGTGCACTCGTGTCGTGTAATGATGTGGAGGTCAGAAGAGGGTGTTGGATTCCCCTGGAACTGGAGTTAAAGATGGTTTTCAGCCACTGTGTGGGTGCTGGGGATAGAACCTGGGTCCTCTGCAAGAGCAGTCGGTGCTCTTAACTGCTAGGCTATCTCTCCAGCCCCAAAATATAATTTTTTTAAAAAAGATTAACAAACATTTTAAAATGCAACTATTTGGACCCTGGACTTCTATAGAGAATATGATGATTTCTAAGTTTCTCTGAAGAAATGAAAGGATCAGTCCTGTGACCTGATTTGTAAGGAACATCATACTTACTGTCAAGATAACAATTTCTCCTTGATCCTGGGGCTTTCTAGTGCCTTCTTCCCCATGTTGCTTTGTGGCTAATTTGTCACTGTCTCCCAGCCTTACCAATAATGGGACCTAAGTCCTCCTAGCAGGCTAATTGAACTATAAAAATGACACTCGGTCGCAGCTAAGCCTGTGCAAGCATGAATTTGTCAAATAAAAGGATTTAAAGACAATTGTTTTTAAAGAATAGCATGCCCTTTTGTGTTATCAGTTCCTTTTTCATCCAAATGATTTCTATGGTCTTGGGGGGAAATACCAGCATTCATCAAGGCTAAGGTAGAAGTTAAAAAAAATGCAGGAGTCTATTTTATAGATGTCAAGTGCTACACAGGAAGTAGAGAGCATCACAAGGTTCTAACAGTATGAACAGTTTGTGTTCCTTGTACCTTGTCCAAAAATAATTGACTCATTATTCTTAACTATATCAATCTGCTCCCATTATGAGGGTCAGAGATAGGTTAATTGTAATAAGTGGATGGCTGTCAGTTCACAGATAGGCATGCACTTAACAGATATTATCTTAGCAAGAAAGCAATAATTAGAAACATTATTTAGTGTGGTGATTTAGAAGATGACACAATGCTAAAATCCCCATTTCTATCTCAGGATTCTCAGGAGAATAAAAACGGAGCTTTATCCCTAAAGTTGACACTTAGAACAAAGCACAGAGAAAAGTTCTCTACTGTTTGGAAAATCCTTCTTCAAAATAATAAAACACTGTCATTTAGGGGAACAGTAATGTAACCCAAATCATAGAAGACGTCTAGAAAAGAAACATGGAAATTTGGCATTTGATCATGTTCGTGTTGATTTCTGAGTCCCTCACTTTACTGTTTGATTTAGATTACCAGGTGTAATCTTTAGATGTCTCTGTTTCTTCCTTCATAAAATAAACAACAATCTCATTCTTAGATTTATTTTTGTGTTTCAGTCTATGATTTTGAAAATGTTTTAATTGTATTATCATTATTGTCTTTGCTATATATTGTTTACATAGATTCTTATTATATAACCCAGACTAACCTAGAATTTGCATGTAGCCCAAGCTAGCCATGAATGCAAGAACATGCTAATTAAAACATTAAGCATGATCCTCCATGTGTTCTCACTATTTATATACATGTCCTTCCCCTCACAAACAATGAACTCTAATTGGAAACTGACTGGCATGGATCCCTGTCCAAAAAATATGGTATTGTAATCCTGAAACTGAGCAAAATAACTGTCTGTTCTTTTCAACTGGTTCCTTTCTTTTGCTTCTTTTCTTTGCTCCCAAATCAGTCATTGTTTACTTTTCTAGCATTTAACTTAACAGATTTTAAAATACTGTTTATATGTCTACTGTCAAAGGTAATCATTCATTGGAAGTCGGGTAATGTCCTATTGTTAAACTTTTTAGTACATGTCAGGGAGAAAAGTTAGAATTTTATCAAGGTGTTTAGTCTTTGCATTTCTAAGGAGGAATCATGGTTTCCTCTGCCATTGTCTCTGATGACACATCTATTGGTGTTTTAATCCTGCATAATGGAGTTGTGTCCAGGAAAGTCCTATTCTTCTTTTCTCTTGTATTAAACTCATATCACATTAAACTGTAAATATAAAGAAAAATTAAATAAAATGTTTTCCTTTGTCAGGAGAAAATCAATCAGAATCTACTATATTTTGTGTACTGTCCTATGGGTAAAATGTGGATAAATAAGAATTGCCCCAATGGAAAAGCCAAGCACACAGGCATACACAGAGCCAGGCCATAATGAAAGCAAACACCTGTTTTCATGGATAACTAAAGATGCTTTTTTTTTTTTAATTAATTTTTATTGATGCTTTGTGCATTTTGTACATCATCTTCCAATTCAGATCAGGCATATTTCCCTTTCCCTTCCCCCCCAACCCCACCCCATCCCAGATCATGTATTCTGCCGTAACTGTCTTGCATCTTTCTCTTTTTTTTTTTTTTCATTTTTAGCTATAAGTGATATCCTGAGTACAGGCATCTTTTCGCTAAGCGAAACCAATCTGGAGGCGTTGTGCCCACAACCCCACAGGCCCACCATCCAGTGGGGGTTACAGGTTGTTTGTTTCAATCAAATTGATCAAATGAGTGTCCAAGACTACACGCTTGTAGTTTCAACCATTCACCCCAATCGCAGCCATTACATCTACCATGCCCCCTCTTCCGCAGATTGCTTCCCTAGGCTTAAGAAGGGCCCAGTGTGGAAGTAAAACAGTCCCTCTCTCTGAGCTGTTGACTTGGACTCTGGTCAATTCTGGCTGTTCCTCAGGGCTGACAGTTTTTCTCAGGAGTAACCTTTCGATCCTACTTAAATAAGCACAAGCAATTAGTCTCTAGGTATTTAAGCAGACTATAGTTGGTAGGTTACTTTGGCCTATGACACATATGTTTGGATGATATGTAATCTTGAGTTACATTTTCCCCCCGTTAATATGGACAGGGTCTTACTGGGCTTATAACATCTCCCTAACTGTAGAGGATGTAAGCTTTTGGCATAGCCAGGGTGTTATTCCTCAGGAGAGAGCCAATAGCCAATTAGATTTGGGATATACAGACATGTCTGCCTCTCTGACAGTATTTACAGGCAGGTGCAGAGTGTAGTGGTGCTGAGGTGTGGAGTCTTGCTTGACTCAGGGAGACCCTTTTGCTTCATTTTGGTTTAGTGCCTTTGCGTAACACTTTCGGCTATTCCAGGTCCATCTGTACACTTGCATCGAATTGTGCGGTCTCAATACATCCCCCCCATGTTACATTGTCCCACTCTTCTGCAGCAGGGGGTCTTATCGCTCTCTCCTTCTGATAGGTATCCCAACCTAGGGGCAAGGAGCCCTTACTAATTGTGGGCCTTGTGATCCCCTGCACAAATCCCTGGTAGAACAATCCCATTGCTGATCAGAGCTCCTGCATTAATATCTTTGCTAAGTGCATAGCCCTAGACTTTAGTATTAATTTGGTTCTGAACAGAGAACAGAGTATAATCCTTTTCACAGTTCCTATGTCTATTACAATCTAAAGAAAGCAGTTTCCTGGTTTTTATAAGAGATTACCCTACAATAGTTGTCCTCCAATTTACAGTTGGAGAACGACACTCATTATCATCATATTTCTCCTTGTTCTATGGGCGGGTAGGCAAGAAAGTCCTCTCATATCAAAACTTTGTGGCCCTAGAAGTAAGTTTCATTAGGACTCATTATAAATAGTTGTTTCATGTCGGATCCACAGAAGGGTTTCGATATTTATGGCAATCTAAGGCTTTTCTTCCTTTCAATGTTCAGACGGGTCCAACCTTTCATTGCCACTTTTGGTACATCCTACTCAATGCAAGCTGTATCTTTTCTTCTCAGCCTTTAAGTTTGGTGACATTTTGTCCTGTTGAACAAACAATCTTTTCCGTGGTTAGTTTTACATTTGAATTGTAAGGTTTTTGAACGAAAAAGTTTTCATGTCTGTCTGTATCACCCCCCCTTTTTTTTAAACCCATGAGTCTCCAGAAGACAGTTGTTTATACATAACTATAGGGTGGAATCAAGGCACAGATTTCTCAAATTCACCCATGTGTTTGGGTGACTTATAGATTAACTTGGGAAACAACACTTAATTTTTACGTTAAAATCATCTTAAAGAGAATGCTACAGGTGATACTGTACAAGAGGTATAGAGAACATTTGTATGTGCCAATCCCGAAGTTATTGCTCTAGAGATTTGTGTAAAACAAATGTGGACAACAGCAATTATATCTACCATTAACTCAGATGCATTACCGTTTTTATCAGAGACTGTAAACCAATGTTGTTGATATATCACATATTTACTTTACTAAGTCCTAAAACACAATGGTGTCCGTAGACAGTGTCTAGGCGAAACTGGGTACTTGCTGAACTCACGTCAATAAATATGCCTAATCGAATATACACCTGTCCCTTCTCCCACCCCTCTCCCTTCCCATTCACCATTTCAGTTCATTTTTGATGCAGTCTTCTGTTGTTGTTCTTTTATGTTTCTTGTAAATATTTTATTTATATCTGGGTTGTTGGTACTAATATCCACATATGACGGACACCATTTGTCGTTTGTTTTTCTGGGACTTGTTACTCACTTAACATAAATGCTTCAAGCTCCATATTTACTGCAAATTCATGATGTCCCTCTTTACCGGTACATGTATACAATAGAGTTCTAAAGATGCTTTTTATGCACTCATTTCTTAGGTTTTTGCAGATTGAAGATGAATATTGTAGTAATCCTGATTCTTTGTACTGGACAGTCAAGAAGGGTTAGAAATAGGAATGTTTGGGGGCTGGAGAGATGGCCTAGTGGTTAAGAGCTCCGACCGCTCTTACAGAGGACCCGGGTTCGATCCCCAGCACCCACATGGCGGCCGAGAACCGTCTGAACTCCAATTCCAGGAGAACTCCAGTTCCAGGGGAATCCGCGACCCTCCTGACCTCCGCGGCATTGACGACATGGGTGCACAACTGTTGCATGCAGACAGTACATTGATACACATACAGAAATAAATAAAAAATGCTGGGCATGTGGCACACGCCTTTAATCCTAGCACTGGTAGGCAGAGGCATGTGGATCTCTGTGAGTTCGAGGCAGCCTGGTCTACAGAGTGAGTTCCAGGACAGCCAGAGCTACAAGGAGATCCTGTCTCAAAAAAGAAAGAAATAGGAATGTTTGGAAGTAGCTTCTTTGGTGTGTTGTCAGATTGTTGAGTTCTGTGGTACATGTCATTGTCCTCCTTGGAGCAAAAAGCTTCTCTTTGAGCACTAGGGAGTTTTTCCAGTTCATAAAATTCTTTGCTTTGTCAGCCTTCCATTAGTCACAGATGTGTGTAATTCATATTATAATTTTTAATAATATTTTTTTAATTATATTTTCAGGGATTCACAATAAGCACGAGTTGTTTTCAGATCATGAGTAGTATAAATTGATGTGCTCAGTTTGCCATACAATTAGGTAATTTGGGCTAGCATCACAGATGTAGGATACCATTCGTCGTTTTTTTTTCTGGACTTGTGTTCTTTCATCAGCGTGATATCTTCTAGTTCCAGCATTTACCTGCAAAACTCATGATGTCATCTTTTTTACCACTGCATAGAAATCCATTGTTAGATGTACCACATTTTATCTATCCACTTGTCAGTCGAGGGCACTTGGGTTGGTTCCACTTGGTATTGTGAAGAGCTGCAATAAACATGTTGTGTATGTATCTCTACGGTAAGATGAGTCTTGTGGGTACATGCCCAGGAGTGTATGGCTGGGTCAGTGGCAAGTTCATTCCAAGTCTTCCAAGGGTTTCTCCACACTGCTTTCCATAGTGGCTGTATGAGTTTACATTCCCACCATCAGGATGAGTATTCCCTTTCCCCCAACCTCTCCAGCACTTGTATTTATTCATTTCTTGATCCTAGCAGTCTTATTGAGTAAGATGATATCTTTAGAGTGTTTTGATTTGCACTTCCTTAATGTTGATTAATGATGTTGAAACACTTCTTAAGATGTTTCTCAGCCATCTCTAATTCCTTCACTTGTGAGTCTCTGTTCAGCTCGTTGCTCATCTATTGAGTGGGTCATTTGTTTTCTTTCTTCTTTGTTTTTTATGAGTAGTTTATATATTCTGGAAATCAATGCTTTGTCAGATGTATCTGACACAGTGAAGGTTTCCTCCCACTCTGTGGGATTTCTCTTCACTTCCTTGATTGTTTCTTTTGATGTACAGAAGCTTTTGAGTTTGATGAGGTCCCATTTGTCAATTGTCGACCTTAATTCTTGTGCAGCTGCTGTCTGATTTAGGAAGTCTTTTCCTACGCCTATGTCTTGTAGTCTGCTGCCAACTTTTTCTTCTATCACCTTCAGAGTTTGGGGTTTCACGTTGAGGTCTTTAATCCATCTGGAGTTGACTTTTGTACAGGGTGAGAATTAGGGGTTTAATTTCATTCTTCTACAAGTGGTGATCCAGTTTTGCCAACACCACTTGCTGAATATGCTATCTTTCCTCCATGACGTCTTCTTGGCCCTCTTGTCAAATATGAGATGGCTGAAATTGTAGGTGCTCAAGTTTGGATCTTCAGTTTTTTTCCATTGGTCAACAGGTCTGTTTTTGTGCCAGTACCAGGCTGTTTTTATGACTATAGCCCTGTAGTATAGTTTAAGTCTGGAATAGAGATCCCCCCTGTATTGCTCTTTTCACTCAGGGTTGTTTTGGCTATTCCGGGTCTTTTGTTTTTCCAAATGAAATTAAGGACTTTTTTCCCAAGCCTATGAAGAAACTCTTGGGGTTTTTAATTGGGACATACTATAATAATTAAGGAACATCCATTGTGGATTTCTACCTGTACTTGGAGGGACCCAAGGCCAAGCTAGGGCCTCTTTATAGAGAGAGATCTATGACTTATTTGCTTTAGATATTTGGTTTTAGTGTGTTATTTTGAAAAATATTTATTTTATTGTTATTATTACTACTATTTTATAAAGTCTCATTATGTGGCCAAAACTAACCTAGAATTTATATGTAGCAGGGGTTAGCCCTGAATACATGATTCTCTCACTAAAACCTCCTTCATTCTTGGATTACAAGTATAAACCATCATAGAAAGCTCTGAGATTTATTGATCAGAGTCCAGCCAGAGAAAACTGAAGAGATTCTGGATATTTCAGGTAGAATTTGGCATAGGGGAGTTAATAGAATTTATGATGAACAAGTAAGATGCCAAACAGTGGATAGCAATTACAACTAGAAAATATTACCATCACAAGTTTGGAGAAAGGAAGAGGGAGAGGTGATGAGCAAGCTTAGGAGATTCAGAAAGGCTTGGTAGAAGCTGAAATTCCAGCCACCCTGTAGTCTGGATGCTGGAGAGAAATGCAGGATCCCTGCAGGATCACCCAGCAGGGATTAGATAACTCTCAGAAAACTAGCAAGGAATTTAGGAACCTGTGAAAATAATTTGAAGGATAGAGGCTGATTGGTTCTAACTGGATATGGTGCACCTTACTTCATTGAGAAAGAAGCAATCAAGAAGTGTCAATCAACAGACAGCCCCCAGTTGTCAATGTCTCCATCTTGTCTCAACTGCAGACAGCCCGCTTGATGGCTTATGACCATCCCAGGACAGCCCACTGATGACAGCTGAACTAGGAGAATGTAGGAGTCTTGGATAGCTGCCCTTGAGTTAGTATAACTCCAACATATAGTACTCTGCCCAGAGAATAGCTTGCTTAGCACTTTGATAAACCTTAAGTACAGTTCACCTTCTCAGTCTGCCTGTTCTCTCTTTTTCCAACAAGTAGTGTCCATACATTCTTAAAGGCTTGTATCCTAAATTTTATTGTAACTTATCCTCCTAGATAATTTTTAAATTATTTATATTTTTGTGTATGACTGTTTTACCTGCATATATGTAAGTGCACCAGGTGCATGCAATGCCCATGAGGCCAGAGGAGTCAGATACCCTGGGACTGGAGTCACAGATGATTGTTAACCATTATGTTGCTGGGAACGGAAACCAGGTCCTCTGCAAGATCAGCTTGTTCTCTTAGCTCCTGACCATATCTCTAGCCCCTCTTTCAAAATAATTTGAAGTTGGATAGAGATCAAAATATCAAATATGAGGCTGAGCAGAAGAGGAAAAGGACAAGCTTTGGTCGTGGAGGGCAAAGAGAATTGTGATTCTCTTCACAGATTTAAAAAACCCCAGAAATAGGAAACAGCCTTGAGTGCTGGAACAACTGTACCCACTTCTCTTCATGGAGAAGGTGACAATAGGCTTGAACAGGTAGGTGACAATGAAGGGCGGGTTCTGGGAGAGATGATGATCTCAACCAAATACATTGTCAGTGGGGATTACAGTGTGTGGTTTTTGAAGTGGTGCAAGGAGGAGACTCTTGCTTGGTTCTACTCCAGGCTTATAAAGAGTAATGATAAATGTAACAGGCTTTTACTTACATATTTGCTGCATCTGGGGAAATGTAATTTAATATATGGCAGAAAGAAGGATACAGATTTTAGATAAACTTTGTATCAAGATTTTGTAAACCTCTTCATACTTTTGCTGCATAGATGTTTTAATAACAAAAGCGTAAGTAGACAAGTAGAAAGGTCATTGTTTAAATACAAACTCTTTGTTGTTAAGATTTCACATTAGAAAGGGAGGAAGGAAATCCAAAAGGAATTATTACAAGCAATTATGGGATGGAATGTTGGACTTGCCTGTGGTGAACTTTGATTTAAGGAGAGCTATGGCTTACACAAACGCAAAACGTGCTTTTTGTTTTACTACATTAAATATAAGTAGTCTGTGACCATGAATTTATTATGCTTCTCAAATAAGATAAATGTAGCTGTAAACTTTCAAATAATATTTTATACCAATGTTGAAGAAGAAAAAATGTCATCAAAGTTATTCCTAAGTATTTAGAAGCTTCAGTTGTAAGTTCTCATTGAACCAGCGGGGCATTGCATACCTTCCAAGAAATGCTACTTATACAAAATGAGTATTCGGAACACTCTTTTTCCTGGTCTTTGTGTGGGAGGAAAGTTCTCCATCTCTCTGATGGAGAACTCAAGTCAGGTAGGAGATGAACATTTTCCTGCCACTGTCTCTGACACTCAGTGATGATGGTTAGAATAGATGGTCGTTAGTCACTAGTAATCTAATTATGATCCATGACAATATCCACCATGATCTGGACTGAGATTCTGTGATTTGTGAGTCACTACCTGTTCTCATAGGTATCTGATTGTAGAGACTAAAGAGATATTGGGTACTGAGACAAATATCTTCTAGCCACTCATAAGATTCTCTTTTACATTTAGTGTCATGTGGGAAAAGAACTATAATTGGAAAATATCATCATTTCTTTCATTAAAGAAAGGAAAACACTTTCTGCTACAGTAATTTGATAATAAAATTTATATATTACAAGGAAAATCCTGACTCCCTGCCTGATTTTCTTTACATATAAGGGTGATGCTAAATAATTAATAGAATCGTTTATGATGCTCTTATTTTTTGGAAAAGCATTCTGTGATTCCATTTTGACCTCACTTAGTAATTTACACAGAATGCATGCAAGAAAGGTATTATAATTATATGTTGACAGTTGCCGTACCAGGATGTAACTTCCTCATTCATATTGCTTAGAACTTAGCAAGAATACGATTAAAGATTGGCATTTGAGGAAATCATATATTGAGTCACTGGGTTTCACAACAGTATTCTAATATTTAGGATAGTATTAGAATTTACTAGCAAGACTCCTTCCTGGGATTCTATTGATGTGAAATGAATATCAGTAATAAAATAATTATAAAAATTTAATGTTTTATCTTTTATACATCCTACTGGGTCTATATGTAATCATATGGGTTATTTAGAGTTTATATAATACTTGGTTTGCTCTTAGTTCTGGCCCCAAGAGACACCTTTAAAAAAGCTTTCATTTGAAAACAGTTTGCTTTTTTTCCTCATGAGTAAGACTTTTACTGCTGAATTAAAGGTGGAAATTAAGATGTCTTCTGAACACATCTTAATTTGGATGGAAATAAATGGAATCACTTTGATTTGCAATAAACCTCTGGCAAGGAGGTTTGCTGCTGCCTTCCTTAGAAAGGATCCTGCCACTGGCCAAGGTGCTTCTCTCCTAATAAGTCACAGACAAGTAGGAATGAGAACAGATCGAGTGCCTTCCACGATGGAAAGCAATGTGCATGAGGGCTGCTCGTTTTTTTATTCTATTTAGAGCTTTTCTGGAAGCAGTCTAGATTTTGGAATGTGGGGTAGAGTGCAAGGATGAGGGACAAAGAACGTTTTGGTGGTTGTTCTAATCAGCTTTGACTGTCAACTTGACACAGCCTACAGTCCTCTGGGGAGCAAGTCTCAACAGAGAGATAGCCCAGGTCAGATTGGCCTGTGGGCCTGTGGGCATGTCTGTGAAAGACTGTCTTAATTTTTTTTTAGACTGGGTGTCCCTCTAGACCCATCTGGGCTTGATTTCACTGGGCTGTACCTGCCTCTGCCTCTCAAGTGCTGGGATTAAAGATTTGTACCACCACACCCAATTTTCTTGATTTGGATCAGTGTAAGAGGGACCTGCTCATCATGGGCAGTGCTGTTACCCAGGCAGGTGATGCTGGCTATATAAGAAATCTAGGTGAGTATGAGGCAGCCTGGAGTATGCAAGAAGCATTCTCCATGGTTTCTACTGTACTTCCTTGGTTGTAAGATCTTTGGTTGGAAGTAATATCTTATAGAACAGCAGGGAGGTCTGACTTCAGGGTTATGCTTGAATTCTTGCCCTGAATTTCCTCAATGACAAGCTGTAACCTATGAGCTTAAATAAACCCTTCCCCTTCCTAAGTTGGTTTTGGCTAGAGTTTCTTTTGTTTAATCACTACATAATGGATTTCCATTATAACAGGAAATTTTGAGAGACTTATATATCTCTCGAAGCAAAGTGGATATTCCTAGAGTTCCCTTTCTAGGAAACTTTTGGGGGTGTAGTTTTGTAAAACAAAAGTTAATCTAGATTTATTGTCAACATTGAAATGGTAAAATATTTACTTAAATGGTTTCTTATGTGCAACATATTAATGTTTCTATTTAGTAACTTTGAGTAGGAGATTTATGTGTATTGTTGTTGGTTGAATATCAATAAGGTTACTGAGTTCCAAACTTCCTCATCTCCCTGTCAGTTGCCACCATAGCAATCTGAGTCACATCTTTCAAAACCATTTCAAAGATCCTGGAATCAGATTTTGGACTTTTGAGATCCTTATGAATGCCTTTGACTTCTAATTTGTACACTGGAAAGGTGCTTTTGCTGCTTAGGGCTTTTCTTCAGTTTGAATGAATATATTAGAAGCAGAAAAGTGGAATTCTAAAATCTCATAGACAATCTCATTCCTTTCTTCTTTTAGGAAAACATTTGCTAAGATTCCAACTGACCTTTGAAAATTTCTTTCATGCCATTCAGAATATAGAACTTTAAAGGTGGAAGAGATGATCACGTGGTACTGTCTCTTCTATGCTTTTTAAATACTTCCCCAATTATACAGGCCATTAGTTGTAGCATCGAGGTGAAGGGATCTTAGAAATATTTGAATCTATGCTACAGGACACTCTATGGAGTCCTTCAACAGAGTACCTCTGCCAGATGTGGTCAGGGTATTTTAAGTAACACTAGCTTATTATGAATATTTGTAAACTGCAGTTCTCTTATTACAGAACCTTGTGCTTCTCAAACTTTAGTATGCATCACGATCACCTAGAAGACTTACAGAGCATTGATCTTTGTGCCTCAGCTCTGTAATTTTGAATTCAATAGCATGAAGCCCCAGGATTTCCATGCAGCCTGATATGTCAGGGTGAAAAGATGAATACGTATTTTCCTTATTGTTGTTGTGATTTGAGACAGGGTCTTCCTGTAGCCCCATTTGGCCTGGAGCTCACCATGTAGTCCAGGCTGGCATTGATCTCATACAGATCTGTCTGATTCTACCTTCACAGTGCTGGGATTAAAAGCATGTGCCACGATGCCTGGCTCAACTTGCATTTTCTTAATTCTAAGCACACTTTCCCCTTGCTAATTATATACAGCCTGTACTATATAATGAAACTTTGTCAAGGATGGGGTGTGTATAGAATGGTGGACCTATAAGATATAAATGGAGCTGAAATCTTGCCTTTGCCTTATTGATGCTATGATATTTTAGTTTATATAATTACACCGTATGATATTTGCACAACAAAAACGTCCGGTGATAATATTTCTCAGAAAATGTCTCCTTATTAAGTGTTGTATCACTTTATCTGATTTCTGAAGCTTTTGTTTTTATTTTCATCAATTCTGCTTGAAAGAAGTTTAAGAGATTAAGGTATTGAGTACCTAATAGTTGTGATAAATTTTATGCATGCTATTTAATTAATTCCTTATTATATTCTGCAAGCAAAGTAATGTTAACCTCTTTTTGTAAGGGAGACTCTGAAGTGTTAAGGGCAAAGGATTTTTCTAAATAATCTGGAAAAAGAGTATTTGAACCCAAGTTCTTCTTTTTCCCTAAACTGTTCTGTTCAAAGGCATCCTTCATCCTTGAAATGGCCGTATCTTAAATGTTACTAAAAAGATGAACGTTTTTCACCAAAGCATAGTCAGATTTACCCCTGGGCAGAACACTCAGAACGCTCCCTGTGAACTGTGCAGGGTCTGGGGAGCCTGATATTTATCCATTAGTGTTCAGAGTTGTAAAACCAGCCCCGAAGTCTCCAGGTGAATCCTGTAAATGTGTTCACACCAGGGAGGACCAATGCATTAAAGCACCCTCCCAGATTCCATTTCATTCTCTTCAGAAATATGAAGAGATGATCTGGAGAAATGTCGATCAGATATTTTCATAGAACCCCAGAGGCTTAAAGAAAGTTATGACAAATAATAATGTGTATATAATGCCATCCAGACTTATCTAATCTTGGTAGTGTTCTGTATTTGCTTCAACTGTTAAATACCCAAACTTTACTTTCACGTTGGAATCCTCTGCAGTGCTTTATCCCGATAATATTTGGTCGCCTCTGAGCTGTCCTAAGCAATACCCTACTTTTGGCATTTATAAATCTAGTATAAACTTCTATATTGCTATTTCATATATATTCATTTGTAAAAATAATTTTCCCAACTTTACCTAAAGAGCCTTGTTTGTGCATCATGTTACAATTTGTTCCTTCAAAAACCTTATATTTTTAAGGTATATCTATGCCAATTAATGTAAAGATTTTTATTGATGTGTGCGACTGCATAGTCCAATTATGTGTGTACAGTTCAATGATTTACCTCTCTCTTTTGCAAAACCACTTAACTAACTTCCATAGTACACTATGAAGATCAGCAAAACAGTGAACATTATTGTATATTTTTTGCTACTGAGTTCACTGTAAAGACTTTTTCTTAAGTGTCCATAATAAAAACAAGTAATATGTTAGAAGTGGAAAAGCAGAGATGGAGGATATATCCATTTTCAGGTTCCCTAGGTGATGGCAGATTTCCAAAAATGTTGTCCCAATGCACGCTATCTATCACAAGAGACCCGTGGGATAGAGAGTTTATTTTCTGACTTTGTAATTTTGCTCTCTCTCTCTCTCTCTCTCTCTCTCTCTCTCTCTATATATATATATATATATATATATATATATATATATATGTGTGTGTGTGTATTTGGGAGCAATATAAAATTATATGGAACAATAACAACAACCACCACGAAAAAGACTTGTTCAAAAAACTGACCAAAACAGTAAACTTCTGCTCAAAATAGTAAAGTTCTGCATTGAAAAATTTTAAAAAGACTGAGGAAAAGATGCAAGACATATATAGCAGAATGTGTAAGTTTTGGCAGGGTGGGGGACATTGAATGGAGAATGGGTCTAAATTTGATTGACAAATGTATGAAATGCACAAAAGTTCAATAAAAATTAAGAAAAAAAGACAATTATTTCTTGGGAAAGTCTATAATGTCAGACCTGTCTTTACTCAGACTAGGACATATAAAATTACATGTGAATGTGTCTTTTAATTTTTGATTCCTATAAATATGTTTGGAATTTTTTGATATGTTACTTATCAATAAGTAAAATATAATTTTAAGAGAACAATAATGATTTAAAACTAATATTTAATCATATTTTGAGCTTACTAATATACTTTCATCAATATCTTATAATCATTTTTACTACTTATATCTTTTATAACACATTTATTTTTGCTTTTCTTTTTTTGAAATGCTTTCTTTAGGAATTTCCATAGATTTTTTTCATATTAATGTGCCTAAAATAGCTCTATTTAGAACTTACCTAGGAGTGATAGTTTAGGTGGTTTTAAAATTATAAATTAAAAAATAAAATTTTTCCTCAGCCATGGAAAGACATTGTCCATTGTCTTTTGTTGCTGATAAGAACTCTGATAGGAGAATAATTATTCTGTCACTATTTATCTCCTTTTTCATTCTGAAAAATTATATTTGTTGTGCTTTACATTTTTGCCAGTCTAATGAGCATAACTTTAATTTTCTTGCCTTATGTGCTTGTCTTCTGTCTTTCCTGATTATTATGTTTCATCTGTCATCCTTACATGTGTCTTTGTCCAGCACTCTGTCAACTCTTTCTTTACTTTTTGTAAGTATTGCCAGTTGCAAAGTCTACAGTGTTTCGATCTTCCTCACTGTCATTTACCTACATCTTGTTGTTCCTCCTTTGTTTTTGTGTACTGTATTGTGGGTAAATTCTTCAGTTATCCTTTCTGATTATTTCATTTTTCACTATACTAACATTTATCTCATATTGTCAGCTACCATAAGACATGTGCATACAGGACTGTATTTAAAGCCACCTTTTACCTTTGTGTACATGTCTATAGGTCAACTAGAATTCAGCTGGTTTTGTCTGGATTCAAATACAGGGAATTTTTACATGGGTCTCTTGTCTTACTTTAACCAGGGAACTAGAGAAGAATGTTCTCATGGCAAGTATACAGACACAGGGAAGAAAACAGAGCCACTCGAGGGATATTGAAGCCTCATTTCAGTCTTTGAAAAATATTTATTTTTATTTTATGTATACAAGCATCTTGGCTGCATGTATGTAAGTGCATCCATGTAGTGCAATCCCCGAGGAGGTCAGAAGAGGGCATCAGATCTCCTGGAAATGGAGTTATGGACATTGTTAGCTACCATGTGGGTGTTGGGAATAGAACTGCAAGAGCAGTCAGTGCTCTTAACTGCTGAGCCATCTCTCTAGCCCCACCCCCATTTCCATTTATTTTTTATTGGATAAAACAATTCAAATTGGTTATGACCTTTACAAAAGTGAGAGAGTGTGGAAATATATCTTCTGTCATGGGAGAAACTCCACAATCAGTGATAAAGCAGGTGAAGAATTGAGATTGATAATTTGATCTGTAACAACTGTGTCTTTTGATCATTGCCATAACAGAATAACCCCTTTCCCTATGCCCATGACCTAATTTCTGTTGATGTGTTTTAAGGAAAAAGAATCCTGCAGATTTAACCAAATTTATATATGATTCTTATTTTATAAATATTTTTTTAATTTTTTTAAGTTTTATTTATTTCGGTATGTGTATGAATGTACTGTCTGCATGCAGGTGTCGTGCAATGCCGTGGAGGTCAGAAGAGGGTGTTGGATTCCCCTGGAACTGGAGTTCTCCTGGAATTGGAGTTTCAGACAGTTCTCAGCCGCCATGTGGGTGCTGGGGATCGAACCCGGGTCCTCTGCAAGAGCGGTCGGCGCTCTTAACCACTAGGCCAGCATAGGGAGCTGATTTTGTATTATCTAAGTGGGTGCTGTCTAATTCCATGTATTCTTCAAAGCAGATACCTTTCTCTGATTCAAAGGAGAAGGATGTGAGAGAAGAGGGGCATAGAAAGTATCAAGGAAGGAGTGGATATAAGTGTGAGAAAGGCTGTGAGGTATAGGTGACCCATTCCAGAGAGAGCCCTGTCTGGTGATGCCACTGGTTAGGCTAGGAGCTCCTTGTTACTTTTCACCTAGCCGGTCTTCCAGGGTCTTAAGGAGATCAAGCCTTTTTGTTGTGGGTGATGCTTACTATAGATGGGACCATTGTCTCCTGGTGTGTAAAAAATCCTCCAGGCCTGCTGGGGAATTTCGGGGTCCGACCCTGAAGGAAAGGGGGTGAGAGGAGCAGAGTCAAGACACAGACCCTGGGAATCCGATGAATGCAGACAGAGGGCGAGCTGTCGCGGATTCATTTATCGGGTTATGTACTGTTCGTATTCCCGTTCTCCTCTTGTCGCCTTGTGATTGGCCCAGGTCTGCAACTCTGCTGCTTGTATGGTCTCGCCTGCCTAGGGCAGGTTAAGTCGATGAGGGACAAGTTCTGCCCATGCATAATTCTCAGCATACTGGCTACTACACTGGTGGGCAGTTTCTGGCTCTGCTTTCTTGGCAGGAAAGAGAGTGATTCTCTATTTTTTCCTGGTGATCTTGAGAGAGGTTACCTGGAAGGAGTGCGTCCCTGTGTTTTTTTCCTTTAAAAATCAGTATTTTCATTTGTGTTTGATTAGTGTTTCATGGGGAGCTTTGCCATATTAACCCACAGCTTGGTACTCCTTGATGTCTTCAGCTCTTATCAACTCCCACTATCCTGATTGCTAAATGATGGTAATCTATGTCCACCATTCTTTCTGTTTGCAGATTGGCACTCTACCATGAGAAAGCCTTTCCCCTTTCCTCTCTCATTTACTTTATTGTATCAGTTGGACTCAAGGATTCTTTCTTTATTCACTAGAGTATATGTAATGCTGTACTCTCATTATTTTTGCTGTTGTTTTCTGATGCCCACATTGTCCTGGATTGGCCTGTAGTAGCTGATTTTTGTCCTGATATAGCTCCCTACATCCCTGAGTATTTCCTTACTTTCTGGCACATAAGTATATTCTAAACTAATTAACTTTTATTTTTTTATAGTATTTATAAATTTTGGAAGGAATTTTGCATAACTTTATATTCCTTCCATGAAGGGAGGACAGGGTACTTCTACTTATCAGAATGTAGCTGGCACTATACAGACAGTTACTAAAGTGCTTGTTGAATGAACGGCCAAATGAATGAGTGATTCTCATATTATCTTTTAGAAACATTTTATTGATGTTTTGAAATTTTTATACAATTTATTTTGATCATACCCAGAATCCTTCATCTTCATCCCTTCTTAGTATTCTCTGACTTCATGTCCTTTATTAATTTTTAATTTTTTTTATTTTTTTTTGTATGTGTATGAATGTACTATCTGCATGTAGGTTTGTGCACTCATGTCGTGCAATGCCATGGAGGTCAGAAGAGGGCGTCGGACTCCCCTGGAACTGGAGTTAAAGATGGTTCTCAGCTGCCATGTGGGTGCTGGGAATAGAACCCGGGTCCTCTGCAAGAGCAGTCAGTGCTCTTAACCACTAGGCCATCTCTCCACACCCCTTTATTAATTTTTAAAGTCAATAGTGTCTAATTTGTGTTCCCCAAATGCTCTTAGGTCTGGGTCTCCCTTTGACGCCACCCAGTCAACTTACTCAGTGTCATACCATTAAAGAAAACTGATTTTCCTTTTTCTAGTGGTTATCAATTACCAATAGTTCCTTAGCTAGCACTGGGGCTCCTCGCCTACCTTTCTAATTTGAGCTGGGTTTTGTGTGGATTGGACCTGCACAGGTCTTGTATCTGCTGTCACAGCACTGTGGGTTGAACCATTTGTAACTGCCCTATTGTGTGCAGAAAACAGTTTCCTTGCATTCATTTACCACCTCTGGTTAGGTATTCTTTCTGCCCCCTCTTCTGCGATGATCCTCTAGCCTTGGAGGAGAGGGTGTGATATAGGTGTCCCATTTAGTGCTGAGCACTCCACAGTCTCTTATTCTCTTCATATTGATGAGTCTCTGTGTTACTCTCCATCTGCTGAAAGAAGTAGTTTCTCAAGTGAGAGATGAGAAAAGCACCAAACTAATTATTATAATTTATTATACAATATGCCATTAAGAGTTGTTTACATACTATATCCATTTATCAGAATGGTAATAGTAGGTTCTCCTGTACAGGATGTGACCTGTCTAGCCACAGGTTCTTGACCCTGATAACAATGCAAGGTATGGGTTGCATCATGTGAAGTGGGCCTTAAATTCAATTAGAAATATTTGGTTAATCCCATAACATTTGTACCACTATTTTACCAGTGGGTATATCATGCCAGGCCAGTCATTATTGTAGATTAAAGGGTTCACAACTGTATAAGGTTGATGATTGTTTTCTTTTCTGGTACCATGCATACTTCCTTCCAGTACAATGAAAGCTAGCTAGGAGAGATGAAGCTTGGAGATCAGTATAAGCTTGATTTCTCCATGTTTGTTATATGATTTCAATATGTAGAGTCTTCACCAATAGGTTTTTAATACCAAGTTCTATGGGAAACCAAGAGCACTGGCAGTAGCCACTATTGTTTAAGTGACTATGGGATCCCTGGTCAACAGTTCCAAAAAGAGGTGTCTGTTCCTGGCATTTGGCTTTTAATTTGCTAGCCTGTGATATCTGGCAGGGGCATTGTTCTCCTCATATTAGGGTAACTCCCTTCAAACTCTTTTATATCATATTTGTATATACTTAAAGAAGCTTTTAGAGTATGAGGTTTTCATATGACTCTTCAATACTCCTTCCTCTCCCCTGCCCTTCCATTCCCTACTCCACTTAATCTTTCTATTCCATTATTCACCTTCTCTCTTTATATCAGTACATGATATATCCCCTCCTATAAGATCCCTTGTGGCCCTTTTCTAGTTTCCTGAATTCTATTGGTTTTCAATTGAAACACACATATTTAAAGATTCAAATCTAGCATCTACTTATGAAAAGGAAGATATGGTGATTTCTGTGTCTGGATTGCTTCTCTCAGAATGAATGTTTCAAGTTCCATACATTTACCTCTGATTTTCATAATTTTGTTTTCATTAACAGCTGAATAATATTACAATATAGCATATTTTCACTATCCATTCATCATTTCATGTACATCTAGGTTGTTTCCTTTTCCTGGCTATTGTGAATGCATTGTCAGTGAACATGGATGAACAAAGTATCTCTGTAGGAAAATAGATAGTCCTTTGGGTTTGTGCGCAAGAGTGATATAGCTGGGTCACATGATAGATTTATTCCTAGTTTTTTGAGCAATTCCCACTCCTATTTCCATAGTGGCTGTACCACTTTACAGTAGCAATGAGTACGAGTGCCCCTTTCCCAACATTCTCACCAGAATTTATCACCCTTTGTTTTTTTGGGATTTAGCCATTCTTGTGAGGGGAGTGCTGCAGAGATATAGTAATAGAAACAGTATCATGCTGGCATAAAAACAGATACCTCTATCAATAGAATTGAAAACTCACTTATGTGCACACACACCTACCTGGTTTTGGGCAGAGGCCAAAAATACACAATTGGGGAGGGTAACATTTTCACCAAGTGGTGCTTGTCGAGCTGGATAGCAATCTCTCATTTGCACAAAACTCAACTCCAAAGGGATCAAAGACCTTGACATCTGATCCAATACTCTGAATCTGATGGAGAAGAAAGTAGCAAAGAGAGTGTAATTGATAGGCACAGGAAAGGACCTTCTGAACAAGATCCAAATAGCACAGGCATTAATACTAACTATTGAGAAATGGGACCTCTGTACACTTGCATGTGTGGTCTCAATACATCCCTCCCATGTTAACGTCAGGTCTTCGGCAGCAGGGTCTTATTGCCTCTCCTCCTGTAGGTATCCCAACTTAGATGCAAGGAGCCCTTACCTTTTGTGGGGCCTTGGATCCCCTGGCCAACATCCACCTGGTAGAACAATCCATTGCTGATGTCAGAGCTCCTGTATTAATATATTTTGCCTGAGTGCATAGCCCTAGGACTTTAGTATTATATTTGGTTCTGAACAGAGAGTAATCCCTTCCACAGTTCCCATGTCTAGTAGTCAATTAAAGAAAGCAGTTTTACCGGTTTTATAAGAGATTACCTCTACAATAGTTGTCTCCAATTTACAGTTGGGGAGCGACCTCATCATTGTTCATATTTCTCCTTGTTTATGGGGGGAAGGCAAGAAGTTCTCATATCAAAACCTATTGTGGCACCTAGAAGGAGTTTCATTAGGGACTCATTATAACTAGTTGTTACATGTAGGATCCACAGAGGGGTTCGATGTTTGGCAATCTGAGGCTTTTCTTCCTTTGAATGTTCGACGGGTCAGCCTCCGTTGCCACTTTTTGGTCACATCCTACTCAATGCAAACCTGTATCTTTTCTTTCTCACCGTTAAGTTGGTGACGTTTTGTCCTGTTGTGAACAAACAAATTCTTCCCATAGTTAGTTTTAGATTAAGTTACAGATGGTCTTGGAATCCGAGAGTGTTACAAAGGCACTAAACAATAAAGCAATATGGGTCTCCCTGAGTCAAGCAAGACCTCCACCGTCAGCACCAGCTACACCTCACCTGCCGCCGATGGAAATACTGGGCAGCAGAGGCAGCCATGTGCCTGTTATCCCAATCTAATGGCTATTGGCTCTCCCTTGGAGAACTAACCCATGGCTGATGCCACAGCTTACATCCTCTACAGGTTAGGAGATGTTATAAGCCACAGTAAGAACCCTTCATATTTAACAGGGGTAAAATTGTAATTCATGGATTAACATATCCAAACATGTGTCTATGCCAAAGTAACCTACCATAACTATTAGTGCTGCTTAAATACCTATATATCTAATTGCTTGTTCTTCATTAGTAGGATTGAAAGTTATTCCTGGACAAACTGCAGCCCATGAAAGGAAACAGCAGAATTGACCAGAGTCCAAGTCAACAGCTCCAGAGAGAGTGGACTGTTTTACCTCTCATCCACCTGTGCCCCTTTTCTAAAGCCTAGGGAACAAGCTCGGAAGAGGGGGCGTGGTAGAATGTAAGGGCTGCGATTGGGTGAATGGTGAAACTACAGCATTGTAGTCGACACTCATTTGTCAACTTGATTGAACAAACAACCTGTCACCCCCCACTGGATGGTGGGGCTGTAGGGTTTTGGGCACAACAGCTGCAGATAGGTTTTGCATGAAGGATGCTTGTACTCATGGATTATCACTTATAGCTAAAAATGAAAAAAAAACTGAGAAAGATGCAGGACAGTTATGGCAGAATGCATGATCTGGGATGGGGTGGGGGTGGGGGGGGAGGGAAAGGGAAATAAGCCTGAACTGAATTGGAAAAAATGTATGAAATGCACAAAGCATCAATAAAAACTAATTAAAAAAAAAGAATAAATTTGGCAGCAGCAAGCCCTATTACACGAGAAAAATAAAATAAAATAAAATACTGTCACTAAAAAAAAAAAAAAAAAAGAGAAATGGGACCTCATGAAATATAAAGCTTCTATGCAGCAAAGTACACCATAATTTGAGTGAAGAGGCAGCATGTAGAATAAGAAAAATCGTTGCCAGCTATACTTATAACAGAGGGTTTGTATCTAGAATATACAAAGACCTCAAAAACTAAACATCAAAAGAAATTAAGAAAAGCAACTAAAAAGAGTTCTCCAAAGATTCAATGCAAGTGACTGAGAAATATTTTTAAATGTTCAACATCTTTAGAAACTGGGGAAATGCAAATTAAAACTACTAATATGAGTCTCATATTAATAAGAAAAAAAAAATAAGAAAGAATAAGACAGAGCTGTGGATGCGGCTCAACTGATAAATTGCCTCGAAAGCACTAAGATATGAGTTAAATTCTCAGAACCCTCATAAGAAGAAAGCTGGGCATGGTGATGTTCTTGTGATCCCAGTGCAGGGACGGTAGATGCTTCTTTGGCCAGTCTTACTTAGCCTAGCCTAGTTAGTGAGTTCCAGGTTAGTGATCTTGTCTCAAAAACAAAACAGAACAATAACAACAATACCAAGGTGAATAGCACCTGAGGAATGACTTTGGGGGTGGTGTGAGATCTGGCTTCCACATATTTGCAAGCATATCTGTACAAATGCACGTACCTGCTTACACACACACACACACACACACACACACACACACACACGCACACATGGCTGTGCACAAAACAGATAACAAACTGAATAGAGTCACTTAAGAAGTTGGGAGTAATCCAGAGAAAGAAGTTTAGGGGTATTGTATACCAAAACTGTTTTTTCAATAAGATTTTGCTTGTTGTACTTATGAAAAGCCTCATTTTTTGCATTCTTATTCTTTCCTATATTTCATTAAGATTTTTTAATGTCAGTGCTAAATATTTCCTTGAATTTATGTCAACTTACTTAAGTCTCAAAGTGAAAGGTCATTCAATTATAATAAACTGGACATTTGACTGGTGTCCAGAATTTTTGTTAATTGTTTTCCTTGAATTTAATATTTTTGAGAAGCAGAGGGTGGGGAGAAAGAGGAAGTACAAATTATCAGAAGCTACATTTATGATATGTTTAATTTTCATTCTTTTAGGATAGAAACCTAGATTGATTTCTCAGTGTAAATTTTCTCTGTTTGGATAAATTCTTATTTCCATAGTTTTTTTTTAAATTTCCTTTTGATTAACTCTGTCTCCAGAGTTATGGCTTATCTTCTATGAAATATCATTGTTCAAACATTAAATTGAACATTCAACTGTCTATTTTGTATTGAGACTACTTAGGAAATATAAGTTCATAAAATTATGTTTCCAAGTTTAAATATGAAATGGTGTGTTCATATATATATATATATATATATATATATATATATATATATATATATATCTGTAGTGTATGTGCATGTTTGTGAGTACATATACTTCTGTTTATGCAGAGGCCAGAGGCGGACACTAAATGTCTAGGGTCTCTCACTGAACTGGAGCTAGGTTGATGTCCAGCAAGCCCCAGTGATCCTCCTGTCTCTGCCTTCTCCCAGCACCGTAAACTCCCAGCGTTTTACGTATGTGTTGGCGTACTGAATTCAGGTCTTCATGCTTGTGAGGCAAGTGCTCTTATCTAGTGACCCCAATCTCAAAGCCATGAAATGGAATATTATTGAATCCCCAGGCACAAGCTTGCCATGTATCATGTGGTATGCCCAAATGGCTCAAGCTTTGAATTGATAGTAGTCTGATTTGCTGGGCTTGCAGTCCATCGCAAGCCAAGTGCTTATGTTTGCCGAAGATCTGCTTCTTATGTTTGCCGAAGATCTGCTTCTTATGTTTGCCGAAGATCTGCTTCTTATGTTTGCCCAAGATCTGCTTCTTATGTTTGCACAAGATCTGCTTCTTTGTTTCCTGACTTGGGAAGTATGAAAGCATATTATCCTTCTAAGATTATACAAGCATACTGTGTTGTGACTTCCCCTTATTTAATTTTGCTTTTGCATCAATCCTTATTCACAATCACTATTGTACTTCTATAGGTATGGAAAAATTGATAATGTTGCCTATGTATTATATAAATATATAATTATATAATTAAAATTATATGGTTCTAATGATTATTTATTGAATTATGTGAATGAATTTAGACTTGGCTAAAATAAATTGTGTGCTATCAGGTAGATATGGAATTATATTACTGAAAGTCTTTTTTTGCTGGTGTTTGGTATTTTGTGAGACAGGGTCTCATATAGCCCAGGCTGGCCCCAGACTTCTTCTATATCAAAAGATGACCTTGAGTTCTTGATCTTCTTACAAGCTCTACCTCCCAAGGGCTGGGATTACAGAATACACCACCACAGTCTGTGTTTGTGGTGCTAGGGATTGAACCCAGGGCTTAATGCATGCTAGGAAAGGACTCTACTGACTCAACCTCCTTTTGAACCATGAAAGTATAATTTGGAGATCAGTTAGATCTGGGGTACAAATTCACAGAAGATGAATTCAACAAATCTTGCACAATAATCACGGTTTTAAAGTAATTTGAGAAAGTGGAGTGAATGTCTTTCATAATAATATTTAGTTATTGTTGAACATTGGATGTCATTTTATTTACGTCCAAGCTAAATCCTGTCTTTTGTGCCTGAAGTTTAAATCCGTTTCTTGTTGTTCTGAGATCTATAGAGAATAGCTGCTTGGATCTCTCATCTTTCTACTTCCTTTGTGTTGCTTGGAGGTGATTATATTTATTAACCAGGCTCTTGCCTTTTTAAATTCTGAAATTATTTGTGGTTCTTTCAGCTTTTCTTCCCCAACCTTCTATCTGAACTCTTCATTTTGAATTGGAATAGTGTTATATACAGAAGTCTGAAAATCATAGCCAAATGCAGCTTTTAGGGAAATAATAAACAATGCAAATGAACAGAGATTTGCCATCTAGTAGGCTAATTAAAACAATTTTAAAGCAATGACTATTGAAAAAATAACATCAGAGATGCTTTAGAACTATTCCTTTTGAAAATTGCAAATATCTGGTTTGAAAAAAAAAAACAAACAATAATGGCTTTATGTCCATCGAGTGAGATTTAGGTAATGTGGAGATTGCAGACCCACTGAATTGAGGTCCATTCTCTGCTTATCGTAAGCTGTTATGATTGTCTATTCATTCCACACAATATAAGGCTAATGCCCCTTCACATTTTTTCCATTTCAAGATCATCCTTGGGGATCCTGTGAAATGGTTAGGTAATACATAAAAATATATCCTCTTAACCAGTACACACTATTCAAATGGCACTATTTAGATATTTGGCTTGAGAGAAACTTCCGCCAACACCATATTTGATCTGTACCATCTAAAATATTGATGCCACCATAATTCTGTACCTTGCTAAGTTTAATTCATTTGAATTGCTAGTTTTATATTCCTTTTAAAAATGTGGTACAGTGCCTGATACTGAGTAACTGACCGGCTGTTCCAAGAAGACCACACACTCTTTGCTTCCCGTCACTTGAATAGGTTTTGCTACCCAATGTGAAAAAAAGAAAGAAAACTAAACTCCAGATAACATCCATACATCTTCCCAAGGTGTACTCTGATTGAATTACTTCCAGGTGGAAGTGACAGATGTTCGTCAGGTCACTCCTGGCTTCCGCTGCTAATTGAACCATAATGGGACTGACTGCAGGGAAGGACAAATTATAGGAGTCAGGATACAATCCTTAACTCAGAGTTCCTATGATCTTCCAGAAGACATTGGTCAGGCTGACAATTCCTGGTTCTTTCCAGTGAGTGGGGGGAGATGGAGATGGTTTCAGCTACAGTACATCAAGGAGCTAATGTCCTCAGAAATTAGCAGTGTCTTACTGCTGACACTTGTTATCAATCAACTTTTATTTCTTCGACTGTGATATGTTAACAGGCTACCAATTGAGAGTGGTAAATCCCAACCATGAATTGTCTTTAGAGAAGTCATTTAATCTCGATGAACCACAATTTCATCATTTTCAGAAGGAGCAAACATTACACAAATGAGAGTTCTACATGCCTGTGAATACTATTTATAGATTTAAGTGTTGTGCAAATACCTGCTTGAAATGTCACTTAACCTGGATTTAAAAGTCTGTGCTTGTGCCTGTAGCTTGGCAGTAGTGTGCTTGCCAGGCACTTGTAAGGCCTTGAGTTTGATCCCTAGAACAATCCAAAAGGAACAACAATGATACATTCTACATATAACTAAATCTGATGCAAAGCAAAAGCTGAGATAGACCCCTCTGTGCTGAAGTGTTAGCTGTTGGACATTACAAGCTACACTTTAAAAAGAAACTACTTTTAGACTAGAGAACAGGACTAGGGATATAGCTCATTGGTAGAATCCTGAGTTCAATATTCAGTTCTATAAAAAGTGTGTGTGTGGGAGTCAGAGAGAGTGAAAGAAAGAGAGAGGAAAAGGAAGAGGGGCAGGGGCAGAAAAGGGAGGAGGGAAAAAGGAGAAGGAAATAAGGGAGTGAGGAGAGAGGAAGGGAGGAAGGGGAGAAGAAGGAAGAAAGGGAGCCAGGAAAGAAGATTCGAGATGTTGCTAACAATGGGTTCAGAGAAAGCGTGAGTGGCAGTCACAAGAAAGATGAGAAAGGAGATGCTGGCTGCAAGGTCAGTGCAGCGTGAAGCAAGGGCTCTCCTGTTGGCGGGAATCCAAATTCTACTCGCATAACACAGGCACTGATGTTCCCTTGTTCATTTAAAACAGCCTAACCACATGTTTTTTGGCATTTTGCTTAAGAGGAAGGACAGAAGAATCTCTCAGAATTGAATATGACAGGGAAAAAGGGGAGGAACAACTGAACATATCAGTAAGAATAATGATCAGTTCTCGCATTGTTTATTTGTGGGTAAAAAGAGTAGCAAGGTAAAACAGTCATTCCGGAATCTGGTTTGGGAAGAGTTGGGTTATGGAGCATAGTTTGACAGCGGGGTGGAATGGAACAAGCACAAATGGTTTGTATGAATCCCAGATGGTAGCTTGGGAGGCCAAAGCAGTTGGATGAGGGAGAAGGCAAAGGAAGTGAGCAGTGAGTGGACAGAACCCAGAATTGCTAAGGATTGGGCAGCCTGAAGTCTCCACTGCTGCTTACAATACCCAGGAAACGCACTCCAGTCTAACTACTTGAGCCGAATGGCTCCCAGTAGCTCACGGATAGTTTTCCATCTGCCATCTCTACTTGTATACCTGATGTTTTACTTTGAACTCTAGTGCTGGGATAAAACTATCAGACTTAAAGCATCTTAGGGGAGGAAAGGGTTTAGTTCATCTTAAGAGTTTCAGATCACAGTTCTTCATCAAAGAAAGTCAGGCCAGAAACCTGAAGGTAGAACTTCATGCTATTCTGTGCAGCATTACCTCCAACCAGGGAGCTCACTCACAGCCAAGGAAGTACGGCAGAAACTGTGGAAGATATGGCATGGTGGATGTTAAGCCTGTCAGTCATCAATCAAGATAATGCCCCCCCAGGCAAACATGATCTGGGAGATTCCTCAGTTGATGTTCTCTCCCATGACTCTGGGCTATGTGAGGCTGATGGCTTAAGAAGTTAAGAAGGACAGGTAGAATATGGTGGATACTTAAGAAATGAGAAGGACCTAGTTTGTTGAATGTAGGGGGCAGGGTTTTGCATATAAATATTTTGAATGAGGCAAACGTTTTATTTTAGAATCTCATTATTTTGTAGTTTATTTTCCATAGTGGTTGCCTCCACTTAACCTGGCTTCTCTTTGAATTCTTCTGAGATTTTATTCTTTAATACAAGGAATAGTTTATTTGGGCCTCTATAGTTCCAGAGATAGAGTTCATCACGGCAGGAGAGGCATGGCAGCCAGTCACGAAGGCTTAGTTGGATGCTCTCATTTTAATCCACAAGCTGCGAGTGGAAAGTATATATGCATATTTTAGAGCAATATAAAATTAAAGGAAGAAAATGTCAATTTCTAAACATAAAAAAAAGACTGAGAGAAAGATGCAGGATAGTTATGGCAGAATGCATGATCTGGGGTGGGCAGGGGGGAAGGGAAAGGGGAATATGTCTAAACTGAACTGAGAAATGATGTCTGAAATACACAAAACATCAATAAAAGCATAAAAAAAAACAACAAAAAAAGAAATGGGACAAGCCCATAAACCCTCAAAGCCCACCCCTGTAACAGACATCTGTCATCCACCTCCTAAAGGTATATATAACTTTCCCAAACAGTATTGGGGCTTGGAAAATTGTACCCCAAATAACTGGACTTTAACACCCCTAGAGGCCTTAGAACCCACTTCCGAAACCAGACCATGCTGACATTCTTTGTTTCTCCACTTTCAGATCAGAGAGTGGATTTCAGCAAATTTCAGTTCATTCCTGTGAACCTCAACAGCAGCAGCTCCGTACACCCTTTCCTGCCTGTCACATCCTCCTGCTGCTTTCTATCTATCAGAGCCCAGATTTAGTGCCTTGGAAATTTTATCTCATTTGAACATGTATTCTAGGTATTGTATTCTCATTTTTCAGGGGAGGTCATGGCATTTCAGAAGGGTGAAGGAACACTCCCAGGGTCAAAGTAAGACAGCACAGAAGAAAGTCTTAAGTTTGGTTCTCTTGGTTTCAAATCTTCCATGCCTTACTCTCCAGCCTTACCTACCAGGTAAATAAATAAATAAATAAATAAATAAATAAATAAATAAATAAATAAACAAATAAATAAATAACATGCACGGTGGCAGTCACTGTTACTGGTTATGCTTTCTAATCTTTCTCTGGGGTATTTACTACTACATAACAACAAATACAAAACATACGAATCATTCTAACACAACAGTTGAAAGCAATAACGTGTGACGAAGCATCTGGGAGTAACTAAGATGGCTGCTTCTGGTGGCTCAACAGATGTTGGAGGATTGGCTTTCAAAGGTACACATATACAGGGCATAGAGAGGCGCAGGTGAGCATCACCAGAGCTCATCACCAAGGCTGGCGACCACCATCTGCTCTACAGCCTCCAGTAACTCCTGGTTTTTCACAACAAAATGTACCCACTTTCCAATCCACCATTCCTGGTCTTGCTCATAATTTTGGTAGAATCCTATTCTATAAATTAACTCAAAATATTATTGCTAATATTCAAGAAAATATTCTGTCTTCTCCCTATTAAGTCATTTCCCTTCCTTTACTAGACACTAACTATGTAATAAGTACCAGGTCATACCATGCAAGACACTGGCTAGGAATATAAAAAATGACAGAATCCTGTTCCATTAGTAACCTTACAGGGTGACCAGTGAAAGAGATTTATAGATGAATTCTATCAGACACTTTTGGATCATAAATGACTTGCAGAGTGACTAACTGTCAAGATGAGATGGAGAAGACCCTGCAGAAGAGGGAACATTTGTACTGGGCCCTAAAGCTTGCTGAGAAATCCATATAGCAATCAAGCAGAAAGGAATATTTTCCCAAGAAGAGACAGCAGGAGCAAACCCTGCTTCTCCCTCCTGAATATGGGCAGAATGTTGGCCTAGACTTTACATTGCATTTTCTCACCTGAAGAACTTTTCCCTAGTTCCTACCTTTGTGGACTTAAGTGTTTTCCAAATCCCTTGCTTATTGGTAAAATCATAAGTGTTTACAGATGAGTTCCATTTTCACATGGCTTCCATCTCTCTAAGGCTCTATAGTTTCTTGGGGCTGGAGAAATGGCCTAGTGATTAAGAGCACTAACTGCTCTTGTAGAGGACCCGGGTTGGATCCCCAGCACCCACACGGTGGCTGAGAACCGTCTGTAACTCCAGTTCCAGGGGAATCCGACACCCTCTTCTGACCTCTGTGGCATTGCACCCCACAGGTGCACAAACCTACATGCAGACAGTACATTCATCCACATACAAGAATAAATAAATTTTAAAAAAGAGACTCTAGTCTCAACACGTTGGCTCATTCCATTCACATAGATATCTTCCCCCGCCCCCTGTCCCCTGTAATCCAGCCCTTTTTTTTTTTTTTTTTTTTTTTTGGCTTTTTGAGACAGGTTCTCCCTTTAGTTCTAGCTGGCCTGGAGCTTGCTCTGTAGACCAGGCTGGCCTTGAACTCACAGAGATCTACCTGCCTCTGCCTCCCAAGTGCTGGGATTAAAGGCATGCACCACCATGCCTGGCTAATCCAGACTTTTTTGAAGCCTTGATATCTTTCAGACTACCTGGGATAGCACTAGCTGTCTGCTTGACACAGCTTAGAGTTATCTGAAGAGTCTCAATGCAGGAATTTCCTAGATCAGATTGGCCTGGGAGCATGTCTGAGGGGGTTGTCTTTACTGTTAATTAGTGAAGGAGGGCACAGCCCACTGTGAGTGGTGACATTCCTGAGACGAGTGGTCCTGAAGTTTATTAGAAGCTACCTGGGCATAATTCTGTTCATGAGCCAGTGGCAAGCAGCATCCTCCATGAGTCCAACCCCAGTTCTTTGGCTGTGAAGTGAGTTCTTTGATTAGAGGTAAAGCTGTGTAGAATAGCAAGCAGACCTGCCTCCCAGGTTCGTCCCTTGATTTCCCTCATTGGTTGACTGTGATCTCAAATTATGAACTGAATAAACACATTCTCCCCTAAATTGCTTTGATCAGAATGTTTTGTTACAGCGACAGAATTAAAACTAGAGCACAGACAATTCTTTGAGGTCATGCTCAGAATGGGATATAGCATAGACAGGCTATTTTGTTAATGAAATCTTTCCTTTTTATATGTCTAGTAATTGTCAGTGACTTGATTGACATTGTCAGTGGAGGAGCTACATACATTCCTTCTTGTTTGAGGCCAAGCCTAGCTCTCCGTTTTGTTCCTGTACTCTGGTACTTGTTAACTATTTGATGATGGCGATATCTGCTATGGAATACTACATTAAAGGGGAGAGCAGAGCCATAGTCCGCAGTCCCTTTGTTGCTTAGGCAAAATATTATTGGTTAATTGATGGTCAGATCGTGATGGTGTCTGTGGACCCAGGGAATTACAGCAGTGACTATAACTGCTCCACGTGGTCCTCAGCTCTTTGAATATAGACAATTACATCAGGAGACTTTGAGAGGAAGTCTTCCATTTTAGTTCCTGTTGCTGTGATAACACACTGACCAAAACCAATTTGGCAAGGAAAAGCTTACAGGTTACATTCTATCATGAATTGAGGCTACAGCAGAAACTCAAGGCAGGAACCTGGAGAAGAAACTGAAGCAGAGACCATGGAGGAACAGTGCTTAGTGGCTTAAATCCCCTGGCTTGTTTAGCTATCTTTGTTATACACCCCAAGACTTGTTTAAGGATGATATCACCCACAGTGGGCTGGGCCCTCCTACATCGATTAGCAATTAAGAAAATGCCTCACAGATGTGCTTAGAGGCCAGTCTGCCCTGGGAAATTGTTCAACTGAGGTTCCTTCTTCCTCGGTTCAGTTGACAAAAACTACCCAGCACAGAAAGATAGAACAATGCATATTGCTTGCTCTAGGAAACTAGGAAGAGCATCCCATGCTTAATACAACCATTTGGGACAGGAAAGAAAGGCAGTGAGGAGAAGGTTTCTAGCTCCGCTTGGCATTAAGCCTTTTATTAGGGAATATAAGTACTGATTTCAAGGAAAATGATTCAGACAAAGAGTGTGTTCTAGAAAGAGTCATGTCATTTACATTCATTTCAGTTTATATGATAAAGGATGGAAAAGTATTCCATGACAAGCCTTGGTTATTGAATAGGGACCATGAAGCCCAAGAGTCTACCTTCTGTGCTGCTCCAGGTATTTCTATTAAGAGTTGACAGTGAGGCCCTGTTTAGATGATCCTTGAGGCACACCAAGGGAAGGACAGCATGGCCTATCCTTGCTTCTTGGAGAAGAATGGCTACACTATTTTTTAAAGTAGTCATTGTGATTTCTTTTGCAACAAGATTATTTTCTTTCCTGGGAAAATCATTGTTTCACTGACAAATCACCCAAATCTACACAGTGCAGGGGTGAGATGATTTGTTTGCACAGATACTTTTGTAAGCATTCAACACATGCTCAAATTCTGCTTGGATGGATGTTGGGTACATTGTGTGCTGTCTATATTTTTAATTGTTTAATTAATTTTAATGGTATTGATAAATTTTGTCCTTAGACTTCTTTGCACATGTACGTAGTATATTCTAACCTCTTACAACCTCTCACCTCTCTAACCTTCTAATTAGAACTCTCACTAAATCTTCTACTCATGAATATAAGTATTCATGTCTATTTATTTTGTTTTGTGACTGACTAAGGTTTCCCAGAACCCTGTGTGTGGCAGTGTATTTGGAGATATCTGCTGGAGCCTCAGTGGACCCAGCAGATGGCATCCAACCAGTGATCACCCCTCTCCCAGAATCTATCAGTAGCAAATAGCTCAGGGGTGAATTGTAGGGTTCCCCGAGCTGAGCTTTTCCCTCTTTCTTGATGGATTATTGATAATTGTGATCTTGTATGGGCTCAGTGTACTTACAGTTGTGAGTCAATTAATGCAATAGTTGGGTGGAGTATAAAGAAGGGCATGTCACCTTAACTTTGGCCTCTTACATATTTTCTGTCCCCTCTTTCATAACGTTCCCTGAGCCTTAGAGGAGGGTATAGATGACTTGTTTAGGACAGAGATTACAATCTGTCACCCATTCTCTTGTTCTCTGCCTCTAGGGAAGCTCTGAGTCTCCGCATCCATCACTTTTTATTGAAAGGAGAGCCTTCTCTGATTAAGGCAGGGAGTTGCTTTTGTCTGTGGGTATAAGCATTTACAAGGCAATTCACTGTTATGTTAGTTTGGATAAGCTCCCTGCATGGGCCAACTACCTCTTCAGCCCTCGCTTGTTAACTGGACTTATAGTACCACACATGGGTCATCCCTGACTCCCCATGAAGTGGACCTAAATCCAATCAGAAGGCAGTTGCTTGACCCGTAACTGTCAAGATGCTATTGCATAGGTTAGTATATTGGACTTTTGTATGGGTTCTTTATACTCTTTTTATTCTGTTAATCAAATTGCTTATTTAGTGTGTGTGTGTGTGTGTGTGTGTGTGTTCATGTGGACATTTGTCTATGTGCTGATGTGCCTGTGCATGAGTGTGAAGTGCTTGTAGAGCTCAGGGGAAACCTCAGGTGCCCTCTCTTTTTGGTTTGAGACAGGATCTCACCTTGGTTTGGAATTGTACCAAGCTAGGCTAGGCTGGCCGGCCAGGGGGCTTCCAGGGATCCACAATCTGCCTGCCTCCGTCTTCCACCTGGTCATCACTGGGAGAGCAAATGTGCAGCAAACATGCATCACTGTGCTCTGTTTTTTTGCATAGGTTCTGGTGATTTGACATCAGGTTCTCATGCTTGTGAGGCAAGAACTTTATCACCTGAGACATCTTCCCAGCCCCTCTGTATATTAGTTTAAAAATGGTTAGTATTCTTATATACACATTCTAAGTACAAAGTTTTATTTTGCTTTCTCTTTTTTGACAGTCTTATAACCTAAACTGGCCTAGAACTCTTAACAATCCTCTTGCCTCAGCTGAGATTATAGTTATGAGCCACAAACAATTTTGAAGCTTGAAAACAAGAAGAAAAATAAAAATGTGTCATATTTGATCCATTTACAGATACTAACTGTTCTTTTATTCTGATTTCTGGAAAAATTTCATGTGTAGATTTTCCTCGTGTACAGTCAATTACAGTGCAGTGTTGAAGGTTAATTTCAACTTATCCTACATACATTTTCTTCATTTTATTTTCTCTGCAGCTGAGCACCATGGTCACCCAGTATACTTCGTTGAGAAGATAATAATGAAGTTAATCATCTCCCTATAACAGACTTCTAGGTTACTACCTTTATAATTAATATTACTATGTTTCTAATTAACATTCATAATTAGGCCTGATATGAACATTGGTGTGGACAGTTTTTTAATGCTAAGGCTTTTTCTGGCACAGCTGCTCTCCCAGCTTTTGGCTCCCTGCTGTCTGCTCCTACCTCACCCTCTGTTCCTCAGGGCTCTTCACTTCCTATGGGCATGCCTGGAGAAAGGCTGCTTTGGTGGAGAATGGAAACCATCATTGATGGCAAACAAGTGAAAGAGAATAAACATGGTTAGCCTAGAAAGGGCAAGCTTTGAAGTTTTTTCATGGAAACTATAAGTTATAATTTGGCTATAATTCTAGGAAACAGGTAAAAGCAAATGCTTTAGGTCATGAAAGCAAGAATTATAACTCGAACATAATTGAGATATTTGAGCCTTCTATAACCAGAAGGAGCTGCTTGGTGAGGCACAGAGAGCATGCTGACATTGGAAACATCTAATGATTGCAGAGGGACCAGAGAAGCATTAGGTTACAGATATCCTTTCCTTCACCCATTCAATCGTCCATTGTCTGTGGTAATGCTATCCATATTCTCTTACATTGTGGCACTGAACTTCTGCATTCATTCTGACTTGTACTGTGAATTAGAAGATGGCATAAGAGTTACTCTAGGGAAAAGAGAGTAAACTTTTACAACAATGGCATGTGTAGAAAATTATTGAGGAAAGATTCGATCATCAGAAAGATGATGTGGCTGTAAGCTGACATCGCTGTTAAAATGACCCTCTTTTTGGAAGACCATTTATCTTATATGATAGTTGCTCTACTGTAATTAAAAATTATTACATTCATTTGTGTGGGTAGGCGTATGTGTGAGGTGGAGGAATATGTCAGACTGCATATATGGAAGTCAGAGGACAACTTGTGGGAGTAGGTTCACTCCTTCCACCAACTTGGTCCTGGGATGGAACTCAGTCTTTCAGACTTGGAAGGAAACATCTGAACCACATTGTAAGCCATCCACTGTATTATTTATTTATTTATATTTATTTATTCATTACTTTATTTTTATTTATTGAGCATTTGTACAACTCATACAATGGTTCCCAACCAAATCCAGTCCCCCAATGCCCACCCAACCGCCACAGAACTCAGTCAGTAGAGCATCCAAGCTAAGCCTTATGCAGTCAAGCTCCCAAAACTAGACATCTTTATGTGCAGATAGATCTGTTGGAATCTAGTCAGCATATCTTGGAATCCTAAGTAAGACATACTCTTCCTCACTCAACAGTACTCAGTCTCCTGTAGTTCTCAGTCCAGGGTCAGTCCCCCACCCATTTCTCTTGCTCCACTCTGAGACCTTGTTCCAGTTGGCATGGGTCCCAGGCCTGATGTCAACACTGACAAAAGTTCACATGTGAAAGCTTACAGTTGACTGTGAGCCACTGCTTCTCTACCTCCATGCCCCAGCCCTGGCTCTTACAGTCTTTCAGCACCCCTTCTTCCACAATGATCCCTGAGTCGTGGGTGGGTGAGGTTTGATATGGGGGTTCCATCCAGGGATACGCACTCTGGAGGCTTCCACTCTTTGAAGCTTGATTATTTGTGGCCTTCTGTTTGTATCACACTGTACTGTGTGAGGAAGCTTCCCCGGTGAGAATTGAGGGGTGCACTCATTGTCTCTCTGCCCCTCACTCTGCGTGTAGAGGTTCAGTTGGAGCTGTGTCTCCTAGGAAGGGGGATTTTTCAGTTGTCTATGTTCTGTGCCCGACCAGTTATGAGATTCGGCAATGGCCTCTACCATTCTTTTAAGAAATACTGTCAACAGTTTTTTGGAGCATGCTATTTTGATACCTTAAGGCTTTATCTTCTGTATGTTCCAAAATAAATTATGAAACAAATTAATATATGAAAATGAATATATTCATAATTTGGCCAAACAGTAGAAAGAAGTCTACTTTTAATTTCATACCCTGCATAGGGCCTTCTTATGATTTCTAGAAAACCATGAGTCAAAGGCCAGAAAATACATAAATTGAGTGGTGAATCCCTTTAACATGTCCTTTACTGGGGTAAAGGCAACGGAAGGACTGGGCCTTGGGATATCCTTCCATTTTCTCAGTCGCTTTGTAAAGAAGAACCAGTTATAAGGGAACAAGATAGACTCCATTTTTCTATTTTGTGGAAAATATACCATCTGAGAAACAGCCCCCAATTCTCAGATTCCAGGAGAAACCACAGAATATCTCAATAGCTAACAGGGAAGGACCAAAGGTTGTTTGTTGAAAATAACTAACAGGGAAAGGCCGACGGTTAAACATGTTTGCTCTTCCACCAGGATGTACTCAGTGAGTAAAATCCGCCCCCCCCAACATGGCGCCTCCAAAGCCGCCAGGCGGCCCCGACCTATCAGTCTAAAAATCATGCTTCCTCAGTCCCTATGAATCAATAACAAGATGCCAAAACTGGAAATTCCCCGTTTGCAGTTTTTCCTTTAAAAGATCCTCCCCCGACCCCCACCCCGAGCTACGGGACCGCTTCTCCCAGCCTGCTGCGTCAGAAGGGGGGTGGTCCAAGCTCAAGCTTGAATTAAAGACTCTTTGTATTTACATCGGAGCCACGTGTCCTGGTGGTCTTTTGAGGGCCCCAGTGATCTGGGCATAATACTTTCTCTGTTCTAGAGATTTTTATTATGAGTCCTGTCTTGAAAAAAATGGGATATACCTTACTTCCTGAAGATCCACGAATTTTGAGAGAGAACAGAGTCTCAGGCTTTATAGGGTGGTGACTATAAGACCACCTACCCTTTCCTGGCCTGGCAGACACTTGTCCTGTGTCCATCCCTAGATACATATAAGACTGAACTGTCGCTCTCTTAGCGCAGCAGGCAGCCCGTCAGTCTCATATAAGACTGAATCTTTTTGTACCTTTTTTTATCTTTTGGGGTCAACTTCAAACTGGACTTCTGCATGCTTGCTAAAACACTAACTATGCAAGTGAAAAAAAAAGAAAGAAGGGATACCAAGCATACTGAGGACTCCCACACTGTGACCGATGACACATGTCTTTAAAGGAGCTGGAAGATCAAATCAGCAGCTGTGGCCACAGAACAAAGCGACACTTGGCCCACAGGGTAACATATTGTGTTGCCTTTTGTCTCATAAATATATAATTCCATGCAAGTGAGATTTTTATTAGCTTAGATGATGAGCTGTCTCTCTGATTCCCTGAAAAGATGACCAACCCCTGTGGAGTAGGTGTGACTGTCCCTTGCCCTGGAATGTAGCCAACATGGAAAACAAACATGAGGATTCTTTTTTCAATCACCGGTGAGAGGTCCTGGTTCACTCATGTCACCAGGACTTCACGAGCTCACCTTGTGATTGCACTGATGCATTTAGCGTGTGCCGTTTTTGTTTTAGTGCATTTAGAAAGTCTCGGGCATTCCTTTCTCTCCCTCTGATGACTTTGTGGTTCCGACAGACATCTCTTTCTGACCTTGAGATTTCTGAGTGTGATTTCTTTCTCCCCAGATGCCAGAGGTCATGTCTGTGTTGCTGTTAATATCTAGTCCTCTGGTAGAGTGAAAAAAAAAATCAGTTCTGTGGGAAGTTATATTTTGAACTTTAATAGAAAAATGATCCTATTAAAATGTTATTTTAAAAGGCCTTAAGGTCTTTTGAAGCCTCCTGAACTTTATTCCTAATTCTAAAAAAAGGAGGGAGACTATTTGTAATAATTACAAGGTATGTGACATTCCAAGATGATTAGTCCAGAAATTGTAACTATTTAGGTTTCTCTAAGAACTTTCCTTAATCATTAATTATGGCTTATTTATTAAAGCATCAGTTTACTGTTCCAATTTCTATATACTGTCACATTCAGAAATCTGTCCTAAATTGTTTTTTACAATGCTGGGGATTAACCTCAGGGCTTTGTGCATGCTAAGTAAGCACTCAACCACAGAGTTACATCCCAGGCAGTTAGTGCTTTGAGACAAGGTCTCACTATGTAGCTCAAGAGTGGCTTTACACTCGTATTATTTTCCCCAGGGTTGACATTGCAGGGTGTGCCACCATGCCTGGCTGTGTTCTTCTTTGAACTTTTAGATATCCTCCACCATTTTATCTGTGAGAGTTCACTCAGGCTCAGGATTATTGACAGCTTGGAAAATATTTATTTTGTGCTTTGAGATGTTAAAAGGGTGAATAGAGAAGTTACTTATTTAAGAAAGTCGGTGAGAAATGGAAATTTGAGTATTTTGAGGGTCATAATTGGGGATCTATTTGCCACAAATGTTTGGGGCTTTATATCTCCTACACCAAAACTTTCATATTCCTTAGTATTTTCTTTTTTTTAAAGTTTTATTTTTAGTTTTAGTTTATGCTTGTGTGTGTGTGTGTGTGTGTGTGTGTATGTGTGTGTGTGTTTATACAATGGTAGCCCAGGTGCCGTTGGAGGATAGAACTGGCGTTGGATCCTTCAGAGTTGGAGTTACAGGCAGTTTTGAGTCACCTGATGTGGGGGCTGGGATGTAAACTCAGTACCAACGGAAAAGTATCAAGTGCTCTTAACTTATGAGCCATCTGTCCAGCCTCCTTCATCAGGATTTTAGAGTACACCATTCATTATTAGATACAATGTACTTGCCTCTAACTACTTCCTTCATTCCTTCATTTATATAACACCTCCCTTGAGCTCACTGGGTCTGATTGGTGGGCTGTAAACTAGAAATATAAGATAGAGATAGCACGAGCCCTTACATGCTTGGAAGAAGGAGAAAATGTTAGCCGTTACATGTATATAAGGTGGAGAGGACAAGAGTCCTTACATGGATATAAGATGGAGAGGACAGGAGTCCTTAAATGGATAAAAGATGGAGAGTAAAGAAACCCTTACATGGATATAAGATGGAGAGAACGGGGGCCCTTACATAGATATAAGGTGGACAGAACAGGAGTCCTTTCATGGATATAAGAAGGAGAGGACAGGAGCCCTTACATGTATATAAGATGGAGAGGACAGGGGCCCTTACACAGATACAAGATGAAAAGAACAGAAGTCCTTACATGAATATAAGATGGAGAGGACAGGAGTCCTTACATGGATATAAGATGGAGAGGTCAGGAGTCCTTACATGGATGTAAGATAGAGAGGACAGGAGTCCTTACATGGATGTAAGATGGAGAGGACAGGAGTCCTTACATGGATGTAAGATGGAGAGGACAGGAGTCCTTACATGGATATAAGATGGAGAGGACAGGAGTCCTTACATGGATGTAAGATGGAGAGGACAGGAGTCCTTACATGGATGTAAGATGGAGAGGACAGGAGTCCTTACATGGATGTAAGATGGAGAGGACAGGAGTCCTTACATGGATGTAAGATGGAGAGGACAGGAGTCCTTACATGGATGTAAGATGGAGAGGACAGGAGTCCTTACATGGATGTAAGATGGAGAGGACAGGAGTCCTTACATGGATGTAAGATGGAGAGGACAGGAGTCCTTACATGGATGTAAGATGGAGAGGACAGGAGTCCTTACATGGATGTAAGATGGAGAGGACAGGAGTCCTTACATGGATGTAAGATGGAGAGGACAGGAGTCCTTACATGGATGTAAGATGGAGAGGACAGGAGTCCTTACATGGATGTAAGATGGAGAGGACAGGAGTCCTTACATGGATGTAAGATGGAGAGGACAGGAGTCCTTACATGGATGTAAGATGGAGAGGACAGGAGTCCTTACATGGATGTAAGATGGAGAGGACAGGAGTCCTTACATGGATGTAAGATGGAGAGGACAGGAGTCCTTACATGGATGTAAGATGGAGAGGACAGGAGTCCTTACATGGATGTAAGATGGAGAGGACAGGAGTCCTTACATGGATGTAAGATGGAGAGGACAGGAGTCCTTACATGGATGTAAGATGGAGAGGACAGGAGTCCTTACATGGATGTAAGATGGAGAGGACAGGAGTCCTTACATGGATGTAAGATGGAGAGGACAGGAGTCCTTACATGGATGTAAGATGGATAGGACAGGAGTCCTTACATGGATGTAAGATGGAGAGGACAGGAGTCCTTACATGGATGTAAGATGGAGTGGACAGGAGCCCTTACATGGATGTAAGATGGAGAGGACAGGAGTCCTTACATGGATGTAAGATGGAGAGAACAGGAGCCCTCACATGGATATAAGATGGAGTGGACAGGAGTCCTTACATGGATATAAGATGGAGGCGACAGGAGTCCTTACATGGATGTAAGATGGAGAAGACAGGAACCCTTACATGGATGTAAGATGGATGGGACAGGAGTCCTTACATGGATGTAAGATGGAGAGGACGGGAGTCCTTACATGGATGTAAGATGGAGAGGACAGGAGCCCTTACATGGATGTAAGATGGAGAGGACAGGAGCCCTTACATGGATGTAAGATGGAGAGGACAGGAACCCTTACATGGATGTAAGATGGATAGGACAGGAGTCCTTACATGGATATAAGATGGAGAGGACAGGAACCCTTACATGGATATAAGATGGAGAGGACAGGAGTCCTTACATGGATATAAGATGTAGAGGACAGGAGTCCTTACATGGATGTTAGATGGAGAGAACAGGAGTCCTTACATGGATATAAGATGGAGGGGACAGGAGTCCTTATAAGGATATAAGATGGAGAGGACAGGAGTCCTTACTTGGATATAAGATGGAGAGGACAGGAGTCCTTACATGGATATAAGATGGAGAGGACAGGAGTCCTTACATGGATATAAGATGGAGAGGACAGGAGTCCTTACATGGATATAAGATGGAGAGGACAGGAACCCTTACATGGATATAAGATGGAGGGTACATGACCCCTTACTTGAAGATATAAATTCTTTCTTGGACACTTCAGAGGTACAGGAATATTAGTGAGATTTTAGAAAATTCAGAATTCCTTTTTTTTTGTCTTTTTGAGACAGGTTCTCCCTGTAGCCCCAGCTGTCCTGGAACTCACTCTGTGGACCAGGCTGGCCTTGAACTCACAAAGATCTGCCTGCCTCTGCCTCCCAAGTGCTAGGATTAAAGGCATGCGCCAGAATTCCATATCTGGGTAATATCTTGAATAATTTAGTCCTTGTCAATTGTTATATCACAGGGAAACTATCCTCCTAGGTGTATCTAAGGTACCCAGTACTCTCTGTAAATGTCTGGATGGTACCCTTTGTCCTCTCCTTTGCTTCTCTGAAAGCCTTGGGTCTCTGTGAAGATCACAACACCTCCATGTTTGTTTGCCTAGGACAGCAGAATGCAAAGAAATACTTTTCCATCCTGTAGTTATTCCAAGTCTCTTCCTTGCTCATGCCTATAGTTTCTGCTCTTCTAACAGAGACTGACAGGTTTAGATATTCTTTCCAGAGTGGAATAGTTTTAAAGACTATCTGAAATAGTTTTAATGAACTGTGGTAATAGTAATATCATTTCACAGAAGAGATTCATCCTATTGCTGTTTAATTAAAATCTCTCTGCTGGTGGAAAGTTCTCTCTCTGGTGTTTTCTTTAATGCATTCAAGATGCATCTGTCTGGGCTCTCTCACTAGAGATATCTTTCATTATAATCCACTTATCTAAGTTTGTAATTAAACTTCTAAATGTAAAATTTCCAATGGTAAATTGCCAGGTTAACCAGTGAACTTTTGTTCTTTCAATGAGACAACCAACTCTGAAAATTTGAATTCTGTCATTTGACCAGTTTATAATTTTTAAAACTATTTGTCTATGCTATTGGTAGGAATATAAATTGAAACAGCATTATACACACAGGCTCCTCAGCAAACCAAAAATAGAAGTAACATATGACACAGCTCCTCTAGTCCTTGTGTATATATGAAGAACTAGACTCAGTAAACCAAAGAATTGTCTTCAGTCCTGTCTTTATCACCACACTCCTCACAATAGCCAAGATGTGGAATCAACTGAGGTGTCCATCAGTGGATGGATAGGAAAAGGAAATGTGGTATATTCACGCAATGGAATAATATTAAGCAACATGCATGAAACTGGCCAGTGTTTTGTTCTGTTGAAATTAACCAGACAGAGAAAAAAATACCACATGTTCTCTCTCATGTATGGGGACTTAATTAAAGCAGAGGACAGAATGTGGCAAAATGGAAGACAGGCAAGTGTAGGCAGGAGATACACTGAGAAGTTGGGTGATGGGTATCAAAATACAGTTAGACAAGACGAGTGATTTGTGGAGTGGTACAGTCTGGTAGGGTGACTTTCATTCAGAACAATCTAATATGCATGCTATAACCAACCAGGAGGGAGGAGTTGGAAGCTTACCAGCATTAGCAAAGGGGAAGTGGTTATGGAGATCAAATGCAGATGGCCCTGCTTTGATGACTGCATTTTATGCCAGTATTTAGCTATCTTACTGTACCCTAGGGCATATAGACTTTAAAGTATCTGCTTATGTACACAATAACAATGTGATGTAGTAATAATGAAGAGTGGCCTTTTATTTAGCATCATAAATTTCTGTCTGTTCCTTTGAAACAGGAAGTAGGTAGTATTGATTGAATAAGTATTCAATATCTCAAGATAGGGAAATGATAAGTGAGATGTACTTCATAACTAACACTTTCAGGTGGTGTGGATGTGCTTAAAATATCTACACACCACATGTTCTCTCTCATATGCAGATCCTAGATTGTAGTGTGTGTGTGTGTGTGTGTGTGTGTGTGTGTATGTCAATGTGGGCAAAACCTAAGAAAATAGAAAGGACATCAAGATAGTGTCAAAAGTGGGTGGGATGGTGGTACATACATTTAATCCCACCACTCAGGAGTCAGAGGCAAGTGTATTTCTCTGTGAGATCAAAGCCACCCTGGTCTACATAGAAAGTTTCAGGTCACCTGTAGCTACAGGAAACCCTGCCTCAAAGAAAAAGAGGCTCAAACTGCTCTGGAGGAATGGAGGGAGGTAAAAAACTAATGTGACATGAAAGTGCCAGAGAGACTGGGGCAGGTCATGAGGAGTGGCAGAGAGTGGGGTGACGTGAGGGAGGATCAACTACACACTTCGGGAATGTCGTACTGATATGTGGTACTTTCTATGAACATTTAAAAATAATAAAAATATCCACACATGTGCACATATCCATACAAATACACACAGATAGACTTGAATGTGCTAACAAAAATATAATCTGTGTTCATGGCTAAAGAATGTTCTTATCATAAAATTAAATAATTTGCATCATCTTTTGCATTTCCAGTCACTTTGGGATATTTTTCTTCAGATTTTTCTCTGCAGTTTGCAGAAGTAAAAGTGATGATGGAAAAGTAAAGTGGACCACCAAATTTCTTGAATATCATGAGCAGCTTATTAATGATCAATAGTTAGTGATAAAAATAATAAAAATAGCTGCTGAAGGATTTCAGAGGCTTATAAACATGTTAATATTTTCATGTGAACTGTGGACACATTTTTCAATAGCTTTCTTTGGAACCCTAGATGAATAATTAATTAATCAGAATAACACAAATTATACTTACAATTTAATTGGATAATTGTCTTGACATTAAATATTTAGAATCTTACATTGTTGAAAATCTTAATGTTTAATTATTTTTAATTTCAAAGGTCAATAGCATTGGAAAAGAGGAAGTTATATCATTCACACATTCTAGTAATCCTGACTTTTTAAGGAAAGGCCTTAGTGTCACTGAAATATAATCCTACATAAACTATGCTGCATCCTTTACATATGTGAGTGCAATGAACTACATATGTAATGTACACATACTTGTAACTTTTGGCACAGTGTGACTCTTAAGGTTTTCCATGTACAAGCCAGTGGATTACAGATAGACATCTATTTTATCCCTTGAAATACATACAGAAATATTTATATTTTCTTACTCTTTTTGGAATTTAAGGTTTTAAAATGGAATGTACTTTCTTTCTGCAATTAACCTAAATTCCTTCAGAGGACGATATATACTATTTTTTAGTGACTATATTGTTTTATTGTTTTGTTGTTTTTATTACTTGAGTAAATTTTATTTAATTTTTCCCTGTCTTGTGTCTTCAAATAAAGAAATTTGGCCATGTATCGCTTCTTCCATTCTCATTAAATTTGGGGGAGCAAGTTTATTTATTCAGTAGAAGTAATTTGTCAGCTCATTGCAACAGGTTTGAGTAGCTACAAAGTTTTAGTAAGAGTGGTAGAGAGAATTGAGACTCAACCCAGAAAGTGCTCCCAAGTTATCAGGTTTTCTATTAGCCCATGAGAAACTAGATCTGCTGATGGCTTGACTTCCAGATGTGAGATCGACATGGGACAGCAAGATGACTTCTGGCTTTTCCTCTGTCAATGTGTGGCACTCTTCTTCAGATGAAGACACCAAGTGAGAACAGGGCCGTAAGCTGCACAGGAACGAAGGGCTCCACTCCTGCTAATACAGAAAGTTGCCTGTCAGAGATGACATGGACTAGACGGATAAGGTCAGGGAAGAAGCCAAGGCTTAGGTGTGGGAATGGATATGGAAGGAAAAAGTGGAATCAGGACCTGTGATCTTTAAAGCCATGGGAACAAATAAGATCACCTTGGACAGAGAACAGAGCTGGAAAGGAAAGGAATCTGAGTTCAGAGCCAGAGACACACCAATGTGAAGGTCAGAATGAGGAGGACATGTGAGTATTGTTAGGCCAAAGAGACGACACCAGGGAAGAAGAGTGAAAATTAGGAGAGTTTCACATTTCTCTCAAGTGAAGAGAAAAGAGTGGAAAATTTCCACATCAACCAAGGACACAGGAGCAATGAGGGGCAGATTCTGTGACGTTGCAAGGCAATGACTTTGTGATTTTCTATGAGGTTGTGGCCAGATGGTTCTAAAATTACAGGAATGCCTCTAGGACACTGTCAGATTGAAGGGGGAAACAGAAATAACTAGGAGGACAGACCATCAACGTGTTCTTATTTTGATTCTGGCTGTTTGAACCATTTTGGAGATACTGAAGTTACTTACAACAGTATTTATTCCATTTTTGTTTTCTTGGTCACCAGCTTCAAATTTTCCAGTCAGAACAAACCTGTTCATATAGCTTTCTTAAATCCAGACACCATCTTAAAACAAGCATGTCTTGCCTTACATGGAATAACACTGGAGAAAATTGACAACAGGTGCAGGTACTATTTTTGCAGTAAAGAGTTTATTTCCTGAAGAAATCAATATGGTGAGTAAATGAACCTGGCCTTCACAGAGCCAGGATCATCCATATTCAGGTTCAGCAGAATATTTCAATGTTTCTGAGCCACGTGTTATAAGGTGTGTTTATGTATTTAGTGACAGAGTCATGCTTGCTCAAGTAGTTGTTTGTAAAAGATTCTATATTCCTAGTAATAGAGAAACTATAAGACAGAAGAGCTGATTAAAACTCATGTCCAAGAAAGCACAGAAAGAGAAGTGTCAGATAAAAAGCATTATTTTCTCAGAAAGCAGAAAATCTAGAAGTTGGCAATCTCAAACAGTAACTGTGGCTTGATGAAGGCAGGTGCGTTCCAAGATTCTTTCATGTCCTTCTCCTTCATGCTTAGGGGGTGGCATTCATCTCTATGCTCTAAAGATGACCTCTGTATTTTATCTTTCTATGAGCTCTAGCGATCTCTACACCCTTGACCCTTCAGTCTACAAATCATACGCCAGAACTGTGCCATATGGCTGACTTAGCACCCGGCACATCTGGAAATGTGATTTTCTTTTCTTTTGCTAAGTAGGACACATTAAAAAAAAATCTGTAGCTCAAGAAAAAAATAATGGTAGAAACATCTTCCTCTACTACTAAGTTGTAGTTTTATCAGAAAATCTATTTCAAGCTCTCTTTTTAATATATTACATTTTGCAGATTTTTTATGGGCTTTATTCCATAATGCAGAATTATTGCAATTAACGCAGGAAACCGCGCAATGTGTGTGGTTCTCTCTCTCTCTCTCTCTCTCTCTCTCTCTCTCTCTCTCTCTCTTTCTCTCTCTCCTCTCTCTCTTTGTTTGTGGGTGTGTGTAGTATATAATGATAATGCCTATATGCTTACCTTTGATGTCATTAGGATTATTATTCACTTAGCTTCTGAAAGTACCAGGCTGCAGTCTATAGAGTCGGCACACAGTGGACAAGACGAGTAGTTAAAAGCCCAGGGAGAGTTACTGAGTACCGTGTCATTGCAAGGCCAGAGCCCAAACTCTCATAAAATAAAGATGATACCTGTTTTGTCCTTCAAAGGGCCTGTGTGAATTTTTTATGGAGCTCTTGGTATGGAGTGCTCTTAATTCTTCAAAACTATGTCTAAAGCCACAAGAATGGGAGGCTGAAAAACCATCTCTGTGCGCATTTGTTCTACGGAAAACCTCCGTTCAGTGTTCTTTACACTCAGGAGGCTTAACACGGTGAGGCCGAAGGACTACTGGGAGTTTGAGACCTCCCTGGAAGAGAACTAAGAGTCCCTTATCTTCAACCCGAAAGGCATTTTTGCTCAGTCTCCATCCAGTTGAACTGGTATTAGGATCTTAACAGCCGATGTTATCAGGGGCTGTTTTCTCACTGGAAGCAGTCAATGACTCAAGGCCATGTTTCAGAAGAAATCTATGAAAAGTGATGAATAAACCTTGAGGAGATAGAGGAGGAACACCTTAAATTCAAATGTTCTGTTTATGAGTTATTTGTGTAATACTCTCTCTTCCAAGTGTTGGTTTACTCATTCAAGTGACCCCAGATTTCCATTTGTTACTTATAAGCTAGACTGAACCCGGTTTAATTCATTCTGGCTCTTAATAAAAAATTGTCTGAAGTATAAGTTGAGTAGCATATTATAGCAAGAATAAACTTCGAGAAGTTTGCAGACAATAACGGAAAGAGAAATTAAGATTAGAGAAAGTTGCTGTGACAGGATATGATGGCTAATTTTCACTGTCCTCAACTGAGTAAAAAGTATATAGGGCATTATTGAGTCACAGCTTTGCATGTGCTTGTTTTTAGTCATCTTTAATTAAGGAGGAAAAGGCCATGCTGAGTTTAGACAATACTAACCCTTGTGTTCCAGGTCGACCTGGGCTATGGTATGAATTTCTGTCTCAAAACAAAGTAACTAACCATCCAAGGAAATAAGACATTTGTTCCTTAAGCATAGACTAAGTAAGGACTCTTCTGAATATTGAGAGAGCAATGCCAAAACTGTCTCTGGCCACTGTGTACTGAGCACTTATTGTCTAGCAGGCACACATCCCCCACTTTCTCTCCATAATTTTATTCTAATCCCCTCCTTATGAGTTATAGGGTAACTTATCATTTTGTAGTTGAGAATCTTCAGGCTTTGAGGTTGTTGGGAGATCTGTGAGGATTCATCAGGAGTGACATATTCAGCGCAGGGATCATTTCCTTCCTGACCCAGCTAATTTAACACCTTCTGGCTGACATGATTTTGGAATAATTATTCAACATCCTTAATGATTAGTCTCTTTTGCAGAAAATGGGAATAATTGCCATACTGGATAGCTTCAGTTATCAACCTGCCTCAATTGGAGAATTACCTCCCTTGGACTGGTCTGTGGCCATGTTTCTGGGGCATTTTCTGGATTGTTAAGTGATATGGGAGGGTCCCGCCCACTGTGGGTGTGCCACCCTTGGGCAGGTGGTCTTGTACTATGTAAGAAAGCAGCTTGAGCATGGGCAAGGGAAGCAAGCCAATGAGCAGCATTCCTCCATGGCCTGTGCTTCAGCTCCCGCCTCTAGGTTCCTTCCCTGAGGTCCTAGCATCTTGTGCTCCCTCAGTGATGGACTGTGACCAGGGAGATTTAAGACAAATAAACCCTTTCCTACTCAAGGTGGTATTAGTCAAAGTGTTTTGTTACAGCAATTAAAGCCAAAGTAGAATTATCGTTTAATGTAGTTTTATGAGGTTCAACTAAAATGTTAGGTAGCTTGCCTTGGATAAGCCACTGAGCGATCCCACAGAGGGGAAAAGTACCCAGGCTTTGGAGGACATGAGAAATTGCTCTAGTTGATGTTATGGCTGTAGTATAATATGCTTTTATCATAGTTAAGGCATCTTTCTCATTTGTGTTATACAGAGAGTAGATTAATTTTTCTCATTTTTTCATTGTGTTTACAACAAAGTCTTGCACTGCTTCTCACATGACAGACAGCACTTGTCTCTATTGTTTTAAGGGAAGACTAATGAGATCACTGACAAGCAACTCTCTAGCTTTGAGTGCTTTATTTTTCATCTCATTCCTCATGCCTCAGTTCCCTCAACTCTAAAATGGAATGTTAATCTGCATACCTGGAATATTATTATATGAACCTTGAGAGACAGGGAAACTGTTCAGTGATGTCTTAGGACAGGGCTAGGTGTGCAGTAGCATATGATGAACACATTATGGAAGAGGAAACAGAACACACAACATCACGAGGAGAGCTCAGCCTTCTCATCACCCATCTTTGTTGAGCCATCGTCTCCACAGTTGCTGTGGGATGGTACTACAGCAAACCCTGTCACCACAATTTATTTTCCTTTCATTCATCTCTGCTCCTTCAGGCTCAGAGCAGATGGAATGATTTTTATTATATGTTTTTAAATTCTGTACCTTTTAAATATTCAAGGACCTCAATAATAAGAATATAGTTAAGGGAAAAGGAAATGCAGAGTAAAACCAGGCACATTTTTCATAGACTGGATGGCCTTTGAGTGATTAGAAAACTAAGGCTAGAAGGAGAAACTGTTTCTTATTTTCCTAGTCATTATTTCAGTGCTCACCTTGCAAATACATTTTGGATGCTATGATATATAGTACATAAGTTGATTTGGAAATTCAATGACCTTCATAATATAAATTATTCATACCATCGTGGGTAGCATATCTCCAGCATAGCATATTTAATCAGCTAAACCATTTTTTTCATTTGCCTTATACAAACAGAAAAATGGAATTACTCATTTTTCCTGTGCTCTTATTTTGTTCATAGAGAATTCATGTGGATGTACGGGTGACTTCAGGTCTGGTCCAAGGAAAAATTCAGTGAGATTCAGGCATATGGAGGGGTGGGAGAAAGGCAAGATGGTTAGTGGAATAATGAAGTCTGTGCTCAGAGTCCATCCTGCACACTCCACGAGCATGACACAACTTACATTCTAGTCGCTATAGATATACCTTGAAACATATGTCACTATTTTCCTCGGTTCTAAGACTTATGAGGAAGAATAAATCTTTTTAAGTACATTAAAACATGCATCAATTTGCTATGCAATTTAGGAATGTAAAGTTATTTTTCTTTTTACATTCATGCAAGTTTACAATTAAACTGTGAATCCCCAAATGTGTTTTGGAATTAACATATTGTTTATTTTGAGACTTTTTAAGTTTGGTATATGTATGGATTGTTAAAAAAATAAGTAAACCCTGAGGAGCCAATGTACAGCATGGTAGCCATAATAAATAATCTTGCAGTATACGTTTGATTCATTCTAAGAGGGTTAATTTTCAATGTTTTCACCAAAAATAAAGAAAATGGTAACAAAGTTACATAGTGATTATTTGATGAATATTTTGTGACCAGAGACTTCAGAACTTACCTCTGTAATTCTTTAAGGAACAGTAGTAAGATATTTGATAATATAATGTGTAAGGAAACTTTAGAGGTCATAATTAGCATAAATGACAACTATGTGTATATAGTTTTAATATTCTTATTTGATTTAAAATCATATTGAATAAAACTTGTTTAAAAAGATAAAAAATTAAAAATAAACAAATAGGAAAACAAATAGTTCAAGAAGACAAATGAAAAGTATGCTTAAGCTTGGTAAATAATGTACATGTGATTGTGATAGAATATTTTGCAATTTATTAAGAAATTATATTCATCTGGATGTGGTGGCGCACGCCTTTAATCCTAGCACTCGGGAGGCAGAGGCAGGCGGATCTTTGTGAGTTCGAGGCCTGCCTGGTCTACAGAGTGAGTTCCAGGACAGCTGGGACTACAGGGAGACCCTGTCTCGAAAACACTAAAAATTAAAAAAAAAAAAAATTAAAAAAAAAAAAAAGAAATTATATTCATCTGGACGTGGTGGCGCATGCCTTTAATCCTAGCACTTGGGAGGCAGAGGCAGGTGGATCTTTGTGAGTTCAAGGCCAGTCTGGTCTACAGAGCGAGTTCCAGGCCAGCTGGGGCTACAGGGAGACCCTGTCTCGAAAAAGACTGAAAAAGACCAAAAAAAATTATATTAAAAATACTTGTTTCAAAAGGAGGCATGTATATAATACATTTGGAAGAATAGTATCTAAGTTGGTTAAAGAATAAAAGAGATAATTTTGAAAAAAAAAACAAAGAAATGCATGACTCTTGGCTGATGGTAGCTCTCTGGATGGCTTTAATGTCAACTTGACACAAATGGGTAGAAGGAGCCTCAACTAGGGAATTACATCACTTGGACTGGCCTGTGGCCATATCTGTGAGTCATTTTCTTGATTGTTGAGTGACGTGGGAGGGCCCAGCCCATTGTGGGTGGTGCTGCCACTGGGCAGGTGGCCCTGTATTAAGTGGGAAAGCAAGATGATCACGGGCCAGGGAACCAAGCCAGTAAGCAGCATTCCTCCATGGCCTGTGCTTCAGCTCCTGCCTCCGTGTTCCTGCCCTATGTTCCTGCCTTTGGCTCCCTCAGTGATGAATGGTGGTGACCTGGAGATGTGAGCCAAATAAACCCTTTCTTTCCCATGTTGGTATTGGTCAGAATGTTTTGTCACAGAAATTGAAGCCAGACAAAAACACTCTCCATAAAAAAATGTTGCCTGTTCTCTGTCCTTAAGCTTCTTGAGAAAAGAGAAATGAGGAGGCACAACATTAAAGGACTGAAAACATAAAAATATGTGTATCTCCAGGAAATGACTGCTGTGGCTCCTACATTGAGGTCTCTTGTATTTCTCAAAGGTCTACTTTGAATGTTGTTGTTGCTGCTGCTGTTGTTGGAAATCCATCCTAGATACCCTATTTGTAGGATGCCTTATTTATTCATGATAGCTCAGAGATATGGTGACTGTGGAAATATTGGGGTTTTCAAAGCCACTCTGCCGAGATGTTACACTCTTATCAATGAGTCCTAGCCTCAGTAAGCACTACTTAAAGGCAACAGGTTACCTTCAGTCAGGATAGGGCTTTAGTCTGGTGAGAAGCATGGCAGAATTGAAAGCATCAATAAATGGCTTTGATCATCTTGGCTTGTGCATGTTACTTGAATTCATAGTCTATTTTCCAATCTATTTGACTTCTTCTCTATAGCCATTTTGAAGAGAACAAATGCATTTTGGGTCTTCTTTTTCTTTAGTTTACATTTTAATGATTTGCCTATATTTTTTATAAGTGATGGATACGTGTCTTCTACTAATAAGAATGGATAAAGCATGTTGCTGTTTTGTGTCACGAAGAGGAGTAAGCTCAGTAGAGAATTGGTCTTGATAGCTAATTTCTTGAAAACTTTGGAAATAACAGCTTATTCTAAAATATGGTAATCATTTTTATCAAATTCCCTGTAGCATAACCTCATCTTAGACACGTCAATATATAGTACAATGCTTATTTATATACTTTTCAACTTTGCAGAAATAACAGAAAACATATTGTTTCATGGGGCCACATGGAGATTACTTTCAGAACTAGAAAATGACTCAGGTTGAGAACAATTTCTGTTCTTCCAGAGGACTCAGGTTTGATTCCCTACACCAACATGGGAAGACAACAGTAATTCATGACTCCAGTTCCCGGGGGTCCAGCACTCTCTTTTGGCATCTGCTGGCAGTGCATGCATGTAGTACACTTATATACATACAGGCAATCACTAATACACATAAAATATTTTTTTAAAAAATGAAGATTGCTTTTTATTTTTTTAGTGTAGTTAGGCAGTAATGTCTTCCAAAAAATCTGCAGACTATAGTCATTGTATCAAATCTGTGTTATGTAGAATTAATCATCACTTTGTGTGTGTGTGTCTCTGTACATTTTTGTACAGTATCCCATATTAATGATGAGACATGACTCAGTAGTTAAGAGTGCTTTCTGATCTTTCAGAGGACCCAAACATGGTTCAAAACACCCAAATTGGGTGGCTGCCAACCACCTATAACTAGCTCAGTGGATCATTTGCCCTCTTCTGGGTTCTGCAGGCACTAGATTCAGATGGACAGACCTCCCCACACAGGGGCACACACACATATACATACATAAAAATAATCATTTAAATAAATCTTAAGTAATTATTTGGGCTGGATAGATGGCTTGGTGGTTAAGAATACGTACTGCTCTTCTAAAAACAAGCTACTTTTTTTTTTTCCTTTGGTCTTTTTGAGATAGGGTCTCCCTGTAGCCCCAGCTGGCCTGGAACTCATTCTGTAGACCAGGCTGGCCTTGAACTCACAAAGATCCACCTGCCTCTGCCTCCCAAGTGCTAGGATTAAAGGCGTGTGCCACCACACCTGGTGCTAAAACAAGCTTTTATATATATTTTTATTTTTTTAATTTTTTAAATTTATTTCTGTATGTGTATGAATGTACTGTCTGCACGTAGGTCTGTGCACCCATGTCATGCATGCTGCGGAGGTCAGAAGAGGGTGTCAGATTCCCCTGGAACTGCAGTTCTCCTGGAATTGGAGTTACAGACAGTTCTCAGCCGCCATGTGGGTGCTGGGGATCGAACCTGGGTCCTCTGTAAGAGCAGTCTGCACTCTTAACCGCTAGGCCATCTCTCCAGCCCCAACAAGCTACTTTTAAACCCATTAAGTGTATACACAAGGCAGAGCAGGCACTGAGAGAATTAACCCTGGTGCCCGTGGCTGTATTCTATCTCCTCTTATTCTCTGAGACCCTCCCTACATCTGCCAAGCTCCATTTCTGAAGGTAAAATTCCCCTTGCCTGCAGAGTGGGAGGGAGTTCATAACCTCCTGATGATGATGAACATGTATATAAATCTTCCCTTGTGCAGAGGAGATCCCATATGTGCTCACTGTATGTGATGCTGGTCACTGGGTTTCTAGCAAAGGACTCACATTTGGAACAATATACTAATTTCAAAACATTTTTCCTTGAGAAAGGACCCTCTTTTTCTATGTCACCCCAAAATATCATATGAACTCACAATGACCTTAGAATAAACCATAATTTAATGTTGCCCAAATCTCAGCAAAAGCACAACTGTGAAAATAATATTCTTGGCTTTTATATCAAAGAAGTGTTGCCAGTTTGGCTGCCAAGGACAGAGGCTTTATAATTCTGTCTAGTAATACCTCAATGGAGCCATGAAACCCACTCAAGGCCACTCTTGGGGATAAACAGCCAACAAGTGGATTTATTTTACTTTACCCAGAGCCTCTACTTTTACTCCTCTCACCACTGGTTTGTGATAGAGAAATCTGAAGCAAAGCTTTTGGTTGTCATTTAAACCCTCTCGTCATCCCTGGATTGAGGTAGGTCACTAGAGAGCTATGTACTCAGAGTTGACTGTGACTCCTTATAGAATAATTTTTACTGATTTGTACTTGCCTTGTACCCTTGGAGCATCCTAGGAGTGCCATGAGACTACACCATGTGACACCTGCTGTTTTCTGTTTTATTGGATGTGGTGATGCACTGTATTCCTGTACTTACGAGAACTGGGATAAATCTTCCTAGAAGTTATAAGTAGCGCAATGGTTTACCCAAGGAAAAATATAAGACAAAGAAGGTGCCCTAGTTTCACTAGCAACTTAGAGAAGAAAGGGTTTATTTTAGCTCACAATTCCAGGTTACAGCCCATCATTCTGGGGAGGTCAAAGCAGGAGTTGGAAACAAATAGTCACACCCATAGTTAAAAGCAGAGAGAAATGAATGCAGCATGCTACATGCTCAGCTGGATTTATCTATTCTCGTGCAGTCCAGGACCCAAACTAGGAATTGGTGCTTCCCACATTCAGGATGAGTCTCCTTCCATTCATTAATACAATCAAGACAATCTCACAGACATGCCCACACGCCAAGCTGACCTACATAGTTCTTCATTGAGCCTCTCTTTCCAATTGATTCTACATTGTGTCAAGTTGGCAATTAAAATGTTTCTTTCTTTGTGTATTATTGTAGTCACTATTCATTATTCTTTGGTCACTAGGAAGTTTATAAGTAGGATTGCCATCCTTCTTTAGCAATGTTGCTAATGGATGTTAGCAGTACAAATGATTACCTGTGATACCTTTTTATTACTCAGGACACAGGGCTTCCTATGTCTCTCTCTATATAGTTGTATACTTTTTATAGTACAAATATTATGGCTAAGTTACCCATGTTCTCCTTAGCTATAGGTAGAATTTCATTATTGTCTTTTAGAAAATTCTACCTGGAACTGGGATTATAGCTCAGAGATAGAACATTTGCCTAACATGCATGAAACCTGCCTTCTGTTACTAGCATCACACAAAATGCCCTAAAGCAAAGAAATCTGTACATGGATATTTAGCAAGCACATCAGACTTCATATGTAGATTCTTTGACTCTTCCCTTTCAATTCTGTGTTTCTGCACATATCTCCTCCTCAGTGAGGGATCCAACCAATTCCATCATCTAACTTTGCGTTTTATTGCTCTGTTTAATTTCTTCCTTGTATCTGACAGATCCACGTCTCCACTACATGTTCATCATCCAGCCTCTGCTTCTCAAATCTCTCCTGATCTTTTCCTTTATCAGCAGTTACAGGGATTGTGTTACTAGTTTCATAACTCCCTGATATCTCCAACACCATGTACTAGTAAGCCATGATGTAACACTCCACTCTGGTTATTTAAAGTTATTGTTCCATGATTCCTGACTGACATTCAAGCCCCTTTAAACTCTGCCTTCAACCTCCTCTCTACCTATTTTTCCCTCCCCTTCATATGTTCCAGAACAACCACTCACCTTATCACCAGTCCCCAAACACAACAACAAATAAAGAGTGCTCTTCCTTTCTCTCTTTTGGTCTTAGTAGTGAGCTGTCAGTTTTTATCCCCTGGCTGAGTAGAAGGGAGCAAATATGCCAGACATCTTCCAAACTTGCTTTCTTTTAAAGCAGTGTGGTAGTGGAGCATCTGTTACAGTGTCACCCAGGCATCTCTTGGGGTCAGAACGTGTTGTCAGGATTTCCACACACTGGTATTTACCTTGCTTTCTTTTTCATTTCAGGATTAGGCAAGTGAAGAAGCTGAAAAAACCTGAAGAATGTTTCCAAGGGGTGATCTGGCTGCCACTCACTGGGTTCTGAGGAGCATGCAGAAGCTCTTTCCAGTGCTCTCTCTCCTGCTGTCTCAAGCAGCTCATTTGGAAGGCAGAAAGGACAGTCAGTTTATCTGGAAAACAGGTAGGATTATTCTGACTGTTCCTTTGTCTCACTGTCCAAAGGAGAACATTCCTTGCATTGCATTTGTTCTTGTTTGTGGAGTAATAAGAAGTACCCACAGAGGGGCTGGAGAGATAGCCTAGCGGTTAAGAGCACCGACGCTCTTGCAGAGGACCCGGGTTCGATCCCCAGCGCCCACATGGCGGCTAAGAACCGTCTGTAACTCCAATTCCAGGAGAACTCCAGTTCCAGGGGAATCCGAGACCCTCTTCTGACCTCCGCGGCATTGCACGGCACGGGTGCACAGACCTGCATGCAGACAGTACATTCATACACATACAGAAATAAATAATAATAATAAAAAAAAGAAGTACCCACAGAGGAAAGTAGACTAGTATACAGTTTACATTAGATTTACTTTGTTTATTTTTATGTGTGTGTGTGTGTGTGTGTGTGTGTGTGTGTGTGTGTGTGTATGCACCTACCTGACAAGGACACAAGAGATCAGCCCCTGGAGCTGGAGTAACAGGCGGTGGTGAGCTGGGTCCCTGCATTCTGGGAACCAAACCTAGGTCTTCTGGAAGAGTAGCATGCACCCTTAACCACTGAGCCAGATCCCCAGTCCTTTGCATTATATTTTTATCTGTTTTTAATTGTCATCTGCATTAATGATGCTTATTATCCATAATTATTGTTGTTGATTCAAGTTATGATTTTCATAATTACATCTACTTCTCCTTTGTCCACTATTCTGACACTTAGCAACAAAATCCACAGCAAAACTGACATCTGAATCAAGTTGATCTCAACTGAATTGCTTTGGGCCAGTTCTCTGGGTCACATTTTTCAGGGTTCAAACCTGTTAGAGATTTATTAGTGAATATTATTCAGCATAGCTTCTTTATGTATGGATTTGAGATAAAAAATTGTCCTAACTTGAGCTGGAGGAAAAGTTCATTGATTAAAAGCAAGTTCAGTCCCTAGTGCCCACATGGAGTGACTCAAAACCAACTATATAATTCCTGCTCTATGGGATCCACCTGCCTCTTCTGGCCTCCAAAGACATTGGTATACACATGCACATACAGACATGGAGATACACACATATACATAAATTTTGGAAAAATTGATTCTAACAGGTTTGCTCATGAGTGGTGGTGACAGAGTTTTCTTGATCTATTTGGAGATTCTCAGCTGTCCCATGCATAGTTCTTTGTATAGGTGAATGAGTTGATTTAGGGTTTGTGGGCTTATATATAATTTATGTTCTCTAAATATGTTCTTAATTTGCCTGTGCAAAAGATTTGGTAGTTTTAATTTCAAAGCCTAATAACTTATTAGCTTACATTATGAACCCTAAACATATGGTCATTACTCTCATATGACTCTTCATATCACTAATGTTTTCTTTGTTATGGATTTTAATTTTCTTAAAGTTTCACAATCAGATCATTTAAAATATTTATTACTGTTTCAGGAGTCCATTCTTGCAAATATAGATAACTTATACACTTAATATCTTAGAAGGGAAATGTGGTATTGTGGAAGATCTACGGCCCTCAGAGAGTTTTCATTTTGGTCTCATCATCAGTAAATTAAATAGAGTGTGAGCATATTGTCACCATGGAAATATGTGTAAAAGTGATATTCATAATATTTAAATGACTTTGCAAAAATGAAAGTGATTTATGCTTTAAAGTATATTAAGTAAGAAAAAAAATCCCAGCTCTATTAGAGATAGAGTCTGGAGAAAACTTTATTTCATTAAAACCTCTATAAATTAATTTAATTGTGGGCTCCAATACCACATTAGTGATTTGTGTGCTTTTTTTTTTTCTCACAGCAGTATTGCTAAGCTTGGAGATAGTTCTAAAGTCAGTACTGCACTTCTGTACAGGGAACTATATTGTTTTAATTACAAAAGAAAATATATTTTTGCATCTGTATATTTGTGTGTTAGTATACATTCACATGTGTGTGTGCACAAATATGGAGGCCAGAGGTCAACCTACAATGTTGTTCCTTCCTTAGGTGCCACTCACTTTTTTCTCTTTGGTCTTTTTGGAGATAAGGTCTTCCTGTAGCCCTAGCTGTATCACCCAAGCTGCCTCAATCTGGCAGAGCTCCATTTGCCTCTGCCTCCCTAGTGTTAGGACTAAAGGATTGTGCTATCATGCCTGGATTACTCACATTCTTTAAAGCCAGGGACTCTTGTTGGCCTGGAATTCAACAATTGGGTCAGGATGACTGGCCATTGAGCCCTAGGGATCCTTCTGTCTCTGCCTTTGTGTGGCAGGATTATAAGCATTAGTTACTACCTCTGACTTTTTACATGGGCTCTGGGGATCACACTCAGGTCTTTAAACCTTCTTAGCAAGCACTTCAGTTACTGATCCACCTTCCTAACCTGTGAAAGGTAAGCTTTTCATTATATCGAAATAAGATACTTATTTGGCTATCTTACTATATAACACTCTCCAAGAAATACAAGGTTGAAGGTAGAAAGTGTTGGCGCATACCTTTAATTCCAAAACTCAGGAGACAGAGGCAGGTGGATCATGTTCAAGGCCAGCCTGGTCTACATAGTGAGTTGCAGGCTAGCTGGGGCTACAGGGAGACCCTATCTAAAAAAAAAATAATTGAAGCTAGAAAATCTGAACCATTAATGATATGTGTTAAGAAAATTAGCTTCTTTAGGAGCAAATTTATACATGTGTGTTTTCTAAGAGGAATTAATTATAACAAAATGTGGCAGAACCAAGTGCATTTTGGGTGAAAGCCCTGACTATACAGTTTGAATTTCAGAAGTTAGAATCCTTCCATTAGACACAGTACATTATTCAAAATAAACATCTAGATGGCTTTCTTCATTTTTTCCAGTGTCTATTGCTCTTCTCTTTCTAAACTAAATTATTTTTTATATGACCATACATTTTAAAAACAGAAAAAAAAACAGTGCAAAAATTAAAAGCAAAACTCCAGATCATGTAGCCCATACTCTGACTGATATCTTTTATATCCTTCAGAAAGTTTTTATTGGTAATTTTATATATATATATATATATATATATATATATATATATATATATGTAAACCACATGACACATGCATAAATTAGTATTGCTAGTGTTCTAGTATTCTTACTGGAGTGATGAAACACTCTAACCAGAAGCAACTTAGAGAAGGAATGTGTTCATTTGGCTTATACTTCCAGATCACAATACATCATTGAAGGAGATCATAGCAAGAAATTCAGCATGATCTTGAAACAGAAATAATGGAGGGGGCTGCCTGTTAGCTTGCTAAATTGCTCACTATTGGTCTCATGCTTAGCTAGCTTTCTTTTTTATTTTTATTTATTTTGTTACGTGTATGAGTGTACTGTCTGATGTAGCTTGGTGCACCTGTGTTGTGCAATGTTGCGGAGGTCAGAAGAGGGTATCAGATTCCCCTGGAACTGGAGTTAAAGACTGTTCTTAGCTGCCATGTGGGTGCTGGGAATCGAACCCGAGTCCTCTGCAAGAGCAGTCGGTGCTCTTAACCGCTGAGCCATCTCTCCAGCCCTAGCTAGCTCTCTTACACAGCCCAGGACTCCCTGCTCTGGGAATGGTGCTGCCTACAGGGTTCTAGGCTCTTCATCAATTAATAGTTGCTACAGCTCTTACATTCATGACCACAAGTCAATCTAGTCTGGCCCGATTCCTCAGCTGAGGCTTTCCTTTCAGATGACTCTAGGTTGTGTTAACAATTAAGACAAATTTTTACAGCCAAGGAGCAAACAGCACAAAAGTAGCACTATTTGTAGAAGTGTCATGCCAGTGTGGGGTTAAAAGTGAAGACTTTCAGGGCCAAAGGGAAAGAGCAGTCCTGTAATCTGGAAGGAAAATGTTACAGAGTAGATACATGATGGATGCCATGACCTTTAGAGGGATGCTGTGACCTTTAGTGGGCTGCAATCAAGCAACACTGAAAAACAGGAAGTGTGTCAGGGTTATAAATGTCCTCACCTTGCTCCCCCACTGCCCTTACGTCTCCTGTACGGGCTCACATTGGTTGAATCCAACCTAAGCCAAAAGGCCAAAGAATCTATTGATGAGTCAACACAAGTGAGCTTCCTGGGTAGAGAGCAGGTTGGAAGAAGATGGAGAGGATGGATATGAGAATATGGGACTCATACCTGTACAGGTGTATGTGAACACATACACTGTTTCTTACAACTGAATCTGTACTTTTTAAAAAAAATTATTTATTTATTTTCTGTGTATGAATGTAGTGTCTGCATGTAGGTTTGTGCACCTGTGTCGTGCAATGCTGCGGAGGTCAGAAGAGGGTGTCGGATTCCCCTGGAACTGGAATTCTCCTGGAATTGGAGTTACAGATGGTTCTCAGCCGCCATGTGGGTGCTGAGGATCGAACCCAGGTCCTCTGCAAGAGCAGTTGGCACTCTTAACCGCTAGGCTATCACTCCAGCCCTGAATCTGTACTTTTCATAGCATGCCTTTGTCATGCCAGGATGTGTAGATGATTATTACATGCTAGGGTGCACAGGTCAGTGTGGTGTCGCCGCCGGGATTTGTGGTGGGGCCCACTTAATCCTAGGACGACCCATGTGGAAAGCCCGCGCAAGAAAGCACACCACGTGTAGGCAGGTTGAGGTTCAAATGCAGAGACAGATTTTATTCCAACATGTCTGCTTAAATATCCATCATGACTCAATTCGTCACTACACCCCACCCCATGGGTGTGGCCAGGGAGGTACCATTGGCTTAGAACCCAACCCATTCTAACGAAGTTTTCCCACAGGTCAGTCTCATCTTTTATGGTTGCATAGTGTTCTTTCATATTCTTGTTCATGAATTTATTCTTTACTTGTTTGTCATATCAGTGGTTTCTGATTTTGGCTATTGTGCATAATACTGAGATGGTTGAAATATATTTTAAAGGTAAGTAATAAATGTTCTTGACAAATCATCACATTCCCTGGACCAACTCAGGGTCATCATCTTCAAAGGCAGTTTCAAAATCTTAGTTTCTGTTACCACTGTTTACATGAGTTTATTATATTTCATTTTATTTCTTAAGAAAAAGCATTTGTAACTGAAATTACTTACTTTTTATAGTTTGTTAGTAAATCTGTGAATGCAGCTCCAAAGTAAACTGGAATTTGAACAAATTTCCATGGAGACTCAAATATATAGACTTTATATTAGCAATCTGTAAAACATCCTGGTTTAGATTATCAACCACTTAAAATCTTGTCAATCTTTATTTTCTCTCTAAATCATAAGGTTAGATGTCAGATTTCCTCATCTAAATTGGCAATATTGCTAAGTAAATCCTGGCTTTGGAAACACATCAGAGAGAGGAATGGGAAGGGGGTGTTCTCCTCGACTGAGAGAGCCTGCTAAGATCAGCATCCGTCAAAGCTGTTGAGCACCTCACATCATTGTGATGAAGGACATTCTGATCTATATTTAGAGTCAGACAGTCCATCATCCAGGCTGAGAAAAAAGGATCATTGTCAGCAAACTTATCAGATAAGAATTAGTATTCCTTATTATTTTAAATTTAAATCTGTAACTGTTCATGTGTGTGTGTGCTTTGTAAAAAGGTGAAGACCATGGTCTCTGAAACCATAGTACGAGATAATCAATTCAAAATTCTCAGTAGTGGTTCTGAGACATACACTCATTATAGTAATATTTAACGAGTCCTCAGTGTGTTCTGGGCAGTGTTCCAAGGGCATGAGATAAACTGAGGATGTTAGATCCTCAGTTCACAGAAACAGGTCACTACGCATGATCACTTATTGGGAGGTAAGGTAGAGCAAGGAGGATAGGCATGTGTGGTGGGAGAGACTAGAAGTGGCTCTCAACAAAGACACCAGGGGAGTGAAGGTGCCAGTCACAGAGTGAGATAAAACGGGTCCAGACCAAGAAGCAAGAAGCATGGGGTCCTGAGGCAAGGGGTGGGGCAGGTGGGGTTTAAGGACCAGCAAGAAAGCCAGCATGTGGGAACAGAGAGTGAGAGGAGAGTGACAGGAAGCCAAGTCAAAGAGGGCACAGGACCATGGCAGCCATGCCATCACCTGTCAGTGCTGTGAATACGGATGATGTAGAAAGACACCAGGGAGTAAAGTGACTAAATCTCATATTCTTTGCAGGATGAGTAGGACCATGTTGGATAGCTTCTTGAAGAAAACAGGGCAGGGGGACCAGATAGGAGTGCTGAGATACAAAGACTGAAGATAACAGCTTAAACGAGGGTTAGGATGGTGGAGATGATGGGAAGGGGTTGAATTAAAGACGCATGTAAGGGCAGATGTGTGCATTTCAGATGTAAGGGCAGGTCTGCTCAGGGAAACATGTATTTAAGGGTAGATGCATTGTATCACCAGGTGTGATTTTTGACAATGTCAACACCACCCAATAGCGGGGGAGTGCTACTCACATCCAGAGATGCTGCTAAACATCCTGAAATGGTCAAGGCAGCTCCCCAGAAAAGAGTTTCAGGTCCTAAACTGTCTTCAGAATCCAGGTAGAGAAGCCCTGACTTCAGGTAAAGCCATTAGGTGGGTTGTACAGAAACCCAAGAGTGGCATTGACTTTGCCTTGAGGAATGAAGTAAATTGGTGGGAGAGGTGGCTCAGTGGGTAAGAATTCTTGCTGTCAACCTATGTTCAATCCACAGACCCCACATGGTGGAAGGAAAGAACTGACACCATTAAATTGGCCTCTGACACACACACACACACACACACACACACACACACACACAATTTTAAACATATTTTGAAAGAGTGAAGTAATTTATGCTGTGCTGTTGGACACACACCAACAAAGGGGAAGAAATTAAATGTAGCTTTAGAAGTGGAGATCTCCACTTAGAATGTGTCGTCCTGAATATATAGAGAATAACATTTTGATTACATCCTTTGGGAGCCAAATAACATTAAAAAAATCACTGTGGTAAAATGCACATAACATAAAGTTTACCATTTTAGCAGCTTTAAAGGTGTGAAATTCAGTGAGATTCAGTACACTTGCCGAGTGGTGGAGATCTCACTGCTCTCTCGTTCCAGTACACCTTCATTAGCCAAAATGATAGTGTTGCATGAGAACTTATAAAAAAACAGGAGAACAGATTTTGTTTTGGATAGCAAATTCTGAAAGGAAACAAAAAGTTCTGTGGGTATTTCTTTGTGTTAATATTTTTTGTTTTGTTTTTGTTTTCATTTTGTTTGTTTTGATATAGAATTTCCCTGTAGCCCCAGATGACATGGAACTCACTATGGAGACCAGGCTAGCTTTGATCTCACAGAGATCCACCTGCTTCTGCTTTCTGAGTGTTGGGATTAAAGACATGCACCACCACATCAGCTTTGAGACACTCTTTTAAAAAATATTTGTTATTGGGGCCTGGAGAGATGGCCTAGTGGTTGAGAGGGCCGACTGCTCTTGCAGAGGATCCAGGTTCGATCTCCAGCACCCACATGGCAGCTGAGAACAGTCTTTGGCTCCAGTTCCAGAGGAATCTGACACCCTCCTCTGACCTCTGCAGCATTGCATAACATGGGCGCACAAACCTACATGCAGACAGTACATTCATACACATTCAATAATAAAAAAATATTTGTTATTTATTTTTGACAAATTATGATAAGAGTTTTTAAAAGCCTAAATTACCCTCTCATGGTAGAAGGAGCTATTTGTGTATACACAGAGACTCTTCCCAATCCTTAGCATCTCTAGGGGAGAGTTATTTTATCTCTCTAAGCATCATTTATTAATATGAAAATAAGAATAACAAATAACATTTAATATCATCTGAAAAGCTAAGATGAAATTTTGAAATATGTGATGAACACTGGCTAGTCAGTAATGTCAGCTACCATTTTACATTATTTAAGATATTTTTCCGGGGCTGGAGAGATAGCCCAGCGGTTAAGAGCACCGACGCTCTTGCAGAGGACCCGGGTTCGATCCCCAGCACCCACATGGCGGCTAAGAACCGTCTGTAACTCCAATTCCAGGAGAACTCCAGTTCCAGGGGAATCTGAGACCCTCTTCTGACCTCCGCGGCATTGCACGACACGGGTGCACAGACCTGCATGCAAACAATACATTCATACACATACAAAAATAAATAATAAAAAAAATTTTAATAATAAAAAAAGATATTTTTCCTTTTTCAATAGTTTGTTCATTTAATTAATTATATTTTATGGAGTTTTGTACATTTCATATTATAGATCTTAATCAAATTTAGACCCTCTTCTACATCCACACCCCCCTGTGTGTGTGCGTGTGTGTCTGTCTGTGTGTCTGTGTGTCTGTGTCTGTGTCTATGTGTCTCTGTATGTGTATGTGCATGTGAATAAAGGTGCCTGTTAGGGCAGAAGATGGTTGTGAGCTACATGATGGGATCGAAGAGAACCAAACAAGGGTTCTCTGCAAGAACAAAAATTGTTCCTAATTGCTGAGCTATCTCTCCAGCCTCCACTTATATTACTGTTGTGTAATAGTTTCATGTTTGGAATAATATGTTTCTGTTTTTTTATTTTTGTGTTACTTTACTTCTTTAAATTATTTGGCAGCTGTATGACTTTTATTAATAAATGATTACGAGTGATTTTACTGATGTTTTAAGTCTAAATTTGTCTTTATGTTCCACTCTTCTAAAATCTTCATTTCAATAAATCTCACGAGCTAAATAAAAAAGAGTGAGAATAATGACCTTTGTTCTATGAACAAAATAGGCAAAGTAGAATGATTCTTTTTGAGAAAGAGACAGAGTTTACAGAAATGACATTGCATAAAGAATAAAGGATCTTATCTATGTCCACATTTAATTATAGCTTAAATAATATTTCAGCATGAAAATAATCTAAGGAAAATTGTATTATATATATTACACACATACATTTGAAGCTTCAGGAGTCTTAGAGAAAAAAATGTTCCTAGAGGACAGCTGTGTTTTTTTTTAATTATATGTGCTAGAAGTCCATGAAATATTTCCTCTGGGAATTAGATTAAATTGAAATCATTTTAATTACTTCTGTGGACGTTAGTTCATCTAAGGGGCACGAGTTTAATGCTCTCTCAGTGGTGTTATTTCTGTAATACCAAGAAGCCTTGGCATGTGAAGCATGGAGTGTACTGCTAAAAGTTCTAATTATTTTTCCTTAAAGACCTCAAACACTAATTTTATAATGCTTCTAGGAGGTCAGAAAATATATTATGTAAATTACAAAATATATTATTTTGTGGGATTTTGCTAAATAGCAGTAAAATGTAGGCTTATGGGGGCAAAAAATTTTGGTGTTTTGATATATCCAAAGTAACTAGAACATACTAAGATGAAATTTTGAAATATGTAATGAACACTGGCTACTCAGTAATGTCAGCTACCATTTTACATTATTTTTTAAGACTTTTTTCCTTTTTCATAGTTTTTTCATTTAACTAATTGTATTTTATTGAGTTTTGTGCATTTCATATTATAGATCTTAATCAAATTTAGACCCCCTTCTCCATCCACAACCCCCTGTGCATATGTCTGTCTGTCTGTCTGTCTTACATAAAATATCCCTAGCCTTAAATAAATGGGGGACACTGTCTACTGTCTTTTTGGGTTCTCTGTCTTTCTCTGTCTCTCTCTGTGTGTCTCTCTCTCTGTCTCTCTCTCTGTGTGTCTCTCTCTGCCTCTGTCTTTCTCTCTGTCTCTGTGTCTCTGTCTCTGTGTCTCTGTATCTCTGCCTCTGTGTCTCTGTCTCTGTCTTTCTGTCTGTCTCTCTGTGTGTGTGTGTGTGTGTGTGTGTGTGTGTGTGTGTGTGTGTGTGCATTTCTCTGTGTGTTTATGTCTGGGGAGCTTGTGTTTGGGGAGTTTGAGACGCTCACTTTTATCTTCTCAAAGACAAAAGACAAAAATATGTTTATTCTGGAGCTTGGAGTATATATTAAGGAAAGATTCTTAAATGGTTTAAAACAAAGTCAAATTTATAAATTAGTAAACATAAAAATAAGAGCCCCAGAGCTCAATGTTGTTTCATTTCAGTATCATTCTTGGTCCTCTCCAGTAAAGATGTTGAACTCACATTTTGAAGAAAACAAAATCGATGCACACAACTAAAATTTTAAGCATTACTTGAGTCCTCAGGATGAGTAATTATGATTGCACCTTACTGTCCAAGTTGAGTTCATGGAAGTATCTAGTCCATTTCAATCATTTTTTGTGTTTATTTCTTCCCCTCCTCGTCTCTCCAGGACCTGCTTTGTGGCTCACCTCCATATTTCTCAGTTATGTTTAAGCTCATTATTGTTTGATACTTCCTATTGATATGCTGGCCTGTCATCTAAGTCCTTCCTTACTTGCTATAGTTCTTCAAAGTACTTTTATCAAAACAGTTAAGCCAATGGCTGTTCATTGTCTGTGTAGATGTTCCCTGTTGAGACAACCATTGTTCCATGCTTCTTTAGCTTTTACTGTTTTATAGGGGAGCAAAAAAACTGCCTCATGTTTTCCTTTTGCTTCATCTTCTTGGAGCCCACTTCTGCTTTTTCCACAATTGGTCTATTTGGTAGACTGCTTGCCTAAAGCCTGAAGATCAGTTCTAAGGACTGCTACTTTCTGTTTACTTCAAATGTGTATCTACGGGGTGTCCCTGGTTACACCTGAGGTGCAGCATGGCCGCCACCTGTGAGCACATCTTCACTCTTGCTTCTTGGAGCTCTGGTTCCATGTTCTGCTTCTCTTCCCTGCCTTATTTTCTAGATCTGTTGTCCTCTAATGCAGCTCCAAGGGCACACTGGAGCCAGGCCAGGTGGTGCAGGCCTTTAGTCTCAGCACTTTGGAGGCAGAGACAAGTAGATCTCTGTGAGATGGAGGTTAGCCTGGTCTCCATAGCAAGTTGCAGGTCAGCTGGAGATATAGGGAGATCCTGCCCCCCACTCAGAAAAAGACAGAGAAGGGGGAGCACATTGGAAGTAATATTTGAAACCCATGCATGTTGGAAAGGGTCTCTGTGTTCATCATATGCTTGATTGATACCTTGGGAGTAGAGGTTAAGATAAAAGGACAGGAGGCTAAGAACCACAAAAAAGGACATATTTCCTTTAATATTTTGACTCTTGACACTGAAGAGTATTATTAGTACCTCTGGGGTCATTAACAAAAACCTTGATGTCGTTCTGATCTCATCTTTATCTGGAGCTGCCTGTTTGTGCCACACTTCCCAGCCTACGGACCTGTGAGTTTCTGAATTTTGTGACTATATGCTCTGGGATGAGTCTTTTCTCCTTGTGCTGGGCACAGAGAGGACACTTCATTTGGTGTACTTATATCCTTATTTAATATTTTCATTTTATGTTTAAGAGTGTATTGCCTGCATGTAGGTAGGCTAGAAACCATCCGTAACTCCAGTTCCAGGGGAATCTGACACCGTATTCTGACCTCCACAGTCATTACATGACATGGGAGCACTTACACACACGCAGACAAAACAGTCATACAAATAAAATAAAAGTGATAAATAAAAATAATAGAATGAAAAGTCATTTTGAGGATGATTGGTTCTATCATCTAAAGGTGGACTCACGAATACATGTCACTACGAAAGTAACACAATTAAGTAGTAGAGTTTTTGTTTGTGCCTTTTTCCTTGAGGCTAATAAGTTTTTAATTGAGTTCAGGTGCTCAAAAATTTCTTTGGGAAGTATTCACCATGTTGAAAAGGATTCTGCATTTTAAACCTTTTCTTTAGAAATTGTTTTGAGGCTTAATTACTTCGCTGCATATGAACAGAATTTTATACCAATTTCTATGAATCATAAAGAAGTGGTTCTGTATGGTAAGGTAGCACAGGGCTCAGAACATTGACACAAAAATCAGACTGAGTGCTAAGCTAAGTTGTATGTGGCCTTGGCTAAGATTCCTGACTCTACTTCTCATTAGTAAGCAGAAATAAGTCAAAACCATGAGAAAGTAGCTCATGCTCCATGACATTCACATTAAAATCTCTACACTAAATGTACATATTGGATGCTGATGACATGGAGAAGTTTTAAATATTGTTACATTTTTTTCCTGGTAAAGGAGTGTTACCTCAAGAGATATACTCCCTATCCTCTAACACTTTGACATACAGAATATAATTTTTATAAATAAGCATGCACCTAATAATGCATATCATTTCCATAAAGAGGTCAGTAGGTATTATTTCTTATGCTTTATAGCTTATGTTCTACAATGTTTTTTTAACTTCTATCTTATTGCATATTTCTACTGATATTCTTTATGAACCTCAGGTGCTTCAAATATTGGACCTCCTATATTTCCCCATGGCATTTCTATTAATAAAACTATTTTATTGTTTTCAAATCAAGAGCTGTGGGCTTCCCATGGACAGCAATAACCAGAATGAATGTAGTTGCATACTTTCTTAGGGCTGACTGTGTGTGGCCTAGGTGACCAAACCTGAGCTCTGGATTGGACAGGCTTCAGGACTGACTCCCTGAGGAAAAGCAAAAATGTAAGTGGGGCCTTTATATTTGACAATTATTAATGAGCACCATCTGTTTTATTGTACTACATGGGACTCATAAGGGCCATGTGATGTTATAGGCAGACATAGGATCGTTAGCCTTAATTGTCAGCTGGCCACATCTTGGACTTACCTGGGAGGAGCGCCTCAATTGAGGAATTGTCTAGATCAGGTTGGCCTGTGGACATGTTGATGGGGGATTATCTTGATTGTTAGTTGATGTAGAAGACATAGCCCACTATGAGTGGCACCAGTCCCCGGGTAGGAGGTCCTGAACTATACAGGACAGCAGAAGGCTGGAAGGAGCAGGAGCATGCACTATGGGAACATTTCTTTCTCTCTGTTCTTAACTGTAGATGTTACATGATTAACTGCTTTGAGTTCCTGCCTCTACTTCCCCTCAGTGATGGGCTGCAACTTGAAATTGTAAGCCAGTAAACCTTTTCCTCTATTGCTTTTGGTCAGGGTGTTTCATCATCGCAAGAGAAATGAAAACAGAACAGATCCCAGTTTATTTACAGTTGAAGAAAGTGTGTGTGAAAACAGCAATGGGGCTCCCCTGCCCTTTCTCTGCTTGGATTTTCATTATGAAAAGATCTTAGGTTTGCAACTTGTGAAACTTTGAACTTAACCACTGGATATGGTGTTGGTGTTCTTCATAAAGAATCTCATGGAAAAAAAAATCATACCTCAGTTACATATTAATTGGTTACCATTTCTGGTGGCTGATGAACCAACTGAACAAATGTTTTATGCTGAATGGAAGCTTTTCTTTTATAGGATTTTATAGGTATAATACTAGCAATTATTACTCTGGAAGATGGGTTATTTTATTTGGTTTATTTATTTTATTTTATATATTTTACTTATTTTACATGTATGAGTGCATGCATATGAGTGCACCCATGTTGTGCAGTGCACATGGAGACAGAAATGGGCTTCAAATATCCTGGAACTGGAGTTACAGACAGTTGTTAGCTGCCATGTAGATGCTGGGACTTGAACCTGGATCTTCTGTGAGAGCAGTCAGTGCTCTTAATGGCAGAGCCATCTATCCAGCAGCAAGACTAGCTTTTTTGAACAAATTAGTGAAGTATTCTTTATACAATTACAATTGATACATTTATCTGCATTGTTTAAATTGTGTTTACCTAGTTGTGAAGCTATTACCAATATTATTTTTCTACCTGGTACTGAATATGAGTCACTCATGTTATTAAAACAACAGTGCACTAGAGTGACCTTTCTTTACATTCATGAACCATATTATTTTTAAAGAAAATATTAGTCAATATAATTAGATAAGTAGTATTTATTTCTTGAATTTTTAATTCATAGTTATATTTTTTGAATTTTTGTTCATTTCATACAGCACAATCATATTTATGCCCTCTCCCCCACCTTTAACCCCCATAATCCTCCCCCCCTGGATTTGATGCTTTCTGTTATATATGTTAAGGCCTCTAGAGTCAAGATTTTATACCCAGCTGTTCCTTGGTGCAAATTCATCCACTGGAGTCTAGCCAGCCTATCTAGAATCACTCCACTAAAAAAAGATCAACTCTCCCTCACTCAAGAGCTATTAGTTGCAATAGTTCCTTGGAGCTTTCTGCCCATTTCCCCAGTTCTATGCTGGGTTTTTATCTGATTGAATCTGCATGGGTTTTATGCATGGTGCTACCATTGCCACAAGTTCATATGGTCAAGTTACTGCAGACCTAGAAGTCTCTGCTTTTGAATTTATTTTTGTTCAGTTGGTTTTATTTGGAGATTTTCATGCAATATAATTTCATGGTATTTAGATTTCCTCACCTACCTGCACCTCTCCTTATTACCCCAAACACTTTAATTTATTCTATTACACACACATACACACACACACACACACACACATATATATATATATATATGTACATATGTATATATGTACATATATATGTATATATATGTGTGTGTGTGTATATGTGTGTGTAATAGAATGCATACATTCATAAAATGAAGAACTATAGTATCTAATTTGTGTCTCCAAACGTCCTTCAGTCTCTTTAACCTGCCCAAAGTCCCATCCTTGAAAGGCATGGTCTCTCTCCCTCCTAGCAGTCATCAGTTGCCAAAAGCAAGTTAGGATAGGTTGAGATTTCTTACCTGCTTCTCATGTCTATGCTGGGATTTTTGTCTGATTTGAGTTTGCATCAGAGTTGTGTATGCTGTCATCATTCCTTTCAGTTCATAAGAATAAGTGGCTAGTCGTCTGGAAAATTCCATCTTATTTTGATCATCTACCACCTCTGGTTCCTAAGATCTTTCTATCCCTTCTTCTTTTTATTTTTAATAACTTTTTATTGATGCTTTGTGCATTTCATACATCATTTCCAATTCAGTTCAAGCATATTTCCCTTTCCCTTCCCCCCCACCCCATCCCAGATCATGCATTCTGCCATAACTGTCCTGCATCGTTCTCTCAGTTTTTTTTTTCATTTTTTAGCTATAAGTGATAATCCATGAGTACAAGCATCCTTCATGCAAAACCAATTTGCAGGCTGTTGTGCCCAAACCCCCACAGCCCCACCATCCAGCGGGGGGTGAGGGGTTGTATGTTCAATCAAGCTGATCAAATGAGTGTCCAGACTACATTGCTGTAGTTTCACCATTCACCCCAATCGCAGCCCTTACATTCTACCACGCCCCCTCTTCCGCAGATTGTTCCCTAGGCTTAGAAAAGGGGCACAGGTGGATGAGAAGCAAAACAGTCCACTCTCTCTGGAGCTGTTGTCTTGGACTCTGGTCAATTCTGGCTGTTTCCTTTCATGGGCTGACAGTTTGTCCAGGAATAACCTTTTGATCCTACTAATGAAGCACAAGCAATTAGATATATAGGTATTTAAACAGCACTAATAGTTATGGTAGGTTACTTTGGTATAGACACATATGTTTGGATGATATGTTAATCCATGAATTACATTTTTTCCTGTTAAATATGACAGGGTCTTACTGTGGCTTATAACATCTCCTAACCTGTAGAGGATGTAAGCTTGTGGCATCAGCCATGGGTTATTCCTCCAAGGAGAGAGCCAATAGCCAATTAGATTTGGGATATACAGGCATATGGCTGCCTCTGCTGCACAGTATTTCCAGGCAGGTGAGGTGTAGCTGGTGCTGACGGTGGAGTCTTGCTTGACTCAAGGAGACCCGTATTTGCTTTATTGGTTTAGTGGCCTTTGGTAACACTCTCTGGTATTCCAGAGGCCATCTGTACACTTGCATGTGTGGTCTCAATACATCTTTCCCATGTTAACGTCAGGTCTTCGGCAGCAGGGCCTTATCGCCTCTCTTCTTGCAGGTATCCCAGTTTAGAGGCAAGGAGCCTTTACCTTTTGTGGGGCCTTGGATCCCCTGGCCAACATCTCCCTGGTAGAATAATCCATTGCTGATGTCAGAGCTCCTGTATTAATGTATTTTGCTTAAGTGCATAGCTTAAGGACTTTAGTATTATATTTTGTTCTGAACAGAGAATAATCCTTTTCACAGTTCTTATGTCTATTAGTCAATTAAAAAAGGCAGTTTTACAAGAGATTACCTCTATAATAGTTGTCTCCAATTTACACTTGGAGAGCTACCTCATCATCTTTGTTCTATGGGGGGGAGGCAAGAAAGTCTCTCATATCAAAACCTTTGCGACACCTAGAAGGTAAGTTTCATTAGGACTCATTATAAATAGTTGTCTATCCCTTATTCTGTAATGATCACTTAGCTTGAGATAGATGTCCTAGTCAGGGATAATCATTCTGCAACCCCTTCTCTGAACATTAGCCAGTTGTCAGTTTCTTGATTAATTACCATCTGCTACATAAGTTCTCTGGTGAGAGTTGAAAGGCGCATTAGTTTCTATGTACTAGAAAACTAGCACTAGGTTATCTCCTATGTCCTGTGACCTGTCCTAGCCTCAGGTTCCTATGCCTGATATCAATGTTATGCATGGGCTCCATCATATGAAATGAACCTTAAATCAAATTAAAGAATGGTTGGTTGCTTCCATAATATTTGTGCCAGGCCAGTTGTAGTTCCTATGATTCACAGCTGGGTAAAGCTGATCATTATTTTTTCCTTCCAGTAGCATACACAGCACGTTCCAGCACTATGAATGTTAACCAGTAGAGATGAAGCTTTGAATTCAACACTGTCTTGATTTTTCCTTATTTGGTCTACAGTTCATGTGTGTAGTAGAAATGAAGCTTTGAATTCAATACCACCTTGTGTGTAGCTTTGAATTCAACACCAACTTGATTTTTCCTTATTTGGTCTACAGTTCATGTGTGTAGTAGAGATGAAGCTTTGAATTCAACACCATCTTGATTTTTCCTTATTTGGTCTACAGTTCATGTGATGTGTGTAGTAGAGATGAAGCTTTGAATTCAACACCATCTTGATTTTTCCTTATTTGGTCTACAGTTCATGTGTGTAGTAGAGATGAAGCTTTGAATTCAACACCATCTTGATTTTTCCCTATTTGGTCTACAGTTTATGTGTGTAGTAGAGATGAAGCTTTGAATTCAATAACGCCTTGATTTTTCCTTATTTGGTCTACAGTTCATGTGTGTAGTGTCTTCAGCAATAAGGTTTTACCAACCAGTTCTGATAGGTAACCAAGAGTAGGACCAATGGTCAGTCTTACTTGAAGGTCGATAGAAACCCTGGTCAACAACTTCTAGAAGTTTTCTGTTAGCATATTGTGTCTTAAAGGGGAACTGTTCCCTTGGAGGGGTGGCAGAATGCAGTGATATGAAGGAGAAAAGGGGACTATTAGAACAGGAAGGGTTAAAAGGCATGGGGAATATGAGAGGGCAAGGCAGAAGAGGGAGTATGGGAAGGGATCGGTATAACTAAAGGCCTTTAGAATGTCATATGGAAGCCTATCACTATCGAATCTTCTGAGTACTTTTCAGTCTTATTTTTCACCCTTTTATCTCCCCATTGAAATTTTGCATGGCCATTTGCAGTTAACATCTTTTCTCACCCTTACCACTGAATAACCACTAATCTATATCCTGTCTCTAGAAATTCCTTTTTCTAGGTACTTCATGGAAATAGAATCATGTAATGTGACTGGCTACCTTAATTTCTCATAGTGTTTTTTTAAGATTCATTATGTTGATTCGTTATGTTGATATATGTTGATTTTTTTATTTTGAGACAAGGTCTAATGTAGCCTACACTGGTCTCGAACTCACAATATAGCTGAGGATAACAGAACTTCTGATTCTCCTGTATCCACATGCCTAGTGCTGGAAAATGTCAGAGAGAGAGAGAGAGAGAGAGAGAGAGAGAGAGAGAGAGAGAGAGAGACCACACAGGTTTTACACAGTGTTGAGGACCAAACCCCATGCTTCCTGAATGTACCGACTAAGCTACATCCTTAGCCCATTATTTGTTTTATTGCTGAATATTTCTTTGTTTTTGGATATAGCACTTCTTTTATATTAATTTGCATCTTGGACATCTGGACTGTTTAAACTTTTTAGCTACTACAGAAAGTGCTGTTAGGAACATGAAATACAAATACACATATGTTTCCTTTTTCTTGGAGAATGTTGGGTTGCATGGGAGATACAGATCTAAGTTAAAAAGCAGAAAGCTGCCTTCCAACCTCGCTGCAGCATTTTGTGTTCCTCTCCAGAAGACAGAGGCCCAGTTTTCTAATTTATTACTAATATATCACTGTCTTTTTCATTTTAGTCACCTTAGTGGGAGTAGAATATAATCTCTTTCTGACTTAGATTTGCATTTCACTAATGGCTAATGATGTTATATTTGGAAGTATTTGTTATCCATTCAGATATTTTTTCCTTGTGAGATATCTTTCTAGATCTTTTTGAATTTATAAATTGGACACTTGTTTTATTATTGAATTTCAAGAGTTTCTGGTCTCTTTTGATTGTTAGGCTTTTATTGGGTATGAGTATGTTTATAAGTATTTTGTCCTACTATATGATTTGTTTTCTAAGCTTTTAATCTCTTTTAAATTATAAATATTTGATAAATTATTACAGATACTACCTTAGGTACCATATCTACAAAGTTTTTACCTTACTCATGAACTCAAAGAGATTCATCCTATGCTTTCATCTAAATTTTTCATAATTTGACCTCTTATAGATATCTGTGATTTATTTTGTATAAAGTTTTGATATGAGAAAAGAAGGTTCTAAGTTCAGTTTTTCTATATGATTGCCTCTGGTACTAACATAATTTGCACCAAAGAACTATATTGTCCCCATTGAGTAGTTTTAGGGTTATTCATCAAGAAAATAGGAAACACAATCGTGACATTTGCAGGAAAATGAATGGAACTGGAAATCATTATGTTCAATGAAATAAGCCAGCTCAGAAAGAAAATACTACTTGTTTTCTGTCACACTGAATCTATATGTAAATTTGTGTGTGTGTATGTGTGTGTGTGAGAGAGAGAGAGAGAGAGAGAGAGAGACAGACAGACAGAGAGACAGAGAGACAGAGAAAGACAGACAGAGATACACAGAGAGAAATAAGCATAGAAGACCATAACAGAGAGGAGGAAGAGATCTTATGGGAAGGCTGAGGGGATTGAAAGAAAAAATAATGGAATCCATATGACATGAAAGCAAAAAGGATGAATAGTTGGAAGGGAAACAAACCAAGAGGGGGGAGTGCAGTAAAGTTCAAGAGAGAAAGAAGGAGAAGCAGAACAAAATATGATACATCTGTCTGAAAATGTCTTAATGAAAAATATGCCTAGTGTGTGTCTTAGATTTTTGTTGCTGTGATGAAATACTGGCCAAAACCAACTCGGGGAAGAAACGGTTTATTAGGCTTAAAGCTCACAGTCCATCATCAAGGGAAGCCAAGGCAAGAACACAAGGAGGATCAGGAACCGGGAAGCAGGAACTAAAGCAGAGTGCAGAGAGCATGGAGAAATCCTACTTACTGGCTTGCTCCTCCAGCCTGTGCTCAGCCTGCTTTCTTATATAATCTAGGACCACCTGCACAGGAGTGGCATTGCTCACAATGGCCTGGGCGCTCCTATGTTACTCAATAATCAACAAAATTCTTCATAGATATGCCCATAGGCCAGTCTGCTAGAGGAAATTCCCCAATTGAAGTTCACTCTTTCTGGGTTTGTCAAGCTGACGACAGAAGCTATCCAGGAAAGTATATTTAAAACATTAAGTAAAAAATAAAATCACAAAAATCAACTGACTACAAATATGAGTTTGTTTATAGTCAGGAAGATCTACCTGTTAATGATCTATCTATCTATCATCTATCTATCTATCTATCTATCTATCATCTATCTATCTATTTATCATTTATCTATCATATATCATCTTATGTCAGTATTATGCCATATTGATAACTATTGCTTTTAAATTGGTAAGTGAAATTTCATCTTTTCAATTTAATTTATTATTTTTATTTTATGCATATGAGTGTATTTCCTGCATGTATGTAAGTACACATATGTCATGCAATGCCTATGAAGATCAGAAGAAGGCCTCAGCTCCCCTGGAACTGGAGTCATGGACGGTTGTTAGATGCCATGTGGGTGCTTAGAATTGAACCAGGGGCTGGAGAGATGGCCTAGCAGTTAAGAGCGCCAACTGCTCTTGCAGAGGACCCGGTTTCAATGCCCAACACCCACGTGGCGGCTAAGAACCGTCTTTAACTCCAGTTCCAGGGGAGTCCGACACCCTCTTCTGACCCCCTCAGCATTGCATGACACGGGTGCACAACCCTACATGCAGACAGTACATTCATACACATAAAAAATAAAAAAAAAGAATTGAACTCAGGTCCTCTGCTAGAGCAGTCAGTGTTCTTAACTGCTGAGCCTTTTCTCTAGCTCCTCACCATTTTTTTTTAAAAGTGATCTTTGCTACTTTTATCTGTTTCCATTTATTTCCATTCATTTTTGATGCCTGAAAATTTATATATAAATTTATATCAGATAAGTTTAAAAGAATCGGTATCTTAATTTTTGTTTCCCAATTCATGTATATAGAACATCTGCCTGTGTCTTTAATTTCCCCATCAATGTTTTGTAACTTTTGGTACACAAGCTTTATATTCTTCATTAATTTTATTCATAGATTATTTTGAATAGAATTGTTTTCTTGATTTAATTTTTAGATTATTCACTGTTAGTATAAGCAAATACAATGGATTAAATCATAAAACATCTTGTACTTTTCCATGACTGGCCATTAAGCTGTTATCCAGTGATTAAGGTGCTCTCCTATTTAAAATCAATGATATGTAGTGGCATACATTGAAAGCTACTCAGGAGAGGATGCTCAGAGGATCTCTTGAATTCCAGAGTTTGGGTTCAGCCTAGATAATGCAAGGAGGCCATGTTGTAACAAAATTTACATCTTGTTAAGATTGACATTTGATATCTGCCTACACATTCCTAAAATTTCTGGATATTAAACAGCAATAAAGCTTATTTTTAATTCTTTCTTCTTAATGGAAGCTTGTGCTGTGGTAAAAGTTACTTAAAATATTATAATGCAAAAGTGACTTTTAATGATCATAGCTTCTTATCATTTTGAAAGTACAGGATGGAAAGTCATTATTGTAGTAAACAAATCAAAATATCTAATGCCCCTTATAGTATCAATGAACTATGTTGAGGAAAATGCTCTCAGTTAACCAAATAGGCAGTTAAAAACAGCAGAAGCTGACCAGTGTCCTTTCTTTTATTTCCATAAAGCTTAAAGATCCACCCTGTAGGCTATTTCTAGTGTTCTAACATTCTAGCCCCTTGGTAGTTAAATGTCTTGTTTTGTTTCAATACTTGTTTGTGTTGTATATTTTTATATGGCTTAAGTAACTTCTACTTACTGTTCAAATATGTTGTGTACAGTAAGTGCTTGCTGCTTGCTTAAAAGTGATTTTAAAATTGTATTTTTCACTCTGAAATTTTTCTTCTGGGAAAACATGCTCAATTTTATATGGTAAGTCAATTGGATAATGTACTTCCATTAATACAAATGGATTTTGTACTATAGTTTAGAATGTAGTAGAGCTATGGTTACTCCCCTTGAGTAATTTGAAGTTTTATAATGTTCAAAAAGTTACAAGTATGTACATTTCAGTGAGTTACCTTGCAGGTGTTATAAGGAGACTATGACTGCTGGTGGAAATTACAGAAAGCTATAAATTACTAAGCATTCCTTTGTTTGACCCTGATCGGCATCAGCGTTTATGTTGAATTCAGAGAATAAAATTGATTCTTTCATGTTGAGTATTGTAAGCGGATCTTAAGATCCAATCACTAATAATTTAAACAGTGGAAGTTTTGCAGTTGCTCACATGTTGAAACTATGCCAAAGGATTTAGCTGGCAGCCAAAGGAACACAACCTCCTGCTCATAGTGTGTCCTGTATGGCCAGTCATGAAAAATCACTTTTCAAATTAGAACTTAATAAAAACTTTCCTGCTTTGAACACTGAGCTCCACTCCCTGTGCGATTAGTGGTTTCATTTCTTTCTCAGCAGTTGGGTAATGATTATGGTTCCAGATGCAGCGAGGGTGATAAAGAGATTGATTAATTTCACTTGAAAGGGCGTATGTTCAAAGGGAATCCAATCGGAACGCCATGAATGAGGCTCCAACATCCTTGCCGCTGAAGTTGTACCTTGCTTAGTGTCCGACAGAGCCTGGGAATGCAGCTAATCCACTTGCACTATAAAACACGGGTCCTGCTCATACCTCCTGGGTGCATATGTGGGTGGCTGTCTGTGTTCCTATTACTTTCCTCTTTGTAATAAGCTACTTGTGCGAACTGGAAAAGGTTCTTTTGGCTCCCTTTATCCCCCAGGGAAGCTTTCAAGTTATGTTTTGTTATTGCTCAAGAGGATTAAACATTGCCTCTAAGCCATGGCTTTATTTAGAATGAATACATATACACAGAGGGAGAGAGAGGGAGAGACAGGCAGACAGACAGACAGACCGAGACAGACAGACCCCCTTAGAGAGAGAGAGAGAAGGGGAGAGAGAGAGAGAGAGAGAGAGAGAGAGAGAGAGAGAGAGAGAGAGAACCTCAACACATATAAAAATTCTGTACATTGCCGGGCTTGGTGGTGCACGCCTTTAATCCTAGCATTTAGGAGGCAGAGGCAGGCGGATCTTTGTGAGTTCAAGGCCAGCCTGATCTACAAGAGTGAGTTCCAGGACAGCTGGGGCTACTGGGAGACCCTGTCTTGAAAAGACAAAAAAAAAAATTCTGTACATTGAAAACCCCTTTTTTATATTATAGTAATTAAATACATTTCAACATATTTTATTTTATGATCCAACGCTTCCATCATTTTCTTTCTTTTCTTTTTGATAGAGTCTTGTCATGTAACCCTGGCTGACTTCAAAATCACAATTACCCAGCATCACTACCCATGTGTTGGGATATAGACCACAGTACATATGGCTAAGACTTATTTTTAAGAGGAAAAAATCCATAAAAATGATTGGCTCAAATTTTGATTAAAGAAAGACAAAAATGCTCAGTTGAAATTTTAGCATGGAGCTTGAATTTAGGGAGTTTTGCTTATGAGACTATATGTGAATGAGTATTTGTTCTTGAATAAGCAATATCTATATATACATATATATCTTCCATTTAGAAAGTGTATTTTATATATAAATCTCAAATAAGGTATGAGTTGAGAGAAATACTTGAATACACCCTATTTTAAAAACTATCATTATCCCCTTTTACATGGCCCTTAGCTAAATCAGCAACTTGTTCTCCTTCCTTAAGTTTTTTGAATTTTTTTAATAGAAGAGAGTAGCTTTAATCTGAAAGACCAGAGGTTCTTTTCCATGCTCTTATTCTGAATTTTAAAATTGTATGCATACAGCACATAGTCTAGTTCATGGGCACTGACCGTTGCATTGGTGCTGTCTTCTGACTTATAATGTAGAGTTCAGTCCAACTCTGTTCACCATCAGGAGGGCTGCAATTAATGATCCAAGTGTGAGACAAAGAGGCCGTGGCCCCATGGACACTCATTCCAAACAGCACAAAGAGGAATCTTCCTCTAAGTTGTATTGGTCTGAAACATTTGACATTTAAGAATATATTCTATCTTCAGGACTTCTAATTTTTCCTAAAGCTATATCATATTATCCAAGGAGCCCTTCGTGCTTCTTAATCATTAACTTCTGAGGTGTAGAATAAGGTCACAGAGGATGGTAATGAGCTGATGAGGAAAAAGTCTGAGAAAACTGTCAGGAAGATTTAAACACTTTTCGCTATTTAGGTTACACTCCTAGAAAATTACCAGGGAGGTGACTTGCTTTCACTTTTTAAGTCCTTTTGATATTTTGAAGACATTTCCATTAGAGTAAACTTTCACAAGGAGAGATCCCCCTGGAGAATTTTATTTATAATAGTCAAGAAAGGAACTCTATGTTCTCAACAGAATTTTTACAATCAGCATACTTTTTAAAAGGTTTTTTTGAAAAACATTTTGTATTCGGTATTAAAACCAGTGATGCATTGAAAGAGGCTGTGGCCGCCTCTTATTCATCTCTGTTAGACTCTCTGCTTTCTTTGCCCTTGATTGATTTTGAGACAGGTGAGGCAGCTTTCAGAGGAGAATGATTTAATTATTGTAGAATCCAAGGCCTAAAATCAGATTGGAGGGCACTTGCAAACTGCATTCAGAATGAATTAGGGAACAGATGTAGAGTGCCTGTCACTGAGACCCAGTACTCTGGTGCTGGTCTAAGAGGATGTGGCTCTTTGTAGCTCCTCAACACTAAATGTCAAGGGACTGAATGCAGCGATGCCACTTAATCTTCAGTGACTTCACTTCAGTCACATAATGGAAATTCAGAGGCCATTAGAGAACTTAGAGCTTAGAAAATGTAGTGGGCACAGAGGCAGGATGCATGGAAGCTACTGGAAGATAGGGGCTGTGCTTTTGGCTAATTTAGCAGTCTGAACACTGATGTCAACACTCACATTGGAGATCAGCTGAAGTGCATTTGATGTTTGGTTAATTTTAAAAGTTATCATTATTGAGATCATTAGGAAACATTTCAGCCAGTGCTTTCATAGACTTTCAAACTGAAAGAGACCTTAAGGTTAGCAGACAGCTTCTGATGAGCAGGAGGATGCCTGGAGCAGTCAAACCTGAAGTAGGGGACATAGAGAGATAGCTTAGTCCCTAAATTGTTTGAGCATGACAAGCAGGAGAATATGACTTTGAATCCCCAGAACCCAGTATAAAAATCAGATACAGTGACATGCCCTGTACTCCTTGCACTGGGGAAGCAGAGACAGGAGGATCACTGGCGATTTCCGAACAGCGAGAAGAGCAAATCTTAGAGCTGAAAAAGCCTGTCTCGAAAATAAGGTGGAAAAAGACTTAGAAAGACATGTGTCATCTAACTCTGGCCTTCATGTGTATATATACATATAGGCATACATGCATACATATGGACACTCATGAACACCAACATTCATGCATACATATACCACATGTGCATACATGCACAAATATCTGAACAAATTCATAGCATAGGAACACAAGAATGCATCACACATGCACATTGCGCACACATGAATATATATGAACATGCATAAGGATACATGCACACACCACACACAGTGAACACATGCACACACATGATTACATAATATACTACACACATGCATACATGTACAGACATGAACATACACCTGAAGCATGCACATGAACATACACACATGCGTGTATACACACAAGAATACAGAGAAGCCATACAGACACACCATAGAAGTGTTGCATTTGGCCTCTGTGACCATCTTCCTCTCTTTGGTTTAACTGGAGTTCATATCTTCCTTCCACATGGGTGGATGATGGGGAAGGCTGGTGTGAATGGATGTTGGACACACGTCTTCTCATGACACACATTCTTGCTTCTTATAGTTGAACAATCCTTTAGTAAAAATGGGAGCTCATTTCAATAATTCAAAAGAGCATTCTCAGGAAGAAAGATTCAGAACCAGAGGATTCAAAACCAGAGGATGTGGAGAAGGACTTTGCAGAAGGTCGGGATTCCTGAACCATAACTGACAATGGGAAGCCCCAAGGTGAGGGTTCTGGGCTTAGGGAAGAAGGAAGCACTGTGCTGCATTTCTGTGGGAGGAGTCGTTGGCTTCTTCTCCATGCTAAGAACAGCAGCTTATGCCAGTTAGTCCAGCACAGAAGCATTTTGAGACTGGACAGAACTGTCTAATCCCAGGTTCATTCTTACTAGAATGTAACTGTGGTCCAGTTTTGTACTTTCTATGTACCTCTATATTGCACTTAGCTCTCTACTCCCTCTCAAATTTAATAGGTAAATATTACTGTAGTATTAATTTGTTTTCATAGTTTATAAATTAAATATTTTAATTAGAATGTAGTATGAAATAATCTTATGAAAATAAGAATATTGACAGCCGCCCCAGAAATGTGGGTTTTTTAAATATGGAATTGGATAATGTATTAAAGCACTTAGCACAACCTTTGCGAGGTTACCAAAGATTTGGTTTTATCTTTAATGGTGTATTTGTGTATGTATGTGGGTGGTATGCGCACATGCATGTGGGAGTCCACAGAGGCCAGAAGAAGGTGTCAGATTCTCCTGGAGATAGAGGTACTGGCAGTTGTGAACTTCTTGACCTGGGTGCTAGGAACTGAACTTGGGTCCTCTGCAAGAGCCATTTCTCCAGCCAAGCATATTTTAAATGTTCTATCGCCAATTGACTTCTTGGTATTATAGCAGTACTTACATGGGAGAAGCCAAGTTCTTGCCTAGATAAAATAATCTGATGTGAGGGGCCTGGAGAGTTGGCTCAGTTGTTGAGAGGACTGGCTGTTCTTACAGAGAACCCAAGTTTGATTCCTAGCACTCACATGGTGGTTAAGAACTGCCTGTATCGCCAGTTCCATGGGGAATCTGATGCCTTCTTCTGACTTCTATGGGCATTGCATGGCTTACATACATGGAGGTAATACACTCATACATATTAAAAAATAATAAAATATTTAAAAATTAATGTAGCTTGAAATGCACAAAAGGATAATATATATATATATATATATATATATATATATATATATATCCTTCACCCTAAGAAAGGGCAATACAGCATTTTAAAATTCATTTCTCTCACATGCATTGACAAACTTGGATAGGAATGAAGTCTTCCACCTCTCTCCAACCCATCTCCCACTCCCTCCTGAGTGAGAAGCAAACACTAGGTCAGCAACTGCCTCTGACCCCAAGGTTCAATGGCTGGAACCACACAGGTTGGAGCCTCTAGCTCTCCCATGGGGCTTAAATGTTAAGAAAACCTTTTGCCCATTAGAAATTCACAAGGCCCAGGGTTTCCTTTGGGCTCTGAGCAAAATGGCCTTCCATCAGATACTGTGCCCCTTTTCCATGTATCAGGATTGCCAAGAAAGAACAGGAACTTGCAAAGATTCCCAGGACCCAGCAGAGTCTCCCTGCAGAGGAATGGATGCATCTGAGCTGAGCCAGGGGCACTCACTTTAGAATTTTAATCTAAACACCATATTTCTAGTCCCAGGTATGTTATCAAATGTTCCCTAGGAGTGGACCAATAAGAGAGGCATTTTACGGGAGAGAAACCACATTTCTCACCCCTCAAATTCAGTACTATGTGGTATGAGATGAGAGAATGGGGCGATTATATCAGAAGTGGAGATAGTGTAGTCATATCGCTGACTGGTGGCACATTTGGGAGCCATCCTGGTAGCTGCAGCACGGGATTATTATATGTGTGTGGGGGGGGGCATGCCCAGGTGAATAAACCTTTTGATCCTTGAGGTAGAGGCAAGGTCATAGAAGGGGAGGCAGTGGCTGAGTTCATTGTCTCAGCAGTAGTGTATGCAGTCTGTTCAGAAGTTCTTCCAGGATCACTCAGGCATAGATGGGCCAGGCACATGCTCTGGAGCAGCTATGAATTCTCCTTTTTCCTCTTTGATAGCTGGAGCTCTATTAACAGCTTTGATAGTTGCTGATCTGTTAAAGGAAAATCCATTCAGGGTTCCAGGATTATGAGGAAAAAAACCCATGCTCAACAGGCCTGGAGTGCAGGTGCTGTGGGCCTGGCTGAAGCTTGCTGTCCTATGTCAGGAGCCACCTCTGGCTGTTTGGGACAGGCAAGGGTGAAAGGCTCATGCCAAGATAATCCCTGTTGAGGAGACACAATGAATGGTTGCTCAAGAGGACCCTCAAGAGATTGGTCTTAAGGGTCTCACTGGGAGATAGTTTGAGAAGAAATGAGATAGGTTATACAGATGGTAATTGGCAAGTGCAGGTTGTGTGTGCATGTGTGTATGCAGGTGCACTTGTGTGTCTCTGTGTGTGCATTTGTATGGGATGTGTATGTGTGTGCACGTAAGTGTGTACCTGTATGTATGTCTTGTTGTGTTTTTTGAACCATGATTTCATGTTGCCCAGCTTGGCTTTGAACTCACTGTGTAGCTGGGGATAACCTTGACCTTCTGATTCTTCTGACTCCACCTCCTCAGTTACAGCCTGTGGCACTATAACTGGTCTATGCAGTTTTGGAGATTGAACACAAGGCCTTGTGCATCCTAGGCAAGCTCCGCAGTACATTCCCATCCATACATGTTCTAGTTCACGTGATTTTCTTGTTTGTTTTTCTTTCTCTGAGAACTTCCCTGTCACTTGGTCTTGGAATCCTCCAGATTTATCCAATGTTGGAGTTGGTACTACTTTTCTAGTTAAATCTGGAATTGAGTCTGTGGTAGGATGTGTAACTCTTCTCATGAAACCCTTGACCTTCACCTTTATATTCACTTTCCATTGTGATCTTTGAAACATTATGAACAATGGATGGAGCTGTGCATGTGTTCCCTCAAAGCAAGAAATCATTCCATGCAGGTAAATCCAGAATCTAGAGTTTTTTGAATAATCTCACCCTCATCCAACTTATCACAGTGAAATTAGATAAATCTTAAGGACACCTTCCTGGCTTAGCTGTAAATATTTCTGAGGCATTTTCCATTCTACTTTGTCAATTTCCCTTCTCAACTGTCAGGGAGCTCACCATCTGGTTAGGGAAGAATCCAGAAACAGACAATTACAGAAAGAAAAGCTATCAACAATATATCATGTGCATTGTGAGAATGTGAACACCATATGAGAAATGGTGTTTAGACAATGTGGAAAGAGCTATAGCCATGTTGCAAGTTAAGGACTGGGCTTAATGTCTTACATGAATTATGCTGTTTATCTACTACAAAGACCACATCACCTATCCTAACTTAATAGCCAGATTTTATTTTCATCTTTCCTAATCACCATAGTACTATTTCTCCTCACTAAGGTTTAGTAGAATGTTCTGGTATCTACTACAATAGCATGCTATTTGTGGTTGTAGGCAATAACACCAGTGGTAAGCGATGATTTCAGACAAGTACCTCATTACATATTGAGATGAATGAGCATACAGATAATATGAATTGGAGGGAGCATGTGGTATCATACAAAGACAGAACCCCAGGGATAGTCAGACAGCAAAAGACAGTTGGGGCTACCACTGGAGCCTCTTACACTAGAGTAGAACACACATGTGGCTCTGAATCCAGAATGCCGGTGAGAGATGCAACTCTAACAGCACAGTCAAGCTGTGTCATCTTGCTTGCCTGGCCAGCCTCACGGGTATAGACCGTTCTCCTTCCATGGCAGGCAGACTCAGTCTCAGTGGCTCTGTTACTAGAGTCACACTTCCCTCCCTGTAGACCCCTTGCCTTCCTTCCTGTGATCTGTTCACTCATCTCTCCATTGCTTAATAGGAGCTTCAAAAATATTCTGGGCTTCCTCTTTCATCCTATTTTGCTTAATTGGGGTGAATTTTCAAAGGGAACTGTGTTTGGAATGCACTCAGTATTCCACTGAAGCCTGGTACCTTTTAACAGAGTTTTCTAAATTTAAAATACCCCATCTTTCAAGGAGCATTGTGAATATTTGTTAGAAATAAAAAGGAAAAATGTATTGTACATAATAGGAACATAAATGTAATGTATGTATATGTATCTATGTGTCTATCAGTTTAACTCAAACTTTAGAGATAGAGGGAGGGGGAAGATGAAGTACAAACACTGAATTCATTGTTTCTGATTTATGCTTCCCAGACTCCCCTGGCAGTAAAGGAAGATTGATTAGGGAGGAGGGTGAAGTCAGATTTTAAAAAGTAAAGGAACTAAGAATTTTAGGTTATTTTTGTATTTTTAATTTGTTGATTATTCTAACAGAAATTCAAGAGTATGAATATACTAAAATAGTAATTTAGAGGCCAGTGAGATAACACCGTGGATAAAGACACTTGCCACCAAACCTAAGGAGCCAGGTTCTATCTCTGAGACACACATGGTGGAACAGAGCAGGGACTCCCATATGTTGTCCTCTGATCTCCATGGGGACGCCGTGGCATATACCCCTCTCCCAAATAAATAAATTATGTTTAAAAAGACTAATTTAGCATAATGATATATTTGGCTTGGAAGTTCTAACAGTATTTTTGCATAATCACCTACTTCCTAATTAGAAAATAAAGTTGATGCCATATAGCCCAGAAAAAAGTGATTTTTCAGTATCTGAGGCTTTCTTCTGTAGACTTGAATAATTATGGTGTAAAGACCAGCAGTCTTTCTATATGAGGAACTTTTTCATTTTTCTGTAAAATCTTCACAAGAGTAACTTGTAGTATTATTTTAGATTCAAAATGCAAGTAAAATGACATGACAACTTTTGTTAGACTTTGAAGAAGCTATCAAATCAGACCAACTATTGTTCACACAAGTCAGCCAAATGTATTTGTATAGTTCCTTTAAATTTCAATGTGTTGATGGTACAGAAGTTTTCTCAGTAAGAATTGTGAAATTCTAAATATTTAAATATATTTGTATTTTAAAATGATGGAAAGAAAACATGATATACAATTAGGTAGTCACCAATGTTTACTTCCCAGGTCAGTTACAAAGGTAGAAAATACACATATTTTAAACTTTTATGTGAAATTTTAAGTTTTTATTTTCAGACTCATTCATTTATATTAGATCCAAAAAAATTCTATAACCAAGAGAAAAAAATCCCACAAAATATAATAAAACAATAAATAAAATTCATTAAATAATTCATTTTGACTATTGTGGTCACATTTTACCTACAAGTAATGTTCAATTGAATGATGCCAACCATCTTAGAAATTTATTTGTAACATATATTTAAAATGTCTACTTTTAATTAGGTGTATATGTATATATCTGAGTGGGGGCTTGTGCATGTGGCTATCGGTGCCCAAGGAGGCCAGCAGAGGGTGTCTGGTTCCCTGGAGCTGGAGTAACAGGTGGAGTTACTGATGTGGGTGCTGGGAACTGAACTTGGATCCCCTGCAAAAGTTGTTCATGCTGTTAACTGCTGAGCTATCTCTTCAATCCCATTTTAGCAATTTATTAAAACTTTACCACATTTAATTTTGTTTTCAGAAAAACTAAGTACTCATTATGGCCTCAGATTCTGACACTTTTTCCCATTTCCTTTGAAAAGGTGGTTATTGTATATAACAGACATACAAAGATTTCAGGTTTTTGTTATTTTATCTTTGCCTTGCAGTAAGACTTCAATTTATAGGCTTGTGTTTTTCCTTCCCAAGGTGAGATGTGAAAATCACTAACATGAAGCAGTTGGATGTCTCATTCGGTGTCATATTTTAGGAGACATTGATAATAGAAACAGTAGAGGAAATTTGACAGTCGCAGTTGTAATAAATGAAAAAAATTATCTTCAGTTTTTGTTTCCTTCAACATGTAGTTCCTTAAAAGTGCTCAAAATTGAACAAGTCACTTTTCATTTAATATTCTCAAGGAACTTATTTGACAACTTTGATTTTAAAACACATCATATTTTAATAGTTTTTATTTTTTGTATTTGTCAAGAAAAGTTGAGTCTGACAGCTAGAATTTGCTTCCCAAGGCTTGCTTGCAATTTCTATGATATAGTGCCATGGAGGAAATTAATAATTGTTGATAAGACAAATCTTACAGTTTATTCAATAAACAATAATAGTGGTGATAGTAGTTCTGTTAACTGACCAGGATTCTGATTACATTTGATGCCTTACTTCATTGAATTTTACATTCTACCTTAGAGAAACCTGAATCACATAAAGAAATGAGTGAGATAACTGGGATTTGAATGGAAATATTGTTTGAATTATACTAGCTAGAACTGGGTGACAATGGACTTCTGCTCCTAAACAGTTGCTTTTAAAACACGGGACTCTGACTCTCCAGGTGTGATTGAATGATTGGAACTCATTACATCCTTCAGTCACATGGGAGGGGAGGACCTTCCATGAGGTCACTATGTCTACATATCATCCATCTATGATAGAATTTGCATACACATACCCATAATGAACACAGCAGAAGAGAGAAATGAGGAGGAAATGATTTTGAAAGAATGGCGCCACACCTTTATCAATTAATTGTGTTGAAGGTATCAATTAGCTGTGAAGGGGCAGTGAAACTACATTTTATCTGTGGAGAAGTAGGCATTTTGAGGCATTTATACGGAGGCTTATACTTTCTGAATAAATAAAAATAGCACACCACTTAACAAGCATGCATAGAATGTAAGGGCAAATTAATTAAAAGTGATCCTGCCCTAGAAAGCTTACAAGAAGCTCTGCTTTAGCTTATGACAGCACCAGAGGCAGACAAAGATGTGCGGTGTGGAGTTCTAGGTACCTGAAAGATTGCAAGATGCCAGGAAAGGGCTTAGTGAAACCAGAGCACAGGGTGAGCATTAAGGCAGAGAAAAGGACAAAGGGAGGGAGACAGCCAGACCACACCCCTCTCCCCCACTGTTGTTACTGCTCTGATAGAAATCCATTCACCTTTATGCTCCCCTCCTCTCAAAGTCTTAATTATTGAGTGAATCTTGCCTGCTTTTCAGCTCAATTATTATGTCGTAAGCAGAGAAATGAATGCATGATGAAATACATGATGTAATGCCTTTAGAAAAGAGTTTGAGCTTCTGTTCATTTGAGAAACTCAGGGATCTTAGGTGTCTTTAAGTTGAATTAGATATTGTGATGGTTAGTGTTACTTGTCAACTTGAAAAAAATTAGAATCACCTGAGAGATGGGCCTCTGAGCATGCCTAGGGAGGTTATCTTCACTGTGTTGATAGAGCATGCCTAGGGAGGTTATCTTCTCTGTGTTGATTGAGTATGCCTAGGGAGGTTATCTTCTCTGTGTTGATTGAGTATGCCTAGGGAGGTTATCTTCTCTGTATTGATTGAGGTGGGAGGACATGCCTACTGTAGATGGTACCATTTTCGGGCTGAGATCCTGAACTATATAAGTGGAGAAAGGGAGCTGAGCCCCAGCATGTATTCATGGTCTGCTTCCTAACTGTGGATGCGATGTGACCAGCTGCTTCAAGCTGCTGCTGCTTTGACTTACCTGCCATGAAGGACGGCACCCTTAAACAAAGGAATAAACTCCTTAAGTTTCTTTTGTTGGTTCACAGCAACAGGAAAAGAAAATAAGACAAACAGATATCAACAGGAAAAAGTGTATAGCATTGTATATCCTAAGTAATATTTAGAACAATTAAACCGGTAGGTTAACACAAATGCTTCAGTAATCATTACATGGCTAACATACTTATATCCTTGCCTGTGGTGGCTGTTGGCTGTTTCATTCTTCTTTGTTCTATTTTTGCTACTCAGTTTTTTTCTAATCCTTTGAAGGTGAACAAAGTTTTTCTCAAAATGATGAGATGGTTTGCTGAGAACCCTATGGACAGATTGGCAAATGGAAAAGAACGAATCACGTTCTTTGCTGTATACTGACTACAGGTTCCCTCTGATGCCCATAGAGAAGGATCCCCACCTGGTTTGAGCTACTTTCTAGAGCAGAGTCTACCTTTCAGGACCCTTAAAGCTGTTCCAGAGAGATGGTGGCGTGTTCAGTCTGTGAAGGAACTCAACCAGAAAAAGAAAAGAACACTAACTACAAACTGGAAGAAGAGGTTGTTGAGGCTGAGCACACCCTTTAGTAAGTAAGAGGTGTAGAGCAGGAGAGGAGCCCAATGATAAGACTGAGGCAGGTCCTTGTGTTGACCATTAGGACCTGGTCCTGCCCAAGTGGAGGCATTCTGGAATGTAGGACACTTCCAGAGATGGGAGGTTATATTTTGAGAGGGATTTGATCATGCTTACGTGGGATTTTATGATATCAAGATATAACAAAATGAGTCTAAAGTAAAGAAGTTGAACCTCAAGAATGCTTTTTTGGGCTAACAAGATAACGCAGTTAGTAAAGGTGCTTGTCACCAAGCCAAACAACCTGAGTTTAATCCCAGGAACGATACGGTGAAATGATAAAACCCACTGATTCAAGTTGTTCTTTGATGTTTATTTGCATGTGGGCATACCTTTACATACAATTAGTTAATTTATGTTTAAAAACTCTTTGGAATTAACCTATAGTTTATTTTCAGATTTTGTAATTTTGATTTGTGTGTGGAGTATTTGTATGCATATTTTGGAATAATATAAAATCAAGGGGAACAAAAAAAGAGAGAGAAAAACCTATTCAAAAACTGACCAAAACAGTAAACTTGTGCATCGAAAAGGTTATAAAAGACTGAGAAAAAGATGCAAGACAGGACTTAACATGTACGACAGAATCCATGAACTCTGGTGGGGGGGGCGGGGGGACATGAGGGATGGGCATGGATGGGGGAATGAGTCTAAATTTGATTAAGAAATGTTGTATGAAATGCCCTCAATAAAAATTTAAAAAGTTAAAAAAATTCTAAGACTTTTTTCATCCTCTTCTCCAAACATCCTATTTTCTTGTATACACATGACTTCTGTGGTTATTGCTTCATATCACCAATTAGTCTAAAATTCATTCTCCTAAGGCCTTAAAACTGCCTTGAAAGTATTTATTCAAAGACATTTTGCATAAAGAAGAGAATAAAAGTGCTTTGTTTATTTAGGGGCTCATATTTCCATGTGATAATTACATGACTTGAAGAAATTTTCTTGTTCTCTAAGCATTTGTTCTTACGTAAAATATGTTTAAGGTATAAGAATTATAGGATAGGTTTTTAAAGATCAGATGAGACAGGACATGAATTATCAAGCTTTATTCAGTGACTAGTACACAGCGCAAGATTGTGCCAAAAGGGTTTTGGGTCAGCAAAATCAACTGCAATGCTGGCTCGAGGCCAATGAACATACTGCTCTTTCCTAAGGGTGGCCAAATTCATGTTTGCTTTTGGAAATCTTTAATGTTTATCTCCACTGAGAACATTTGGAGTGATGATTATGTTGATATGACCCATATTCACACCAAAAATTGCTCTCTAAATGCCATTCATTAATAATTCTTTGATCATCTTTGTGCTTTACAAAATTGATAAAATCGCATTCACTGTTTCTTTCTAGTACTCTAGTACAAACTCATTGGTGTTCCTCTGGAGATTTTATTGATAAACTCTCCCTTAAGCATACATCCGAATTAAATGTGAGAACCTACAGCTGAAAGAAATTGCTTCAAGGCAATGATTCACTGAGATGAAAAATCAATAGCAGTTTCATTAAGGAAGGATGGTTCAGACATACTGCCACCCAGCTCACTCCCTACTGAAAGAAAAGGAACAATTGTTGATTTTGTCTTTCTTTTCAAATATAATGTTCATATCTCAGTGACCTGGCTGTTATATGGCAAGCTTTTATGTGCCCCTTTGAATCTCCTGAGTTCTTTGAATAGAGCTACACTTTGCATTTTGAACAATTGACACTTATTTAAGATACTGTTTCTTTAATAATTCATACCATCCTGAGCCTTCTACAAGTGAAATCTTTATCACCACCAAATCCTACTGGTATACTTGAATTAGCTAAATTGCAAATTTCTTTCTAAACATGTGCTTTAATTTTTTCTTCCATATATTGCATAGTTGATGGATGGTGTGATGGACAGGTGGATAAATGAAGATGGATGGGCAGATAGATTAATGGGCTGGCGAGTGGTGGAAAGCAGGATGGGAGGAAGGAAGAATTAGAGTTTAGCATTATGGCATATGCACCTTTCCACTGTATGATTCAAGTTTTTCTTTCCTTCTTATGACCTATAAAAGGGTCATAATGATAGCGACCACCTCATATACTGTGAGATTTAGAATAAATAATGCAAAGTAACACAATCTGCATCTATCTCATAATAGGCATTATGTAGCCACCCAACTTTGAGCCAAAATATTAAAACATTACTAGGGGAAAAATGATAGTCAGGTAAAATAAACAATAAAAATTTCAAAAATATCAATTTGGGGTTAGAACAATTAAAACTAAAAGATAATTATATTTTTGCTAGAAGAAACTCAAACACCATTACTCTGTTATCAAATATGGAATTTGGACTGCTGTGCAATGAATGTCCCAAACATAGACTGGTTTGATGTGTAGGGTAGTATTACCAATGCAGTAGAATCCGTGTTATTGAATGAGTACAAGACCTTTTGATATTGAGCCAGCATTCATAGGAGAACCACATTGTGATCAAAAATAAGTTAAGGGACTTAAAATAATCTTTTCCAAACCAAGATGAAATGGTTATTTGTCGACAATGTAGAAATGACCAGAGTACTCTGTCCACAGTTGGAGTCAGGCCTTTATCATCAGTGGCTGCACCTCCTCTGTCAGGTACAAATGTGGTGCAATGATGTTGTTTCCCAGGATAACAGCAGGTGACATAAATATCAAAGAGTTTCAGGAAACTTTATTACAAAATCCTATTTCAACCTCTCCGGAGATTAACTAGCGCATCCAGTCTTTCTTTATCAGGTTCCTTTCAAGACCTGTGAGATTTCACTCGATAATAGCCAGGCATAACTGCTAACATTCGATACTTTTTCTTAACAGTCAGGCACTATTATACTCACAGGGTCCTTTGTAAGTCTTTGGACTCATGTGTATTGTAAGATTACAACTAAGTTTCTTGATTTTAATTATTAAGACACTGAATCACAGAGTCGTTAAGCAGGTAGCCTAGGGTTGCACAGCAAGGCTGTGTCAGGGCTAAGTCTCCAACCTATTCCCATTCTTGAGTATTCTGAGTCTTAATTCAATGATTTATAGGAAGTGCTTAATATTTTGGGGTGGTTATAAGAAAATATAATAATAAATATACCAGCAATGTTTTTCCTAACCTGATAGTTCACTTCTAGGCTTTTAGTTTTATATCAAGCACACATACTTAGACTATGTTCTAAAATGACTTCAGAACTGTCGAATTCCCTTTTCTTTTATTTTTTGAGAAACTTTTGTGTCTTCTAGGCAAAAGATGACATTTAACTTCTGATTTTCCTGCCTACACTTCTAAGAACAGGGGTTTTACAGGCATGTGCTACCACACCAACTTTATGCAATGTGGAAGAGCAAAGGAGCCCAAGGCTCCCTGCATGCTAGGCAAGCACTCTGCAGAGTGAGATGCTTCCCTACCCCTTCTTCCTTTTATTTTAAGTATGAAAACATAAAGATGATCTCTCCTATTTTTCCTAATGATTTATTATGTGTCTAAATGTTCCTAGAGATTGACTTATTTCCCTTAAAATGATTGTGCCCAATTGCACCCATTTTCTCACCAACGACATGGCTTCATTTGTCTTTATGGTTGAAAAGAATTTCACTTTGTAGGTTTACCACATTTCCTTTACCTATTCCTTTTTTGTTGGTTCTCTAACTTAGCTTTTATGAGCATACTGTAGTAAACATGGATACATAAATATCTTTGTGATACATTGACTTGGAGTCTTTTGAATAAATCCTCAGGAGTAGTATAGCTGGGTAACATGATAGACCTATTGTTTGGTTTTTGAAGAACATTTGCACTAATTGTGGTCATGGCTGCACTATCTCATATTCCCACTGATATTCTATGAGTGTTCCCTTTTTCTGTGTCTTCACTCTTTAGTCACTGCCCTCCTGGGAATGCACCTCACAGCCCCCATCTATAAAGTTGGCAATGTGAGTTAGCCCACCTGTGTTAGAGACAGTGTTATTATGAGCTATAAAAAGCATAGTTTGCACAAATACCTAGAAACCCAGCTAGGCACTGGGTTCTATTCATTTTAGTATAGGGAGCTCTTTGTTTTGAAAAGCAGTCCCTTTTATGTGGGGAATTTTTAACTATGCTATTATTTTTATAAATAATGGAATTTCCATGTGTCAGACTTCATAACACAAGACAGCCCCTCTCAGATTTACTTGAAATCTTCCATAGGAATAGTCGTAGCATTTCTTGTTTTGCTCCTGTTTCCTTAGCTCCTGTTACTAAATGGAAGTCTGTTCACACCGCATCAGTATTTGTAGCTGTTAGTTGGTTTATAAAAATAACCTCTTTTTCTGAGTTTGTCCAGCAGGAAAGGTTGGGACTGATGGTGGCTTAGGTTCATCTGTGGACTCAAATAACAGCTCTTGTCTAATTGAGTCTGCGAGTCAGCTTACATTTATTTAGCTCTCAGATGAAAGTTGGGGGAAGGGAGGACTAGACACTTTAACCAGAATTGAGCATCTGCTCAGTGCTTAAGTGGCATAAGCCTCCAGCCTTTGGCTGGCCTAATGGACTCTCCTCTCCATTTCTGTTATTGAACAGTGATTAGTCTACAGATTGGGACATATTTGGTTTCACTTCAGTCTGCTCCCACAGATGAGGCCTGTGTATGATCACATCCTATAAATTATTTAAGGTGCAGTATCTATGTAACCTGAGCCATCAGTATAAGTTGGCCTACCATGTGTTCTGTCACCCTAGAGGACTTCTTATTTTCCAAAGAAAATAGTCCATCTTGTGAGCTGACATCATTATAATCATGAAATTCAAATGTGCCTTGAAAAATTTATTTTCTTTGGCATAAAATCATAAGCACAGTATCTAAAAGTGTAATATTCTATACCTGAAATAAAATGTTTTGGGTAAGATGGAAGAAATTTCTAGAACACTAGCTTTCGTTCCAGAATAATATGACTATTTATAGTCTGAACTAGGTTGCATCTGTGAACTACATTCATTTTCATGGATTCTAAAACATTCATGTTTTATTGTTTTTTCTCATTTGTGAACATATTTTGCTTATAAATATATTTGGTTATAGATTTAGCATAAGATGAACTCTACCAAATAACTTTTTGTGCTTTAGTATGTGCATGTATGTTCACTGTGTGCTTTTTCATGTGTGCATTTGGGTGTGTGCACATAGAAGCAGAGGTCTTCTACTCTGTCTGCCTTGATTCCTTAGTGTCTATCTTCTGCTTGGAACTCACCAAATAGACCATGCTGGCTGACCAGTGAGCCTCGAGAATCTGCCTGTCTCTGCCTTCCCAGAATGGAATTTCAAGCTTTGGCCACTCTGCCTGGCTTAAACATGGGTCGTGTGGAAGAACCCAGATCCTTGTGCTTGGGACACAAACAATTTACCAACTGAGCCATCTCCTTATCTCTGCAGGTGCTAGTCTTGTACAATTCCTTTGGCTTTTATGTGAAGAACTTTGAGTCTAGAGACAAAACTGACTTTCTAGCAGCCACAGAGTCTGAAACCTGGCACAAATCGTTAGACTCCTTTGATTACACACCTTTGCAGTGCATCACTTCCCATCACACTGTCCTATTTTAGGAAAGAATCAAAGACTAATTCTCTCTCATTTTCACTTTCCCACTCTTGTTTCAATGAGTTGGAAATGGAAAAGTAAAAGAGAACTCAATCCATCTTCCCTATCCTTTCTTTCAATCACCTTGCCAAATATAGTTGCTATGTTCTATCTGTTCTTATCCTTGTCTAAACGAGACTGGTTCTGAGCCTGTCCTTCTTATTTGTCTTGAAACCTGTAAATGGAGACACCTGTGTGCACTGTGCCAGGTGGCTTGGAGTGTGATAATTATAGTTTCAGTGCCTGAAGAGCTTTTTTATTTTAATTTTTTATCTGAAGAGCTTTTAAATCATTCTCCTTGGAGGAAAAGATAACAGTGGAGAATTTCCTAGAGCTTTGCTGCTTCTGTGCAGGCAAGGTTGGCTCTTCCTATGGCAGGGAGGAGCATGATGTATTCTGTGATTATTTTTCAGAAGGGCAATGCTAAATTGGTTTGCTTATCTTTTTCTGTTTGCCTTTCTGTCTGATTGTATATTTATGCATCTATCATCTATCTATATATCTATCCATCTATCTATTAATCTATCAATATATCTATCACCTATCCATCATCTCTCATCTACAGTCTATCTTTCCTCATCAGCATGTATCTCTCTCATCTATTTATTATTTCTCATCTATATATAATAATCTCTCATTACATATCTCTCATATATTAATCTATCATCAATCTACCATCTATCTATCTATCTCTATCATCTATCTATCTATCTATCTATCTATCTATCTATCTATCATCTATCATCTATCTATCATCTATCTTCTCTCTCCTGTTGATAGAATTAAATATGACAATAGTGTTTCAGTGTGCTAGCTTTCTTTACACATACTGTACTGGTATTCCTATTTGAGTGAATAAAACAGACAAATCTTGCTTCTCCCAGATGACACTGGGACTTGAAATCTGTGTGGCACTACTGAGTAACTTGGCATTCTCTTCATGAAGGCTTTTACAACCCAGGTCTTCCTTAGTGTGCACCCAGTTTAAAGCTCCTTTAAGAGTGGGACTCACTTTGAGTCCCTTAAATTTGTCCTTCCTAAGCCCCATAGCAAAAACAATTTCCAATGATGAATTCCTTTAAAAAATGTATGCAGTTTAGCCCAGTGGTAGTAAATAATGGGGAGTTCAATACCTTTAGTCCTTTTTACTTTCTCCAAGTTCTGGACTAAAGATGGGAAACACATAAAGCAACCACAAAAGCAGCTGTTGCCTGAAAAGTGGTGCCAAGTAGTAAATTTTTTCTCCTGTACAAATATATTCCTGATTATTTCTTGGTCATTAGAAATAGCTTTAGATGATACTCAGTCAGCCAACTTTCCTTGTAGTATTTCCCCTGCTTCCTTGACCATACTTCTTACCTTTTAGCAATTGGCTAAATTGACTTCTTCAACTCAAATCATAGCAATGGCTGTTCATGACATCAGCTGCTTTTCCAATGCAGTCTATCTTCCAATAATTTTGTTTTAAATCTGCAACATCTTAGCTGACAGGATAAAATCTATGATACAGGCAGATGGGTCTGTCCTAATGAATGTTTGGAGCAGTTTTCCTTCTGGGGACCCAGGATGAACAACCTGAAGTCAAGGTCCTTCCTCTATAGGCAAGACTGTATCCAAGTATACAGTCTTATTTCTGTTACAAGTGTGGTCACAGAACAATTGAGACAAGTGAAGCCAAGGAAGGTGGAACACAGTCATAAAGAATAGATGACATTTGTTCCTGAAGCTACTATTGCTTGACTGGCCTTCCTTAAAGACTGGGTGGGGGTTTGAATTATCATTTTCTTGATTTTGAGGCTTTAAAACTTCTTAACATTTTCTTTAATTGAAGAATGAATTATAAGATTAGTGGAAGAAACATTAGATGATAGAATTCATTAGGTTGTTTCTGCAGGCAATTTGCAAAACAGAGTCCTGTATTATATTCAGTAGAACAAACAAGCAAAATGCACTCTGACTCTAGACATGAAATACACATATAATTTATATCTTGTCTTTATGATTGGTTATCATTTTGTATGTGTCTGAGTTTTTAACATATTTTATTTTTGAGGACTTCATATATGAGTATTGTATTTACATTATTTATATCCTTCCCAGTCACCCTTCAACTGTACCCATGCCCTCCTCATTCTCTCTCAATTTCTTGTCCTCTCCTTTGATTATTATTGTTGCATATACATACATACATACATACATTTATAAACATACATATGCTCTGATTTATTAAGAAATTTTTCAAGCTGTAAAAATCTGTTGGAAAAGAAAGACCCTGAGGTTGTATTTATGCTTTTAAGTATTTATTTTTCCTTGCAAATCTTATATATACTTTCTAAACTAAAGGATTAAAATCCATGTGCTATTTTTCTGGAATGCTCTATTTCATCCTCACTCCTTGACTTATTGTTTTTTTCTGCCATCCTTTTTGGTTGGCATGAGCTACCAACTTCAAGATGACTATGTCTAGTGCTGGTATTTACTTGATCCTTGCTGAACCACCCTGAGTTGATATAGCCACTGGAGGAGAATTGCACCTAATATATATACCATATATATTATGATATACAATAACATGTTCCCATATATCCCTACCTGATTCTACAGAGAACATGGCCTGCACACTCATCTTGATCAATTTGCAGTGGTGGTACAAAGAGGAGCATAAGAAATGTGTGACAAAGTCACATTATCTTTGAGAGATTACCCAGTCGACCATGATGCAATTTTGAGTCACTGATCTTTTTTATCTGTCATCCAGAGACAGCATCTGAAAAGTGCAGCATGTCTCTTTATTGCTACATGTTTCTATTTTCAGCTTCTCTGGGAAGCTTGAGATGGAACTTTGAGATATACAGTCTGTTTGTGAATCTTGATTACTGAACCCTTGTTTGTTACAATTTTTAGATAACTTTGAAAAAATTAAGTTTTTCTAAAATAAAATCCCATAAATTATAATGCAATAAAACCATGTTGTGGCTAACATCTGTTAGTTGAACCAGCTGTGGTTCCCATTTTCTATTAAAACAACATGGGCACTGTGATACTGATGTCCATATCAGAGGTCATGGGTGTTCTGCAGCATCAGGGACAGTGCTCTTCCTCTGCTCCCCTATCCATTTCAGGTACACGTTGATATGCAGTTGTGGGTTTTACCATTTTTTTCTTTTTAAAAATTGTGATATTGGGCTGGGGAGATGGCTTAGCGGTTAAGAGCGCCGACTGCTCTTGCAGAGGACCTGGGTTCGATCCCCAGCACTCACATGGCGGCTGAGTACCGTCTTTGACTCCAGTTCCAGGGGAATCCAAAACCCTCTTCTGACCTCCGCAGCATTGCACGACACGGGTGCAGAAACCTACATGCAGACAGTACATTCATACACATACAAAAGTAAATAAATAAAAATTTAAAAAAATTGTGGTATTGAAGATTGCTTTATTTATTGTCTCATTGTCATGATGAGGGAAATACTGCTTTATTCTGGTTCACAGTTTGAAGGTCCAGTCCATTGTGGAAGGGGCCAAATGACAACAGGCGCCCAAAGCATCTGGCCACATCGCGTCTCCATCAAGAAACAAAGAGAGAAGAATGCTGGCGCTGCTCATTTTCTTCCATTTATTCAATCTTAGATCCTAGCCCAGGGGATGGTTCTACCTACAACAAGAGCATTTTTTGCCTCAGTTAAGCTAATCTAGGCATTCCCTCACCGCCTTGCCCATAGATTTGCTTCCTGGGGAATTCTAGATCCCGTCGACTTGACAATCGAGATTAATCATCACAAATATACAACATTCAACTAACCATCTTACCATTTTAAGTATTTAGGTGATTAGCATTAAGTCCATTCACATTATTGTGGAATGTCATCTATAGAACATTTTGATTTCACAAGAATGAAACTCTCTACAGCCACTAAACACTAGGTTTACTTCCCACCTTCACCAGCCCTTGGTAACCACCTTCCTGATTTTGACTGCTTTACATATATCATGTGAATAGGCCAACATAGCATTTGTCCTGCAATTGGCTTATTCTCTTAGCACAACTTCCCAGAGGTTCATCTACATTATACCGTGTGATGGGATTTTCTTCTTCATGGCATTGGTGTAGTATTATAGGGATAGTGTGTACTGTAGACATATGTCATTACATTTTCTTTACTCATCAATTCAAGACTTTGGTTACTTATATTGTATTTTGGATAGTATTGTACTGAACATGTGTGTGATATGCTTCTTTTAAGTTTTGTTGGGTATATAATCAGAATGGGAATCATATGATAATTTAAATTTTTTATAATTTTTCTGTTGATGGAGCTCAAACCTTGGGACTTGTGGATGTTAGGCAAGGGCTCTACAACTGAGCTACATTTCCATCTCATAATGATAATTCAGATTTAACTTCTTGAGGAAATCCCACACTATTTTCCATAATTGCCCCATTTAATATCTCTATAAACATTACCCACAGGCTCTGATAGCACTCCAGTCCTTCAATTTCGCTAGTCTTATCTGTTCTTTAGTTATTACATCCACCCCAGGAACCCAAATATACTGAGTGTTTCTCCCATGTTTTCTTCTAAGAGTTTTCTGTCTTGTATTTAGGATGCTAATATATTTTGATTACATCTTTATATGCCATAAGAATCTGGCTCACTTTTTGCTGGTGAATACCCAATTTTCCTAATACTGTTTATTAAAGAAAATGTCCTTTCTCCATTGTATAGTTTTTGCAACTTTGTGAAAAATCATTTGACCATATACATAATGGCTTATTTCTTGAATCTCTAATATGTTCCACTGAGTGCCACAGCCACCTTTATTCTGTTACCTCACTGGGAAATATGTTTCTTTTCCTTGTCATTGTTTTGTGACTGCCTTCTTTTCCTCAGTCCTTCTCTCCCCTCTCTCATGTTTATGTCTTTTTGTTTTGTATTTTCATAATCAACTCATTTTAGTTTCTTAGAATGGGTAGATCCACCTGCTAGGTATGCTCTTTCCTGACTGGCTACTTTACATACCATACCCTCAATGGGGCACTTGGGCATGCTGACATAAGGAGGAATTAACTTCTCATTGCTGTCTCGACTAAGAAACGACTTGAATTCCAGAGGCCAACAACTGCATTTTATTTTCTGTCTCTGATTCACTATAACATGTCTCTTTTGACATTTAAATAATGTTATGAGATCCTATTAAATAATTGGCTTCCTGAATGTAGTTTGTGTTCACTGTTGCACAGATAAGGTCACTGGTGTACTTGGCAAAGAGCTTAAGTTTGCCAAGCTGCAGGACATTTAGTTAGTATTTCCTGAGGAATGGGTATTTCCTTCTGTAAAAGCTTATTGTGGATTAAATCAGGCTTTGCCTTTGGGGAACAAAGTTCAGTTTAGCTGAGAAAATTAGATTGTATATAGTAAGGATGGATGGATGGATGGATGGATGGATGAGTGGAAGACAAATAGAGAAGAGGCTGAATGCTGATAAGGAAGAGGACGGACTTAATTTTTGATGCTTTATTTCATTTTTGTCTCTGCTTTCTAAGGCATGGTCCCTTAGGATGTCTGGCAAGATACATTGGGGTTGTCCATCCTTTTCATGGGTGCCTTTTAGCTCTGGAAGGCAAGGGGAGATAAGCGAAGGCCTGTGTTTTGGTAACACTTTTACCTCTGAAAGTCACCCTTGAGCTGATATTCTTATAACTTAGCTGACAGATGTGTACTTTTATTATTCTAAAAGCATCTTTCCTGGAACCCACTGTGTTGCATTATCATCAGCCAACTTATAATATGTGACCATAACCATAGCACACTTCAAAAGCTACATATTAATGGAATAGTTAAATGGGCTTTTGAAAAGAGAAGGCATTCTTGGTATGAAAAGGCATTTCTTTTGGTTGATGATTTATACAGGAGATAAGCATATCTTACACATCAATTTAAATACCTGGAGTCCATAATTAAATAGTATACTTCTTATTTTGATTTGAAGAAGTGTAACATTAAAAGATCCATGCAGGAAGGAAAACAAATGTTTTGAAAGAAAAAGTCATAAAAAGAGGTTTATTACAGATTTTGAAGAGACCAACTTAAATATATTTACACAGTGGTTGACAAAACTGTCATAAAATATAATACATGCAAAATGAGAAAAAATATTGAAAATTCACCATACTCTTTTCCCCCTTTATTTTAATCATAAGAAGCAAGAAAAGTGTTCTATAAATATGAGTGGACTAAAAAAATATTACCAGAATATTAGTTACTAGAGAAACAGAAATGAAATCTAGGGGTGAGATTCATCATCGTCTTGCTTTAACTTGTACCCCTGCTGTACTGTAAACCTAATAACCATCAACATGAAAAATGTAACAGATTGATAATGCCATTGAGTTTTAATTAAACCACTGAAATGAAAAGGACCCAGATGGATAACTGGGAAATGTAGTTATCCTTTATGAAATGAGCAGGAGTTTCCGTGTGTTCGGTTTCTTAGAAATTAATGCTCTGCCAAAAATAGTGTCCCATCAGAAGACTTACTAAAAATTAATCACTTTAGTTTACAAAACAGATGGTGATTTTACTTTATTCAATTTCATTGTGAAACACTTATCACTCTAAATCAGCTAGTCTCCGTGTCCTGTTTTAGCCTGCTAGGAATTCTCATTTTGGAGGCTTTCTACCATCCATGACAGGAAAGTACACTTTCTCGGGAAGTCGTTGGTCTGATCCATGTTCTTCAGATATTTAGGTTTTGGCATGTGATTCTTACTAAGTTCTGTGAATTAGTAAATTAAAAAAAGTAAAATAGCAGCATGAGAAGCTGTCCCGTGGGGAGCTTCCAGCACAGGCCGCAGGGGCGACTGCTGACATCAGGTCAGTAACTGCCTGAAGACACGATGCACTTATTAGTTTGATGGAGAGCTGCACTGGCTACTTAGGATTTAAGGGCTCTCAGACATTTGTAGGTTTCAGTTGCTGGTGTCTATATCACTGACCTATTAAGGAACCAGAGCACCAGCTTCCCTTGCAGGACAGTGCTTACAACACAGCCGTCACAAACATGGACAGATTTCCAGTTTTTCTGACCCCTGTAACATGACTACACAGGATAATGGCCTTTACATAGTAGCAGAACTGGACCTAAATGTTGAATTAGAAGTATGTTTTCATGGCAGCTACAGAGAAATGAGACACATGAGTTTAATCACAGGGAAATTTTGTTTGTTTTTATCCTTGGGTTAACTACTTAGGGCCCTGCAAAGGCCATGAAAACCAGTGTTTTCTGTGGAGTATGAACTATGCCTGACACCAAGAGGGAGATAGCTCTAAGACATGCTTTTGTATTGGTGCATGTGTAATCTAAGCAAAGAGGTGGCAGAACCAAGAAGAAATTTTTTATGCAATGGGTTCATATGGATGATGTAAGAATGTGAAGGAGGGAGGGATTGGTATGAGTTGCATATAAAAATAGAACAGAGATAGAGCATTTGGTTGTGTTGAATTATTAGATTTAGAATGGAATGGGTAGCCCACGTGAGATTAGTATAATCAGAGGAGGAGACTATGACTTGGTCAAGGAATTTTAAGTATCCTAGAAGAAACTTGAGTCTTATGGAATAGTAGTAGATAACATTAGATGGATAAGGGACAGCTAGACCCTGTGGTGTTTTAAGGATAAGTGGAAGATGTTTGGTATCTTATGACAGATCAGACAAAGCCCATGTTGGTCCCTCAGCCTACGGGTGACAGGTAAGGTGGGAAGGTGAACCTGGAAGTGACACCTAGCTAGAAGATGACTGTAGTCATCCAGCCTGATAGTTGTATTTGAGAAACAAATAGCCATTTGTGGTTGTAAGAGTGTATCAATCCAAGGGTGCTGGAGAGATAGCCTAGCGGTTAAGAGCACCGACTGCTCTTGCAGAGGACCTGGGTTCGATCCCCAGCACCCACATGGTGGCTAAGAACCATCTGTAACTCCAATTCCAGGAGAACTCCAGTTCTAGGGGAATCCGAGACCCTCTTCTGACCTCCGAGGCATTGCATGACACGGGTGCACAAACCTACATGCAGACAGTACATTCATACACATACAAAAATAAATAAAATTTAAAAAAAAAATAAAAAAGAGTGTATCAATCCAAAGAGAATGGAATCCAGATGTTGGCATGGTTTTGTGGAGGTCAGTATCTATGTCTGCTCAGGGTGCATGCCCAGCATCTGTCTGTTGGCTGACATCAATGCTCCTCAGTCCTGACTCAAAGTGGTTCAGTATAGTTCTGCAGTCTCCAGGGCAAAGCAATTCATCCAGAAATGACTGTTCATCTCAGTGTGGGCTGATATGAATAAGTTCACAGAGATTTTCCAATTTGTTAAGAAAAGTGATTTTACCATAAGATCATAAAGATATAATACCCAGGCTAAGGAGAAGCTTAATCTGTCAAATGCCTGTCATGGAATTGTGAAGACATGAGATTGATCTCCAGAACCCACTTAAAAACCAGGTGTGTTGCCTGTGTCTGTAACTCCAGAGCTGGAGGAGGGATGAGGAGCAGAGTCAGCAGGATTTCTAGAACTCAGTTGCCTGCAAGTCTAGAAAATCAGTGTGCTCCAAGTTCAGCGAGAAACCTTGTTTGGGAAAAAATAGGATGGAGAGGCAAGGAGATGGCTCCTGCCGCCAGATCTGATGAACTGACCTCCATCTCCGAGTCCATAAGCTGGAATAAGAGAAGTGCAGGCCACACACACACACACACACACACACACACACACTAACAAAAGTGTAATAAAACTAAGATCGAGAGCAACTGAGAAGGACACTGACTCCAAACTCTGACCTACATACATATACACCCACACATACATGCACACATATATGTCCCTCACATGTGGGACTTATGTGAGGCTTGGTGCCCATCCACCTTGGACAGCGAGCATGGCTTGAGATCCCGGAAGTCTCTTCATGAGGTCGGCAGGAGTTCAGCCATTTCTTTTGTTGTTTGTCTGTTTTGTTTTTTGTTTTGTTTTGTTTTGTTTTTGGTCTTTTTGAGACAGGGTCTCCCTGTAGTTCTGGCTGTCCTGGAACTCACTATGTAGACAAGGTTGGCCTTGAACTCACAAAGATCCGCCTGCCTCTGCTAGGGAGGAGATCTCTATTCTCCATGGTCCCTCACTCGTGGCCGTAGGCATTAAGTTCCTGCAAGTACCAATAAAGTTTCTGTTTCCTCATTCCTGCCCTGCCTTTCAGAAATCACAGGACCCTGCAACCACTCGAATTAGGCCAGGCCACCCCCTCCCTAACTGCCATGTTACCCGTCCCTTTGCACATTGAGCAAGTCCCCCCTTCCCTAACTGGCTATGAAAATGATTCCCCTTCCTTAAACAAGCTATCCTCTGATACAGTCTCCTGGGTGTTTTTCCCCATGGTGCTCACAGCTGCTCTGGGGTCCCATGTCCACCTTCTCCTTCCCCACCCAGCTCAATGCAACTGGGGCCTGTGCGCAAGGGTCTGAATAAGGTCCAGGGGAGATCGGTGAGGGAAGGGAAGCCACTCCTGCATATGCACACACGAGTGAGAACATGGACATATGAAACACACATGTAAGCACATGCATACACAAAAGAACAGATCTGCCCAGGAACTATTATAACTTCACAGAGCACAAGGCTGAGAGAAAGAAGGCAGAATTCAGAAAATTGTGATGGTTAGATCAATGACTAGAGCACTAGAAGGAAACACATGCACATGTGTGAATATGTATATTTATATGTGCAAACATTTGTGCAAATATTAGCACAGCAATAGAATACAAGCCTATTAGCCACATTTTCAGATGAGGAAATCAGTGCTCAGAAAATTGAGCAGCCTGGCTAATTCTAAATTTATACTTACAAGGTGGATTAAGAATTGAAACCTTTATGGGATTCTGATCAGCACTCCTTTCTCTCATGAAATTGCCTGCCATCGAGGCTGAGGGTCCTGTTCGAGACTTGAGAGAACACTAATCAGGTTAACTGTAAATTTCTGGTCTTCTCTCCTGCTGCACAGGTGTGGTCTTAGACATAGGTCCACGGTGGCTCTGCTCTGTGCTGTAGGAAACGGGGACATTTGTTCTCCACATCCCACCAGAGGTTCTATAAAATGTCAGGTACTTTTCCTCCTAGGAAAAAAAAAAATAGTTTAAAAGATGTCTAGTGAAACAGTGGCCAATAAATCCAATACGACCCATGAAATGTCCCCTGGTAACAATGGAAACAGTAAACTATTGTTAACCAAGGGAACACACCATTTAAAAATTTTCCCATTTACTGAGTTATCTTTTTGTGATTGATTTATAAGAATTTTATATCTTTTTAATTGAATTTTGTGTATTTCATACAGAACATCTCAATCTTCATTAACTTTATACCCCCTTCCCCATTGGCACTCTCTCACCGCGTTGGAATACATGGGCACTGTCATTTGTGTTAAGGCCTATTATGTTAATTTAGTGCCCTCCAACATTCTCTAGTGAACGTTCATCCACTGAGGTCTAGTCAGCCTATCCAGAGTCTCTAGTTTTAAGATCAACTCTTCCTCACCCAGCAGTAGTCATCTGCCAGTACTTCTTCAGCTAAGATTGGAATCTGCTGCCCACTTCCCAAGTTCCATGCTGCCCCCCCCCGCCCACGCTTCAGTTTTCACAGATCTTGTGCATGCTGACACCATTGCTGTAAGGTCATATGAGCAGGGTCCTAGGAGCTTGTAGGGTTCTAGGTCCATATGGTCATGCGTCACCTCCCTGACACAATCTTTCCGGCTCCATTCTGGAATGGTCCCCGAATCTTAAGTGAGTGAAGTTTAATATAGGAGTCCTGTTCAAGGACCCACAATCTGCAGAGTCCTAATCTCCAGCCTTTGTCCATTTCTGACCTTTTGTGTTCCTGGTCCTCTATTGCCTGAGGGAGCTTCCTTAATGAGAGTTGAGGACAGTCACTGGTGTCCTCTTGGCCCCTTGTTCTGTATTGCCACTTAAACATTTTAATAGAGGGATACTGGGCACACTGGTGCATGCCTTTAATTCCCATCCTCAGGATGCAGAGGCAGTCAAATCTCTGTGAGATGGAAGCCAGCCTTGTCTACATGGTGAGTTTGAGGAAAGCTGGGGCTTAAGAGACCCTGTCTCAAACAATAGAATAAAATACATCTAATAGAAAAAATAGTTACAGGGATTTTGTTTTGGTCTTTTTGAGACAGGGTCTCCCTGTAGCCCCAGCTGTCCTGGAACTCACTCTGTAGACCAGGCTGGGCTTGAATTCACAAAGATCCACCTGCCCCTGCCTCCCAAGTGCTAGGATTAAAGGTGTGCACCACCATGCCCGGCTGCAGTTATAGGGATTTTTAAAGATATTTTAGGAACTTTGGGGGTGAATAGCACTGGATGCTCTGCAGAGGACCCAAGTCAGTTCCTAGTATTTACACTAGACCGTTCATAACCACCTATAACTCCAGTTTCAGGGGGATTGGACACCCTTCTCTGGCCTCTGCAGGCACCTGTAGTCAAATGTGGTGGCAAATGCACATACATATAAATAAAATAAAATGAATATTTCAAAAGAGAAAAGGGGATAATTAAGTATACAAAGAATCCTTAAAATTAATTCTTGAGGTGGAATTATTTGATTCAGAGAAAGAGGATGCATTTGGAAATAATGAAAGTACAGTGCAGATTTGTTGAGGAAGATAAAATGGAGGTAGCAAGAAACTAAGTAGTTCCTGCTTCTGCCACCAGGAGGTGGTAACATCCCAGCCATGCTTAGAAGGTTCCAGAGCTGGTAGGGAAGACTGGAGTCTAGAGAAAGCATTATTGGCAACTGCAGTATAAATTCGATTTCTATTAAACTGGAATGTCTCAATGCTAGACTTTACTCATGGAGTGATGTTTCCATTCATAGACTCTCTGACTCTATCTCTGACTCTATCTCTGTCTCTTGTTCAACATTTAACTACTCTACTATTCTCAAATAGGTTACATTCAGAAATAAAAGAAACCCAGACCTATTTTTGTGATTGCCTAGTGGTTATCATAGAAAATTCTTGGTTGATGGAGAGATTCTTGTCATTTCTTTGTGTCATGGAGGGGGTTTTATTATCACAGTCTTTTGTATAGTCAGTGTCCCCCCCTCCCCTCCTCTTCCTCTCCCCCTTCCTCCTCCCATATCCTTCAGCATTATCACAGCAATTAAGAGTCTACTGCATTCATATTCTAAATCTGAATTGCATTAACCTAAATGGTAATAAACCTAGTAGAAAATTCAACCTGTTCCTAATAATCACTTTCATAGACCTAAAGTGACAGGTAAACAAGGGCCCAGTGTGAAGCCAGGTGTATCCTCCAGATCTGTAATTACGTCCTTGTGCTATTAACTGAGGTTCCCAAGCTAGAAGTATATTAATTTCTCCCTCCATAGAGATACATCAATTCAGAATTCAGATGGTCTGTCAAGCAGCTTTTCACTATAAGCCCTGTTCACATAAAAGACATTAGTCTAATTAAATTAGGGGCTATTAAATCTACAAATTAGCATACTAAGTTAGAAAAATCGATATCTTATTAGTTTCAGAATATTTTATCTAACCCTTCTTGAATTTTGTTTCAGAAACTTTTTGGAGTAAATGACACAAGCATTGATTTAAAGCTTTCCAAAAATTGGTGATCAATAATTGTTTTCTAGTCACGGAGAAATTCATTAACTTCCACACTTATGGCATCGGCACATCTTCTTATTGAAGCCTCTTCTAATCACCACTTTATTCTTGGCTGGAAACACATTAGCTATAAAAATTCATGAAATGAGAAACATAACATTACAAAGCCTTTGTTTAGGTGTAGTAGTTAATGGATTGTGCAGAACAGTGGAACTCTCATTTCCAGTAAAAATAAATTTATGTCTTCCATTGTTTTATACTTAAACATGGATAGCTTCACTGCCTTATCATTGCATAAACAAATGATTGCCACATGAATTCATAGACCCTCAGAATTTGTATATTTCTAGAAATATGTAGGAATCTCATACCTTCCATAGATGAAAAAGGACAGAAATTACATACATTCTAGGGAAAGTAAATTTTGAAAAAGAAGAGATTATTTATTAGCGTACATTTAAGAAAATAACAGTAGTGGAGAAAAAAGGAATTTGGCAGACCTAAGTTAATTGAAAATTTAATATTTAATTTTTCTCTGGGGTGTATTTAAAGTTGTGATCATTTTATCCTATTTCATATTTTCTACTAATTTGTTCCATATTCAAAGTCATTTACATTTTTACTTCCTAAGTCACATGAGACTATTTGCCACTTGATATACAAATTGGTACTAATTTTAATCTGTTATTTCTAGAGCGTTCAAGAACTTCTAAAATTAAGGTCACCACAACAGATGCTTATAAGCTGGGAGTGGTGCCACCCACCTTTAATCCTAGCCCTCAGGAGGCAGGGGGGCAAATGGATCTCTGGGATATTCATGGTCAAAAGCCAATCTGAAAGAATGATAGCAAAATATCTGACAACCCTATCACCCTGTACACCAAGATATTTTGCTATCATTCCTTCAGATTGGCTTTTGACCATGAATGTCGGCCACAGCTTCCAGGCATGAACTACCCCTTAAGTCTCAATTCGCTTGTGTCTTCCATGAAAATTTCTTGTCTCTGACAAAAGTAGCAATTTTTCTTTTTTCTAGACATATATGTATATGTTGCTCTTTCATAACTCATATGTAGCATTAGCTCCTTGAATTGGAATTAAGGATGGTTGTTAGCTGCCATGTGGGTGCCAGGGGGGGGGTCCTCTGTAAGAGCAGTCAGTGCTCTTAACTGCTGAGCCATCTCTCCAGCTCCAAGATAAGATTTCTTACTCTGTTATTCAACTAACTTAACCAGGAAGTCCTTGCTTCTGTGTAATATGTTGGTCCTGTAAGTCTAATACCTGACTGAGCTCCAAATGCAATCTTAATGTCAGTGATGGTCTTCCACCAACAGGCTCCTTCTGCTAGGGGAAGTACTTGAAGGGTTTCTGCTTTCTGCTCATTGTCTAGTTTTCAACTATTGTCACATTTAGGGGCCAAAAGGGAGAGGTAAGACACAGGCTAGAAACAAAGGGCAGATGGAAATATTTAGTTAATGGAAGCATTTGAAGAAGCATTGAGATTATCTTTCTTTTCAGAGTATGAAATCTCTGATATTAAATGTTCCTTTCTCCTTTTTAAATCACATAAGTACACAGGTGGGGAAATTGTATTTCAAATGACTTTTCAATTTTGTTGGAACACTTCCATAAACAATGCTGCCTGTTTTATAACAAAGAAAATCCTGTCACATGCCAGTCGGGGGTTGAGTTACATTTAAATGACTCTGTTGTGGTATGAGTCCCTGGAGGTAGAGCTTAGACCCAAGGATTTGTGATAATAGACTGCTCTGACCAGAGATTATCCAATTTGCAGACTGGTTTATCTCCCTTTTCCTTCTGTCTGACTTCCCCCTGGTCACTTCCCTGAGTGGAAGGTCTTTCATCTGTGGCAAGAGGGAGCCTTGAAAGATGGGAAAACTTGTCCTGAAGTTTTATTCTAAAATACACATAAAAAGCAGGGATCAAGTTAAACTTTAATTTATATGTGTATGTGTACATTTGTGTACACATACACATATTGTGTGTGTGTGTTTGTGTGTGTGTGTGTGTGTAGATGTTGTTCCTCAGGTATTGACCACCATGCTCTTTAGTTTTTTAATATAGGGTTTCTCATTGGCCTGGAGCTTGACAATTAGGCTAGATTGACTAGCAAAGGAGGCCCAAAGAGCCACCATCTTTGGCTCTCCAGCATTGGGATTATAAACAGGGGACACCAGGCTCCACTTTTTGTGAGTTTTAGGGTCTTCATGCTTATTTGCTGAGCTGTCTTCCTAGCCTTAAATTCCTAGTTTCTATAGCTCATTTGGCATTTCTGTAGATCATCTTGTACATGAGCTTGTATCTGTGCTTAAAAATTGGAAGAGTTTTGATATTTGGACACTCAGTGGGCCAGTTTATGCGTCTCTGACTTGTCTTGCTCCTGTTCGTTGGAAGGTGTCTGAAGGTAGTCACAGAGGACCACCTGGCAGGCGCTGCGAGCCATCACTTGCATACTTCTCAACAATCCTGTCTTTCCATCACGTAAAATCTTTAGCTGAGTCACACAAATGGTGTTTTGCTTATACAGTTCCTCTTCCACATTCAGTTGTCTATCTATCATCTATCATCTATCTATCTATCTATCTATCTATCTATCTATCTATCTATCTATCTAATCTATCATCTATCCCTATTTATTGATAAAGAGGTCTCCTTGCAGCCCCAGCTGGCCTGGAATGCACTATATAGACCAGGCTGGCCCTAATTTCACAGAGATCCTCCTGCTTCTGCCTCCCAAGTCCTGGGACTATATGTGTACACCATTACGCCCAGATAATTTATTTTTTAATAGTGACTTAAATAGTTTGGTGTTAACCATAGATTGCTTAATGAACACATGAGATATCTCATTACTGTCTAAATATTACATATTAACTTTCTTTGAGTGTAGAGTGGTGTGTGTGTGTATGTGTTTGCACCGATATGTGGATTCTCTGAATGAACTGAGGTCCTCATGCTTGTGACACCCACTTAACCAGCTGAACTATCCTCTCGCCTCAGCACAGGGCTGTCTTAAAAATGTAAAATGTGGGGCTGGAGAGATGGCCTAGCGGTTAAGAGCGCCAACTGCTCTTGCAGAGGACCCGGGTTCGATCTCCAGAGCCCACATGGCGGCTGAGAACCATCTGTAACTCCAATTCCAGGAGAACTCCAGTTCCAGGGGAATCCGACACCCTCTTCTGACCTCCAAGGCATTGCACAACACAGGTGCACAAACCTACATGCAGACAATACATTCATACACATAAATAAATAAATAAATTTTTTTTTAAGTAAAATGTTCAACTCCTGCTTCCTGTTCAAAAACCTGCAGTGGCCTTGCACTGTAGGAAGCTGGAACTATGAACATTATCATTACCACTGACCTCCAGTGGTACCTGGCAAAGTGCCACTATACTCTTCATTACATGGCACAGTCCTTTTTCCTTGCCCATTTGGATGATGTCTGAATTATTCATCAGTAAAATACTCATGGGATGTTTATCTCTCATTCCCTGTCACCATTAGGAAAACATGACTGCATTCCTAGGATGAAGTCATCGGAGAAGCTAAAATTTTCTTGTTCTATTTTTCTTGGTCCCATCAATTACTTTCACATTTCCTTCAGAGACACTGAAGAAAGACAGCTGGTTTATGTACACTGCTTCTTGTTAATGATGGAGAGTGCACCAAATCAATTACCGACTCTACTGTAGAAATTAAGATTATACTGTGTCGTGAACAGGTGGTGTACAGGGAGACAACTAGGCTGTGTGGATAGAAAGACGGTTCAGCTGGGAAAGGATTTGCTACACAACCATGAGGACTGAGCTTGATTCTCAGCACCCATCTCAAAAACGAGGTGTGGTGATGAGGGCCTGCAGTCCCAACTCTGGGGAGGAAGAAGCAGGACGATCCCAGGGCTCACTTGTCAGCCAGCCTAGCCAATCAGTAAACTTGGGGTTCAACTAGAGATTCTCATAAAATAAGGTGGAAAATGGCAGAGGAAACACTCAACATTGACCTCTGGTTTCCATGTGCACATAAGCACATATATGTACACACACACAAACACACACATGGACACATATACACACATCCATGGTTTGTGCTCCTGGAATAGACTCCCATACTCAGTGGCTGGAGACTGAAAATTTATTGAAATAGAATCATAACTGACCTCTTACTCAGTGTTAGCTTACTCAGTGAAGGACAAGAGCAGCCAGCGGTGTCCTACTGAGAATCAGCTCACCTGTGAATGAAGCATGCATCTGCCTTGTAGACATGGGCTCATTGAGTACCAGAGGATTGGTCCCCAGACTATGGCATTGCTGGGGGGTAATGAAAACCTTTAACACACAAACACATATACAAACATAGACCAACGTAAAGTGACACACAAAGAGATACACCTACAGACACACAGAAACATAGACTCACACACACACAGAAGCACACAGAGACGTAGACACATGTACACATACATACACACATACACACACACACACGCCCCCATACTATCTCTCTCAGACACACAGACAAACCCAAAGACACAAAGAGAGACAAAGACACACACAAACACACACACGGAGATACAGATACACACATACAGACATATACACTGCACACCCAGAAAATTACACACAGAGACACACATGGAAATACACACAGACACACCCATAGACACACAGACAGGGAAACACAGATGAGCATACACATACACATACATAAACACAGAGATATAGACAGATGTGAAGAGACATGCAGACCAACCCACAGATACAACAAAATACAGAGACACAGACACAAACATAAACATAGAGTTTCTGTCCTCAGACACACACACACACACACAGACACACAGACATAAACAGACATACACAGACATACACTTTATTTAGTGACTTTGATGATTAATACGTCTCTAATATTTTCTTAGGTAAAAATATAACCATAATTCCAATTGCTATGTAGTAAACTCTGGTGAATCATCTAAAAAAAAAAAAAAAACTCTGCTTTTTAGAATTCATGTGCATTTATAAACTCTCTTCCCGTCCAGTAGAACAGAGGAAACAAAAGCACAGATAACATCATTGTGTTCTGTGGTAAATAGAGAATTATAACATGACTCTGGAAGCAGAGGAGTTACTAAATTTCCTCTCTCTCTCTCTCTCTCTCTCTCTCTCTCTCTCTCTCTTCTCTCTGTATTCTGCTCTTCCTTTTTAAAAAAAATTTATTTATTTTTGTATGTGTACGAATGTACTGTCTGCATGTAGGTTTGTGCACCCATGTCGTGCAATGCCGCGGAGGTCAGAAGAGGGTCTAATATTCCCCTGGAACTGGAGTTCTCCTGGAATTGGAGTTACAGACGGTTCTTAGCCGTCATGTGGGTGCTGGGGATCAAACCCGGGTCGTCTGCAAGAGCAGTCGGTGCTCTTAACTGCTAGGCTATCTCTCCAGCCCCCCTGTTCTTCCTTTTTAATCAGTTTTGCTGAGATGCAGAGTGGTTCTATATTAGGGACGATGGTTTGATAGTTTTGATGGAGTTTTGAATTTCGATGAAAAGGCAGTCAAGAACATTGCATTTGTTAGTTGTTGGTCAGCAAAATTAACTGTCAAAGAAGCCCCAAACATAAAATCTGCTGTCTTTAATGCCCTTGAATCATTGAGAGTATTTTTCAGACTTTTTTATCCTGTGTGCTTAAATGATAAACCTGCCTGTAAAGGAAATTTGTATTAATATCACTGAAATAATCTCAACAAAATGTATTTTGTTCGGTGGAAGAGAGGCAAATAACTTTGGGATTTGGTTCTTCTTTGTCAACGTAATTGTTTTAGTGAGATTCTTCCCGGAGTAGGGTGAGATTGGTGCTCTGTAGATCCTATTCTACTAGTTTCCAATACAAACAAACATGGGGAAGGCAATCTTGGCAGAGGACTTACTTGTGAGGTTCTTGATTTTCCTATTGTGGTAATAGCTGAGATGACTTTAGTGAGGTTCATTCAATGGACAAATCTTTGGAGTGTGTGTTTGTGTGTGTGTGTGTGTGTGTTTGTGTGTGTATGTGTTTCAATTTATAGTCGGACTGCAAGCCTTTTAATATCTTTGCACTTATAAATTACTACATTGCACTTATAAATTACTACGTCATCTCATGATTTACCAGCACCTTTAAGGAGGTTCTCAAAGAACCTAAACGTCCTCTTATTTTGTGGTCAATTTGTTAACAAGTCATATTATTTTAATGGTTTGAATGTGTTCTCTAGACACAAGATACGGGCCCATTTCACCTTCGATCTTTTGTACTCTTCGAGGACTGGATTCTCTAGAGAGACTCTTGAAGAACATTAAGAAAAAGGATTATCTTACTCTTTGTGCATATCTGAAATTTGCTGTTAGTGGATATATTCAATTTATAAACTACCCAGTATTATTGTTTACAAAGATATTCTTCCAAAGTAAATGTTTATGGTAATTTGTAACTATGATTTTGTAATAGTTTTTCAGAAAGAATAAAATAGTATCTAGAAGATAAAACTAAACATACATGTTAATGGCCATCATTTACAGTTCTTAACTCTGAGAAGAAGGTATTAACATCTCAGTAGAGATGAAAATTTGTTCTTAATAATTCTGTAGGAAACATTAACATAGCTACAGGACTTAAAATGCTGGCTCACTCCTTGAAAGGCACAGCTTCTCAGTGAGTGTGTGTGTGTGTGTGTGTATTTAGTTTTAAAGAATACATCGAGCTATTTCAAAGAACTCTTTTCAGTCTCAAGTATGTTGCCTCACATTAGGCTATATTTACTATCTAAGTAATAAGAGGCACAAACAGAAATCAGTAAGAGAGAATTTTGTAGCCTCGTCATTGGACTGAGCATCTCATCCCTTATAAATTAATTTCATCAACCCCAGCCCCCACAAAAAAGGCTAGAGCTCAGGGCCTTCAGAATAAGGATTGGTTCCCACAACACCAATAATTTCTAATCCTTAAAAGTCTTTTTATTTTTCACTGAGACTCTCATGAATATTATCTTGTCTGCTCTGCCTGTTCCTTTCTGAGACACCGGGAGTCATTAAAATCACCCACATTTCTAGCTCGAGATGTGAAGAACTTGCTTAATGAACATCCTGTCAGAAACATAGACTTACCTAGACATGCGGATGATGTGGTGCCCCAAGATTTTTTTTCAGAGTAATATTCTAGAGAATGGGAGAATTAGATGATTTATTCAGTTAGTCACACAAAAATTACTTGAGAGTTTCATTCACTGGAACCTGCTCAAACTATCTAGCGTCATTTTCTTTAAAAAGACCAACTCTCTCTCACAGAAGTGATCCATTGCCAGCAGCAGGACCTCAGCTAAGGCTGAGGGGCTTCTTACCCATTTCGCCACTACTTTGCTGAGTTTTTTTCTGGTTTGAGTTTGCATGGGTTCTATGCATGGTGTCACCATGTCTGTAAGTTCATATAAGCAAGTTCCCAGCCATCTGGAAAACTCTGTTTCCTTGTGGTCATCCACCACCCCAGCTCTTATAGTCTTTTGTCCTCCTCTTCTGCAATGGTCCCTGAGCCCTGGACAGTATAGGTTTAATATAGTAGTGCTTATCCAGGGACGAGCACTCGGCAGTCTCTTATTCTCTATGTTTTAGCCATCTATGGTTTTCTGTGTTGGTTAACCTATCTGAGGACACAAGCTTGACTCAATAGGCCCTAACGTATATGACAAAATGCATGAAATCTGGCAGGGGCAATGGGGCGAATACAAATGTGGAAGGATCTAAATATGATCCTTCTGTATTATATGAAGCACACAAAAATTTAATAAAAAATAAAAAGACATGGGTGCATTTACATACCTGTACGCAGTATACTCATGCATGTAAAAAATAAAAATAATAAATAAAATATTTTTTAAAAAGAAAAAAGCACATTGTATGACATTTTCAAAGAAGTAATAAAAAGTAAAAATAAAAATAATCAATAAAAGTAGTCTAAACAGAAAATAAAATGCTTGTTGGATTATTCACTGACAGTGCTATGTGCCTGGACCATGACAAGATTCTGCAGACACTGAGTTCACAATAGTGCAATCAGATATTTAAAAAATCGTTACCCTGTTCATTATGGAATCTCAGTTGTGAAATGTGATCCAAAATTGGAAAATGGGCTCTTGTAGAGTTTAATAGCATAGGGAGTCACTGGGTTAGGAAGGTGATGTTTAAGCTGAGAATTGAAGTAAACTATCAAATGTTAGCCAGGTGAAAAGGGTCAGGCATTTCCAGTCTGTCCTTGCTCATGCAATTATTTTTTCTGTCTGTTTTCTGTATTGACTAGTTTGTGGCTCTGCCTTGTTTATAACACAACAAATATCACCCTTTCCATTATCTTTTTGCATTTTTTCTGGATCCTTTACTAAACCATAAGCAGTACATTTCTGAGTTCTCAAGTGTTAGTCTACAAAATTTGCAATTTTTAGATTGAATGTTGGCCTCTGTTTGCCAGTAGTAATATTTGTGTATTGTAACATTATCCCATTTTATTGTTTTGACATATTTTTAACATGTTTAACTGAATTTCGTGATTTCATACAATCTAATATGATGATATTAAGATCCTCTCCCTTATCCTCACCTCCCCTTATCACCTCCACCCAATTTAATGTTAATGTACTCTATTTTCCATATAGGACCCATAAAGTCTAATTTGTGTCCCCAAATTCCCTCAGTGCAGGTTTACCCACTAGAGCCTGGTTACTACCAAGAGTCCCGTCCTTGAAAGAGACTGACTTTCGACTTTCGTGCAGCCATCAGTTGTCAAAATTTTCTTAGGTTGGGTTGGAGTTTCTTGCCCATTTCCTCATATCTATACCAGGATTTTTTTTCTGGTTTGATCTTGCATGGGACTTGTGCATTCTGTCACCATTACTGTGAGTTTATATGAGTTTTCCTGTCTGGAAAACTTTGTTTTCTTGTGGTCATCTACCACCTCTAGGTCTTACAGTCTTTCCATCACCTCTCCCACAATGATACCTGAGCCTTGGGAGGCAGAAGTTTGATATAAATGTCCTATTCATGGATAAGCACTCTGCCGCCTCCTGTTTGCACATTGGCCACTTGTGGGTTCCCATGTTAATCACCATCTGGCATAAGGAATCTTCTCTGGTAAGAGCTGAGAATGCATTAAATTATGAGTTTAACTATAAGTCCAAACTAGTACTAGGCTCTCCCCTGTGTCTTGTGATATGTCTAGCCTCAGATTCCTTTTTTTTAAAAAAAATTTATTTATTTATGTATGTGTATGAATGTACTGTCTGCATGCATGTCTGTGCACCCGTGTCGTGCAATGCCGCGGAGGTCAGAAGAGGGTGTCGGATTCCCCTGAAACTGGAGTTCTCCTGGAATTGGAGTTTTAGATGGTTCTCAGCCGCCATGTGGGTGCTGGGGATCGAACCCGGGTCTTCTGTAAGAGCGCCATCTCTCCAGCCCCCTCAGATTCTAAGCATAATTATCAATTACATGTATGGATTCCATCTTATGAAAAAAAAAAAAAAAAAAAAAGAAAAAAAATGACTCTGTCCTTCCAGCAATTCACACTCTAGGGGTAGTGTTTCAAGAGACACACTCCCCCTCAGCTGGAATTTTCAACTCCCTTGCTCTTGTGAGTTAAACCTAGTTGCTGTGAGTTCATGTGTGGATTAGTTTTCTTTGATGAGTTTGGTTTCCAATACTAAGTTTTGAAAGTTATTTTTTTAATTATTTATTTGTTAATTTTTTGTAAGTAGTTTAAAGAGCAGTAAGTTTACCTTCCTGCATTTTTGTGCATAGATTTCTCAGAAGAATCCCTGAAAACTGTATTTGGAGAGAAGTGAGAACTGCCAGACAGTGATGGAGGTCTGAGAACCACTGATAATCTACTGAGACATGTCTTGGGGAACCCAAAGACTTAGCAATAGCATATGTGTAATTTAAGGTGAATCTCAGATACCTGGCATATAGTGAGACCCCTTTACAGATAACATATAAGCTGAAATTTAGAGAACTCTCATTTTCCCAGATCTTTAACTGAACAAGCAAATTGTTGTAACTTAATTTAGAAAAATCACCTTGCTAAATGAGCTTTGCTGCAGAATGGAATGAGTCTGAAAGGACCAGCATAATCTGCTCTGTATGGATTCTCCCTATATCTTAATGATAGCATCCCATGCTAGTGCTAAAAGAAAAACAAACATGTAGCTCAGGAAATTCAATCATGGAGCCTCAATTTCCGTTTTTTTTTTTTAGTTTCAAAGAAGGGTTTAATTTAATTATGACAATGGCTGACACTCAACTCGGGAGGAATGTGGCCACGAGGTGTGGGTTACAGGGCTTTTTTATAAGTACAACAGCCAATCAGAGTTTAGCTTCAAAGTTAAAGTTATCAGTCAAGAACACTAGCCAATCAGAGTTTAACACCACAGCTAAAGTTACCAATCAAGTGAAAGCATGTGAAGCAAGCAAACAAGTCATTCCTAGAAAAACTCTGGGAAAATGGCTTAATGGTATCTGACAACACTATCTCCGAGTTTTTATAATCCTCTATCTCATTTCCCCCTCTCTTTTTGAGAGCTTCAGATCATTGAAGGAAGTTCATAAGAGTCAAACACAGTTGGTATTTCCGAAATGGAGTTTGATAGAATTTACCCACAGGTTAATAAATCTGACAAGTGAGTTAAGGATGCATGGGCCACAAGTCAGAGCAGCCAGAAGGATGTTTACTGGCAGATCCAGGAAGTCTTCAGTTCTCAACTGAGAAACTGGCTCTTTGGGGGGGGTCTTGACCTTAAACTGCCTAGCCAATATTTAGCTCCTATTTTTATCACATTACCCTCTGAAGAGGTCACCCCAATTCCCAAGATGGATTTGGGCACTGGCCACTCCGAGTTCTTCCATGCTGAAAAGGGGTGTAGGGGGTGGCACTTGGGGCACCCTCTGCTCAGTGGGTCTATCTAAAAGATCCCCAAAATTATAGCTATTGAGAGAACAAAGTCTTTGACTGGGGCCTGTGAAGGAGAAGTGAAAGTGAGAGTATCTAGGTACATTTTCTAGGCAGAGAACCAGGAGATGGACAGGGTGAATTAAATGTCCAACTTAAAAGTCCATTAGAATTTCTCAATGAGTAGTTCCATAGTATCCATTATTGGTCTTCTCCTTTTGTTCATTTGGCCATGGTGTCTGGACTCAGGATCTGCTTTCCAGGCATTTTGATAGTCAGGGTGTGAGTTTTCTCTTTGGTAGTTGCTAAATAGAAAGAGGAAATTTTATTATTTGACAACAGTAGTTCTCATATGACCTTAAGCCTAATGTTTGAAAGCACAGTCTCTCAGAATCAGATTTTTTTTGGGGGGGGGGGCTCTGGATTTCCTTTTAATTTGTAGTTCCTTCTAGAAAGTTAATAGCCATCAAGTATAGAGTATGAGGTTTCAAAATTTTATTATTCCGAATTAAGAATTTCATGGAATTTAGATTCATACAGAAATGTTATGTAATGTTCTATGTGAGAAATGTGAATTTTAAGAGCAGGAGCATTTAATCTATAGGATGCAGTGAAGAAACAGTGCACATAAAAATATTGTGGATCTCACTCTTAGACAGTAGATATGTAATAGAACAAGAATCAAATAAGATTAAACTTATCCTAAATTTCTTAAATATGTAAGACAGCCAGTTGTGTGAAATCCTGAACTCAATATTTTATCTCAAACGTACTTTATAAAGGAGTATAACTATTTTTTAACAAGGTGTCAGCAAATAATCCATTTTTCCCTGAATGAGAATGGGTCCTAGCACTGGCTGAGTTGGAAGAATGCACTGGCATATTCTATAATCAGAAAGAGGTCATTTGTCTGTTTATGTCTGGAAGTTTTACAAGTTTGCCTATAGGTTTAATGTCTTTTTATCTGGTAAGATGTTCCCCCACAGTTTGGAAACCACGACCTCCAATGGCAGTTACTTTTGTCAGTCCTGTGTCAGAATACCTGACACAAAGAACCTAAAGGAAGAAGAATTCATTTTGGCTGACAGTTTCAGAGGTCCATGATAGCTCGTACCCATGTAATTGGGCAAAACATCACGGTGGAAGCAGAGAAGCTTCCTCACTTCGTTGTAGACAGAAAGGAGAGGGGAGGAGAGAGGGATAGGAAATGGGAGGATGGAAGAGAGGAAGGAGAGAGTGAGAGGAAGGAGAGAGCAAGAGCAAGAGGGTCAAGACCCCAAGGATCTACCTTTTACATTGGTTACTTCTCACCATGAGGCTTTGATAGCATGATTCTATCAAAGATTGGATCTGACAAATCCACTGATAAGTCAGAGCTTTCCTGATGTAATTCTGTTCCTAATTTCCTAGGCATTTCTTAGTCTATTCAAGTTGACAATGAGTAATGAAGCTTTACCATCACAGGTCCCATCCTGTTCCAAAGTACAGCATGCAACTTGGTCTGTCAATTTGCTATAATGTGGTCTCATGTTGGGTCATCTGGTTATTGTATCACTATAGGCTGGTGTTATCAGAAATAAACTAATCAGTTCCAAGTGAACATCAAGCTGTAGCTTCAGGCAGTCATCCTGCAACCAAGAGAATCCTGTGATTAAGTAAGCAGTAGAGAAGACAGCTGCATGACCAAGCAAGATCCAAGTCCTTATGGAGCCACCGAAGCCAGTATTCTGATGTAGCTATGTTAACCTTTTCGTTGCATGAAGCTTATAGCCATCAATTTTTCCTTGGCTACTTCAGTGGTCATTATTTTTCTTTTCTTTTGAAACTTACAGAAGACTCGACAGTGTAGTTTCATTATCATATGTGAAGTATTTCATTTTCTTTGTTGTTATAGTGAGAACCTTCTGTATTTTGTGTTTTACATATACATTACAACACTCTACGTTGGTTTGAAGTTATAGTTCAATTAGCCTGCATTGAAGCTGGGGGTTCCATCAACAGCATCCTATAAACTGGTTATGTGGTGCTTGCTTGTCATCCCAGCATTCAGGAGGTAGAGACAGGAGGATCAGAAGTTCAAGGTCAATCTTGGCTACATAGAGTGTTCAAGGTCAGTCTGGGTTACATGAGACTCTGTCTCAAAATGAATAAATGAATCAATGACTAACATAGCAATCTATGTAATAAGTGGAAACAATGTCCTGTACATTTTAGTTTTTCTGCATGATCTTATAGTACACTACTTTCAGCAAATAGTTTTCCACAGCCATATGGGATCTTAACTCAAGAAGGACTGCACAAAGTATAAGGATTAAACTTCCAATTTTAACAGGATGTTTGCTGTTAACAGTGTTAGTCAACCTGATCTCCTTAGCAATCTTCTCAACATTTAGAGATTAGTTACTAAGGCAGGCAAAACTGAAAGGGTGATTAATATTATCTATATCTAAATGAATATTTTGTATATCTAATTCAAAACAGGAAAAGTACTCTAATAATTAGATTAATTATTTGTAAATAACAAATTGATAATTTAGCAGAATTCTCCTTTTTATAAGGGTTGCATATTTTAGTAAAATTCATCAAATATATTCTCTTTATAAGTGAGACCACTTTAACATATTTATCAAAGAAAATTAATATCCCCATCTTAATTAACTTATTTTATGTAAATAAGTTCAGATATGTATGTAATGAATAAAATGAGAAGATGTGAAAGAGATTTTGAAGTTGATTAAAGTGCAAATTTTGGGATCTCAACTTTCAAAAAAATAAAAATTGCTCTAAGGATTTCCATTAAGTAAAAATAAAAATGTATAGTTATTCTCTTCAACTAACCATCATTCTAAATGAATAGAGGATAATAACTCTATTCAGTTTATCAGGAGATAGGTAAAATTTGTTACTCCTGTCATTTAAATTGCAAGCAAATTTGATTTAATAATCTGATTAGTGTACACTGTAAAATGGTGAATTCAAATGTTTGATTCAGAAGTAGAATAATTTAATCAAGGTACAAAGCCCCCCAAATGTGGGAAGTGATATTTAGCTTTAATTTGGGCTTGATTGTGCCATATATATGTATGATTATGCCATATATATATATATATATATATGCAGACTACTTTCACATTGTACTAGGAAACAGTGACAAAATGGAATGCTTCAAGGAAGAAAATCAAGTTTTATTTCACTCACAGTTCTGAAGGCTCATTTGGAAATTTGTTGTCATCTAGTGAGGACCTTCTCGTTACATCACAGCAGTGCAGAGTACATCAGGTAACAAGACAGAGCAAATGTCTCATAAAGCCTTAAGGCCCTCATGGGGGCTCTAACCTTATGATACCTCCTGATCGATATTACCTCAAAGAAGTTCCCACTTCCAAATATCACTGTGAGAATTAACAATCCAACCTAGACGTTTTGGGAAATATATTTAAACTATGTCATTGAGTAACCTTTGAGCAATGTTGGGCCTCAGCTATAAGATTCAGAGCTTACCAAACCAGTGGTCAGAACACCCCAAGATGGGCAGAATTTCATCCACAGTGAGGACTTTCTGAGCCCCTGCTTCAGTCTTAGGTAGGAAAGAAGTTTCTAGAAATACAGCAGAGAGTATTTAAACAGATACACCTTGGAGAGTATAGTAGTTGTGTTGGGGGTGTTTCAGGAGAGGAAGAAGAATATACTTTACTTCTGGGACTCCCTCCAGTCTGAGATTATGTTATATCTTTTAATCAGTACAATTAGAGTCAAGCGTATTAGAGTCAAAAATGCAAGGAGACTGTTGAGGTCAGACTGTGTCTTAAGATCTTGAGCTCACCCTAGAGCCAGCATGACACCAACCATTTCGTGGTGGATTTCTGAATGATTTTCTGCTTCCAATAGCTTGTCTGATATCTCAGAGCTCTGCCAAGACCTCCCCAACTTGCAGTGAGGTAACCATATGGTGATGGGAAGAGATCAGAGGCTGTTCTTTTCTTGCTCACAGGCACCGGCCTGTGAGCATCTTTCACTCTGAGTGAACTACTGAAAGCTCTTTTTCTGATTCTTGTCACAGAACTTCTCATTCTCTGAACGGCCCCTAAACACAGGTTTAGTAGAAATCCACTACTTTCCACATTCTGTGAAAATTACCTGGCTGTCAAAACACTCTTTTTATAAACTTTATTTGCAAACAACACATTTGGTTTGGTCAGGAAAAATCATCTGAAATTTTCTGGTTGATTTTTTTTTTAGTAAGGTTGGCTGAACTTCCAGTTAATTAAAGCCATTATTCTTCCTTAGCCAAATGTTTTCCATCCTAAAATCTGGGTAACTAGAAATACAATATGTAGCAAAAAAATTTAAGGGAGTGTTTATGGTCTTGTCACTTACCTCTCAAATGTAGCACAGTGGTAGGCTCATTTCTGAGCTTATTTCATTCACATAATTCTGATATGTATCCCCAATAGCAGTAGAGAACTGGAAAGAAAATAAAAGTGTAAAGGGGTTTGGGAGGACAGAATCATATATTAAGTTCAGGGGAAGACCTGGGGCATGAGCCCAGGAGAAATGCAGATTCAGGATGAGAATGTGCCGTGGGAAGAGCTAAGAGGTCTAGCGATCTCTAACAATGTTGAATCACTGAGTGGTGGCAGACTTGTGTTTGAAGGGATATTGCAGGATATGCACAATCCATGGTGGACAGGAGTCTGGACAGAAATCATTCCTGACATCTCTTCCAAAGAATCTGTTCTGATATCTCCCTATCGGGCCTCATGGCAGGGATGTATCTGGATGAGCAGACTGGGTGTCTTTGCCTTTGGTGTGACATCATGGAATGATCGCACTTCCATCAATGAGGATAACCTTGGAAGAATACATGACCATGTCTTACTGGACCTTGTGGTGCATGAAGTCCAAGGTGGCCTGAAAATGTCTTTCTGCACATCATCATACAGTTCCATGGTCCTTGCCCATCCTTGGTAGTAGCAGTTGAATAAGTCTGGGATACGTTCAGCTTTCCCATAGGTTTCCTTACCTTCGCTCTCGTTAAAACTGATAATCTCACTAATGTTCCTGAGTGGTGTTTTCTACCCAAAGTTTTGAGTGTGTAGCCTTTAGTATCAGACCCTTTAATTTGAAGAAGGAAGGGTTTAATTTTGCTCACAGTTTGAGGCACGGCAGCAGGAACGTGGGAACATGAGGTGGTGGGTCATATCCCATCTGCTGTCAGTATAGGGCAGGATGAACGCTAGGTCTCAGCTCACTCTCTCCTTTTTATTCTGACCAGGATCCCAGCCCACGGAACAGTGAAGCCCACATGCAGGGTGGGTCTTCCTACTCCAGGTAACCCAATCTAGAATCCCCACACAGACATGCTTGGAAGTTTGTCTCCTAGGTGAATACAGATCCTGCCAAGGTAACAATCTACATAAATTACCACAGCTAAATATCCTTCTGCAAAAAAAGTTTGGAGCTGCAGCTGCCACTGATGTTCTGATGAAATAATGGAGAATGGATAGTAGCTTGCAGGGAAGAAAAATGAATGCATTTGAAAATGTGAGAACATGAACATTCAGAACACTTTTCAAGCAAAAATTAATACATGTGTGTCTGATGTAGAGCTGTTATGCTAACTTTGAGGTACCACGGTTATCTGTTTGCAATGTAAGTAGTGAAATTCTGAGGGGATGCTCCAATGTTTTATTACTATCTTGGCCCTGTGTCCTTTTACTGTAAAGATCTTTATATATCACATGTGTGTTCAGCTGGGATAGAAGAAGGACTTGGTGTATGGATTTATTGCTTCTTTAGCTTTATGTGTAAAGATGAATTACCAAAGATAAAGGGAGTCCCCATGGTCTCTGCAAGAGCAGGAAGATGTGGTGCTCTTCATTTTATCAAATAATTAGACCCCTCATAGGACTTTAGCTACTTACCATATTACCAGGGAGGTTAAAGAAAATTACTTAAAGAATGTAAAAAGATGTCCTAGACTTGATATAATCTCATCTATAGTAGGCAGATTAATGTTTTATCACTGCAAGATACCTACCCCCTAATGCCCAGAGTGATTCCATGGCAAAATTAATTTGAGGCTCCAGGCAGAATTAGGGTGACATGAGATGGGAGGTTTAGCTTAAGTGTTTAAAATGGGCCCTTATGAGTGTAACAGGACAGAAGATTTTCGGAGTGACATACCATGAGTAAGACTCAATCAGGCATATCTGCCTTTAAGTACAGATGGGAATGTGAGGCAAGGCACACAAGAGCCTTTAGAAGCTGGAGAAGACGGGGGTAAAGTTTCTATACTACAGCCTCTGGGAGGAACTTAGCCCGATAACACTTGATTGTAACTTAGTGAGGCTCAGACTTCTGAAACCCCAGAACCATAAGATGACAATCAATTGCTTTAAGTCATCAAATTTATGTATGTAATTGGTTACAGGGAAAAATGTATACAGTGTGTGTTTGTAGGTGTAGATAGACACACACATATGTATCTGTTTCTTCATAAGTTTTGTAAAAGTTGAAGATGTTACCATGTAAACCAGCAGAATTGTGGAAAACTGGGATGGCTGTAACCTATTCCAGTGTGTATAAATGGAAAAGAGGAGGGAAAAATCCTTCAGAATGGTATGATATCATGTCAACATCTATAAAAAAGTGGAAAAGGAAAAAGCAACAACAATGTAAGAATTGGCGTGAGCTTGAGCAAATGCATCAATACATGAGATGTCTGGGGAAAAGTCAGTAAAATGAAGTGAAAGTACTACAGAGAATAATATATATGTTCTGCTGAGAAATATAACTTCATAGAGATAAGTGATCTATCAGTTTTCTTATGGGAATAGCAAATTTGTAGGGTTTTATCCAGTTACAAAACATATGAGGTTTGAAAGGTAGAAAGCATATGGAAATACTTCAAGTTTGATCATGAAATACTTATTTTAAAATTTAGGTTTTGTTGTACTTTTTTTAACAAAAGGATTAAAGGGGAAATCTAAATGAAATGGAAAGTAGAGACTGCATTATTGAAAATCATTTTACAGAAATGGATGCCTATGGAGGTCAAAGAATTACTCAGTTAAAACTCTGTAAGAGAGGGAGACTGTGACATCCTCTCCATGGATGACTTTGGGTTGGCTGGTGGGGCCTGGTATGCCTTCTGATTTTTACCTGACCTCAGGCCTTCCATCTTATTTTTCAGATGGAATTAGCTAATTGAAAACAATAGTGGAAGAAAAAATGGACAGTTGGAGGCTGGTGTGATGACCTAGTCAGTGCTTACTGCACAAGCCTTAGGACCTGAGTTGAGATCCCCAGCATTATGTAGAAACCAGGCAAGGTAGCTTCTACCTATAATACCAGTACCAGGGAGATGTATACCAGATGATCCCTGAATCTCTAAGTCCATCCAGTCTATCTGAATCCAGGACTTCCAGGTCCAAAGACAAACCCTGTCTCATAAACATAATGTGGAGACGTGACTGAGGAAGACACTAGACATTGACTTCTGGTGTCTCCATGTTCCTGCATGAACACACACACACACACACACACACACACACACACACACACACTAATGGGCAGTTTTCACTGAGAAGGCTCAGCAGTTAACTCAAGAGAAGTGAAGAAGAGCAAAGGTAGAAGGAGAGAAGAGGAAAGAGCCCAAGCCACCCTAGTGTCAGTACACAGATGAGTCTGGGGAACCTGGGGGTGAGCTGCACTGAGAGATTTGAGTGAGTCCTGCATGAGAGTTACTGAGGAGAATGAGACAGTAGTGTTTTGTAGCATGAAGTGGATCGTTTCAAATGTTCTCTGAGAGGCAAATGATTTATTTTGGTCATTAGACTACATGCATATGTGTGCTACTTTGCTAAATACGGTGTGGACCACACACAGCTCTGCTATTCATTTGTGTAATTATGTGTATCACTGGGACATTATAAAGTAGAAAATATTTTAAGTCACAGTCTTCACTCACCAATTTTATTTAGTTAATTCATACTGTGTGCTGGGTAACTGACTATATCATTTTCATTTACAAATTATTCAAGTAGTTTTAGAAATGTGAGTCTTTTACAACGTGATGGACAGAAGAGAGGCAAAGGAACCTACAGAGGAAGCCAGGAGAGTGAAAAGGCTCTCGTCTTCTATCTGACAGTATAAACAAAAATCAAAGAAGGACTAAAGGCTTTTGTATTAAAATCTTTTAGAAAATAATAGAAGAAAACATCTACATCACCTCAGGGAAGGAAAGGATTTCTTAGGATTTTGAAGTGTTAACTGTATATTGTTTATGTTTGTCATTGAAATTAAGAAGTCTTGCTTTTAAAGAAAATAAAAATACAGACATGCAGAAGATTATATTTGCATCATATATAAACAAAAGAAGACTCACCCCAGGAATACAGAAAGATTCCCTGCAAACCAATAAATGGAAAAAAGAAAACAAAGTACACAAACAGGCAAAAATCTTCAAAAGGCAAATATCTACATGGTCAATAAAACATGAAAATACCTTCAACTTCACCAATAATTGGAAAAAATATCAACTAAAATTAGAAGTGTATCTTTTTCTTAATATTTTATTGAGCTTTTGTACATTTCATACAACAGTTCTTAATCAAATTTAGCCTCCCATCCACATCTATGCCCCAAGCCTGCTGGACCTCATAGATTCCTCTGTACATGTTAAGTCCTATCCAGTCAAACATTTGTACCCAGATGTACTTCAGTACAAATTCATCAGCTGGAATCCAGTCAACCTATCTACAGATCTTAAGGAAGGTCTACTCTCCCTCTCCCAATAGTAATCAGTCTCTAAAAGTTCCCAGGCTAGGTCGGGCCAGTCTCACATTTCCCGTGGTCCACTCTGGAACCTTGTGAGATTGAGTTGACATTGGTTCTTGTGCTCAAAGCCATTATTGCCACAAGTTCACATGTGCAGACTTCCAGTGCCCTGAAAGCCTCTGTTTCCCTATGCTCATGAACCAACCCGGACTCCTACAGTCTTTCCCTCCCTCTCTTCCACAATGGTCCCTGAGCCATGCCTGGGGGAAGTTTAATATAGAAGCCCTATTAAGGGACACACAATCTGTAGTCACATATTCTTTAAAACTTGGGCCAGTTATGGCCTTCTGTGTGCATTGCACTCAGTTGTTATAAGGAAGCTTCTTTGGTGAAAGTTGAGGAAGGTACTGGTCTTCTCCATGTTCCATGAGCCCTAGGTGTTGAGGTTCCACTGTACATGTGTCACCTAGCACTGGGCATCTCTCAGACATATATTCTCTGTGTGTGACCAGTTGTGCAATTCTGCAGTAGCCTCCATCCATTGCAGAAAGAAGCTTCTTTGATGAGTGGTGTTTAGTATACTTGTCTGTAAATATGTGGATCCTTATTAAGAATATGGTAAGAAATTTCATTTGTCTAGAAATATGACAGAGATTTCTCTAGGCTCTATGACTTTTCCAGCTATGTGTATTTGGCTGTGCTTACAGTGCCACCCATGAATTCCCTCCCATTTAGAGGGCTTTATGCCCAATTAAATAGCTGTTGATTACCCCCCAGCTAACAGCGTCACTGCTGCACCAATAGATGTAGTTTGCTGTGCCAGTCATTATAGTTATTAGGCATTAGGGCTGGGTTAGGCCATTGATCGATTTTTCTACCATAGCAACTTGCATAGTATCCTTTAGAGCTATGACAGCTAAACTTCAGGTAGGCTTCCAGCTCAGAATCTGTTCCATTGTTCTAAGTTCTGTGTCCAAAGTATGTCCTGTTTTATCTTTGAGTTCTGGGAGATAACTGCGCTCCATCAATAGCCTGTGTCATTTTGGGAGTTTCTTGGACTACTCTGACCAACCACTGTAAGGGAGTTCTCTACTGTCTGGCACCTGTGCTCCTTGCCATCCAGTATACCTGCAGGTATACACATGCACTAATGGTCAGACACTGTATGTGCACTTCTAAGGGGGGTCTGGAGCCATCTGTAACTCCAGCTGCAGGGAATCTAATGCCCTCTTCTGGTCTCCATGGATACTGGACTTATGTGCAGAGACCCATAAACAGGCAAAGCCCTGATGATACCACATATCATTAGACTGTAAGTTGATGTAGATGCTCATATAGTAATTTTAATAGGGGTGTAACCTGGCTTCATTACATTGAGAAAGACCTTGCCATTCATTAATCGTGGACTGAAGTTATATATACTCAGTCAGCCTACCCCAAGACACAAATCCTACAAAATCTCACACAAATCCTACTATGGTATATTGAAAATATGTTCAGTGAACTACTTTCTGTAATAGAAAAAAAATGGAAAGAATCTAAATATGTATTGATGGTAGAATGGATTAAATAAACTATAATATTCCATAGAAGGATACTAAGAATAAAAACATATAGTAATAGCACATTGTATTGATGAATCTTAGAAATACTACAAGGATTGAAACAAACAATCTCAGAAGATCTATATGCAGTCTAATTTCATTTTCATAAATCTACATAAGGTTCAAAACCAAGATATTTTCTTTGGGGAAGCATCCATCAGGGGCAACTGTCGAGAAAATGAGTGAAAACATTATTGCAAACATCCTAGGAAGTGCTTTCCTTTGGGTTAGAAGGAAGAGAGTGATAAGGAAGGTACACAGGGAATAGAGGCAATATCCTGCTGCTAAGGATGAGTGGTTATTCCAGTGCTCGCTCGATAATTATTTTTCAAGCTTGATTTATATGTATTCTTTCTTGAATATATCTACCAATATTAAATAAATAAATACATAAATATTTTCAAATACATGAATAAGGCAAAAGACTAGAAAGTGAAACTTCTCAAGTGCAAAAGTAGGAATAATTGTGACAAATCTGAAGAAACGACCTAGAGTCATGAATAAAAACAGAGGAGAGGGGAAGAGGTTGGGGTGCCAGGCCACCACAGGACAGGAGGCTTGGAGAGGGACAGTTGGGAATTCTCCTATACATAATTTTCCATACATCTATTTTTTTTATTTAATTTTTATTGATGCTTTGTGCATTTCATACATTTTTTCCAATTCAGTTCAGGCTTATTTCCCTTTCCCTTCCCCCCCACCCCCACCCCATCCCAGATCATGCATTCTGCCATAACTGTCCTGCATCTTTCTCTCATTTTTTTTTCATTTTTAGCTAAAAGTGATAATCCATGAGTACAAGCATCCTTCATGCAAAACCAATCTGCAGGCTGTTGTGCCCAAACCCCTACAGCCCCACCATCCAGTGGGGGGTGACAGGTTGTTTGTTCGATCAAGTTGATCAAATGAGTGTCCAGACTACCTTGCTGTAGTTTCACCATTCACCCCAATTGACTCCACCCTATAGCTATGTATAATACAACTGTCTTCTGGAGACTCATACGCTAAAAAAAAAAAAGGGGGGGGATACAGAAAGACATGAAAGCTTTTCGTCAAACCCATACATCTAATTTTTTAAACTTTATATCAACACAGTGTCGTCATGTATGAAAATAAGTCTTTAAAAACTGTCACAGAAATTTGTTTTCATACCTAATTTTTTTTAAAAATCCAAGCTTCACATTGTTATTAGCACCAAACAGTGTGTATGTTACAAAGTGTACAGTATTAGTTGTGTTTGGGACATTAGTAAGTGATCCTCTTTTAAAAATATTTATGTGTGCACATTATGAATGAGAGCACTTGTAATAATTTTGACATTCTCACACATTTAAAAAATAAGTTTGTAGGAAGTTTTTCTTACTATGAGCAGGTGCAGCACAGTCCTGCTAAGAGAGGGGAAGTAGTGGCCACCTGTGGTCACACTGCTGGGGAACTGACCCCTAGACACAGAGGTCAGTTGGTCACTTTCGTAACCCAACCTGAGAGGTACTTCCAACCCAGGGCCTTAGCTTGGGAAGCAGAACACTGCCCATCTGGCCGTGCTTTCCCACCTGCCCAAAATCTACTGGTCTCTGGACAGGAATTTCAGGCTGCTGACTGCTGGCCGATCTTAGCCTATGCCCACTCACAATCCACTCCACAGAGACCTGATTAGTCTCTGTCCAACTCCATGCTAGCTTACCAGATTAGTGATCTGATTGATCCCCATCTAACTCATTAGCCACCGACACTCAAAATCCAGGCCTGCTTCAGTATGTATCCATGTGAAATAATGGATCCAGGGATTCTCTGATGATGGTAATGGAGAATTCAATTTATTGCATGCTGCAAGTCACTTTAAACAAAATAATGCCATCTCTAAGAGCCAGTCACAGGCCCCAGTCTCATGCCCCTATATGCTGCTACCCTGTCTAGAGTCAAGTGCCTGGACCATAAAGTTGCTCTCTTTTTTGGGGGGTGGGGGGTCAGAGGATCTCCATGTCTTCCATGGAGTGCCCTGAGGGATACAAGCTGAGAACTAACCCCTAATTCAAACTGGATCTTCCCACATCTCTCCCTTTTTATTTTAGTTTTTTTCTGAGAGGCCAATGAGCCCATGGGAAGGTTGGCATAGTTGATAAATATAGTTAGTCAAATGATGAAAAATATTTTCTTAAAAGAAATGAGTTGTACTTAAAGAACATTATATTGATTTCCTTGGCTCCAGTTGTACTGTAAACATAACCAAATACCCTTGGGTAGTGAGGTCATAGATCTTAGAGAAAGCCCAAAGGCTTTTGCATCCCTAGACAAATGTAATTTCTTACTATGTGAAAAATATGGATATATATATATACATATATATATACACATATACATATGTGTGTGTCACCATTCATCAAAGAAGCTTTTTTTGCAATAGAGATTATTACAAAGTTCCACAACTTTGTGTGATTGACATGTGATTGACAAGTTGCCCAAGCTTAAGTGGGACTTCTTCCATTACACCTAAGGCTCACAGAACATAGAACAAGGGGTAAAGAGAGCACTAATGCATCTCTCAGTTCTCATCAATGAAGCTCCCTCAGGCAACAGAGGGCCAGGAACACAAAACGTCGAAGATGGCCAAATCATAGCAAATAAGAGTGCAGAGTGTGAATCTTTGAACAGAACTCCTATATTAAACCCTACTGCCAAGGACTCGGGGATGGAGTGGTGGAAAGAATGTAAAATCCAGGGAGGAGGTGCATGAGCATATGGACATGGAATCCTACAACTTCCTGGAGCCCCCTGCTCAAATGAACCTATAGCAATGGTGTAGGCGTGTACAAGACCCATGCAAACTCAAACAGGCAAAACCCCATCGCAAAACTGTGGAAATGGGCAACAAGCCCATTAGTGGAAGAATTATTGGCAAGTGATTTCTGCTGGGTGAGGAAAAGCAGATCTTCTTAAAGGAAGGATCTCTAGGTAGGCTGACTTAACCTCAGTGGACGAATTTGAACTGAAGGATGTCTGGGGACACTAACTGGGCATGATAGACCTTAACACAAATGGCAGAATGTATGAATTCCAGTGGGGGACTATGGGAGAGTGCCTATGTGGAAGTATTAAGATGATTAAAATCTGCTGTATGAAACACACAACAATTCAGTAAAAAATTAGAAAAGTATTTTTAAAAAGAAATTTTCAAAAAACATAAGAAAAAGGAAACAACAGAGGATAGTTAGCAGTGTGCCAAGAGAAAACCAAGGAGGATTGTGGGAATGGTGTGAGCATTGTGTGCTTACCACATCTATGTGCTAGCCACAGAGGAATGCCTCAAGGGCTTGAGACTCCTTTGTGGTATCATTTCATGACACTTATTTCAAATTGCTGGCCAAGGAATGCTCTTTTCAGCCCCTCCCATTTGCAAGGTAACATGCTGAGTACCGTGGGGGACACAGTAAAATAGAAACATTACTCTCTACAATGCAGTTAGGGATATTCGAGAAATAGGAATTAGAGGTAATGGGAGGCAAGGGTTGGCTAAAGAAGACAGGATGGCCTAGCGGTTAAGAGCGCCGACCGCTCTTACAGATGACCCGGGTTCGATCCCCAGCACCCACAGGGCGGCCGAGAACCGTCTGAAACTCCAATTCCAGGAGAACTCCAGTTCCAGGGGAATCCGAGACCGTTTTCTGACCTCTGCGGCATTGCACGACACGGGTGCACAGACCTGCATGCAGACGGTACATTCATACACATAGAAAATAAATAAAATTAATAATAAAAAAAAGAAGACAGGATCAATGATACAGAGTTTCAAAAAAAGGTGGAGAGAAACTGGATGGATAAAATGGATGTCATGTAGGTAGATGGATGAATGAATAGATAGTAGATAAATGGATAGGTTATACATGTGACTATATTAATACATACATACATGATAAATAGAAAATGAATGGATGGAGGGAAAAATCATAGACAAGTGATGATTATGGTAGACACATGATAACTAGATATAACACAGGTATATAGATAATAGATATTTGATAGATAATATATATACAGATAGATGATGATAGGTGATTGATGATTGATAGCTGACAGAAAGATATATGGTATATGTCTACAAAAATAATCGATAGATGATAGAGAGAAGATAAACATATGGCAGATCAATGATGTATAGATGATAGATAATAGATAATAAATAAAATGAATACATAAATGATTAATAGATGATAGATATAAAAATCCATAGATTTTTTTATATCAAAAATGGAAGGATAGATGATTGATGAATAATAGATGGCAAATAGATGACTGTATAGACAGGTAATGGGAGAGGTAAGAGAATAATTTATAATTAGTCTTTCTTATGATCTCTTTTTTAGACTATATTTAAGACTTAGGAAAAGATAAAAATATTCTCCTTAGAGAAAGTGCTTAGTATTTAAAGAACATTAAGTAAAGCAGAGACAACACTGTTGCACAGGGTGGAGCTAGATTATTTCATCAACTAAATACCAGGTAAGAAGCCAAACTGAAAATAAAGCATATTCAGATATCAGCCTCCACAGCAGCTAGCACAAGAGGAGATGAAGATATTGTCTGAACTGTGGTAGCATACATGGAAATGAAGAAACCGATTCAAGAAATATTGCTTAGGGAGAACTGATAATATATAGTCAGGAAAAAAAAGCCAGAGCCAAGCCTTCTCTGAGGGTGAGTCTAAAGGGTGCAAGATGCCTACAGTCACTGGGAGGGAGAAGGGAACCAGGAGAGGACTTTTGCACAGGGGTACAAGATCAGTTTGAAGCACCATGAAGAAAATAATCAAGCAAAAAGTTACAATATGGCCATGGGAAATTAGAGCATTTACTTCAGAAAAATCATCAATCAGCAAAAGAATTAAAATGCACGCACAGAGGCAAGATAGCTGAAACTAAGGAAGCAGAAAATTGTTCTAATAGGCTAGAGAGATGGTTCAGGTGGTAAATTGCTTGCCTCACAAGAAAGAGGACCTGAGTTCCATCTTCATAAACCACGTAAGCAGTAAGGCATGCCAGCACACTTGTAATCTCAGTGCTGGGGAGGCTGCGACAGGAGGGTCTTTGGGTCTCACAGGACAGATGGCCTAAGCAACTTGGAGAACCTCAGACCAGTGAGAGACACGCTCAGAAACCAAGGTGGACAATACCTGAGATATGATACCCGAATATCTTTTCTAGTTTACACACACTGTGCCCTGACGAAGGAACACACACACACACACACACACACACACACACACACATAATGGTATTCTAGTAAATTTATCCAAAACTCATGCATGATACACCATGTGATAAACCATAGCAGATAGGTGAACTTTAAAAAGTCAGAAAAAGAATTAAAAATGGAATTTTCATAAGTGAGCAGAAAATGAAGTGTTAAAAAAGATAATGAGATAAAAGTGAAATTTTGTGAAAGCATTATTTATTTACTAGAAACTGTATTTTGAATTTGGGATTTTCCTAGGCTATTGATCTGTGGATGGTATTTTCTTGATGCTGGCTAGCAGTCAGGATAAGCCCCTCATCTCCACCAGAAACAGCTGATAGGCTTCTGTGTGCCATGTGCTAGGTAGTAGTTTAGGAGTTCAGGCATGGTTGTGCATTTTAGTTAACAATATTTCCTTCAGAATGAGTTTATGGAGATAGAACCCCATAATAAATAAGGGAATATATATATAATATATATCCATATTGTCGAATTTAAATCCTTTTCTCTTTCTTTTTAAAACAGAATCTCATGTAACTCAAATTGGCCTCTAACTCAATAAACAGTTGAGAACGACCTTGAAATTCTGATCCACCTGTCTTTGCCTCCCAGAGGCTGGGATGAAGGCTTGTGTTCCCATGCCCAGTTTATGCAGTGGTTGGTTACCAACCCCAGTGGTTTGTTTCCAAACCCATGGTGACTTGTGTGGTAGACAACACTCTATCCACTGAACTACATCTCCAATCCCCTAAAATATTTTAATATTCTAACCACATTGTCAAATTTAAATGCAAAATAAAGATACTTTCACACTTCCCATATTTTATTTTATTTTATTTTAATTCTTTTGGTCTTTTCAAGATAGGGTCTCCCTGTAGCCCCAGCTGTCCTGGAACTCACTCTGTAGACCAGGCTGGCCTTGAACTCACAAAGATCTGCCTACCTCTGCCTCTCGAGTGCTAGGATTAAAGTTGTGCACCACTACGCCTGGCTAACTTCCCATATTTTTTTAAAAATACATTTTTCCTGGAGTCTAATAAATAACATATTCCATCAAAGCAATGAAGCTTTTCATTAGCATAACCTAGTAGTTTCATAACAGAAGCTTGTAGAAAACATTCATTGCCTAGATGAAAAGAAACCTTGGCGATCTAGGCAAGGGTCATCTAAAACAGCAGAAACAAGACATTTCCTAAGGTGTCAGTGATGGTAAGTCATAGAAGTATAGGTGCGCAGAGGTCTAAGGAGCAGCTAATCTAATACCCAGAGGAAGAAAAGGTCCTGAGTGGAGCTGCTTAAATAATGAGGCTTTGATAGATCTTTACCTGCATCCTTGCAGCCACAATGTCTCCACAAAGTGTCCCAGGTAGGATATTCAGTGACTGAGTTGTCCTAGACATTCTGTAACAGGTGGAAACTGCAGTGAAAAATTACATGGGAGGAAGGAATAATTACATGGTCTAAGTCACACACACACACACACACACACACACACACACACACACACACGCTCATACACACATACACACATAAATGAGGCACAGTTCAACTTCCAAGGAATAAGAAATATTGTTAGGAAGATAAATATAATTTTTATTTATCAATGAACAAAATCATGTAGATAAAAATATTAACATGGGGGGCTGGAGAGATAGCCTAGCGGTTAAGAGCACCGACTGCTCTTGCAGAGGATCCGGTTCGAGCCCCAGCACCCACATGGTGGCTGAGAACCGTCCATAACTCCAATTCCAGGAGAACTCCAGTTCCAGGGGAATCTGACGCCCTCTTCTGACCTCCACGGCATTGCACGACACGGGTGCATAAACCTACATGCAGACAGTACATTCATACACATAAATAAATGAATAAAATTAAAAAGAATATTAACATGGATCACTGGTTTAACTACACACACACACAGTGTATTGGACAATGGAGAAAGAAATTAAGGCTACTTGTCAATCATATTCAACTATAACAAGAAATAGAACTAAATATAAATGTAAAATTAGAATGAATACTTTATAAGAACTTTAAGCCATGTGTGGTGGCACATGCCTTTAATCCCAGCACTTGGGAGGCAGAGACAGGCAGATCCCTGTGAGTTCAAGGCCAGCCTGGTCTACATAGTAAGTTCCAGGTCAGCTGGGACTAAAGGAGACCCTGCCTCAAAAAGACACACACAACACACACACACACACACACACACACACACACACACACATATATATATTATATATATTATATATATATATATATATAATAATATATATATGGAAAGTGCAGTCAGAATGCTGGAAGGGCTTAGGTCCTATTCTTTAAAACTTTGTAGTTCTCCACCTTATTCATCCTGTAGCAGATAGCAAGAGGGTTACAAGTTACAAGAGTTTCAGCAATTGCATCCAGTGATGATTAGGTCCTATAGCTAAAATTCATTCTGGGAGGCAAAAAAAAAAAAATTCCACCTTGGTCCCTAAGACAAACCAAGGTACAATTTCTTCACCAAACTACCATCTAGGGAACCAGTGAGTTTATTGGGCTTACTTACAGAGCAATGGGAAAAGGTTTACTTACAGGAATGTGGGTGTTCCCCCCTAAGTCTGCACTGGAAACTCTCTGTCCAGGTATGGAGAGTGACTTCCCCACAGCTGTGCAAAGTGGTGAGAGAGCCTTCCTACAGTTTCTTTGGCTTATATACCCTTAGCTCCTCCCCCTTGTGTAATTAGGATGGACTGGCAGGTTGGGAGGCATGGCTGACTCTCCTTCCTCTTCTTTCTTATGGAGTGTCAACGTCAACAAGTTTGTCATGATCCTAGGCAAATTGTTGCAACCCAGCTTGAGAAGAAGCCACCTTTGGTTGGAAGACAGACCTTTGCAACAAGAGCAGAAACAAATCTTCTGTCTTATAATCTAGGAACTCGTTCCCAGTAGCTCCTGGACTGACTTCCCTCAAGCCTCAGTGAGCAAGTTGGTTTTCACATCTACACTTAAAGCTCAATCATTGTGAAGAAGACATCACCACAATGGGCTTAGGGTTTTAGGTACTGGGTAGGCATCCAGCATTTCTATAGAACTTGCAATAGGGAATGTTCAATATAATGAGAATTAAATTCTCATTTATGTAGAACAATAACAAATAGTCCAATATTGGTGAATAAGTGGTACAAGTATAGATATATTATTTCCAAATGTGACAATTAATACCAGCAAAGACAAAAATGAGACAAAAGCCACTGTTCCAGGAATCACCAAGAAGTGAAGGAAAAGCTTTGATTTTTCCATGCTGCAATGATCTATCAGATCTGTATGATGTTTTAAAAAAATGTCTGGTACATAACCTTAATAAAATATTATTGAAATAAAATAACAAATAATGAACCTAACATCATAATTTGAAGCAATAGCATTTGTTTATTAGGTTCTTCTCTGACATTTAATTAATCTTATACTGAAAGGTGTTGAGGTTGCTGAGATACTTTGTAAGTCATGAAGGAGGAACCATCTTTGTTTAAAATACAGGGGCATCTCAGAAACATTAAATCTACTTGGGTCTAAGGAAAGTTCACACCAGGGAGACAGCCTTAAGGACTAACATGGTGTTTCAAACGCTTCATCCCTGTGGTTACCTGGAAGAAGTCTACACAGTCTCAACATTTGGTTCATACTCTGTTCCAAAAATCAAGGGTTGTACAAAGAGACAGTTATGTAGGAAATGGGTTTATCCGGACAACCCCACTATTATCTTATGAAATACCAAAGTTTGAGGATCATTAAGTCCAAAAATTTTGATTTATAAGATTTCTCATACTACACTATAAAATTAAGTCATAATTTAAAGGTAACATCTATGGTGTAAATTGACGAAGATTACAATGCTTCTATTGCTTGTGCTCCTTACTCTCTTCACATCAGCTCCAGTCTTGCACTCCCTGTCCGCAGTCCTCCCACCCCTTTGGCTCAAGGGACGCGACCTGCGGAAGTGTGTGGAGGTTTTACTGTTGCTTCTTTCCTCCCTCCTTGCTCTTCATTTTAATCAACTTTTTCAATTCTGCCTCGGGAGCTGAGGATGCACTGACCATATAGATATTCTTGTTTCTCATCTGACCCTGCCTTCCTTTCAAATATATGATTTACATCTTGTTCATTTTTCTACCAATCACACTTAGGGTTCTTTTCTATTGTCTAATGCCTCTGGCTTTTCAATATGGAAAACATTTCTACCTTGACATTCTACTTTGGCAAATAGGTTAAAATGAAAGACTAAATGTCTTTGTTTATTTTTTTATGTACTTTTTCCCTTATAATGGTCTTTTATTTTGAAACATTTGTCATTGCATGAGAAAGAAAATTCATTTTTGAAAATTATTTGTGCAAATGGATTTCCAAGTTTTTAACATATTTCCTCTATTATTGTACGGGTAGAAAACTGTTTTCAATTTACTTTTTTTGATCAAAACCAAACTTGAAAAATACATTGTGCTGCTGTGCCATCTGTAGCAAGCTGCTGTAATCACCCATCTGTTTCAAATCGCTGTTTGCAAGTACGTTCTCACATTTGCTGTTTTGCATAATTAAGTTCATTAAAGTAACGCCAATGAGTTTTCATATTTAGGGCAATAATTTTGAACTCTGGCTTTCTAGAGAGCACTGGTTAGTGGGTGGAATTTTGATGAATGTACTTATTTTAATTCCTTAGTCTCTTGAATTACTATGGGATACTCTTCCACCTAAAGTATCATGTAGTAATGCATCCTCCGTCTCATATATCCAAAGGATTTTATATTTCTTTTTTTTTTAATTTTTTTAAGGGATTCTACAATACAATGACACAGTTGTTTGCAGATAACAATGATGTTACTCAGTATGTCATACAATTAAGTAATTGGTGCATTTTGCAAGTATCTATGTCCAAATTTTGAACAACCCAAGGTTCCCATAGTCCAGTTGGAGAAGCTTGTATGCACAGGCATGTTGATCAATCAGGTGTCCAGACTATATTCCTATAGTCTCATGATTCACCCCTATCTCTCCACAGCCCTTACAATCTACCACGCCTCCTCTTCCGCAGTTTGTTCCCTAGGCTTTGGGAAAGGGGCACAAGTGGGTGAGAAGAAAACAGTCTAATTTCTTTGGAGTTGTCATTTTGGACTCTGGTCTGTTCAGTTTGTTTCCCTTCACGGATTGACAGCTTTCACAGTGATACCCTTTTCAGTCATACTAACAAAGCTCAAGCTATTGGATGTACAGGCATTTAAGCAGTACCACTTATTGTGTCAAGCTAAGCTGTGAGCATAGACACAGATGCTTGGATGGTATGCTAATCCGCAAACTGTGGTTTCTCTATAAAGGGTGACAAGTTCTTATTGTGGCTTATAACATCTCCTAACCACTAGAGGACATAAGCTTGTGGCATCCGCTGTGAGTTATTCCTCCAAGGAGAGAGCTAATAGCCAAATAGTTTTGGGATATAATATAGACACTTGGCTGCCACTGTTGCACTGTATCTCCAGGCTGTTGAGGTGTAGCTGATATTTTCGGAGGAGTCTTGTTTGTCTCAGGGAGACCAATATTTTGCTGTATTGCTGTAGTGGCCTTTGGTAACGCTCTCTAGCATTTCAGAGGCCAGTTGTACGCTAGCAGGTGACGTCTCATAACATTTTTCATGCTCACACCAGGTCTTCGACAACAGGGACTTACTGCCTTTCTCCTTGCATATATCCCATTTATAGGCAAAAGGCCTTTATAATTTGGGGGGGCGGGTTTGAATCCCCTAGCCAACATCTCCTAGGCAGAATAATTCATTGCTGATGTCAGAGCTTTCCTGTAGTAATATATTTTGCTTAATTACACAACTTATAAACACTTTACTATTGAATTTGGCTCTAGATAGAGAAATATCCTTTCACAGTTCCTATGCCTATCAATCAGTTAATACGTTGTGCCTGTTTTATAGGAAATTACCACCGTAACAATTGGCTCTAGTTTACAGTTTGGGAGTGGTTTCATTACCATCCTGTTTTCCTTTTTTCAAAAAAAAAAGAGAAAAAAAGTGGGGGGGAGGTAGGAAGGTTTCTCAGCATTAGGGTCCATTATTAACAGTCAACCCCAATATTATTCAGAGAGATGCTCAGTGACCGTGTCTCAGGCAGTCTGATGTTCCTCATTCCTTAGTGTTCAGATGGGTCAACCTCTCTGCTGACATTCCCCAGTTCATCCTGCACAGCCATAAGTTGTATGTTTTCAGGCATTTAGATTGGTGACTTTTACCTGTGGGAACATAAAATTCTCCTCCCATTGTTATTTTCAAGATCAGAAAAATTGAAAATTTATCAATAGGATTGAAACACAGAGTTTTCCATTTGTATCCCAGAAAGGATAGTACCCCACCTCCCACCTCCCTCTTTTTTTTTTTTTTTTTTAGATTTTTATGTTTTGACCTATAGATGCCTAAGTTGTATTACACATACCCATAAACAGGAGCCAAGGCATAAGCTTTCATTACATTTACCCAAACTGGTTCTCATTGACTGTATGCTACTTATTTGGGAAGGAAATTTAAGCTTAGTTCCTTTAACTTGTCCTACAAGTAAAGAAAGTGTTATAATGTGATATTGTGTTATTCAGAAAAAATATATAGGCCATTTGTATACCTTAACCCGATACAAATTATAAATAAGACCAATTAACATTTTATATTCCCGATTGGTTCAATTGTATTACCATTTCCACCAAAACCTACACCTAAATTTAATTAATCTAAACAATTCACTAAGCCATTGAAATATCCTATACTTGGTGGATAAAGCTTGGGCAGAGTTGAGAACCTGCTAAATAAATTTTACCCAATAAACACTTTGCTCTTTAACGCTTTATGACTGGACTAAGACTTCTACTTATTTGGTAAGTAAAAATTTAAGCTTAATTCTTTTAAATTGTCCTACAAGTAAAAGAAAGTGTTACACTGTGATGTTGTGTATTTCAGAAAAATATAGAGCCCAACCCAATACTAACTATGAATAAAACAACTAGCATTTTATATTCCCAGTTAGTTCAAATGTCAGTATCTAGCTCCTTTTCTTTTTTCCCAGCACAAGATTCCTGCATATAAAACCAATTTGCAAGCAGTTGTGTCCCAGCCCACAGAGCCCAAGGCTCCCACCATCTAGCTGGAGGGGCTTGAATGTTCAATCAAGTTGATCAAATAAGTGTCCAGACTATATTGTCATAGTTTTACCGTTCACCCCAATCGCCGCTCCTACAATATACCACTCCCCCTCTTCCACAGATTGTTCCTTAGGCTTAGAGATGGGGCACAGGTGGACAAGAAGCACAACAGTCTACTTTGTCTGGAGATGTCGTCTTGGACTCTAATCAGTTCTGGCTGTTTCCTTTCATGGGCTGCCCGATTGCCCAGGGACAGGCTTCCAATCCTACTAATGAAGCACAAGCGGTTAGATATATATGTATTTAAACATTGCTAGTTATTATGGTAGGTTACTTTGGTATAGACACATATGTCTGGATGGTGTCTTAATCCCTGAATTACTTTTCTTTTTCCCCCTGAGAGAGATGACAAGGCCTTACTGTGGCATATATATCTCCTAATCGCTAGAAGGTATAAGCTTGTGGCAACATCCTCGAGTTATTTGTCCAAGGAGAGAGCTAATAATCAAATAAAGTTGGGATATACAGACATATGGCTGCCTCTGCTGCACAGTATCACCAAGCAGTTGGGGTGTAGCTGATGTTGGTGGCGGAGTTTTGCTTGACTCAAGGAGACTAACCTTTGCTTTATTAGTTCAGTGGCCTTTGGTAACACTCTCTGGTATTCCAGAGACCAACTGTATACTTGTAAGTGCGATCTCGATACAATCCTCCCATGGTTACATTAGGTCATTGACAGCAGGGCAGACCTTACCACCTCTTTTCTTGCAGATATCCCAGTTTACAGGCAATAAGCCTTAACCTTTTTTTGGGGGGGGGGCTTGGGTCCCCTGGCTAGCATCTCCTTGGCAGAATAATCCGATGCTGCTTTCAGTGCTCTCTTGTATTAATTATATGAACTACTTAAAGTAGTGTTTAAGTGTATTGTCTATTCAGAAACAAACACAATACTTTAGTATTGTGTTTGTTTCTGGATAGACAATAATCCTTTTTACAGTTCCTATGTATATTAGTCAATTGAAGAAAGCCGTTTTTCCAGTTTTATAAGAGATTACTTCTATACCAGTCAGCTCTAATTTACCATTAATGGATGACTTCATTACCACCCTGTTTTTCTTTGTTCTGTGAAAAAGAGGTAAGGAGGTCTCTCATATTGAAACTGTGCTGCACCTAGAAGGTAAAGTTCGTTAGGACTCACTGTAAACAGATGTTACACCTATGGTCCTCAGAGATGTTTGATGCCTGTAGCAGTCTGAGGCTTTTATTCCTTTTAGTGTTAAGATTGGTGAACTTCTCTGCTGGTATTTCATGGTACAACCTATACGACGGAAGGCTGTATCCATTCTTTCTCTGCCTTTGAGTTGGTGTCGTTTTGACCTGTGGGAACATACAAATCTTTTCCCATGGTTAGTCTTAAGATTAAATTGAAAGTTTTGGACAAAAAGGTTTAATATATAACTGTATCTCCCCTTTTTTTAAATTTTATTTTTTGACCCATGAGTCTCAGGAAGGCATTTGTAGTACACTTACCTATAGGCAGGGATCAAAGAGTAAATTTCATCAAATTTGTCCATTTTTTTTTTTTGGGGTGAGTGCATGATGTTAATTTGGGAAGCAAACTTAAATCCTTTAGTTAAGTTATCCTACAGGTAAAAGAGGATGTTACAAGCTGATACTGCATAACACAAAAATTATAGAGAACATTTGTATATGTTAATCCCAAAGCTATTGTTATATAAATTTTGAGTAAAATACCATATAATTTTAAATTAAATATACATTAATAGAATATAGACCCATGTCCCTCTCCCGCCGCTCCCACCCCTCCCACCCCTCCCGGTTCACCATTTCAGTCGGTTTTCTGATGCAGTCTTTCAGTTGTTGTTCTTTTAATATGCATCCCTCATCACAAGAAATATTAATAACTGGGTTATTGATGCTAGCATCCACATATGAGGGATACCATTCGACGTTTGTTTTTCTGTGATTGCGTTACTTCACTTAATATAATATCCTCCAGCTCCATCCATTTACCTGCAAAGTTCATGATATCATCCTTCTTTATTGCTGCATAGAACTCCATTGTGTACATGTACCACATTTTTTCTATCCACTCAGCAGTTGAGGGGCATTTGGGTTGGTTCCAGCTTTTTGCTATTGTGAACAGAGCTGCAATAAATATAGCTGTGCATGTATTTCTGCAGTAAGATGAGTCTTGTGGGTATATACCTAGGAGTGGTATGACTGGATCAAATGGCAAGCTCATTTTGAGTCTTCCAAGGGTTCTCCACACTGCTTTCCATAGTGGCTGTACCAGTTTACATTCCCACCAGCAATGGATGAGTGTTCCCCTTTCCCCGCAACCTCTCCAGCACTTGGTATCATTTGTTCTCTTGATCCTGGCCAGTCTTATCGGAGTGAGGTGATATCTTAGAGTGGTCTTAATTTGCATTTCCCTAACTATTAGTGACGTTGAACAGTTTTTAAGATGCTTCTCAGCCATCTCTAGCTCCTCCTCTGTGAAGTCTCTATTCAGCTCTTTGCTCCATCTTTTGAGTGATTCATTTGTTTTCTTTTTTCTTTGTTTTTTCAGTAGTTTGTATATTCTGGAAATTAATGCTTTGTCAGATGTATCTGCAGTAAAGGTTTCTTCCCACTCAGTGGGTTTTCTCTTTACTTCCTTTATTGTTTCTTTTGATGTACAGAAGCTTTTGAGTTTAATGAGGTCCCATTTGTCAATTATCGATCTTATTTCTTGTGCAGCTGCTGTCTGATTTAGGAAGTCTTTTCCTACACCTATGTCTTGTAGTCTGCTGCCAAGTTTTTCTTCTATTACCTCCAGAGTTTTGGGTTTCACGTTGAGGTCTTTAATCCATCTGGAATTGACTTTTGTGCAAGGCGAGAGGTAGGGGTTTAGCTTCATTCTTCTGCAAGTGGTGATCCAGTTTTGCCAGCACCACTTGTTGAAGATGCTGTCTTTCCTCCATTGTGTCTTCTTGGCCCCTTTATCAAATATGAGGTGGCTGAAGTTGTATGTGCTCAGGTTTGGGTCTTCAGTTTTATTCCATTGGTCAACTGATCTGTTTTTGTGCCAGTACCAAGCTGTTTTTATAACTATAGCCCTGTAGTATAGTTTTAAATCTGGTATAGAGATCCCCCCTGTATTGCTCTTTTCGCTCAGGGTTGCTCTGGCTATTCGGGGTCTCTTGTTTTTCCAAATGAAATTGAGGATTTTTTTTTCCAAACCTGTGAAGAAGCTCTTGGGGATTTTGATTGGGATTGCATTAAATCTGTATATGAGTTTAGGTAAAATGGACATTTTTACTATATTTATTTTCCCAATCCATGAGCATGGGAGGTTTGTCCATCTTCTGATGTCTTGTTCAATTTCCTTCTTCAGAGGTTTAAAGTTTTTGTTGTAGAGATCCTTGGTGTGTTTGGTTAGGTTTGTTCCTAGGTATTTTATTGTTTTTGAGGCTATTTTAAGTGGGAAGGTCTCCTTGTAGTCCTTCTTCAGTTGCTTATTGTTGGTGTAAAGAAAGGCTACTGATTTTTCTAGATTTATTTTGTATCCTGCCACTTTACTGAAGTTCTTAATCATTTCTAGGAGTTTACTGGTGGAGTTCTTAGCATCCCTTAAGTATACAATCATATCATCAGCAAAAAGGGATAGTTTAACTTCCTCTTTTCCTATTAGAACTCCTTTAATTTCCTTTTCTTGCCTTATTGCCCTAGCAAGGGTTTCAAGCACTATATTGAAGAGGAGTGGTGACAAAGGGCAGCCTTGCCTAGTTCCTACCCTTAAAGGGAATGCCGCTGTCGTTTCCCCATTTAGGATGATATTGGCTGTGGGTTTCCTGTATATGGCTTTGATTACATTAAGGAATGATCCCTCCAATCCAATTCTTTCCAGGACTTTAAACATGTAGGGATGTTGAATTTTGTCAAAGGCTTTCTCCGCATCAATTGAGATGATGGTGTGGTTTTTGTCTTTCAGTCCATTTATATGCTTGATGATGTTTATTGATTTTCGTATGTTGAACCATCCCTGCATCTCTGGTATAAATCCAACTTGGTCATGATGGATGATCTTCTTGATATGTATCTGTATGATTTTATATTTCAATGAAAGTTATACTAACTAGAAATGATTGAGTAATGATGATTTAGATCATGCTCCTTCTCTCATTATGGTTTATGTAAGAATTTAATGAATGTTCATCGGACTTTATGACGTTTGTTTTTATCCTGCTGCTGGTAGTGCCTTACTCTGTATGGAGTACTGTTAAATTTGTAATATTTTGACGTAATTATTATTTTAAATGTTTTATGTAGTTTGTGCAAAATATACCATTTTACTTTTATAAGAAGTTTCAGGTATTATAATGTACATTGTAACATGTGAAAAGGTGAACATACTTTTCTTTCATGAAATTGACAGATTATACAGCTGTGATTTTGAGGTTCCTTTGTAGGGGAAGATTTATGCTTGACAGAAGACTATCTGTTGTTGGTTGAGTCGTGTGAATGCAGCAGGTGCTGGATCTGAAGCATTTAATTTTTCTTCAAAAAACTTTGATCTGATGAAAAAGAACAGAAAAAAAAAAGACAGTACCAACTGCTGATCTGTGTGGGCCCTGTGGTGTGTGCATATTAGCTGCAACTTAATATTTAGAAATTTAAATAACTTAGGTGAGTGCTTTTTTTCCATTTTGCTTCATTATTAACTTGGCTTTTGGGTTAAATTTACTACAGCCATTTTTCTTTTAAGGGGGTTTATACATCCTTTCTCGGGGAACTCATAGGCTTTGAGTGTCCTTATGTAATAAATGGTGTGTTTCTTTTTGTTGTCAACTTGATGTAAGTCATCTGGGAAGAGGGAATTTCAGTTGAAGAATTTCTTCAATCAGGTTGGCTTATGGTCCTATCTGTGAGAAGCTACATCCATAGGTGATCGCTATGGAGGGCCCAGCCCACTGTAGGCAGTCATATCCCTAGACAGAAGGGTAAGGGTACATGAGGAATCTAACTGAGGGACCCAGTAAGCAGCATTTCTCCATGGGTCCTGCCTCCAGGTTCCAACCTTGAGTTCCTACCCTGACTTCCCTCAGTGATGGGCTGTTACTTGGAAGTGTAAAATGAAATAACCCCATTTCCTCCCCAAGTTGCTTTTGGTCAGAGTGTTTTATCAGAGCATCAGAGCAAAGCTAGAACAACCTGTGAGTGAATTATGTGGAGGGAACCCATAAAATCTAGCCTCTCAGAGTCAGGTGGTGTAGTAGACATTGGACAAAAATGTCTATTATAGTCAGTGGTTTAGGTGTCTGTCTCCGCAAGAAAGTTTTGAGTTCCTTGAAGGTTCTGACCTGAAATCCACCTCAGTCTCCCTTTGGCCTCTTATACAGTGGCCTGCTGAATCCAGAGGTTAATATTATAGTCATCACTGATTCACCTCAAGATTAAATCTCTCTAGTTTCTATGAATATGGGACAACTTTTACCTAAAGTATCGTGAGGTAATGCTTCATCAAAGCTCATATTTCCAAATGATTTTATATTTTAATGAAAGTTATACTAGCTAGAATAGGTTTGTGTAATTTGCTGTGCACTCAGAATGTGGGGATTGCAAGTTCAAGGTCAGTCTGGGCTTTATAGCAAAACTCTATCTCGAATATACCTCAACAAAATAAAAAGCAGTTTAGTTGTCCCCCATGGAGTGCCTTCTGTTTGTTCACTGAACATGCTTCCTCTTTAATGTCACCTTCTCTGGGAAACCGTATATGACTCTGCGTGGCCTACATAAACCCTCCTTGCACACTCAAATGTGCGTTGTAGCACTTGCCACTCCACCTTGCAACAATCCGTTTATCAAGTCTCTTTCTCACTGACTGACCTGTCAGTGGCATCACTAGAGAATCTATATCTTCCTCATCTGTGCCCCAGTGTCTGCCACACAGCCTGGCAGTGGCAGAGCACTTCATAATCACTACACAGGAAGCCGCAGGTAAATTACATGGCTATCAAAATGAACACGGGGGTATTTAACTCTTAAGGAACTCCGAACCTACTTGGGAAGATAGTCACAGAAACCATTAACTAAAAGGAGCCAACTTATTTGTTTAAAAGCTGAAGCAAAGCCAGACATGATGCCTCACACCTGTAATCCCAATACTTGGGAGGCTGAGGCAAGAAGCTTGCCATGAATTTGAAGCCAGCCTCATAGAAAGTTTCAGAGCAGATTGAGTCATACAGTGAGTTTCAAGCCAGCCTGCCTACACTGTGCCACCTTGCATAAGACCTGTCCAAGTTCAAGCCATGTGTCCATCAACATTCCCACGTGGAAGTGAGAGCCCCAACCCTCCTGGAGGAGCTAGTGACAGGTAATGGGTGCTTAGAGAGGGAGAATTAGATTTCTTTAAGGTTGTGTTCCTCAATAGGTCGACCCTGTTCCCATGGATGCCCCCCATGAGTGTATGTGAGCACACACCTGATGCAGTGGTTATAGGGGAAAAAAGAGGGGCAATATAAAGCTAGGGGGGATGGGAGGGATGGTTAATCAAGGAAGAGTTAGAAGGAGGAGGTAAATATGATTAAAGCATACTGTTTGTGTATATGAGTTGTCAAAGAATTAAAGATATTCTATTTTAAAATAAATAAATATCATTAGTGAAGCAGATAAATGTTTCATGTCAGATGAATAGAAAATCTGATCTTTTTGAGGTGATAAGCTTTCTTCAGGGACCTGCATTTCAATAAAATTCTTGAGGGTAGTTTTATAGTAGCCATATGAAATGGGAAATTTCTGGGCAATCTAAACAATTCAATCAGTGAAATTAAAGATTAAATAACAACACTGATACTGAACTGTTTTTTTATAAAATGTGAAGTATGAGTTCAGCTACCATCCCTGAAACAGAAACCCTCAGATAGACAATGTGACATGAAGGTGTTGACAGCAAGATTTGAATACACCTTTGATTATTCCATAACCATTAACAGGGAAGTCTGATGAAAGTCCAAGCAGACTGTAAGCATGGGAGAGTCCAGGTCTTCCCTTTCCATAGGTTATCTGTCCTTCTCCTTGTTAGGATATGAAATGAGCAGATATTTGGAAGCAAATATTGCATTCTAAATGTAGAGGAAGCTGGAATATTTCTCCTCCATTTCCTAAAGAAAAGTCAAAAGCCATGATGCTTTTCAGAGTCAGATTGCTGAACATTACTTAGCATGAACTGCAGGAAAGATAACTGTGCCTACCAACAACAGAGAGTGTTCTTTTATAAACTTATCATCACAGAAATTTTATTTGTGTTCCCTTGTCAGTTCTTACCATTAAGGAAGTATGACTCCCAGGATAGCTAATAATTTTGGAAACAGAACCAGTGTTATTTCAGTACACTAACAACTTCACTAGTGAGTGTGGAGGGTAACTGGGTGTCATCTAAGTGACCACAGGTGCTGGTGATTATGAGGTATTTATCACAATAGATCAGCATCAACATTATGAGAGCACCATAGTGTTATCATGCCATCTTTCTGCAGCCCTGAGAAGTGCTTCATTTTGAAGGTGAAAACACAGTAACTATATTTCAGACACTAGTGTATTCAGTATTAGCTGTCACATGGGCACTCAGCTAGACTGGTTGTGCTGGTTTCAATAGATGTGTCCCCCATAGGCTTCAAGTATTGCAACACTTGGTCCTCATTTGGTGGCACTATCGGGGGAGTCCTGGAATCTTTAGGAGGTATGCCCATACTGCAGGAGGCGTGTCACTGGGAGCCAGCTTTGAATGCTCACAGACAGTTCCCATTTCCAGTCTCTCTGTTTCCTGGCTGTGCTTGAAGAAGTGAGTGCCCAGTTTCTGTTCCAGCTTCCTGGTTGCCTCTTGCCACCCCTAGCATGGCTGCCCCACCATAATGGAGTCGTCGTCTCCCTCTGCAACCACAGCCCAATAAACTTTTCCTTCTATAAGTTGCCCTGGTCACAGCAACAGAAAATGTAACTAATATACTGGTCTTGCCTGTCAGGTGCATGCTACAGAGAAAACAAGAGACCCTTCCTTTTGCATTCTGCAGAGGCATCTAGCAGGGAAATGACCATGATACCTTCAGAAGGAAATGTTGGTGAGGCTTATGTGTGAAAGATTGCCACAGCTACAGTAGTTCCATGGTGAAGTACCACCAAAGTTATCCATTTATTTAGCACCATAATGAAGAGAACACTTGCAACAAAGGGAATTGAACCTAGAATTATTCACAGATAGAACAGGTCTGACGCAGATGAAAAGTCAGGCATGGAGGCCCGTTAAAGGATTGAGTGATATGAAAAGCATGTTTGGCAGAATGCATGAGCTCTGGCAGGGTGGGGGAATGGACGGGAACACGGGTCTAGATTTGTTAAAAAAATAAAAATAAATTAAAAAAAAAGAAAATAAAAGAAAGATGACATCATGAGCTTTGCAGGAAAATGGCTGGAGCTAGAGGATGTCATGCTGAGTGAAGTAACACAGTCCCAGAAAAACAAATGAAGAATGGTATCCCTCATCTGTGGATGCTAGTGCCAATTACCCAGTTGTAAGTATTTCCTGTGCATGGCCCCTTGAGCTTTTGTCCAAAGCAGTTGGGAGTGATGCATATTGGAAACAACAACAACAACAACAGAAAGGACTGCATCAAAGAACTGACTGAAACAGTGAACTTCTGCTAAAACCAGCCAACTTCCCCATGGAGAATATTGAGAAAGACTGAGAAAGAGAGGAATAGCATGTTTGGCAGAATGCATGAGCTCTGGAGGGGTGGGGGTATGGGGGGGTCAAGGGTCTAGATTTGATAAAAAATGTATGTATAAATAGATAATAATAAAAAATAGGCAAATAGAAAAAAAAAGGATTGAGTGATAGATTATGTCCACGTGAGACAGGGATGAGGCAGCTGTGGCCACTGGATGCATCAGAACATGAGGTGGAATGCTGAGCAGTTCCAGAGGCCCATGAAGCCCTTCCTTCCCAACAGCCTTTCACAGTAGCCTGGACTTCTGACTTTAGGCTTCAGACAGATGCTATTGTAACCTGCTCTGGAATATTCCCTCAGTCTTTCACATAAGCTACCTACTTTGTCCATTTGCATTTGGCAAAGTATATGATGTACACCAAGCACTTCACATCTGGTCACCTGTCTGGGATAATAGTAAAGAAGAAATGTAGAAACTACATCCCCTAGAAACCTCTGGCAATATATTAATCCAAGATTTTCTCATACCCCTAAACTAAGGAGAGGAATGAAAAATACTTAAACTTATATGGAATTCTGCCTTGGGAAACTGAGGAGACAGAATAGAAGTCAACTAATTAAGTCCAAACAGTTCATCTAACACACAAACTACAGGACTGGCTTGATGAAACATGCTTTCCTCCCAGCACTTAAGAGGCAGAGGCAGAAGGATCTCTGAGTGAGTTCCAGGCCAGCCTGGTCTACACAGTGAGTTCCAGGCAATCCAGGGCAACATACTGAGAGACCTTTTCTCAAAAAATAAATTCCACAACAAACGAGACAACAACAAAAACAAGCCTTAGGGGGCTGGGCGAGGTTGTAGCTCAGTTGGTACAATGCTTGCCTAGCTTGCATGAAGCTCTGGGCTCCATCCTCAGCACCACACAGACTAGGCATGATAGTGCATGCTGTCTTAAATCCAGGAACTTGGGGGTAGAGTCAAGATCAGGATTCCAAGGTCACCATTAGCTTTATAGCAAATCAAACCACCCTGACATAGATGAAACCCTGTCTCAGAAAGCAAGCTTTATAGAGATACAATTTGCATTCCATAAAGTTTACCAATTTAAATGTCTAATTTAATAACATTGAATTTGCTAAGTTGTTTAGTCACTATTATAATCCAGCTTTAGGCCTCTTCATCACAGCAATAAGGTCCCTTGTGCTTTTTCTAATTAAATTCATTTCTTTCTCCCAGCCCCGTGCAATCACTGATATACTTTAGGTCTCCGTAGACTGTCAGTGTCTTTATTCTGGGAAAATCAAGATGAGTTTGGGAATCCTTAGTTGGATTTTGCTGTGTTTGGAGGTGGAGGCAGAATCACTAAACACCAACTTGGGTACTGCATGCTAGGTTCTCCATTGTTATTTTTATGGAAGAGAGTGGTCTTAGATAGAGTAATAAATAAAACCAAATATGAACTGCCTTATAGTGCTGCCAGAGAAAGTGTAGAAACTTCTTTAAAAAGTTTTCTGGGAACTGAGAAAATAGCTCAATCAATTGAACAGCTTAGTTCACAAGCATGCCACCTGAATTCAAGCTTCATAAACCACATATAAAATCTAGGTGTTGTGGCACACTTGTAATCCAGTACTGGAGATATAAAACAAGCAGGTCACTGAGACTTACTGGCCAGCCAGCCTGGCTGAGCCAGTGAGAGCTCAGGACAGTCAGGCAACATGCCTCTAAACGCAAGTGGACAGTGTGTCCTGAGAAACAATTCCCCAGGTTAACTGCTGGCCTCCACACGCATGTGAATATATATGCATGTACATCTACACACACATACACACACACACACACACACACACACACGTAGTCTCTTTGGAAGGATGATCTTACTTTGGGGATAGTGGCCTCCACTGAGCTGGAGTAAGCTGGTTCATGTGCGAGGAACTTCCAGGGACAACTGTCCTTGCGATGGGCACACCTATATATCTGTCCTCGTCCTCTGGACTTGCTCACCACTTTGAAAAGCCTGTCATAAATTTCTACATTGGGTCTGAGAATTTTACATTCTGACCAATGATGCTCTATTTTTGTTTTCCATTCAAAATATGCTTTGTAACATTTGCTCCAGAGGTAATTTGAACATTCTTATTCTAGATGAAAAGAGAAAGGGGACAAGTAGGCTCCCCAAAGTCACAGGAGAGAGATTAAATGGTATGCCAGTCTACAGAGTAAGCTCAGATGGGGTGAATCAAAGAGGAAGCAGAGGTAGGAATGTCTAGTAATAATACAGCTGAGTGACCAGAGACAGCCACCATGACACAGAAATGTTCACAGAAGCTGCTGTCCCATCAGGAAATGAGCCATGCAAGATGTGCTTGGAGTGGATTACAGGGAGATAGTAGACAAAGCCATGGTGGAAGTAGGTAGGCCAAGCTTGGAATGTTTGAAAGATAAATGAGGTCACTATTGTAACTGAGCAAGGGAGAGAATGATGCAAGGTCAGAAGAGGCTGGGTCCCAGGAAAGGACTGTTGGGTTTTATTGCAAGTACCATAGACCACGATGGAGAAAAGGAGTGGTGAGATGGTTGATTTATGACTAGTTCACCTGACTCTGAGTTCTGGGTATAAAATCTGGGTGTAATAGAGGAAGCTGGGCTTCCACTGGAAGGTAGTAGTGGCCATGACTATTGCTGGAGTCTCAGTTCACCCCTGCTGGTCTCACACATTAATTTTTTTTTTTCTGAGTCAGTGTCTCTTGTATTCTTGGCTGGCCTTGAACTCCCCAGTAGGCTGGAGTTGATCTTAAACTTCTGATCCTTCTGTCTCCACCCCCCAAGTGCTGGGGTTACAAGTTTACATCACGACTTCAGGGAGCGTATTACCAGGGATCAAACCTAGCGCTTTGTGCATGCTCAGCAAGTCCTCTACCAAATGAGCTACACCCCCAGTCCTCGCACATGCTCATTCTTAACAGGACGCTGCCTCTCTTCATTCTCTCTGCCTTGGTCCTATTAGGCAGACGTCTCCTGTTACCTTTCCTTTCATTTAATAGTCCACACTGAGTTAGTTAACTTAAATGATGATGACTCTAAATCACTGAGTTGGAAATGTTCTTGTTAGTAATGTAGTCCAGTCCTTTGTCATAGAGCTGAGGTGCCTGAGTCAGAGTGAAATCACTGCCATTTCTGAGATTTCTAAGTTTATATGTCTAGTTAACAGCCAAGGCAATGGTAAGAAACCAGACTTCAGATTTCTCATCAGGCACTCTTTTTCTCAGTGTCCTGCTAACTTTGTACACTCATGAAGTATTTTTTTTTCATCTTCTATACTGTGAGGGACAAATATACTGTCAGATAGATTGGCCATTGGGCCCAGAGACCTGGGCTATTAGAATGAGCTGAAAGAGTAGGTGATTGTCAGCCCAAGGTGATCAAAGATCAAAGATTCCTGAGCTAGAGCGGCAGTCAGAAAATCGACAGGACTTTCAAATGTCAGAGTGATGAAGACAGCAGATGGACAGAACTGCAGGAGGGACACACTAGCACAGACCAAGATGAACCTGGGACTGTCTGAAGGCATTACAGGACAGCTGGCAGATGGGCCCAGCCACAATGTGGGGCGAGAAACACTGTCATTGACACTAATTACTCGTGATGGAGGTGCTTTGCAAAACATGGGGGGAAATGGCCCAATTTCATAAGACATTTACCGCAATGCAGGACAAGTTCATAACAGCTTTCCACATTAAGTATGCTGGACTGAGAGAAACCAGGGACATATCCTTGAGTTTTTTTCTTCCCTTTCTCTAATGACTTAGCTGAACTGGGGATGTTGGTGAGAACATACCATAGTGCCTGGCCAATGGTATTTCTTATGAGCACTGAAATTAAAATTGCCTGTTAATGAATGATATTCAAAAGTGAAGTAATGCATTACTGAACAGACGAGGTGGTCTTCTAACACAAATCTGTAGGTGGATCAGAAGAATGAGATGAAGTAAACACAGGAGCACTGCCCATCCTCCATGTGAACGCAACTGAATACCTAAAAATATAAAGGAAAAGAAGGGTGGTTATAGGTTTAATACACAGCATCAGAACAGATCCCGCAGAAAAATTACACATTTTGCATCTTCAAAAGCACTAAGTGTACAAGTTAGCATTTTAACTTTTTCTAGGGGCATTTTTTGCTGGGCTTTGGTGGCACAAAACGGAACAAGACAGAATCTCCCATCATAAACAGCTCAGCGTTTAGGGAGTGCAGAGTTGTTGGTTCTGACTCAACTGTTCTTGCGAGGGAAGGAAATGGTGACTTGGCTGTTCAGATGCAAAATTCTGGGAAAATAATGAGAATGAAAAATAAAAGTCTGCCATGATCTGGTGAAAGATGCCATTGGCTAAATAGGAAAGAGAGTTCTGCCGTTTGGTTCATTTGTGTTGTTAGGAGTGACTAACACTTAGATGTGTGGTGGAGAGAGGAGAGCTCTCTCTTCAGCTTTCTGAATCGGTATTGCTTTTGCTCTGGAGAGTAAAACTCCAAGTGGAAGCTGAGTATTTCCATTACTTGTGAATAGCTGGGGTGATGTAGGCCAGATTCATACCTGATAGCAGATGGGGTCTTTTTCACAGTGTTAAAGACAGGAAAGCAGCTCAGTACACAGTAAGTAGAGCGGGGTCCCCAGAACTGGGGAAACCATGTACTTCATAGGAGGTTGGTTTTTTATTAGGGTTAGGGTATCCCGCCTTGTGAACCCTTCCCTCTCCCTTTCTCTGTGGTTCTAATGATTTCTATGTGCCCCTTCCACAGCAGGGCTGCGTCTCTGTCTCTGTGATTGTTGATTGGCTGAAGTAGGAATGGGTGGCCTGATGTCCTCTGCTCTTTGTGGTATAGAGACCCACTCCACACAAGGAGCAGTGGGCTCCATTTTGGAGAAATAGAAACATACAGCTGGGAACCAACATTCACAAAGAAGTGGAAACTACTTCCTATTCCATAAAAAAGCTTTCAGATGGGGTATTTATGCCCCCACTTCTTCCATTCTTGGGATCCATTGCCTCAGAATGGAACACATCTACCTCACTGTAAGCTTTTCTCAATGATTTCTTTCATTCTTAATTATGTCTATATGTGTTTCTCTGTCTTCGTGTTGTATTTGTGCATGCGAGTACAGGTGCCCACGGAAGCCAGAGGTGGCTGAGAGCACCTGACATGGGTGCTGGGAGTGGAACTAAGGTTCTCTGCAAGAGCTCCTCACCACTGACTTACCTCTCAGCCCCTGATTATAATAAACTATATTATTTGTGGTTCAGTTATAAGACAACAAGAATGACAGGCTTCAGTTAGCTTGACTGCTTGCTTTATGTCCACACAGCCAATTCTTTTATCCCATTAATTCTTTTGCTTTTCTTCTTTCCTTCAAATTCTTGTATTTCCTCGCCACTGCCCTAGGCCAAATTAAATTTGTCAAGAGTATTTTGTAATGCAGGGCCATCAACTTTGAATTCCAAACTACATCAGTTTGGCTTTCACGGTTTTCAGAGCTGGTCTGGCCCTAAAATGGGATTTCTGTGGGAGGTTGCGGCTCCTCCATTCATTATTTTGCTATTTTGTTATAATGAACATCTGAGAGACCCCTTCAGCAGTCACATAAGCTACAGAGTCACATTTGTGCAAACAAATTAAAATTTTATCCTCATTGTCTCCCTTGCCCAACACACCACTATATAACTTTATTTCGGGCTTGGAAGAAATAATTTAGTTGATTGATACAGCAATAAAGAAGCATTTCAGACCAGCCAAGATAAAAAAAGCTTGGCTAAACCATATTTCCTTCACAATAATCTTTCTTCTTAAGTTTCCCAGCCCTCACTTAAATGACTAAACCTTGCTACATATTTTTTCTCTTTGCAGAACTTTTACTAAGGGATGTGGTGGCTCTGAGGAAATATTTACCCATCTCAAAATATCCTTTTTGCTTTTTGACAATCTAGAGAACCCAGTCAGTGACCTGTTTACTGGGAGATCTTGCTGTTCTGTGACTTCAGAGAAGATATGAACAAAGGTCTACTTATTCTGTGTAGGGCACTGAGCACAGATCAAGAAACATTTCTACTAAAGTCTAACTTGGACAACTCATGGGCTTATTGGGGTAACTTACAGAAGTAAGTATTAGGGTACAGGAACATGGATGGATCTCTCAAAGGCACGACACCACTGGAAACTCCGCCCCACCATTGGTGATGACTTAGAAATCTACACTGAGAAAAATACCATCTTGCACTAGAGAAAACAATCAAATGATAAGCAAGAGTAGATGTACAGGTTCAGCTAAAAATAGCAAGTGCTGAGTGCAGAGTCTCCTGAATGATTAACAATCCAGGGAAGAAGACAATGAATAATTAGGGGGAGGTCAGACAAAGTCTTTGAAACCAAGAGGGGGTTGGATGTTTCAGATGGCTGGGATAACAGTCACCAGGTGCTTTATTATTGTCATCTTCGGTGTCACGTTTGAATATAGTGTATTTATGTAATGTAAAAATCCATCCAAACCAGTGTGTCCCCCAAAATCTAAATCTCCAAAGAAATAATGAAATGGTCTTAAAAGCACAGTCCAGAGTACAGAAAATAAGATGCCCACGAAGGCTATGAAAGTGAAGTCAAGGAGAAAGTGACAGAAGCGAAGTATCAAAATAATGATTCTTTTCTCTATTTTTGACCACAAGGCCAGAGATATCATAACCAGAGTGAGAGCTTTAGTTCCATCCAAAGGAGACCTGCTGTTTCACAGTCCAGTGGTTATAAAGCACACCAATTTTTCATAGCAGGTGTTTAGATGTTCATGTGACATTGAAAATATTTAAATAAGTAAATTAATATAGACTTAAACACTGTGATCCAAAACTGTTCAGGCCAGATTAAGCACATTTGTTGTCTAGAGATAGCAAAGAGACCAAATTTAATTTGATATTTCCAGTACAAAGTGATGGCTATGGTTTGAAGGACTGGCTATATCAGTTGTTGCTGTGACACAACACCTGGCAAAAGCAACTTAAAGGAAGAAGAGCTTATTTGGGCTCACCATTTGAAGCTGGAGATAACCACGGTGGTGCATCAGGGGTGTGAGGCAGCTGCGTACATTGAATCTGGAGTCAGGAAGCAGAGAGAGATGAATGCTGGTGCTCAGCTTGCTTTCTAATTTTTTTTTATTCGGTCCAGGACCCCAGCCCATGGGGGTTGCCATCCATACTTAGGATGGGTCCTCTCGCCTCAGTTAACCTAGAAACTACCTCACAAACATGACCAAAGGTTTGTTTCCTAGGTGACTCTAGATGCTGTCAGATTGACCATATTCATGATCACATTGCCCCTGAAAGATCCAAGTGTTAAAGGCTCTGTCTCCAGCTGTGGTGGAAACTTTAAGAGGCAGGGCCCAGTGGAAAGTCTTCTGCTTACTGCCTTATCCTTCTGAGGGGAGATTAAAGTTCTAGCTGCTTTGTCATTCCCTCTTTGCTTCCCGGCCACCAAGAAGAGGGCAGCTTTGATTCTCCACAAGTTCTCTACCATCAGGTATTCCAATGTACTAGAAGCCAGAGGCCCAAAGCAATGAAACCAACTTAGCACAAACACAAGCCTCCAAAACTATGAGGCCAGATAAGCTTTTCCTTTTACAGTTGATTACCTCTGGTATTTTGTTGTAGAAACAAGAATTTGATTAACACAGGAATGTAGGGATATCATATGGTTCTCATTGTCAGAGGTAAAACTATTCATATGTATGTGTGTGTGCCTGCATGTGCATGTGTGTGTGTGTGTGCATGTGTGTGTGTATGTGTGAGAGAGAAGGGGATTACTTCATATGCTTATGATGAATATATGTATACATATATTTATACATGCGTAAGTATATATAGTACATATAATGAAAATATATGTAATATGTGCAATGTATCATGGAAAACAATGAAATAAATACATCTTTAACACTGTAACTGGAGAGTATAGCAGAAGTAACTGTTTTCCATTTAATTCTGCAACTTTCATCATGTTTCTACCTCAGGTTCAAATGAGCCATTTCCACAACCTTCACTCCTTGTTTTTTATAAGAAACAGTTCTTGTAAGAGGGATTTGCTTGATGTGCATAGAAAGAAACACATAATTGAATAACATTGCCATAAGAGAAGAGGTTAAAGCTGGTTATTTTGTGAGAGAGAAATCATTATGGAGAAGTTTATAAATACATTGATTGTAGCTTTACAATGCAAAAATTATGACACACTGAGTGCCTAGGCTATTTCATTTAATCCCTGCAAATTTACTTACTTTTATATGGGAATGTGCAGGTGCATACACCTGTTTATGTGTGCAGAGACCAGAAATGAATGTTGTATGTCTTCCTTTATTTTTGAGACAAATTCTCACTATGTAGCCATAGCTGGCCCAGAACTCACTAGTAGACCAGGCTACTCTCAAGCTCATGCCTCCCAAGTGCTGTAATGAAAAGTGTGGACCTGGCTTACCTTATTTCTTTAATATTTATTTTTACTATTTTTAATTATGTGTATGTGTCAGTGTCAGCGTCAGTGTCAGTGGGTGGTGTGGGCATATAAGTGCAGGTGCCTGCAGAAGCCAGAGGCATCTAATTCCCTAGATCTGGAGTTATGGATGGTTGTGAACTGCCTGATATAGGCGCTGGGAACTGAACTCAAGTCCTCTGCAAGAGCAGTATTCACTCAACTGTTGAGCCATCTTTCTAAGCTTCCACCTAATTTTTTTTGAAACAGTATCTCCCACTGAACCTGGAGGTGACCAATTGGCTGGGTAGGTAGCCATCAGAAAGCCCCAAGGATTCCTTCTGCCTCTGCCGCCCAACAATGAGATTACAGGTGAACTCCACCATGCTTTTTGTGTGGGTGCTAAGGATCAGAACTCAGAAGCTCATGCTTGTACAGAAAGCACTTGACCCACTGTATCATCTCCCAAATGCCCTGTATGAGTTAATTTTTTCTCACTGACTGCTAGTCCATCATGGCGGGGAGGACATGGTGGCAAGAGTATGAGGCCTCGGGAGCATTTTGACACAGCCTGTATTCATATTTATATATAGAACACAGATCATGGGACTGGAGGCAAGGCTATTTTTATTTAGTTACTTTATAAATTTTTATGTGTACGAGAGTCTTACCTGTATGTATGTACATGCATCTGTGCTATGCACAGCTTTTTTATTTATTTTATTTTTTTATTTTTTATTTTTTGGACTTTTTGAGACAGGGTCTCCCTGTAGTCCCAGCTGTCCTGGAACTCACTCTGTAGACCAGGCTGGCCTTGAACTCACAAAGATCTGCCTGCCTCTGCCTCCCGAGTGCTATGCACAGCTTTTACATAGTCCTGAAGTTATAGATAGTTGTTAACCACTATGTGTGTGCTGGGAGTCGAACCCAGGTCCTCTACAAGAGTATCCAATGTTCTTAACTTCTGAGCCATCTCTTCAGCCCTTGTGGCTACTAATAACTTAAACTAGTTTGAGTATGTTTTAGTTTTTTGAAATGGAATGACTCTTACCTAAGGGAACACTTCTTGAGGGCAGATGATGGGAATCAATACTGAAGTCGTAATTTTTCTCCTGCCTTGGAAACAAAAGTCTAAGAGAGGCAAATAATTACTTATCATGATTTTATTATTTTAGGGAGAAATCAAACCCCTTTCAGATTTTATCTAAGGAAGAGAGATACATGTTACCTGCTTTTGTTCATGTAATCTACGGAAAAATGAAAGTAGTTTGCTCTAAGTAGGATGCTACCTGCCACACTCCCCCTGGGATACTTACTTTTAATGCCAGAATTTATTCATAGATGGAAGAAAGGGAGAGAGCGTGTGTCATTGCTGAGGTCACATGCAACAGCTGTGAGTCCTGTAGGTGAAGGCCTTTCAACTCTCACCCTTTAATCTACTAATTAATCTTTCTCCTAAAAGTTTTAAGGAATCTTATTTATTTATTTTGTTTTAGCTCACACTACATTTTACATTTTTGAACAGCAAAATATGAATCCATGATAGTTTTATTTTCAGTTGCGCTGTTTGTTATTAATCCTCACTGTGTAGACAATTCTTCAGAAATGCTTCTGTAGTAGTAATTTCTGTTTATTCTGATCTGTTTGTGTGTGTGAGGCTTGCCAACTCAAGACTGCACTTCACAACTCAATATCTAATTGGAAAGGACATAGAAACCTATTATAATTTACTAACAAATGAGTCTGATTGCATTTCTAGCATGCTATTTGGAAGCATACTGAGAACGCAAATTGCTGATTTAAATCAAATAATTTAGTCATTAATCAGTCAATATTAATTGGGCAGTTGATTAATGTGTTACATGCTAAAACACATGTCTATAGAAGGGTGAATAAATGTTTGAAGGGCTGTCCTTTACCTTTATTAATGAAACACCATATTCTCTCTGATGAAGGACCCAATTAAATGCCATAGATTGTGGAAAAATGGGGTATTGGTGATCGTTATAGCCTGTACTTTGTAGCAGTGACAGAAGTTATGTTTTCTTAAATATGTATTATTGAAAATGTCTATTACTACTACTACTACTGCTACTACTTACTTGAAAACAAATCTGAAAATATGATTGATGCCTCCTTAGAGCCAGGATCTTCTCCTAGCACCACCCGTGGAGTCCCACTCCTCATGACCATTGCAAAGTAAAGGAGGGGGTAGATTTGCTGACCAGGGGTCAAGTTAATATTTCCTTAAGGAGGTGCTTGAAGGTTCCTCCTTGGCAATCCCAAACAACCATCAATGCTGCACTTTTGCTCCACACTAGGGTCTTTCCCTCCCATGGTCCCCCAAATGAAGTCCAGTAAGCACACGTCCTGTCTTGATCCCCCTGTACTGGCCTCCATGATACAGCCCAGGTAGTCCAACAATGGCAACCTATATTCAGATGAGGCTGAAATCCCCTTAGCTGTTTAGTCCACAAGCTGGGTATCTCAGTAGTCCCCATCTGGCATTGAAGGTTTGGAGGATTCTTGTAGAGACATGAGTCCTCAGTCCAAATAAGGAAATCATGACATATTTTAGGAAAAAAATCCTCCAATTTAAGTGATATGTGTGTGTATATATATATATATATATATATATATATATATATCTATTATTCTGTAAGCAATACAAGTTGTAGAGAACAACATTAAAAGAACTGAAAAAAAAACTCTGGAAAGACTCAGAAAAAGATGCAGGACATGTATGGCAGAGTGCAGGGACTTGGGTGGGGTAGGGGCATGGAAAGGGAAGCGACTCTTGATTTGACTGAGAAATGATTTATGACCTATGGAAAAAGTTTAAAAACAATAAAAAATATTTCCTAGCTGGGTGTGGTAGCACACGCCTTTAATCCTAGCACTTGGGAGGCAGAGGCAGAGGTAGGTGGATCTTTATGAGTTCAAGGCCAGCCTGGTCTACAAAGTGAGTTCCAGGCCAGCTGAGACTAAAGGGAGACCCTGTCTCAAAAAGACCAAAAAAAAAAAAAAAAGGAATATTTCCTGATGTGAGAAATGCTTCCCCTTTTCCTTTCTCTTGTCTCTTCCCACATTCCTTTCATTCTCTTCTTCTTTAGTCAAAATCCTATTTACCTGATTTTTATTGACATTTAATTTCTTCTCCTAAAATCAGAATTTAAATCAAGACAAGTTCTGCAAGGATTTGCCTAGTTGCATATGCTTGATTTTTGTATGGCCTTGTCATATATATTTTTTTTTTGGTCTTTTCGAGACAGGGTCTCCCTGTACCCCGATGTCCTGGAACTCCCTCTGTAGACCAGGCCGGCCTTGAACTCACAAAGACCCGCCTGCCTCTGCCTCCCAAGTGCTAGGATTAAAGGCATGCGCCACCATGCCCGGCCTTGTCATATCTTAAGATTGATGGTAATTGGGGTTTTGGAGATGGCTTGGCAGGTTAAGAGGGCAAGAGCACTTGCCTCTCTTGTAGAAGACATGGGTTTTGTTCCTGGCACTCACATAAGGCAGCTCACCACCTCCTATAACTCCACTTCCAAAGGATCTGATGCCCTTTTCTGGCCTCCATGGGAACCTGCATCCATGCTGCATATGCACACTCAGGCACCTAGGCATAAAAAAGAAATGAATCTTTAAAATTCCCAGCACCCCACATGGCGGCGAGAGCCATCTGAGACTCCAATTCCAGGAGAATCCTTCCAGGGGAATCCGCGCCCTCTTCTGACCTCCGCGGCATTGCACGAACACGGGTGCACAACTTGCATGCAGACAGTTACATTCATAACACATACAGAAATAAAAATGCCGGGCTTGTTGCACACACCTTTAATCCTAGCACTTGGGAGGCAGAGGCATGTGGATCTCTGTGAGTTTGAGGCCAGCCTTGGTTACAGAGTGAGTTCCAGGACAGCCAGGCTACAGGGGACCCTGTTCAAAAAGACCAAAATAATAATAATAATAATTATTATTATTATTGTGATAATATTTTTAATATTGAATGAAATGTAGTGAATTTTAAGAATTACCTTCATCCTGTGGACAGGTTATGAGGATGTGCAGATAATGTACAGGGCAAAGGTTTCAGTAAAAATATACACTGGAGAATAAAAGAAGTTGAATTAAGAAAAAAAAGAATGACTTTCACTCATTTGTTTTCAGTTCCAGCGACATATATTAGAGAGCAGGGACAGAGATGTCTCCAGAGCATGGGAGAGAAAGAGACAGGGTCCTTAAGTTTTCGAGAAGAGGGGAGAGGAGGACATAGGACGTGTGTGTCCACAGCCATTGCAGGGTAGAACGCTTCTGTCATGGAGAGGATATGAGTCACTGACTCCTTGACTATTCTGGCTGCCTGATTAACAGGGCTGATTCAGAGGTTTCTTGTGTCAATCTGGAGGTGTGGGAGAAACCTGAGCACAAAGCCTAGCATCCTCTGCATAGACTGCAGGATGCTTCCCTTACAGAAATGTCCAGCAGAAGGATGTAGCTTATACTGCTGTGATCCTTCACTCTAGAAAGACTGGGATTTGCAGCTGGAGACATGGTTAAGAGCACAGGCTGCTCTTGCAGATAACTCATGTTTGGTTCCCAGCACCCACATGGTAACTACTCCATCACTCCAGGTCTGGGAGATCTGACACATTCTTCTGGCCTCCTTGGTCACTGCATGGCACCGATGCACTTACAGATGTACAGGCAAAATACTCATACTCATAAAAAATAAATTTAAAATTAGGCTGAGATAGAACAGGAAAAAATAACTTATAGCAGGACTTAGAAGAAAACCATTCAGGATGGTGGGATGAAATCACAGATGTGGCTGTTCTCTGTGTGGCAGTGATTTTGAGTTACCCTTTATTAGCACCAATATGACCTGGTCACAACTCACCCTAGAAATAGTGAAAAATTAGGTCAGCAGGTGAGAGATCAGTTAATTCCCCAAGTCTGAAAGTCTACTTCTGGCTGCTCTTTGCATATGCCTTTGGTGTCTGTTTTGGGCACAAGCTTCTATGTATCTGCAGGATTGTTAGGGAAACTCACAATCAATGTTCAGGAAATATGAGCGCACTGTTTAGATTAAATATTTCAAATGTTGCACCTCTCCCTTAATGTCTGACTAAAGCCAAGCTGGAAAGTAATTTTGGTACAGTGGAAGTTGTATGCCAATTTGTATTTTTCAAGTTTTCCTGCAGGGCTCAGTCAAGGGAATCCATCCTGTGCTAACACATTCAATTTGGCACCTTTTGGAAATGGATGGAGAGCATTTGGAGCTCCAAACCTAATTGTGTGCAGTATTCCCAGCCTGCCTGGGTGGATTCCAGTTCCTACAGAGGGATTTCATTAGTTCTGCATAGAGACAAGTCCCACTTATTATCTTTTCATAAATTGCAATAGAAATGTCAAACTGAAGACAGTGGCTACCTGTTTCTCTGCAGAAGAGTTAAATTATTTAAAATATATTTTTTTAATTTTATTTATTTTTGTATGTGTATGAGTGTACTGTCTGCATGTAGGTTTGTGCACCCGTGTTGTGCAATGCCGCGGAGGTCAGAAGAGGGTCTCAGATTCCCCTGGAACTGGAGTTCTCCTGGAATTGGAGTTACAGACAGTTCTCAGCCGCCATATGGGTGCTGGGGATCAAACCCAGGTCCTCTGCAAGAGCAGTCGGTGCTCTTAACCGCTAGGCCATCTCTCCAGCCCCGAGTTAAATTATTTAGAGTATGAAGGAACAGCTGATGGTTCAGAAGACATGGACAAGAAGGAGATGAGAGGGAGTCCTGTGAAAGTGCAAAGCATCAATGTTTACCAAGTCCTCTTTCATATTTTCTATGTTGAGAAGCCCTTACTTAATTTTTCATATTTAAGGTGAATTTTGTGGTGCCATCTATGAACTGTAGCTTTCCTGTCAGACTTTAACTGAGTGGCTATGTTGACATTATAGAACCTGCAGTGCCTTGGAAAAGCACTTAAAACTTCCTCTCATTAAGAGATCACATACTTTAATATGTGTGGCTGTACAACTATCTTTAGCATTTAAGAAGGAAGACTGGTCCTGTGGGGTTTGGTTATTAACACTGCTATAACGTTCCTAGTGTATTCATGAAACTGTTTGATAATGTGCTCATAATTTATTTTTATTTTATATTTTGGAAGTATTGTTATGGGTTAATTGGTGCTATATTTTGCAAGTTTGCATCACTAATACCAATAAAAATCTGTTTATATTGTTCTTTGGGGATTCTGATTGCATTAAGGAATGATTATTCCTAATTAAGTTCTGTAGTCTGTACTAATTACAATCAAATAAGGCTTTACATAAAATGTGGAATTATGCTGAAGTAAATGCATTTTGATCATTAATTAGAGAAATAGTAGGCATATTTTTGCAGATGTTGTTATTTTCTTTTCTTTTACATTTAGTTACTAGAAAGATACCTTGCCAACAAGCCATTGCATTCTGCATGGGTATCTCCCACAGTTCTAACAGAAGCCTTTCAGTAATTATACAGTTGACTGATGGGTCCTTATTTTATTCCTCGTGAGAACTAAAGTGTCCTCAGCTGTTCCTCATCTACCCTGCAGGTAGTAATATTGTGTTTACATTATGGAGTAAAAACGAGAGGCTGGAGGTTTTAAGAGCATGTGTTCTATTATGCTGCCTCATTTAGCTTTTATGCACTGCAGTCCCATTCACCATTCACGCTTTTACATTTCCTGATTTCCTTTTAATGCTGTGGATTCATTTGGATTTGCCTGTGTGGGGTGATGATAGTACTGCAATCTATCTAGAATTCTTGGTGTCGCAATGGCTGATGAAAAGTATCCTTTTGACCTTACTACCTGATTATCTAATAATATGGCTTACCAAGCTTACTGGATTTCCTGTATCTGGCGAACAAACAGGATAGGATCACACATTCCTGACCATCTATGTCTTGTTCTATTACCTTAGTTACTTTTCTTATTGCTATGACAAAAATACCTGACAATATACAACCTAAGGGAGTAAGGATTTATTTTGACTTACAATGAACCCCTCCACACTGCGAAGACCATCGTGGCTGGGAAGGAGCATAAGAAGGCCAGTCTAGTTTCATCCATAGTCAGAAAGCAAAGAGTGGACAGGAAGTGCTGCCATGCTGTAGAACTCCAAGGCTTGCACTCGGTGACCCACTTCCTCTAGTGAGTCTCCATTTCCTAAGGTGCCACAACCTTCTGAAGTCACACCCCAGCTGTGAACCAAGTGTTCAGAGTCTGGGTGACATTTCCCATCCAACTTCTTTTGATTTCTCATAAGTAACAGTAAATGAGATAGTGCCTTTAAAACACAGCATGGGGCCCAGGCGAGTGGAGGTGGCGGTGCCCAGCCTGGAGTAGGAGTAGCTGCTGAGTCCTGGCCTGTCTGTGAGGGTCGGCGCCACAGCTGTTTGCCATGGATGGCTTTTTCTCAAGTATTTTTTCCAATCTCTTTGGAACCAGGGAAATGAGATTTTTAATTTTGGGATTAGATGGTGCTGGGAAAACTACAATTTTGTACAGAATTACAGGTTGGAGAAGTGGTTACTACTATTCCTACTATTGGATTTAATGTAGAGATGGTGACATATAAAAACCTTAAATTCCAAATATGGACCTTAGGAGGACAGACAAGTATCAGGCCATACTGGAGATGTTACTATTCAAACACCGATGCAGTCATCTATGTAGTCGACAGTTGTGACCGAGACCGGATTGGCATTTCTAAATCAGAATTAGTTGCCATGCTAGAGGAAGAAGAACTGAGAAAAGCCATTTTAGTGGTGTTTGCAAACAAACAGGACATGGAACAGGCCATGACGCCCTCAGAAATGGCCAGTGCACTTGGGTTACCAGCCTTGAAAGACCGAAAATGGCAGATATTTAAAACATCAGCAACCAAAGGCACTGGCCTTGATGAAGTGATGGAATAGTTAGTTGAAACATTAAAAAGCAGGCAGTAACTTCATTATATATATCAGCTCCAGTGAATCAAATGCATTGTATCAGCTCTTGTGACCTAGATGTGACTTCACATATTCCTTTGGAAACAGAAGTGCTTCTCATGACTGATTGTTAGATCTGTGACTGCTGGCACATACAGAACTGACTTCAACATTTGTAATAAACAATACGTATCTGGCAAGAGGGTAACCTGACTGATACCCAAATGGTCTTTATAATGTAAAATATTTCTTCCTTGCTTTCTTGTGTTAAGGTATATATTCTATTTGTATGGAATTCTTACTGAAATACAGTTCTATTAAAGAATACATACTCTTCTTGGGGGGGCGGGGTGTCTTTAATTAGTGGTTGCATCTTGTGGTATAACACTAACAAAGATTTTAGGTCAGACTTTTCCCCTTAAAATGAATTAAGTTTTTTTCAAAGATTAGTCTCAGTTTAGAAACTGTGTGTAGAATAATACACTCTTCATTTGCTTAACTGACTAGCTATTTAAGATTTTGGTTATATAGGCATGAATATTATTTAGTTAGCTAACTTTATTGATTTTTAATACTTTATAGTTTTAAAAAAAATGAAAAAAAAACACAGCATGGGGAGATCTCCCAAGACCACCTGAAGCACAGGTAGGTAAGAGCTGGGTGCTTCAGCAAGGCGGATTGTTGTTTGATTTAATCTAGTGGTCTCTGACTTGATTGGCTTTTGTGGCTGTGGGGGCAGAGTTTTCCTCCCAGCTGGTATAAAAGGTGGGTTTGTGTGAGTCTTGAGATCGGAGATCTCCCAAGACCACCTGAAGCACAGGTAGTGGGGTGGGGGCTAAAGAAGACCCCCCCACCCCCACCCCCCACCTCCCTAATGAACACAGATGCCAAAATTCTAAACAGGATACTGGCAAATCACATACAGACTCACATCAAGAAGATCATCCATCATGACCAAGTTGGATTCATACCAGAGATGCAGGGATGGTTCAACATATGAAAATCAATAAACATCATCAAGCATATAAATGGACTGAAAGACAAAAATCACACCATTATCTCAATTGATGCTGAAAAAGCCTTTGACAAAATCCAGCATCCCTTCATGCTTAAAGTCCTAGAGGGAATTGGATTAGAGGGATCATTCCTCAATGTAATCAAAGCCATATGCAGGAAACCCACAGCCAGTGTCATCCTAAATGGAGAAACAACAGAAGCATTTCCTTTAAATGTAGGAACTTGGAAAGGCTGCCCCCTGTCACCACTCCTTTTCAATATACTGCTTGAAACACTTGCTAGAGCAATAAGGCAAGAAAAGGAAATTAAAGGAGTGCTAATTGGAAAAGAGAAAGTCAAGCTATCCCTTTTTGCTGATGATATGATTGTTTACTTAAGGGATGCTAAAAACTCCACTAGAAAACCCCTACAAACAACAGCTTCAGGAAAGTGGCAGGATACAAAATTAACCTAAAAAAATCAGTAGCCTTTCTTTACACCAACAATAAACAACTGAGGAAGGAATTCAAGGAGACCTTCCCACTCACAATAGCCTCAAAAACAATAAAATACCTAGGAACAAACCTAACCAAAGACACCAAAGATCTCTACAACAAAATTTTATTTATTTTTATTTATTTATTTTGGTCTTTTCAAGACAGGGTCTCCCTGTAAGCCCAGCTGTCCTAGAATTCACTCTGTAGACCAGGCTGGCCTTGAACTCACAAAGATCCGCCTGCCTCTGCCTCCCAAGTGCTAGGATTAAAGGCGTGCGCCACCACGCCCTGCTACAACAAAAAATTTAAACCGCTGAAGAAAGAAATTGGAGAAGACATCAGAAAATGGAAAAACCTCCCATGCTCATGGATTGGGAAAATTAATATAGTAAAAATGTCCATTCTACCCAAACTCTTGTATAGATTTAATGTAATCCCAATTAAAATCCCCAATAGTTTCTTCCCAGGCTTGGGGAAAAAAAAAAAGTCCTTAATTTCATTTGGAAAAACAAAAGACCGCGAATGGCCAAAACAACCCTGAGTGAAAATAGCAATACAGGGGGGATCTCTATACCAGACTTCAAACTATACTACAGGACTATAGTCAAAAACAGCCTGGTACTTGCACAAAAACAGACCTGTTGACCAATGGAACAAAACTGAAGATCCAAACTTGAGCACATACAATTTCAGCTATGTCATATTTGACAAGGGGGCCAAGAAGACACAATGGAGAAAAGACAGCATCTTCAGCAAGTGGTGTTGGCAAAACTGGATCACTACTTGTAGAAGAATGAAATTAAACCCCTACCTCTCGCCCTGTACAAAAGTCAACTCCAGATGGATCAAAGACCTCAATGTGAAACCCCAAACTCTGAACGTGATAGAAGACAAGGTTGGCAGCAGACTACAAGACATAGGTGTAGGAAAAGATTTCTTAAATCAGACAGCAGCTGCACAAGAATTAAGGTCGACAATTGACAAATGGGACCTCATTAAACTCAAAAGCTTCTGTACATCAAAAGAAACAATCAAGGAAGTGAAGGGAAATCCCACAGAGTGGGAGGAAACCTTCACCACAGAAACATCTGACAAAGCATTGATTTCCAGAATATATAAACTACTCAAAAAACAAAGAAGAAAGAAAACAAATGACCCACTCAATAGATGGAGCAAAGAGTTGAACAGAGACTTCACAAGTGAGGAATTAGAGATGTCTGAGAAACATCTTAAGAAGTGTTCAACATCTCAGAAGACTGCCGGGCGTGGTAGCACACGCTTTTAATCCTAGCACTAACGACGCAGAGGCAGGTGGATCTTTGTGAGTTCAAAGCCAGCCTGGTCTACAGAGTGAGTTCCAGGACAGCTGGGGCTACAGGGAGACCCTGTCTTGAAAAGACCAAAAAGAAAAAAAAAAAGTGTTCATCACTAATCATTAAGGAAATGCAAATCAAAACCACTTTAAGATATCATCTTACTCCAATAGGACTGGCTGGGATCAAGAAAACAAATGATATCAAGTGCTGGAGAGGTTGTGGGGAAAGAGGACCGCTCATGCACTGCTGGTGGGAATGTAAATTGGTACAGCCACTATGGAAAGCAGTATGGCGAACCCTTGGAAGACTTGGAATGAACTTGCCACCTGACCCAGCCATACCACTCCTGGGCATGTACCCACAAGACTCATCTTACTGCAGAGATACATGTACAGCCATGTTTATTGCAGCTCTCTTCACAATAGCAAGGAGCTGGAACCAACCCAAGTGCCCCTCAACTGAGGAGTGGAAAGAAAAAATGTGGTACATCTACACAATGGAGTTCTATGCAGCGGTAAAGAAAGATGACATCATGAGCTTGCAGGTAAATGGATGGAACTGGAAGATATTTATGTTAAGTGAAGTAACACAGTCCCAGAAAAACAAACGACGAATGGTATCCCTCATCTGTGGATGCTAGCGCCAGTGACCTAGTTGTAAACATTTCTTGTTGGGAGTGATGCATAATGGAAAGAACAACACCACCACCAACAACAGAGAAGACTGCATCAAAGAACTGGCCGAAAGGGTGAATCTGGTGGGGTGGGGAGGTTGGGAGGGAGACACAGGTCTAGATTCAATTTGTAACATAATCTTGTACAAAAATATTTACGTAAAACAATAAATTAAAAAATTATGAAGCCCGAGACAACACTCAACTTGGGAGGAATGTGGCAAACCACCTAATTTCAAACCTTGGTAGTAAGGAAAGCTTTTCCAGTCAGATAATGAAGGAATGAAACTCTTATGTTCAAATAAAGAACTTTCCTTTTTTTGTGTGTTTTGTTTTATAGACAGGGTCTCACTGTGTGGCCCAGGCTAGCCTTGAATTCACAGTAATCCTGCTTCAGTCTCCTGGGTGCTGGGATTACAAGCATGCCTTACCATGCCTGGCTTCTTTTTAAAATACTTAAGTAGTTTTGTACTTTGAAATGGGAAAGAATATGATAAATTACTTTCACAGCTTTTTAAAAATTTTTTATTTGTGTGAGTGTATTGCCTGCCTCTGTGTACTTGTGTCATGCAATGTTTTTCCAGGTCAGAAAAGCATGTCAGATCCCCTGGAACTGGAGTTATGGACAGTTTTTAGCTGCCATGTGGATGCTGGGAACTGAACCCAGGTCTTCTGCAAGAACAGCCAGTAGTGCTCTTAACCACTGAGCCATCTTTCCAACCCCATACTCTTCATAACTTTTTAGCATTAAAATAATTGNCAAGACTGCACTTCACAACTCAATATCTAATTGGAAAGGACATAGAAACCTATTATAATTTACTAACAAATGAGTCTGATTGCATTTCTAGCATGCTATTTGGAAGCATACTGAGAACACAAATTGCTGATTTAAATCAAATAATTTAGTCATTAATCAGTCAATATTAATTGGGCAGTTGATTAATGTGTTACATGCTAAAACACATGTCTATAGAAGGGTGAATAAATGTTTGAAGGGCTGTCCTTTACCTTTATTAATGAAACACCATATTCTCTCTGATGAAGGACCCAATTAAATGCCATAGATTGTGGAAAAATGGGGTATTGGTGATCGTTATAGCCTGTACTTTGTAGCAGTGACAGAAGTTATGTTTTCTTAAATATGTATTATGAAAATGTCTACTACTACTACTACTAACTGCTACTACTTACTTGAAAACAAATCTGAAAATATGATTGATGCCTCCTTAGAGCCAGGATCTTCTCCTAGCACCACCCGTGGAGTCCCACTCCTCATGACCATTGCAAAGTAAAGGAGGGGGTAGATTTGCTGACCAGGGGTCAAGTTAATATTTCTTAAGGAAGTGCTTGAAAGGTTCCTCCTTGGCAATCCCAAAACCATCATCCCATCAATGTCTGCACTTTTGCTCCACATTGGGTGCTTCCCTCCCATGGTCCCCCAAATGAAGTCCAGTAAGCACACGTCCCTGTCTTGATCCCCCTGTTACTGGCCTCCATGAAATACAGCCCAGGTAGTCCAACAATGGCCAAACCTCTATTCGATGAGCTGAAATCCCCTTAGCTGTTTAGTCCACAAGCTGGGTATCTCAGTAGTCCCCATCTTTTTTTTTTTTGGCATTGAAGGTTTGGAAGGATTCTTAGAACATGAGTCCTCAGTCCAAATAAGGAAATCATGACATTTTTAGGAAAAAACATCCTCCAATTTAATGATATGTGTGTGTATATATTTATATATATTATATATATATTATATATATTATTATTCTGTAGCAAATACAAGTTGTAGAGAACAACATTAAAAGAACTGAAAAAAAAACTCTGGAAAGACACAGAAAAAGATGCAGGACATGTGTATGGCAGAGTGCAGGACTTGGGTGGGGTAGGGGCTGAAGAACTCAATAGTTACAAACAAGTCCAAAAACAATAAAGCCAAATGAACACGCGACTCTTGATTGGACTGAGAAATGATTTAGACCTATGAAAAAGTTTAAAAAACAATAAAAAATATTTCCTAGCTGGGTAGTGGTACACACAGCAGCCTTTAATCCTAGCACCTTGGAGGCAGAGGCAGAGGTAGATGGAATCTTTCATGAGTTTCAAGGCCAGCCTGGTCTACAAATGAGTTCCAGGCCAGCTGAGACTAAAGGGAGACCCTGTCTCAACAAAAAGACCTAAAAAAAAAAAAAAAAGGAATATTTCTATGTGAGAAATCTTTCCTTGTTTTCTATCTTTTCTTCTCTGTCTCTTCCACATTTCCTTTCATTTCTCTTCTTCTTTAGTCAAAATCCTATTTACCTTGATTTTTATTGACATAATTTCTTCTCCTAAAAATCAGAATTTAAAATCAAGACAAGTTCTGCAAGGATTTGCCTAGTTGCATATGCTTGATTTTTGTATGGCCTTGTCATATATATTTTTTTTTTTGGTCTTTTCGAGACAGGGTCTCCTGTCAGCCCCACTGTCCTGGAACTCCCTCTGTAGACCAGGCCGGCCTTGAACTCCAAAGATCCCGCCTGCCTCTGCCTCCCAAGTGCTAGGATTAAAGGCATGCGCCACCATAGCCGGCCTTGTCATATCTTAAGATTGATGGTAATTGGGGTTTTGGAGATGGCTTGGCAGGTTAAGAGGGCAAGAGCACTTGCCTCTCTTGTAGAAGACATGGGTTTTGTTCCTGGCACTCACATAAGGCAGCTCACCACCTCCTATAACTCCACTTCCAAAGGATCTGATGCCCTTTTCTGGCCTCCATGGGAACCTGCATCCATGCTGCATATGCACACTCAGGCACCTAGGCATAAAAAAGAAATGAATCTTTAAAATTCCCCAGCACCCACATGGCGGCCGAGAGCCATCTGAGACTCCAATTCCAGGAGAACTCCAGTTCCAGGGGAATCCGACGCCCTCTTCTGACCTCCGCGGCATTGCACGAACACGGGGTGCACAAACTTGCATGCAGACAGTTTACATTGCATAACATACAGAAATAAATAAATGCCGGGCCGTGGTGCACCACCTTTAATCCTAGCACTTGGGAGGCAGAAGGCATGTGGATCTCTGTGAGTTTGAGGCCAGCCTGGTCTACAGAGTGAGTTCCAGGACAGCCAGAGCTACAGGGAGACCCTGTCTCAAAAAGACCAAAATAATAATAATAATAATAATTAATAATTATTATTATTATTGTGATAATATTTTTAATATTGAATGAAATGTAGTGAATTTTAAGAATTACCTTCATCCTGTGGACAGGTTATGAGGATGTGCAGATAATGTACAGGGCAAAGGTTTCAGTAAAAATATACACTGGAGAATAAAAGAAGTTGAATTAAGAAAAAAAAGAATGAATTTCACTCATTTGTTTTCAGTTCCAGCGACATATATTAGAGAGCAGGGACAGAGATGTCTCCAGAGCATGGGAGAGAAAGAGACAGGGTCCTTAAGTTTTCGAGAAGAGGGGAGAGGAGGACATAGGACGTGTGTGTCCACAGCCATTGCAGGGTAGAACGCTTCTGTCATGGAGAGGATATGAGTCACTGACTCCTTGACTATTCTGGCTGCCTGATTAACAGGGCTGATTCAGAGGTTTCTTGTGTCAATCTGGAGGTGTGGGAGAAACCTGAGCACAAAGCCTAGCATCCTCTGCATAGACTGCAGGATGCTTCCCTTACAGAAATGTCCAGCAGAAGGATGTAGCTTATACTGCTGTGATCCTTCACTCTAGAAAGACTGGGATTTGCAGCTGGAGAGACATGGTTAAGAGCACGGCTGCTCTTGCAGATAACTCATGTTTGGTTCCCAGCACCCACATGGTAACTACTCCATACACTCCAGGTCTGGGGATCTGACACATTCTTCTGGCCTCCTTGGTCACTGCATGGCACCGATGCACTTACAAGAGTACAGGCAAAATACTCATACTCATAAAAAATAAATTTAAATTAGGCTGAGATAGAACAGGAAAAAATAACTTATAGCAGGACTTAGAAGAAAACCATTCAGGATGGTGGGATGAAATCACAGATGTGGCTGTTCTCTGTGTGGCAGTGATTTTGAGTTACCCTTTATTAGCACCAATATGACCTGGTCACAACTCACCCTAGAAATAGTGAAAAATTAGGTCAGCAGGTGAGAGATCAGTTAATTCCCCAAGTCTGAAAGTCTACTTCTGGCTGCTCTTTGCATATGCCTTTGGTGTCTGTTTTGGGCACAAGCTTCTATGTATCTGCAGGATTGTTAGGGAAACTCACAATCAATGTTCAGGAAATATGAGCGCACTGTTTAGATTAAATATTTCAAATGTTGCACCTCTCCCTTAATGTCTGACTAAAGCCAAGCTGGAAAGTAATTTTGGTACAGTGGAAGTTGTATGCCAATTTGTATTTTTCAAGTTTTCCTGCAGGGCTCAGTCAAGGGAATCCATCCTGTGCTAACACATTCAATTTGGCACCTTTTGGAAATGGATGGAGAGCATTTGGAGCTCCAAACCTAATTGTGTGCAGTATTCCCAGCCTGCCTGGGTGGATTCCAGTTCCTACAGAGGGATTTCATTAGTTCTGCATAGAGACAAGTCCCACTTATTATCTTTTCATAAATTGCAATAGAAATGTCAAACTGAAGACAGTGGCTACCTGTTTCTCTGCAGAAGAGTTAAATTATTTAAAATATATTTTTTTAATTTTATTTATTTTTGTATGTGTATGAGTGTACTGTCTGCATGTAGGTTTGTGCACCTCGTGTGTGCAATGCCGCGGAGGTCAGAAGAGGGTCTCAGATTCCCCTGGAACTGGAGTTCTCCTGGAATTGGCAGTTACAGACAGTTCTCAGCCGCCATATGGGTGCTGGGGATCAACCCAGGTCCTCTGCAAGAGCAGTCTGGTGCTCTTAACCGCTAGGCCATCTCTCCAGCCCCGAGTTTAAATTATTTAGAGTATAAGGAAAGCTGATGGTTCAGAAGACATGGACAAGAAGGAAGATGAGAGGGAGTCCTGTGAAAGTGCAAAGCATCAATGTTTACCAAGTCCTCTTTCATATTTTCTATGTTGAGAAGCCCTTACTTAATTTTTCATATTTAAGGTGAATTTTGTGGTGCCATCTATGAACTGTAGCTTTCCTGTCAGACTTTAACTGAGTGGCTATGTTGACATTATAGAACCTGCAGTGCCTTGGAAAAGCACTTAAAACTTCCTCTCATTAAGAGATCACATACTTTAATATGTGTGGCTGTACAACTATCTTTAGCATTTAAGAAGGAAGACTGGTCCTGTGGGGTTTGGTTATTAACACTGCTATAACGTTCCTAGTGTATTCATGAAACTGTTTGATAATGTGCTCATAATTTATTTTATTTATTTTTGGAAGTATTGTTATGGGTTAATTGGTGCTATATTTTGCAAGTTTGCATCACTAATACCAATAAAAATCTGTTTATATTGTTCTTTGGGGATTCTGATTGCATTAAGGAATGATTATTCCTAATTAAGTTCTGTAGTCTGTACTAATTACAATCAAATAAGGCTTTACATAAAATGTGGAATTATGCTGAAGTAAATGCATTTTGATCATTAATTAGAGAAATAGTAGGCAATATTTTGCAGATGTTTATTTTCTTTTCTTTTACATTTAGTTACTAGAAAGATACCTTGCCAACAAGCCATTGCATTCTGCATGGGTATCTCCCACAGTTCTAACAGAAGCCTTTCAGTAATTATACAGTTGACTGATGGGTCCTTATTTTATTCCTCGTGAGAACTAAAGTGTCCTCAGCTGTTCCTCATCTACCCTGCAGGTAGTAATATTGTGTTTACATTATGGAGTAAAAACGAGAGGCTGGAGGTTTTAAGAGCATGTGTTCTATTATGCTGCCTCATTTAGCTTTTATGCACTGCAGTCCCATTCACCATTCACGCTTTTACATTTCCTGATTTCCTTTTAATGCTGTGGATTCATTTGGATTTGCCTGTGTGGGGTGATGATAGTACTGCAATCTATCTAGAATTCTTGGTGTCGCAATGGCTGATGAAAAGTATCCTTTTGACCTTACTACCTGATTATCTAATAATGTGGCTTACCAAGCTTACTGGATTTCCTGTATCTGGCGAACAAACAGGATAGGATCACACATTCCTGACCATCTATGTCTTGTTCTATTACCTTAGTTACTTTTCTTATTGCTATGACAAAAATACCCTGACATATACAACCTAAGGGAGTAAGGATTTATTTTGACTTACAATGAACCCCTCCACACTGCGAAGACCATCGTGGCTGGGAAGGAGCATAAGAAGGCCAGTCTAGTTTCATCCATAGTCAGGAAGCAAAGAGTGGACAGGAAGTGCCGCCATGCTGTAGAACTCCAAGGCTTGCACTCGGTGACCCACTTCCTCTAGTGAGTCTCCATTTCCTAAGGTGCCACAACCTTCTGAAGTCACACCCAGCTGTGAACCAAGTGTTCAGAGTCTGGGTGACATTTCCCATCCAACTTCTTTTGATTTCTCATAAGTAACAGTAAATGAGATAGTGCTTTAAAACACAGCATGGGGCCCAGGCGAGTGGAGGTGGCAGTGCCCAGCCTGGAGTAGGAGTAGCTGCTGAGTCCTGGCCTGTCTGTGAGGGTCGGCGCCACAGCTGTTTGCCATGGATGGCTTTTTCTCAAGTATTTTTTCCAGTCTCTTTGGAACCAGGGAAATGAGATTTTTAATTTTGGGATTAGATGGTGCTGGGAAAACTACAATTTTGTACAGATTACAGGTTGGAGAAGTGGTTACTACTATTCCTACTATTGGATTTAATGTAGAGATGGTGACATATAAAAACCTTAAATTCCAAATATGGACCTTAGGAGGACAGACAAGTATCAGGCCATACTGGAGGTATTACTATTCAAACACCGATGCAGTCATCTATGTAGTCGACAGTTGTGACCAAGACCAGACTGGCATTTCTAAATCAGAATTAGTTGCCATGCTAGAGGAAGAAGAACTGAGAAAAGCCATTTTAATGGTGTTTGCAAACAAACAGGACATGGTACAGGCCATGACGCCCTCAGAAATGGCCAGTGCACTTGGGTTACCAGCCTTGAAAGACCGAAAATGGCAGATATTTAAAACATCAGCAACCAAAGGCACTGGCCTTGATGAAGCGATGGAATAGTTAGTTGAAACATTAAAAAGCAGGCAGTAACTTCATTATATATATCAGCTCCAGTGAATCAAATGCATTGTATCAGCTCTTGTGACCTAGATGTGACATCACATATTCCTTTGGAAACAGAAGTGCTTCTCATGACTGATTGTTAGATCTGTGACTGCTGGCACATACAGAACTGACTTCAACATTTGTAATAAACAATACATATCTGGCGAGAGGGTAACCTGACTGATACCCAAATGGTCTTTGTAATGTAAAATATTTCTTCCTTGCTTTCTTGTGTTAAGGTATATATTCTATTTGTATGGAATTCTTACTGAAATACAGTTCTATTAAAGAATACGTACTCTTCTTGGGGGGGTGGGGTGTCTTTAATTAGTGGTTGCATCTTGTGGTATAACACTAACAAAGATTTTAGGTCAGACTTTTCCCCTTAAAATGAATTAAGTTTTTTTCAAAGATTAGTCTCAGTTTAGAAACTGTGTGTAGAATAATACACTCTTCATTTGCTTAACTGACTAGCTATTTAAGATTTTGGTTATATAGGCATGAATATTATTTTGTTAGCTAACTTTATTGATTTTTAATACTTTATAGTTTTAAATGAAAAAAAAACACAGCATGGGGAGATCTCCCAAGACACCTGAAGCACAGGTAGGTAAGAGCTGGGTGCTTCAGCACAGGAGATTGTTTGTTGATTTAATCTAGTGGTCTCTGACTTGATTGGCTTTTGTGGCTGTGGGGGCAGAGTTTTATCTCCCAGCTGGTATAAAAGGTGGGTTTGTGTGAGTCTTGAGATCGGAGATCTCCCAAGACCACCTGAAGCACAGGTAGTGGGGTGGGGGCTAAAGAAGACCCCCCCACCCCCACCCACCTCCCTAATGAACACAGATGCCAAAATTCTAAACAGGATACTGGCAATCACATACAGACTCACATCAAAAGATCATCCATCATGACCAAGTTGGATTCATACCAGAGATGCAGGGATGGTTCAACATATGAAAAACAATAAACATCATCAAGCATATAAATGGACTGAAAGACAAAAATCACACCATCTACCTCATTGATGCTGAAAAAGCCTTTGAACAAAATCCAGCATCCCTTCATGCTTAAGTCCTAGAGGGATTGGATTAGAGGGATCATTCCCAATGTAATCAAGCCATATACAGGAAACACACAGCCAATATCATTCTAAATGGGGAAATGACAGAACATTCCCTTTAAAGGTAGGAACTCGCAAGGCTGCCCCCTGTCACCACTCCTCTTTCAATATAGTGCTTGAAACACTTGCTAGAGCAATAATGCAAGAAAAGGGAAATTAAAGGAGTACAATTGGAAAAGAGGAAGTCAGCTATCCCTATTTGCTGATGATATGATTGTTTACTTAAGGGATGCTAAAAACTCCACCAAGAAAACTCCTAGAAATGATTCACAGCTTCAGCAAGTGCAGGATACAAAATTACCTAAAAAAAAAATCAATGGCCTTTCTTTACACCAACAACAGCAAACTGGAGAAGGAATTCAAGGAGACCTTCCCACTCACAATAGCCTCAAAAACATGAAAATACCTAGAAACAACTTAACCAAAGACACCAAGATCTCTACAACAAAAATTTCAAACCCTTAAAGAAAGAAATTGAAGAAGACATCAGAAGATGGAAAAACCTCTTATCTCATGGATTGAGAAAATTAACATTTAAGAATGTCCATTCTACCACCAACTCTGTACAGATTTAATGTGATCCCAATTAAAATCCACAAAGTTTCTTCACAGGCTTGGAAAAAAAAGTCTTTAAATTCATTTGGAAAAACAAAAGACCCTGACTAGCCCAAACAACCCTGACTGAAAAGAGCAGCACAGGGGCGATCTCTATACCAAGAAGTATACTGTGAAGTATACTACACAGTATACTACACGGCTATAGTCATAAAAACAGCCTGGTACTGGCACAAAAACAGACATGTTGACCAATGGAACAAAACTGAAGATCCAAACTTGAGCACATACAATTTCAGCCACCTCTTATTTGACAAGGGGGCCAAGAAGACACAATGGAGAAAAGACAGCATCTTCAGCAAGTGGTGTTGGCAAAACTGGATCACCACTTATAGAAAAATGAAATTAAACCCTTATCTCTCTACCGGTATAAAAGTCAACTCCAGATGGATTAAAGACCTCAACGTGAAACCCCAAACTCTGAAGGCAATAAAAGAAAAAGTTGGCAGCAGACTACAAGACATAGGCGTAGGAAGACTTCCTAAATCAGACAGCAGCTGTGCAAGAATGAGGTCAACAATGACAATGGGACCTCATTAAACTCAAAAGCTTCTGTACATCAAAAGAAACAATAAAGGAAGTGAAGAGAAAACCACAAGTGGGAGAGAACATTCAACCACAAAAACATCTGACAAAGCATTGATTTCCAGAATATATAAACTACTCAAAAAACAAAGAAGAAAAAAAACAAATGACCCACTCAATAGATGGAGCAAAGACCTGAACAGAGATTTCACAAGTGAGGAACACCTTAACAAGTGCTCAACATCACTAATCGTTAAGGAAATGCAAATGAAAACCACTTTAAGATATCATCTTATTCCAATTAGACTGGCTAGGATCAAGAAAACAAATGATACCAAGTGCTAGAGAGGTTGGAGGGAAAGAGGAACACTCATCCAGTGCTGGTGGGAATGTAAACTCGTACAGCTACTATGGAAAGCAGTGTTTAGAACCCTTGGAAAATTTGGAATGAACTTGCCACCCAACCCAGCCATAACACTCCTAGGCATGTACCCACAAGACTCACCCCACCACAGAGATATATGCATCGCCATGTTTATTTCAGCTCTCTTCACAATAGCAAGGAGCTGGAACCAATCCAAATGCCCCCCCAACTAAGGAGTGGATAGAGAAAATGTGGTACATCTACACAATGAAGTTCTATGCAACAGTAAAGAAAGATGACATCATGAGCTTTGCAGGAAAATGGCTGGAGCTAGAAGACATCATGTTGTGTGAAGTAACACAGTCCCAGTAAAACAAAGATGAATGGTATCCCTCATCTGTGGATGCTAGTGCCAATTACCTAGTTGCAAGTATTCTTGTGCACAGCCCCCTGAGCTTTTGTCCCAAGTAGTTGGGAGTGATTGCCTATTAGAAACACAACAACACAACAACAACAACAACACAACAACAGAAAGGACTGACTCAAAGAAGAATGACTGAAACAGTGAACTTCTGCTCAAAACAGTCAACTTCCACATGGAGAATTTTAGAAAGACTGAGAAGAGATGAAAGAATGTTTGGCAGAATGCATGAGCTCTGGTGGGGTGGGGGCATAGGGTGGGGGACTTGGGTCTAGATTTGATAATCTTGTACAAAATATATATTAAAAATTTTTTAAAAGTGTTCAACATGGAAAAAAAAGCACAGCATGGAGCCTAGCCCATGGAGTGTATCCATAAATATTAGCTAAAATATAATTAATATTGGGATTGCATTCTGTTCAGTACTGTTGGACATTCATCCATTTTTAGAACAATTGATTAGTTTTGAGCTAGGAGGGGAGAAAGTATTTCATCAGAATTCTCCAACAGTGTTGCTTTCTGTTCTACACTCAGTCTGCTTAGGGATGTCTAAGAATGACAGCTAAAACACTTGCAGAAGCCAAATTTTCTTGGCCAGTGAAATGACCTTGAAATGCACAGTTTGATGCAGTACTAAAGGCTCTGATTCAGAGAAATGTTCAGTTCTGAACATTTATCTGTGCTTAACCTCAACCCACTGTTTCTAAAGCACCCACTCATTCATTTCTGCCCAACTGATTTTTTTTTTCTATTTATCAATCCAAGAATTGTTTTCTTTCTACTTTTTCTGAATTTGACTCATTCTTTACTTTTTTTGTTCTCTTTAGGTCAATCTTTAAATTTTGGATTTATTTATTTATTTATTTATTTATTTGCTTACTCTTCACCTATCCCCTTAGCCATTTGATTCCTGAATATTCCTTCAATTGTGAATGCAGGTGAGCTGCTTGTCTCCATGACCTCCCCAACTTTTCTTGTTACTGTTATTTCTCTGTGAGCAAGTACACATTCTCAATAACTGTGCTTGAACTTTGCTTCTTATTGATGACTCATATTTTTGTCTCTGGGGAACTGTAAATGACATGCTTTGCCTAGAATTTCCTTTTTGACCCGTTGTCAATACTCATTTAATCTCCTCTTTTAAAAAAATTCCTTCCATGTATCTTTACTTCCCAATTTAAAGAGTGTGCTTCTTTGTTGAACTTGGTATAAATTATCCCAAGTACCCTTGGCATCCTGTAGAAAACCTCAGTTTACAGATGAGGTCTGAGTTCCTAAGTGATTCACCTGCACCGAATAGGGTTGTGAGATCCTCAGTGACAGAACCAGGATACAAAAGTACAATTTTCACTCAGCATGATGTCCTCTAGCTCCAGCCATTTTCCTGCAAAGCTCATGATGTCGTCTTTCAGTCCCAGAAAAACAAACGACCGAATGGTATCCCTCATCTGTGGATGCTAGTGCCAATTACCTAGTTGTAAGTATTTCTTGTGCACGGCCCCTTGAGTTTTTTGTCCAAAGCAGTTGGGAGTGATGCATATTGGAAACAACAACAACAGAAAGGACTGCATCGAAGAACTGACTGAAACAGTGAATTTCTGCTCAAAACAGTCAAGTTCCTCATGGAGAATATCAAGAAAGACTGAGGAAGAGATGAAAAGCATGTTTGGCAGAATGCATGAGCTCTGGTAGTGTGGGGGAATGAGGGGGGGGACATGAGTCTAGATTTGATTAAAAAAATAATAAAAATAAATTTATGTGAAAAAAAAACAAAAGTACAATTTTCCTTTTGAAACTTTCTTTGTTACATAAAATTTTCTTTATGTATATGGTTTCTCCACTCCCTTGGTTACTGTATTAGTTTGCTTTTCCATTGCTGTGATAAAACATCATGGCCAAAAGCAACTTGGGGAGGAAATAGCTTACTTTCACTTATACTTCCAGATAACAAACAGTCCATCTCCAGGGGAAGTCAGGGGAGGAACTCCAGGCAGGAACCTAGAGGAGAAACTTCCATGAAGGAATGCTGCTCAGTAGCTCATTTACAGGCTTATGCTTAACTACTTTTCTTGTATACCCCAGGCCTCCCTACATAGGGATGGTACTACCTATAGTGGGCTGGGCCCTACCCCATTAACCATTAATTAAGACACATCCTCACGTATATGGCCACAGGCCAGTCAGACAGTGGAAATTTTTCAATTGAAGTTCCTTCTCCCCAGGTGACTTCAAGTTTGTGTCAAGATGACACTAAAACTAAAGCAGGACAGTTATGTTACAAGATCTTAGAAACAGGGAGCAGATCATTTTACATTTATTCTGGCTTCTCATTCTCCATAATACCTAAGTTAGGTTGTGTTTTAAACAAGGGTTCACTAAATTTAAATATCATTGTATTACTCTAGCACTTCAATTTTATGTTTTCTGCATATGCATGTATGTACATACAGATTTTAGAAGCACAGTACATAGTAGAAAAAGTAAACAGGCCCAAAGAATAGAAAAATAGCCTTGGACAGAGTTCTTCTGAACTCTGAGGGAGAGGTGATACCCTATATGAAGGGGAGGGAGAGGCTACAAAGGGACAGAGGCCCAAGTGGCATTCCTTGAAATATAGATGACATATATAGTCCAAATAAGTGGAGACATGTTTAGAATCTCTTTTCTGTGAATTAATCATTTTTTGTCAGCAAAATTTGTGGGTAGGAGTCCCCCCTTTCATACTTGGATTTCCTTTAGAAGAATGTCTTTCCTTCAGATAAGAGAACTCCCCCTGTACTTGACCATGAAAGGGAGAACCCAGGGTATTCACAAAGACCTAGGCTTTGAGGAAGCCTTTAAGATCCTCCATTTTCCTTTTTTCTTAGCTTTCCAGAATGCCATACTTTGGGGTATAATTTGCCAAGCTTCAACAGTATCATAACTATTCTACAATTAAGAAAATAAAATTTTGCTAATTGATTCCTTTTTATGGATAGGCAAGTAAAACCAATAAAACAAATGCCGGTGTGTTTTTGAAGCCATTGACCATAAGTTAAATGACATGTGTATAAATTAACTCTACTTGTCCTAATACCAGTCTTTTATCCAAATTAACTTTTTGAATGTTGGATACTTCACTGGGAAATCTATTTATTGGGTTGGGATTCAGTTGAGAACTATACGATAATCTTCTCCTAGTTCAAATAGCTGGTCTTCTGTGTTGATGGAAAGGTAAACATTGCTTTTCAGATATGCATAGGTTCAGAGTCCTATTATGGTTGTCTTTAAGTGGTGATCTTTTAGAATAATCTTGAAATAAATTTGAAAGTTTCAGGAATGTAATCCATGAATGAGAAAAGACGTTATTAACTATTCTTAGGAGCTAAGAAAGAAGCAGATTACTCTCTTTTACTCCTACCTTTCACAGAAGCTAGAAAGGATTGTTGAGATGACAGGGGTATATTAAAATACTTTATTCTTTTATTTTATTTTTATTTTGTGTGTATGAGTGTATTGCCTGAATGCAGGGAATGTAGGTAAGTGAACTTGTGTGGTATGATGCCCACAGAGGTCAGAAGAGGGTGTCAGATCTTGTGGAACTAGAGTTGCAGACAGTTGTTAGCCACCATGTGGATACTGGGATTCAAACTTGGGTCTTCTGCAAGAGCAGCCAGTGCTCTTAACTGCTGAGCTGCTCTTAACATCTGAGCTGTCTCTCCTGCCCCAAAAGGGGGGTATTAATGAAAGAGTTGATCAAATTCATGAAGGCAGTGACCAAAAGTCTCATTTGAAACAAAGAGGAATTATAAGTTGTGGCAGCTGTGTACATATGAAAATCATTGAGTGGGATGCTGTCTGCAGGTCTAGAAAGTCTGACTTCCATACTTTGTTTGTTTGTTTGTTTGTTGAGACACGGTATTCCTGTAGCCCCAACTGACCTGGAACTCCTTATGTAGAGCAGGCTGGCCTTGGTTTCAGAGAGCTCCACCTGCCTCTGCCTCAAGTGCTGGGATTAAAGATGTGAACTGATGAACCCTCAATAGAGTCTCTTAAGGAGCCTTCTCCTGGATGACATTGTCCTAGAAAGACTATCAGGACCTCTTTGCTAGGTACTGAACTATGTTAATCCTGTTTATTAGTTCAGCAGCCAACACACCTTGCTCTGAGGTAATCAGGTTCCATCTTAAAGATAAAGGAACAGACAGGATGAAGCAATGAAATGATATGAATATTGTTAACAATGGATGCTCAAACCTTCGGTTTATCTGATTTCATCACATTTAAAACAATATAAGGGATAGGGAGATAGTTCAGTGGGGAAAGTACTTCCGTGGAAGCAATAGGACCCTGGATAAAACAAGTGGATCCAGGGCTGGAGAGATGGCCTAGCAGTTAAGAGTGCTGACTGCTCTTGCAGAGGACCCGGGATCAATCACCAGCATGCACATGGCGGCTGAAAACCGTCTTTAAATCCAATTCCAGGGGAGTCTGATGCTCTCTTCTCACCTCCAAGGTATTGCATGACATTGCACAACATGGGTGCACAAACCTACATGCAGACAGTCCATTCATACACATATGAAAATAAATAAAAATTAAAAAAAAAAGTGGATCCCCAGAGCTCACTCACAACAAAGCCTTGTGTGGGCATGTGTGTCTGCAACCTCAGTGTTGTGGGGTCAGAGACAGGCAGATCCCAGGGGAGACTGGTGAGCGACCTATCCAAACCAGTGAGCTCCAAGTTCAGTGAGAGGCCTTATCTCAAAAAACAAGGTAGTCATCTACCACACATGGATCTTACAGTCTTTCTGCCTCCTCATCCACAACAGTCCTTGATCCCTGGATAGCTGAGGTTTAATATAGAAGTCTTATCTAGAGACAGGCACTCTTCAGTTCATTGGTCTCTGCATTTTGTCCAGTCGTACCCTAGAGTCTTCCAGGCTTCTGGGAACGTGCTCATATTAACTTTTAGCAATGGTGGCAGCATGTGAAAGACCTATGCAAACTCAAACCAAACAAAACCCTGCATAGAAGTGGAGAGGTGGGTAAGAAGCCCAGCCTTAGCTGAGGAACTATTGGCAACTGATCACTGTTGGGTGAAGGAGAGTTGATCTTTAAGGGAGTGATGCTAGATAGGCTGACCAGACTCCAGTGGATGAACTTGCACCAAGGGACACAAACCTAGCTAAGTAAGCCTTAACATATATGACAGAATGCACAAGTCCAGTGGGTCCATGAGGAGGGTACAGGTAGGGTAGCGACTCTAAATATGATTAAGATGTTATTATATGAAATGCACACATTTCAATATAAAATAAGCTGGAATTGCAACTAAGGAAGACATCCTGATGCCAACCTCTAGTTTCCACACACATTCATATAGGCACCCACATTTGCACATGTATACACACACACACACACACACACACACCTTAAAAACTAATCTACTTTAACCAGTAACAGTTTTGTGTTTGGAAAACTACTATAACAACATAGATAACATTTCAAATTCTGTGTGAAATAAGGAGCCAGGTATGTGGACATTTTATTGTACTCAAATATTTGTCTAATTTCTTTGTTTCCATGTAAATATTTACTTTCAGCAATGTGTGATTTTCATTTTTCTGGGCTTTTGTAATGACTTGGAAAATATTCATGAATTCACTATTTTTTTTAAATTTATTTATTTATTATTATTTTTGTATGTGTATGAATGTACTGTCTGCATGTAGGTTTGTGCACCCGTGTCGTGCAATGCCGCGGAGGTCAGAAGAGGGTCTCAGATTCCCCTGGAACTGGAGTTCTCCTGGAATTGGAGTTACAGACGGTTCTTAGCCGCCATGTGGGTGCTGGGGATCAAACCCGGGTCCTCTGCAAGAGCAGTCGGTGCTCTTAACCACTAGGCTATCTCTCCAGCCCCTCACTAATTTTTAAAAAATATTTTTCACTTTCTCTGGAACATATCTATATAAAACATCTGTGAATAGTTACTACTGTAACACTCTACTTGTTTTGAAGTTGGATATCACATTAGTGTACCACTGTGATGGTAGTTTTAATTGTCAATTGACAGTCTAGAATCACCTGGGGAGGGAGTTTCAATGAGGGGTTGTCTAGTTCAGGTTGGCCTCTGGGCCCTTCTGTGAGGTTTTATCTTGATTGTGTGAGAAGACCTGCTGAATGTGGGGTGTGCCATTTCTAGTCAGTGGATCCTGAACTGTATGGATAAAGGTGAGCTAAGCACAGGCATGCGTGCTTTAATCCATTGCTCTCTGCTCCTAGCTATGGATATGATGTGATGAGTTCTCTCAAGCCCCTGCTGCTGTGATTTCCCAACAGGCAATGATGGACTACATGGAACTGGCAACCAAATTAACTCTCTCTCTCTTAAGTCACTTTTGTCAGATATTATATTACAGCAACAGGAAAAGAAATTAAGACAACTACATACCCGATTGATAAGTACATTTTAATAATCTTTCTTACCTTAGTAAAATGATTTTATAGAATAAAAAGTGCCTCACTAAATAAGTAAATACTGGTCAACAGAAACTCCTAATGAAATGTGAACGCATATGTAGCGCCTGAGGCCCTCTTCTTGCAGTCTTACTTTCCTTTAAAACGTTCTTTGATATGAACCAAGAGAGCTAACATAATGTTTAGCCTTTTGTATTAAAATGTGATTTAAGTGCTTGGCAAACTTATTTTATTACTGATATCCTCTTAATCCAACAAATGTTCAGGAACAAGTCAGATGGATGAGTTGAAATGTTCTGAAACCTGCCAAAGCATATCAGTTCTACATTTGAAATCCCCAAGGAAAAGCAGAGATGGTACCATACAGAAAGCATCATCTGTTGTCTTCTGTCCCCTGGGAACTGCTCTGCTTTGCCATTGATGAAACTGTCCATCCTTTACTTTCTTTTACTGACACCTTGTGACTTTTCACATCAGTACAGTTATGAGATGTTATAAGGCTCCAGCTCTGACCGTCTGTTTGTAGAATTTGAGTTATCTTAGCAGAAGTGATTGTATACCTATGTCGCTGGCTATTCTATGTCATAATTACTTCAGCGCTTGCCAAGTTTCATGAATTTAAAGTTATCCATTAATTTGGCATCTATTGTAGGGAAAAATGAATAAAAAAATTTAAGCTTTTCAATTATACAAAGAAGGGGAAGAAAAGGCTCCCCCCATCGGTTCCTTTGTATGTATTTCAGAAAGCAGAGTTGTGTCATATTGTTAGCTAAGTTTCACATTCTAAAGATTTCATTTCTCTCTGTTCCTTGAAGTTAAATTAAAAATAATAAGTCATTGACTAAATTACATATTTCTGGGTATTTTAAGGGTGGAAAAGGAATTCATTTAACAGTTTATAAGCAGTTATATATGTGCATACATTTTATGTTGTGTGTACATATATTAAAAAGGATGCATTTATGTATATATGCATATGTAAATGTATATATTCTGAGATACGTGTTTATATTTATATTCTAAGGGATGCCTTTGTTATATATGTATATATGTACAGGATACCTTTGTTATATATGTATATATGTACAGGATGCTTTTGTTATATATGTACATATGTATGTGTGTATGCTGTCTTTTTAGTTAATTATGAATAAAGGCATCCCTCAAGATCCAGAGTAAATTCTCCCTTGAGTAACCAAAGTTACTAAAATCCACAGATATTTAAGTTCTTGATATAAAATGGTTAATGTTTTCCTATAACCTACACATTTCCTCCTGTGTACTTCAAATCGAGTACACACTATTTAAATTCCTAACACAATGCAAATACTATTAATAGTTGTTATACTATATAGCTTGAGAAATATTGACAAAACTGCCTGTGTCTTCTGACATGATATGGCTATTCCTCACATGATCTCACAAGACATGTACAGTGAACATGTACAGTGAACATGCTATGGAGGCAGAGTCATTTTCTTCGGTGGTGTAGTCACTGGTAAACTGCTTGCCCATGCTCATGAATACAGCCATAATTGGACTCATTAGGTCACTCAAAACAAACAACCAAAAGACCACCAAATGACATGAAAGTAAGAAGAGGACTTGCTGGGAAGAATAAATGGTTCTATAGGAGTAGAAAGGGAGAGAGAGAGAGAGAGAGAGAGAGAGAGAGAGAGAGAGAGAGAGGTAAAAGTGACCCCAATACAATATTACATGCATAAAGTTATTATGGGATTTAATCTTTGAGTCCATTTATATTATTTATGACATTTATTGACTTACATATATTGAGCAATCCTTGCACCTCTGGAATAAAGATGACTTGATCATGGTGGATGACCTGCATGCCTGTATGCTTCAAGAGGAAACATAGTTGATCCACAGGAACTTGTTAGAAATAAGTAAAATATGGGGGCTGGAGAGATAGCCTAGCGGTTAAGAGTGCCGACTGCTCTTGCAGGGGACCCAGGTTTGATCCCCAGCACCCACATGGTGGCTGAGAACCATCTGTAACTCCAATTCCAGGAGAACTCCAGTTTCAGGGGAATCTGACACCCTCTTCTGACCTCCGCGGCATTGCACGACACGGGTGCACAAACCTGCATGCAGACAGTACATTCATACACATAGAAAATAAATAAATAAAATTTAAAAAATAAAGAAATAAGTAAAATATATAAGTAACTAATTATCATAACAAAAATTAGCAGTAATAATCTGAATTAATTGCCTATTGTATAACTCACTTTTTATTTATTGAACGTTTTACATTTGGCAAAAGCTTTCCATATAAGAAGTATCCATACATAGTAAGAGGCAACTTTTGTATTCCTTATTTTCCAATATTTATATAGCCATATTGTTAAAATATATTATTCAATTTTTCTGCACTAATGTTGGACTTTATGAATCATATTTAAATACTGAGTAATAAAATATGTGTAAGGGGCTGGAGAGAGGACTTGACGGTTAAGAGCACTGATAGTTCTGGGAGAGGCCCTGAGTTCAGTTCTCAGTACCTACATGGTGGCAAACAACTATCTATAACTCCAGATCCAGGGGATATATGCCTTTTTCTGGCCTCCAGAGACATTGCATGGCATGGGTACATTTACAAACATGCAAGCAAAACACACATATGCATAAAATAGAAGTAAGTGAGATTTTTTTTCCCATGATGAAAAGCAAAATTTACTCAAATTATTATTATTTAGAAGATTTTGTTCCTGGCTGCTTAGATGACAAATGAATTGCTCTTTGTGTTCTCTTAGTTTTCAATATATTATACTTAAATATATGAAGGTAACTATAATTTTTTATATCAGACCATTGTATTTGATTAATAGAAATGTGCAGGCAGGCAGATGCACCCAAGTGTGCATACATAGGCTGTCGGGTTCTGGGCAGTAAATATTCACATTTTATTTATTTATTTTTATTTATTTATTTTTTTATTGATGCTTTGTGCATTTCATACATCATTTTCCAATTCAGTTCAGGCATATTTCACTTTCCCTTCCCCCCCACCCTCCCCCAACCGAGATCATGCATTCTGCCATAATATTCACATTTTATAAAGGGGCAGTAGTGAATGAAGGTACAGATAAATCAGACATTTGTCATTTTAAGGAAGAGAATTTATGGGCAGCTTAAATTATGCCTGAAGATATTTAGATGGTTAAGATATACACTAATTTTCCTTTTTTTTCAAAGCCAATTTTATTGAAGCTTTGTGCATTTCATACAAATTTCCAATCAGATGTAGACCCTGGCCCCCTTCCTTGCCCCCCATCAGAACAAATGCATTCTGCCAAACATGTTCATCTTTTTTCTCAGTCTCTTAAAATTTTCGATGCAGAAGTTGACTGTTTCCATCAGAGGTTCACCATTTCAGTGAAATGGAAAATATTAGAGGAACCTAGTGTAATGTATTTACATAGCAGAGAATAAACAATTCATGGAGAAAGTGCAAACTAATGGAAGACTGATTGTAAAATTTACTTCAGCAAAAGATAGATGCAGTTGTGATCTGTTTAGAGCTTGGATTTTTACACATGGGTCATTAACTGGTAACATGTTTACAACACGTGACATAAGAAAAAAGGGCTAGAGAGATGGCCTAGCAGTTAAGAGCACCAACCGCTCTTGAACAGGACCTGGGTTCAATCCCCAGCACCCACTCGGTGGCTGAGAACCGTCTTTGACTCCAGTTCCAGGGGAACCCTAACACCCTCTTCTGACCTCTGCGGTATTGCATGACATGGGTGCACAAACCTTCATGCAGACAGTACATTCATACACAAACAAAAAAACAAGTAAATAATTTAAAAAATTGTAAAAAGATACTTGCATCATTTTAATTGTTGCATCAAAATGGAGAAACTAAGCCACATGCCATCAGTGACAAGTCTGTAGGAATCATATTAATAGCTAATGAAAAACATGGACAAAGAACTTTGTATGATAGATTAAGCTGTAAGACTTTTTATTTAAGTATGAATCACCTAAATATCATTTTAATCCTGAATCCATTGATGTTATTATTTTTTAGATATCTATGGAATAAATATGCATTATAAGATGTGTGATATAAGACATTTTTTAGAGCATGACCAATACTAGTTGGCTTGGATTCAGTGATAATTAGTTGAAAGATTAGGCTATCCAGACAACTCTGTGTGTGTGTGTGTGTGTGTGTGTGTGTGTGAGTGTGTGTGTGTGTGAGTGTGTGTGTGTATAGGTGCACACATGTGCCAGTGCATCTGTGTGTGTAGGTCAGAGGTTGAGGACTTATGACTTCTTCAGTTGCTCCTTGTCTTGTTTTTCAGGACAAAACTATTCATGGAATCTGGATCTTACTGATTAAACTAGACTGTCTAGCCAGAGAGCCCAGAGAGCCACCTGTCCCCACTTCTCTAGTGTCATTACTGCAAGCGTGTACCATGATGCCCAGACTTTTATGTGGGTGCTAAGGCTCAAACTCAGACACTCATTTTTACATGCCAAGCTTTTTGCAGACTGATCTCTCTCTTTACCCTTCCAGATCTATTTTATATGATGTTAAGAATACAACTCTATGGTTTCATATTTAATCTATTCTGTAGCAGGAGAAGTATAAATACCTGCTGTATAATCAGAAAAGGGCTGTATACAAGTTGGACTGGGTAAGCAAAATATGCTATTGCCCAAATTTCCATTTGTAACTGAGTACAGAAGGCTGTAGATTTTGATATGCATTGTTAAATGGTGTGACAATAAAGAGAATGGAAACACGTTGCAATGACAATTTCCTTTGGCCAATGATGAGTTTTAGCAGGGAGACAAATCAATGTGAAAGGCTCTTTTGAAAGAATGTTTAATAAAAATAGAAAGAGATCAGCTTTTATAAAAAGTAAGCTAGAGAAAATCACTCTGCCTTGAGTCTGTGTATGTCATTCTGTTAGTGTCTTCATTCACTACAAGAAAACAGGACCTAGTGGGCATCTTGAAGTGCTTGGTGTAGTTCTTTAGTTAACTGGGCAGAGGTTTGTTAGAATTAGGCTAGATTTGCCACTACTACTGGATTTGATGTATGAATGACTTCTCTGGTGTGTGTGTGTGTGTGTGTGTGTGTGTGTGTGTCTTTCAATTCAGTGTAAATGACAAAGACACTACTTTCCTTTTTCATCTCCTCTCCTGTCCTTTCCTCCTCTCCTCTTCCCTCCTCTCCTCTCATTTTCCCTCCCTCCTCTTCCCTCCCCTCCCCTCCCCTCCTCTCCTCTCTCATCCTTTCCTTCTTTCCTTCCTTTCTCCTCCCTTCCTTCCTTCCTACCTATCGTATTTATGCATCTTTCTGAGATAAGGTGTAGCCTCGAACTCACTATGTAACTAAAGATGACCTTGAACCTCTGATCTTCATTCCCACCTTCCAAATACTGGGATTGTAAGTATATGGCACCTCATCCAGTTTATGTTATGCTCAGAACCAAACCCAGTTAGTGTATTGTGTATACTAAGCAAGCACGCTATCAAGTGAGCTACACCCCCAGCCCAAGGAACTCTTTTTTCTTAAAACCTTATCTTAAAGAAATATATGTTTGCATGGACATTGCAATTTGCACATGTTTGTTTTCTATAAAGTGGGGCACTGACAAGTTGGTTCAGTGGATAAAGGTACCTGCTACCAAGTCTTAATAACTTAAATTTGATTTCCAGGTATCACATGGTGGAAAGCAATAACTGACTTCTACAAGTGGTCCTCTGACCTCCACATATACAATGTGGTGCCCTTATGCCTGCACATATACAAAATAAAAAAATAAATTAAAATGTAAAAATATTTAAACACTAAAAATAATAATGTGGGGAATTTAATAAAATTCATATTCTATATACTAAACTTTCTATACTAGTTCATAGAGGGGATAGTGCCTATTCATATATTGTGCTTGTTATTAATCACTGGAGACATAAGTGATTTTAAGTGCTTTCTTTTCAGTCTTTCATTTAAAACAGTATGCTTTGTTCCATACATATGCACAAACTACCATGTAATTTCTTGAAATTACAGCTTGGTCTGTTTTGTAAAGGTTGATGTAAAAATAATCTTGACAGTCTCTAATCTAACATGCTACATGAACTCTTTTGTTCTTTCACAGACAGAAAGGAAAAGGATAATTTAAAAATCATTGGTAGAAAACTCACCAACTTTGGGAGGAGTGTTCCAGCACCAATGTTTATAACATAGATCAGTTATTGTTACTGGAGCTAGGACATGCTCATCAACCCATCCTTAAAGAACAATTAAAGATATAATTAATACTGAAAAGTAGAAAAAAGAGATGTGCAAAATAGCCATATTGGAAAGAAGGGAAATAGCTCCAGTGAGCTTTTTTGGGGTCTTGACATGAAGTTGAGGTTTATAAACAGAAGTCAAGTATGCATGGCTAAGCAGTCCTGGTCACCCTGTGGTCCTGCACATTACCATTGTCCCTACTGCATGGTGGTCTGTTGGGTTGTCAAAACTATTCGAAATTCTCTCAGAAAGTAAAGTTCCCTTTCTAGCTGACTTGGGCTTCACCCTTTTCCTTTACTCAGTATCATAATTATGGGAAAGTTCCAAACTCTTAGAGTGCATCGTTTCAGGAATCTGATAGCTGGAGGGAGGAACACAAGTTTCTCTGCAAGGTATCTTTATTCCCATAGGATGCTTACATTATGATGTAGGCTTGGCACTGCATGCCACTAGGATGGAGAACCAGTTTTCCTGTAGTGGTTCCAGGATTGTGGGTGTCAGTACCACTTCTTAAACACTACTAAGACATAGTACATAAACTTCAATGTGCAACTTTTCATGCTAAATTGATACACATCTGTATCAGAGGACCTTGCAGATTTGAATGGTTTTGAAGAGTGCTTTTTAGGCTTTTTGGAAAGGGAGGGCAGCAAGGATTTCTGAAGCCCAGTTTTACTGTCTGGTTATGAATAAACCCAGGCAAATCTTTCTTCTCTACCCATCTTCTCTCCCTCCTGTCCTCCCCATTACTATACAGTGGGGTCAACCACTGGCAAAGGACACCCAATGTTTATAACCTAGATCAGTTATTGTTTCTGGAGCTAGGAGATGCTCGTCAACCCATCCTTAAAGAACAATTAAAGATGTAATTATTACTGAAAAGTGTATAAATTAATACTGAAGAAGTGTATAAACAACTTCAGCATATTTTGATCTGAGGAGCTGGTAACCTGTTAAAATCAGATGAAATGTCACATACAGCACCCCTAAAGCACATGCAAATACAACTACATAGGCACAGATGTGGTTCTGCTTCATAGTGTAGTCTTCAAAATAGTAATGGAATGTAAATCTCACACCTAAGTGGTCAGCATATAGTTTAAGAATCTTGGCCCAATGAGGTAACTCAGCAGATAAAAGCTCAAGATGGGCAGCCTGACAACCTGTTGTCCATTTCCAGAATGTACAATGGATACTCATGTGCTCCAGCACACACATATCACACACACACACACACACACACACACACACACACACACAGAGTGATACACACTGGGATAGTTAGCTTCATTTGTCAACTTGACACAACCTAGAATCACTTAGGAAAAGAGTCTCAGTGAAGGATTATCTACATTGGGTTGACCTCTGAACATGTCTGTAAGGGATTGTTTTAATTGATATGGAAAGACTCCTCCCACTATGGGTGGCACCCTTTAATAAAAGGGGGTCCTCGAGCCGGGCCTGGTGGCGAGCCTTTAATCCTAGCACTCTGGAGGCAGAGGCAGGTAGATCTTTGTGAGTTCAAGGCCAGCCCGGTCTACAGAGTGAGTTCCAGGACATCTGGGGCTACAGGGAGGATCCTGTCTCGAAAAGACCAAAAAAAAAGGGGGGGAGGGTCCTGACCTGTGTAAGAGTGGAAAACCTGACTTGAGCACAAGAAAGCCAGTGAGAATGTATTCAATTATACTTTGTTTGCTATTGGATGTGATATGACTAGCTTTCTCAATTCTCACCTTGACTTCCCTATAGCAATGGACTGTAATCTAGAATTATAAGCTTAAACAAGTTCCTTTGTCTGCTACATTGGTTTTTGTCAAGGTATTTTATCACAAAACAGAAATTAAACCAAAACACACACAAACAATGAAATTAACTGTTAATAATTATTATTAATTATAAATAAATTTTGGTCTTTTCGAGACAGGGTCTCCCTTTAGTCCCAGCTGGTCTGGAGCTCACTATGTAGACCAGGCTGTCCTTGAACTCACAGAGATCTGCCTGCCTCTGCCTCTGTCTCCGGAGTACTGGGATTAAAGGTGTGTGCCACCATGCCTGGCAATAATAAGATTTTTAAAAACACAAAATCTTTCCACTCTCAAGCAGATGACCTGGGCTTCTGCTACCTTAAGGCTTCCTCACTGACAGCAGTGACATCTCCCTCCCCTGACACCGGCTTTGTTCTTCTGTCCCACTGCAGCTTTCTTGTTGGAGTATCCATCACCTTTGTTGTAACTATTTTCCACTGCCTGCTTCTGTTTCTGGTCTGTAATCTGCACAGGGAATAGCCTTCTATCTCTGTCTTACCATATTCTCCCCTACTGTGCCAGTATTGCTTCCTTGACTAAAGTGATCAGCCTGTTGTATTGTTGTTTCTTTACTTGATAAACATTTAGTGAACACCTGCTTTCCCAGGCCCAGATGGGAGAGTCTATATACCAGAAGTGTAGCAGGCAGTAGAACAGTCAAAATTCCTGCCCTCATGGCCATCTCATGCCCTGGCCAATGACTACGAATTAAAATCTTTATCCAATTTCAGATGATTTTAGGTGGGAAAGTGCTATGAAAAACACATAGTGAGGTAAGTATAAGTGAGGGAAAGTGATAAGAAAAGGCCTTTCAGGAGGATATTATAATTGCAATTTTATCACTATTGTGATTAGTATTATCATTTAGATGTCTCCAGCATTTCATTAGGAAAGCCTATGGTTTGATTCATCCTCTAATACTGGTAATGAATGTACTAGTTTCCTTTCCATTGCTGTAACCAAACACTGTGACCAATTCCAACTTGGGGAGGAAAGGTTTATTCGTCTGATATCTTCTGGGTCACAGTTCATCATTTAGGGAACCCAAGGTAGTTACTCAGGGCAGGAACCTGAAGGCAGGAGCTGGAACACAGGCTATGAAGGAATGCTGCTTACTGGCTTGCTCCCTGGCCCATGCTCAACTTGCTTTCTTTTTTTAATTTATTTTTTATTGTTGTTAAACATTTTCTTATACATTACAGAACTACCTACTCAGGGGTGGCACCACCCACAATTGGCCGGACTATCCCACAACACTCAACAATTGAGAAAATACTCCACAGACATGGCCACAGGCCAGTCCAATGGAGGCAATTCCCCAACCCAGGTGTGTCAAGTTGACACTAAAGCTATCCAGCACAATGAACTACTGATGTTCTATTCCATTCCTTCCACCCACCCCCCTCTTCCATGGTGTTCCCTGAACCTTGGAGGGAGTGTCTAGATGATTCCCTTAGGGCTGAGCACTCTACTGCCCATTACTTTCAACACTTCAGCCATGCTCTACATTAACTCTTGCCCACTGAAATAAGCAGCTTCTCTGAAATAAGGCTCAGAAGTTTCTTTCTTTTGAACATAACAGTTTAGACATGAGTGAGATACTATGTTTCAATACATGTATTTATAGTGTCATGCTCAAATGGAGTTAAACATATTATCAGATTTATCATTTCTTTATGTCAAAAACTCAAAAATTTTTTTTAGCTTTAGAAATATATAGTTTATTATTGTTACCTGCAGTTGTCCTGTTGTGAATGAGTACATCAGAACTTACTACACATCTGCTTGTGCATATGTTCAGGTGTGTGTATGCAATTGTGCATGCATATGTGCCCACGTGTATGAAGGCCAGAAGGCAACCTTCAGTTTCTTCAACTGTCCTTCCCTACTTTGATTTTTAGGGCAGAGTCTCTTCAGTGTTTCACCCAAAGCTTGCTGATTTACATAGGCTGAATCACAAGTGCATACCACTACTGCTGGCTGTTTAATGTGGGTGCTGAGAATTGAACTAGGGTTCTTGTGCTTGTATAGCAACTGAGCCATCTCCCCGGCTCAGAAGTTCTTTATCCTGTCCAACTGCATAAGGACCCATTGGCCAGCCTTTCTCCCATCTTTCCCTTCACTCTCCACGGCCCAGATATGGTAGTCACCATGCCATACCTATAATGCCAGGTTTCTCTACATGAGCATTTGTGGCATTTTGTGGAGGACAGATTTTTATCATGAGGGCTACTTGAATATTGAAAGATATTTAGCATCTTTGACCTGTATCCATTAAATTCCACTAATGCCTGCCTAGTTGTAATAAATAGTACCCTGGACATTGGGACATTGCCAACTGTCTCTAGGGGCAATATCATCCCTGGCTACAAACTGCTGCCTGGTAGCAACCTTTTGTCTTTCCAGCTGTTGTGCAGTGTCTCCTTAATTGTATTGTTTCCCTCTCTTGTGTTTTCTCTGTAAATGCCATAAGTCCCTTTCACTCTTCCAGTTTTGAATGCCACCTGTCCTTCAAGTTCCAGCGGGAACCTTACCTGCAGCACCCAGGCTTCCCTAAGCACCAGAGTTTGCTTCTTCTCTTCTACTTCTTAATTCTTGCTGGGACTTTTTCCCACTTGAAAACTGTCATGCTTGTTCCTTCCTCAGCTGAGACCAATGGTAATTGTTGTAAAATTGCACCTTTTTATCTATCTTAGGTTATAAATTGTTTGAGAAGAGAGACTGTGCCTTAGTCATTCTTGCATCTTCAGGGAACAATTAAAGATCATTAACTAGTGGAATGAATGCAACATAAACAGCAGTCTTATTGACAGAAGTTTCATCAATAACTCTATCCTTGACCTAGAGAAGGCATAAATAGCACAGACGGTATGGTCTTCATAACAGTCAGTTGGTTTAGAAAAGTATATGTTACCCACTCAATCTATAATTCAAGTGTAAATAATACTGTGGTGGTACTGTTGAAATTGAATTTCTAGAACTACCCTTTCTGAAGGAAGGTTTTGATCTAGCACGATTCAGAGAATAAGAGCAACATTTTAACTGTTTGTTCTTCCACTTCAGCAATGATTCTCCCACTTAGTTACCTGCAGCTTGTGAAATGACAGTTGCATAACTACCAAAGACCTTGAACTTGATTTTCTTTTGGTAGCAAAGCCCTTTGAAGGGAATTTGTGCAAAAAAAGTATCCATGCAAATAAAAGAAACATGTGTCTTTCTAAAGGTTGATGGCTGGGTCTCAATCTCAAAGGGAAAGTTCACACATGAATAGGAAAGGCTGTCCAGTCAACTCTTTATCTGTCTAAATGCAACTTGTTATTCAGAGTGTATCTTGTTGTTCAGTAAGTTCAGAACCCATGTGGCATTCAGGTAATTATTAAATGCTGGAGAATCAAATCCAAAGTCCTTTTAATGACATCTGAGATGTGTAGAACAACCACTGCCTTCTAACATCCTCGTGGGTAGCTGGGGTCTCCCACTGTGTCCACAGGACTTGTGATGGATAGCTATCTTCCTATTCTCATTAGCACATTTAAAAGGCTGCTTCGGGATTTCGAAAACCTAGCTCTGGCTTATATTCTCTCCAAAGTCAAGTCTTTTAAATAACAAAGCTAATTATGTGCTTTCCAAATATAACAACATGATATAAAATACCTGGGGTATACATTTTCCCTGAGCATATGCATGCAGTGAAGAATTCATGCATCAAAGTCCACAGCTATCAGATAGATTCATCTTAGCTTCTCATAAGTGTGGATGAAAGAGTCTTTATAACATTCCTCATAAAGGCACAATGGTTATTGCATACTGAGTATTTTATGTGTTAGCTGTTGAACAGTATAAATAAATGAATCCCAAACATGGCCTTTCATAGGTTTTTCTATAGTGGATTTCCTTTTGGGGTGCTTGTCAATTCATTCCCATTTTAAGACACATTCTCTATCCTCCTGGGTCAAGGAGGCCCCTAAGAGCTAGGCAGGTGCATGCAGTTTACCCCTTTGGGGAAAGCAGAAACAGGACAACCACCTAATCTCCTTGGATTGGGAGTTAAAAATGGATAGAAAGGAGTCAATTTTTTTAATAATTAATGCAACCAGAACTCCAGGGTTATAGAGAGCCATGGTCCATTCGATTCTTGCTGGGAAGGCAGAGGATATAGGAGCAGATACAAAGCAGAAGTAAAAAGGGAATGATGGCTTTCTAGAACTTTCTGACCTGCTCTCACTCTCTTAGTAGGGCAGGTTATGCATCTTGCCATCCAGCTCTACACCATCATGCATATAATAACATAGTACTTTTTAGCTTTTGCTCGTTGGCTGATTCTGCCTAGGGAAACAACACATGTCTTTTATTTTCCTGATGATAAAATTGAAGTTCAAAGATGTTGGCCCTTCCTACAGAGTGTTGCAGAAGAGTGCAGTTCACACGCCACTGAGCCAGGATTCGAGCCCCTGCTCAAAGTTCTGCGTACATTGCTTGCTGTGTGGCCATGGTTCCCTTACAGTTGAGTTCAGATACCACAGAGGAAACACGCTTCATGCTGTGCTGGCCTCTCATGTCCCTCTTGCTGCTGCTGCTGCTGCTGCTGCTGCTGCTGCTCAGTGCGGGTACAGCTGCTTCTTTGCTAAGGACACATTTCCTTACCTGCTGCTCAGGAGCTGGTGTTCTCTGCAGTTTCCACACAGCTTGGAGCCTTGCCTTCTTACTTACAGCTATCCCCACAGCTTAATGTTTTCAATTACTTTCAGCCCTGGAGTACTTTTACTCGGTCCATTAAAGTTTAAATACCTGTCTTCCTTGGGTGCCTCCAGTGCAGGCTGCTCAGAACTAGCCTCTCCCTTTCCAGCTGTGAGAAGAGTGGGTGGGTGCTTGTTATTTATTGTCACGGCAACTAGCCATGAACTGCCACATGAATCCCCAGTTATGCATGGATTATCTTTCCAGAGTCAGGCATCAGCATCCCTCAAAACCACCTCATGGAATTTCCAGTTTCACCGTGTGTACGCTGTTCTAAACAGTCATTTTCTCTGTTTTGGACAGCATCATCATTTTCTCCTGTCTGTTCTCTGGACCTTTGAGCATACTCTCTGCCCAGCTGGTACACTTGTCCCTGGCTACCTCTTTCTTACACCTGAGGGCTCGGCTTTGGTTCTGGTCCCTTGACTCCACTTTCATCTCCTACTTCTTGAATCACAACACAGATTCCTGCAAACTACACAAAACTAGACAGGCAGCATACTTGTACCTGTAATCTCAGCACCAGGGAAAAGGAGGCAGAAGCATTCTTGGGGCTTGCTGGCTAGCTAATGTAGCCAATCCCTGATCTCTAAGTTTAGTGGGAGGCCTTGACTCAAAAACTACAGAAGTCAGCAATAGAGGAAAACACCCATCAGCTTCTGGGCTCACATGCATGTGCATACCTGTGCATGTACCCACGAACACTGATCACAAACAGCACACAAATAACTAAAGTAGACACACATTTCATACTTAGCACCAGATATCCAACGATATATGTTATTTTGCTAAACTCAACACCATTTTTCTTCTTTTTCTGGCAGTTTTGCACATTCCATACACTGTATTTTGGTCATATTTAGACTCCTCATATCTGCAACCCTCTAGTAGCACCCCCACTGGATTCCCTGTATTCTGTTCTGTATATTAAGAACTGTGACATCAAGTTTATGTGCCCAAATGTCCTTCAGTGTGAGTCTGTCCACAGGAGTCTGGTTAACTTACTTAGTGTCACACCCTTAAAGAATACTAACTTTGGGGAGATCTCCCAAGACCTCCTGAAGCGCAAGTAGGTAGGTAGGAGCTGGGTGTTTCAGCAAGGTAGATTGTTGTTTGACTTAATCTAGTTAATCTATTTGTCTTTGGCTTGATTGCCTTTGTGGCTATGGGGGCAGAGTTATCCTCCCAGCTGGTATAAAAGGTGGGGTTGTGTGAGTCTTGAGATCAGAGATCTCCCAAGACCTCCTGAAGCACATGTAGGTAGGTAGGAGCTGGGTGCTCCAGCAAGGCGGATTGTTGTTTGACTTAATCTAGTTAATGAAAGGAACAACCATCCCCAGGCACCTAGAAAGAGAAATCAATAAAAGCATAACTGCAGAAGGAAAAACCTAAACCAAATCAGCAAATGGATAATAAGGCAAAAGGAAGCAACACAAACCTATCAGTCATAACCTTAAATATTAATGGACTAAATTCCCCAATCAAAAGACATAGACTGGGAGATTGGATTAGGAAACAGAACCCATCGATATGCTGTCTACAAAAAACACATCTTACCTTCAAGGACAGGCACCACCTTAAAGTGAAAGGATGGAAAAACATATTCCAAGCAAATTGTACCAAAAAGAAAGCAGGTGTTGCTATTTCTATCAGAACAAAATAGACTCAAAGTAAAAGAAAATCAGAAGCAGAGCAAAGAAGGCCATTACATTTTTATCAAAAGGAACAATTCACCAAGAAGATTTCAACAATTATGAAATATATTGCCCCAAACTCTGGTGCAACACAACTTTATAAAGATAATTCTCTAGAACCACAAGTCACATGCTACCACCAGTACACTCATAGTAGGGACTTCAATCCCCCCACTGAGCGCTTTTGGACAGGTCAAAGAGACAAAGATTAAACAGAGAGAAATCTGAACCTGGAGCGATATGATACACCAAATGAATCTGAACCTCTACTGAATACTTCCACCCTCATACCAGAGAATACACTTTCCACTCAGCACCCCAGGGAACATTCTCCAAAATTGACCACATATGGGACACAGAGAAACTCCACAAATACAAAAGATTGAAATAATTTCATGCATTCTATCAGAGACCACAGCGCAATAAAGCTCAACATCACACGAGGATAAGCCCTACTGCATTACAAGCACACATAGAGACTAAACAACACACTCTTGAATATGAAATGGATTAAGGAAGAGATAAAAAAAAAAAACTTCCTGGAACTTAAGACAATATAGATAAACATACGACTAAACCATGGGATACCTTAAAAGCAGTCCTAAGAGGGACAATATAGCCCGGGTGCCTACATTAGAAAAACAGAAAGATCACAAATAAATGATTACACTTGCAGCTAAAAAAGCACTCAAAGGCAACAACAGTTTTGAACTCTAATCATGTAACAGGAAAAATAACAAAATATCAGAGAAGTCAATGAAATAGAAACAAAGAAAACAATACAAAAATTCAATGATCCAAAAAGTTTGGTTCTTTGAAAGAATAAAGAAATAACGACCTCTAGACCTGTTAACCCAAAAGAAAGAAGGAACACTCCCAAATCAATACAATCCCTGAGTAAAAGGAAATATCACAACAGACAAGGAAAAAGATCCAGAAAATCATACGGGAATACTTCAAAACCTATACTCTAGCAGTTTGAAAACCTAGAAGAACTGGATGGAATATCATGAAATCCTGGGAAATCCCCAAAGCTCAACCAGAAGCGATGGATAGCTTAAACAGACCCCATAATAATGAAGCAAAAAAGATGTACATAAAACCTCCCAACCAAAAAGCCAGGCCCAGAAGTTTCACGGCAGAATTTCTAGAAAACATTTCAAAAAGAAACTCTAACCGTTATTACTGAAAGTTGTTTGAAGGATACAAACAGGAGGGATTCTCCCAAATTCCTTCTATGAAGCCCAGCATCACTCTAATACCAAAACAGGCAAATATACCTCAATAACAAACAAACTATATACCCATCTCCCTAATGACCACAGATGCCAAAATTCCTAAACGGAGATACTGCAAATCACATACAGACTCACCTCAAGAAGATTCACCATAATGGACCAAGTTGGATTCATCATCAAGTGCAGGAAGGCGCAACATGATAAATCAAATAAACATCATCACTACCATAAATATATGAAAACAAAAAACAACCACCCTCATCTCAATTAATGCTTGAAAAAGCCTTGTGACAAAATCCACGCATCCATTCATGCTAAAGTCCTGAGGAATTGGATTAGGGGATCATACCTCAATGTAATCAAGCCATCTACAGAAACCCACAGCCAAATCATCCGAAGTGGGGAAAATGACAGAAAATTCCCTTTAAGGTAGGAACTCAGCAAGGTGCCCCCTGTCACTACTACTCTTCAATATAGTGCTTGAAACAACTTGCTAAGCAATAAGGTAAGAAAGGAAATTAAAGGAGTAACAATGGAAAAGAGAAGTCACAGCTCTCCCATTTGCTGATGATATGATTGTTTACTTAAGGGAAGCTAAAAAACTCCACCAGTAAAAACTAAAAAATAAACTAAAAAAAAAAAAAAGCAAAGCAATAAAAAAATAAAAAAATCAATGCCTTTCTTTACACCAACAACAAGCAACTGGAGAAGGGAATTCAAGGAGACCTTCCCACTCACAATGCCTCAAAAACAATAAAATTACCTAGGAACAACCTACCAAAGACACCAAAGATCTCTACAAACAAAAATTAAAATCTAAATATTTTACATATTTAAAAAGTAAAAAATAAAAAAAAAAGATGGAAAAACCTCCCATGCTCATGGATGGGAAAATTAACATGTAAAAGTGACCATTCTAACCCAAACATCTATATACAGAGTCAACGCAATCCCAATCAAAATCCCCAAGAGTTTCTTCACAGGCTTGGAAAAAAAGTCCTTAATTTTTTTTTGGAAAAACAAAAGACCCCAAATAGCCAAAACAACCCTGAGAAAAGAGCAACACAGGGGGGGATCTCTATAGCAGGAACTTCAAACTATACTACAGCGCTATAGTCATAAAAACAGCTGGAAACTGGCACAAAAACAGATGTGTTGACCAATGAAACAAAACTGAAGATCCAAACCTGAGGCACATACAATTTCAGCCCTCTCATATTTGACAAGGGGGCCCAGAAGCCCCCAATGGAGAAAAGACAGGCATCTTCAGCAAGTGGTGGTTGGCAAAAAAACGATCACCACTTGTAGAAGAATTACAAAAACCCCTACCTTCTTCCCTGTGTAAACGTCAACTCCGATGGGATAAAAGACCTCAATATGAAAGCCAAAGCTCTTAGGGTGATAGAAGAAAATTTGGCCGCAGACTACAAGACATAGGCGTCAGGAAAAGGACTTCCTACGTCAGACAGCAGCTGCTTCTTTTTTCTATGCAAGAATTAGGTAGACAATTGGACAAATTGGGGACCTCATTCTAAACACAAAGCTCTGTAATCAACGAAACACTCAAAGGCATTGAAGCGAAATCCCACAGAGTGGGGAGGAAACCTTCACCACAGGAACATCTGACAAGCATTGCTTTCCAGAATGTTAAACTATCAAAAAACAAAGAAGAAAGAACAACAACTGACCCACTCACTAGATGGAAGCAAAGAGCTGACTAGAGACTTCACAGCGGAGGAATAGATATGGCTGAGAAACACCTTAAGACGTGTTCAACATCACTACTCATTAAGGAGATGCACCTGAAAACCACTTTAATATATCATCTTCCTCCAATTGACTGCCTAGGATCAAAAAAACAAATGAAACAAACGTGCTGAGAGGTTGTTGGGAATGGGGAACACTCATCCATGCTGGTGGGAATGTAAATTCATACAGCACCTATGGAAAGCGTGTGGAGAACCCTTTGAAGAACCACTTGGAATGAACTTGCCCCTCGACCCAGCCATACCACTTCTTAGGCCTGTACCCACAAGACTAACCCACAGCAGAGATACATGCACGGCCATGTTTATTTCAGCTCTCTTCACAACAGCAAGTGATTGCGGCTTTAGGTGGAGACATGCCAACCACTACCAACAAATTGCACCGTTGCCTGTATCTTGCTGTTTTCTTTCTTCTTTTTTTTCCCTTCCTCCTCTGTTTGTAACTATCTTTTCTCTTTCTGAACTGAACCTTCCCGCCTCGCCTTGTCACCCTCTATGACGTGTCAAACCTCATCTTTCCCTTCCCCTGGTACTCCTTCCCCATCCTTCACACCTAACTGGTAGTTATTATTTGCAGCATTTGTAAAGAAAGATTGACCTCATGAGCTTTGCAGGAACACGGCTGGCTGGACGCTACCGAAGAAATTTCATGCTGAGTGAGCTGTTAAGTACCACAGTCTCAGAAAAAAAAAAAAAAAAAAAAAAAAAAAATCTGTGGATGCTAGTGCCACAATTACCTAGTTGTACGTATTTCTTGTGCATGGCCCCTTGAAGCTTGTCCAAAGCCGTTGGGAGTGATGCATATGGAAACAACAACTGCGGGGGGGGGGGTCGCACGAGGAGGCAGAGAGTGTTATTACCATCCTTTCCTGGTTTTCCCCTCCGCCGAAAAAGCTTCACTCCGCCGGCCTGCGGTGAAGTGGGACTGGAGAGAGAGTGGGCGGCGCTGCGAACCACAACCACGGCAGGAAAGTGGAGTCAAGCAGGATCTCAACTTTATTAGGGGTGCACACACATTTTATAGGTTCGGGGGGATTCCGTGTGAGGGGATGTCTACAGCATATGATTGGTGGGTAAATACAAGGTTGAGATGGAAAGGTTTATTGGGACCTATAGCTAACTTTCTATCATGCACACCTTATTAGCATATGATATCTCGAAGACATTTTTGAGATTCCACCTTCTACTCGAAGGGCGGGGGACAGTCTGAAACTCGAGACCAGGCCTGCGTCCTTTCAGTAGGCCCGTTTTTTCTTTGGTCTGCCCATACAACAAACAACAAAACAAAAACAGAAATGACTGCATCAAGAACTGACTTGATCAAAGAAACTTCTGCTCAAAACACAGTCATCTTCCACATGGAGAATATGGAGAAAGAATGAGAAAGAGATGAAAAAGCAGTTTGGCAGAATACATGAGCACTGGTGGGGTGGGGGCATAGGGTGGGGCACACAGGTCTAGATTTGATAATCTTGTACAAAATATATATTTAAAAAATAAATTAATTTTAAAAAAGAATAGTAATTTTGCATCTCCCAGCAGTTTGTTATCCCTTAACAACAGTTCCTTAGGTAAGGCTAGAGCTTCTTACCCACTTCCCCATTTCTAAGCTTGGATGTTGTCTGGCTTGAGCTGCCTTGAATCTTGTGTGTGCTGTTACCATTACTGTAACTTCATATGAGTGACTTCCCCACTGTCTGGAACACTGTTTCTTTGTGGTCACCTACCAGCTATGGTCCTTAACAATCATTCTACCCCTTCTTCTCTAATGGACCCTGATCCTTGCCTGATAGAGGTTTGATATAGGTGTCCCATTCAGGGATCAGCACTCTGCAGTCTCTCATTCTCTTTGGTCAGTTGTAGCTTTCTGGGTTGATCACCATATGTCCATGAGGGAGCTTTACTGGTAAGAGTTGATAGATGCATTAATATTCTTTCCACCCTCTGCTCCAATATGTTCCTTGAGCCTTAGGTATAGAGGTTGCATTGTAGATATGTCACTTAGGGCTAGACACTTCACTGACATTCTCTGTGTTTGACAGAGTTGTGGAACTCTGTAATAGCTGCAAAAAGAAGCTTTTGGATGAACGGTGAGAACTAGACTTCCTCTGTAAACATAAGGATATGTTTACAAATATGTAAACATATTTAGAATAGACTAAGAGAATGCATTGGTCTAGGGATATGACAAAAGGAGATTTTTCCCTAGGATCTATGACCTCTATAGCCATGTGTATTTGCTTATGTTTATAGTACCACAAGAATTCCTTCCTACTGACTGGGAGGGCCTTAAATCTGATTAGACAGCTATTGATTACCACCAATGTAAAAATGCCACTGATGCACCAGAAGAGATTATCTGCTTGGCTGTTCATTGCTGTGGTTCACAGACTTTACAGCTGGATGGGATCATTGATTGGTTTTCTCCCTTGGGAATTTTCATAGTATCTTCTGATACTATGGGAGCTAGTCTTCAAGGAGAAGGCTTCCAGCTCAGTTCCAGCTTGATTTCTCTAATTCCTATATCCAAAGTATGGTCTGTCTTCAGTAATAGGGTCTTACCTTCAAGTTCTAGGAGAAAATCAAGGGCTGAGCAACAGCCTGCATTATTTCGGAAGTCTCTGGGTCTACCCTGACCAACAACTTTAAGGGAGGTTACTCTTGCCCTGCACTGTGTTCTTTGTTATATAGCCTTCACACACACACACACACACACACACACACACACACACACACACACACACACATTCAGTAGTACTTAAACGAATACATTTTCCTCTGCTTTCTCACACCATCTAAACCTTACTTATCTCTCCTCTCAGCCCCAGGATAACCCTCCCGACTCCCTCCCCAGTTAAAGTAGCCCCATCTTCTCCCCATTTTCTCTTGGAAAAACCTATCTCCTACTTCCCCCTCTATTGAGTTCCCTCTTCACCTTTACCCCCATTTTCCTGGCACCTGTGGCTACATCAGGATATATACTCACAACTTAGGATTTGGAGCTAAGATCCACAAATGAGAAAGAACATACATTTGCTTGTTTTTCTGAGTTTGTTGTGCTATTTTAGTCATATATAGATACCCTTCCCTACCTGCAGCTTTCTTTCCTACTCCTTGCCCAATTTAATGTGCTCGTGGTATGAATATTAATGGCAAAACCAACTACTTTCTAATTCAATTTAAGCTCAATTTCATAAGATAAACCCTGACATTACTATCAAGCCTAGAAACCTGAAAGTACACAGGTTACAGGACATAGGAGAGAGCCTAATATTTTATTTGCTAAATAGATACAGTATTAAAATGACTCCTGATGACTTATTGATATAGCCATATATTATTGCATCTCCCAACTCTCAGGAGGGAAGCTTCCTTATACAGCAGACGGTGATTAACACAGAAAACCACAACTGGCTAATGTGCAGAGAGTAAGAGGCTGCAGACTGTTTATCTCTGAATAGGACACCCGTATCAACATTGTTTTTTGACACTGAATTTCTTGATGGACTATTAGACTATTCTATTTGGTTAGCCTGGGATGGGGCTCCCCCCTCATTGGGAGTGTGTCAAATACTGGGACTTTTCTAGTTACCAAGCATATGTCTCCAGAGTTTACTGAAGAGATACCCATCATCTCAGAAGCCTTCTGCTTCAGCAGAGTCATAAATAGAACTGCAAGGATCTGTGAGGAAGGGAATTAGGAAGCCTCTGGGCCAGTTTCTCTTGACAAACCTGTCTTATTCACATTTCACATCCCCCGGGGACTTCATTCCACCTTGACATACCTATTCTTCTGACACATCATATTCCATCCCCTAAAGGTGATGACAGCCTCCATGGGTGGAGCCAATGTTACAAGAATTGCCATAAAAACTATTTTCCTGCCAAATTATATCCTACACTGAAGAGCCCTCCTAATGTCTGGGAACCCCTCAGGCCTTCTGTTTCTCTGATTCATTAACCTCCTCTCCAAGCACCTGCTACTCTTGATGTCCTTCAAAAGTATTGAAATCAGAACACAAAGAAATCACATCCTATTTTCTTAGGAAAAGGTAAGACTTTCCTTGGAAAGAAGGAGAATGAGATCTCTTTGGTTTAGTGCAGCAGTGAGTGGCCAAACCAGAATGACTGAATTTGCATAATTAGTCATAATGCTTATATCCTGGTACACTAAGACGCAGGTAGTGTTTACTGTGTGTTAGACTCTGTGCTGTGAGCCTCACATGGAAAATCATATTCCATCTTCACAAGAACTCTTTCAGGTAAGTAGCAATTTCTTAGATGAGAAAATGGAAGGGTTGTCACATGGGAAGATTGCATGTGAGGCTATCCACCCATCTGGCATGACCTCACAATCTGCAAGTCTTCTTTCTACTTTTCTGCCTTTCCAAATACAAATGGAGGTTTGCCCAACAGTTAGGCAAAAGAAGGCTCTAAAAGCTTTCCTGATCTCACAACATACAATTTTTTTCCAGGGACTCTGAAAAATGCTAGCCTTATTTTTATTGTTTAAAATAAGATGATAAGTATATAAAATAGGAATACCTTGAAAATACAAAGTATCTTTTAGAAAGAGGCTCTAACTTTGACTTCAGGCATAATAGTGAATATGTTCTTATTAAGTGGGACACAACACTGAGATCTGACTGTAACATGCAGTCACCAGTGTATGGAAGCTGTCCTAGGAAGCTCTGAGCTCGGGAAGGAGAGGCAGGCTGCCGTTATTTCCTCATTCTACCTGTCGTTTGAGTCTCATTATTGGGGTTTATTTGATTGAGAAAAGTATATGCTTGGGCTGTATGCATTTTCTAAAAATATTAGATCCTGCGTTTAAAAGTGTCTAGAGGTGGAAATATACCTTGATGTATAACCATAGCATTAATCTGACCACAGTGAAGTAGTTGAACTCAAATAGGAAACCACTAGTATTTCAATTTAGCCTCTGGATTAATAAAGTACATAGTGTAAATACTTTTGCAAATGCTCCTAAATATTGAGATTAATATGAAAGACTGCACAGACTTGTAATTCTTTACCCCAAATACTTGAAGTCAAACACTTTTAAAATGCAACTATTTTACATTTTTACAAATGTAAAGCAGTGATGTGTGCTTTATGTTACAGCCCCCATGGCATGCTGTAAACAGTCATAATAATTCTATTCCTGAATATAAGACTATTTATTCCAAGTGTGAATTTCCATGGCATTTGGTTGCTGAACTAGTGGATCAACAGATGAGTATAATATGTATATGGTATTGTGGGTGAAGGATCATGGACTCAAAATATGTATAATAAGCAACAACAGCAAAAATAGAACTGTAATTTGAGATATAATTGGAGTTGAGAGAATGGCTTCTGGGAAGAGATTGAAAGTGAGGCAAGTACACTTTGAGATGATCAAACCAAAGGACTGCCAACATTAGCCAGGAGCAGAAGAAAGTACAGCCCATGGGATGTAGGAAGAAAGTGAAGGTTGGGACTTAGGGTCTGATGACCTGGTTTTCAGGGTATCATTAGGGGACACCCCATCTGTTCCAAAACATAGGAACAATATTGGTTTGGAAGTAGAAAATAAAAATGTATGAAATAATTTGTCAGGATCTGATTCTCGGGCTTTCCTGTGAGCTGTGACTTGAACAGATGCATTGGTCCCTCAGGCATCACCCGTTTTTCTGGAGCTGCAGTAAGTGGTACCTCACCCTGTACAATGCTTCTATGACTTTTTAAATTCTACTTTAAGAAGTTGCACAAAACCATTTCTTAACTTATAAAGATCTCATCAAAAAAGAATCTCCAAATCCTTTCTTCTTTAAATTCTGAGCAATTGGATCCAAAGTTAATGCTGTGTCTTAGCTTGCACTATTATATTTCTAAAAGTTCTGTTCTGCAAGACAGGGTGAGAGGCATTATTAGCATCTAGAAGGCCTAAGGAAATATGCTTTGTGACTTATTTTCGTTTTAAGTTTATTTGGAAGCAATGGTTCCCTTTCATGAGTTGGAACTCTTATCTTTTCACCATTTTAGATGCAGATCGCTATTGATAAAAGTGGGTGTTCAATTCTGCTTTTTAAATACTGAACAGCTAACCTTAAAAAGGGAAATTTTAGTATGCATAACTTTTATTTTAGAATACTATTAAATTAGAAACCATATACAGATAAAATTTTAAGCTTGATAAAATTTTTCATTAGCTTGAAACCCATGCCTCCTCCCTCAGTGCTCTATAACTCTGCTGGGAGTTACTGTCTCTGTAACTAATGTTTTATTTGAACGATAAGATCAGGAGGTGTACTCACTTCCTGCTGTGCATCTATATAACCACAGTAAAAAATTCATAACATCAAAACAATGACCTACTTGTTGATGATGAGATCACAAAGACAACAGTAGATCAAAGCCAAAGGAGCCTCTATGCACACAGGAGACCCCAGAACAAGCAGAGATGATCTGTGGGAATGTACATATCTACACATCAGACCTCAGGAGCCAGGAAAAGCATAAGGATTCACAACACATATTTCATTCAATCCCAGACTGATGCTATCATCAAACAAAATCCACCTTCAAGGTGATACTTTGTCCACTTGTAAAGCACAGGTTACAGATTTGCAAAGGGATTCTATTTGACTGGGCAAGAGGTCTGTGGAACAAGAAAGGGAAGGAAGGTTTATTACCTTAGCAATTTCTACTTTAAGTACAGTGTATATGACTTATAAGTGGGAAATCACTGTTTGAATATTGAAAATTATTAGGTAAATAGTCACTAACCATGAAAAAATAACAGAAGGTGTGATGCTAGGCTTCTCTTATGTGCTCTCTATATTCTCAGTTTTCTTTCTATTCAATTTTCTTTGGGACTGTGAATTTTTCACAGTTTTCTGTTAGTGATTGTGAAATTAGATTCAGGCTCTCTTTCCCGATTTACTGTTTTCTGTGTTTTCAATTTCTGGGTATTATTGTAAACTTGGGTGTCTAAAGATTCTTAGGAGAGTCCTGGATATGACCTTATTTCTGCTTTTTGTACCTGGCCTCATTGCTGTAAGGCACTAAACACTTTAAACATTCATTTAAAAATTCCTCAAATGAATTCTCTTCACCACTGCACTGTTGCCGTCCTTCCCTGTATGCCCCCCAAGAGCACAGGCTCCCTCCCTCCTGACGCCCACCTTTCCCTCTCTTTCAAATAGTGCCCTTAGATCCCCACCCCATTCTCTATAACACGCTGCTGAGAGGCACTGTATTTTTCTATAATCATCGTTGATCTATCTGATTCTTCCCATCATTCAGTTAAAAACCCTTATTTGTGTCTCCACTTTCAGCACAATGCTTGGTACTCAATATATATAATTAGTGAAGCAAAAGAGGCCCATGTGTAACAAAGGAAACCTACAGAAGAGCTTCCAAGCCATGTGTAACAAAGGAAACCTCCTAACCTCCTAACCTGTTCTTGGCAATGCTTCTAGCATGCTGCTGAAAACTTTGAACACTCCACAGACATCACAATGCTGTCCTGTGAGCGTAACATTTCCCTTGCCTTGAATATATCATCATATATCCCCATGATTTTTATCACATCATGTTTTTGATCAGACCTTTTCCACCAAGTAAACTTTAATACACATTGGAAATTTGTCATTAATGTTGTGTCCTTGGGAAGGCTTATAACACTTTGTATACTTTTTAACCTTATAATACTTCTATCAAAATATGTGAGAACCTATGTGAACTTAGGTAAAATCTAAAGTACTGGGCCCCAAGAACCTAGCTCAGTAGCTGGGATCTATTAGATTCTCTGTAAAGATTATTTAGCTACATGATTATGTCCCAAATTAATAGATTAGTATAGTGTCTAAAAACACAGAATAATAAATATTGAATACTGATCGTGATAATTACCTGCTGGTTGACCCTAGTCTAGTTATTTAATAACTCTTATCTTCAGTTTGCCTGTCTGTAAATAGATATGGTAAGTCTTGCCTGAGATTTGTGAAGATTAAGGCAGGGATCTTGAAAATGCCAAGTGTAATACTCTAAAATATACCAAGCATATCACTGCCCACTGAAGAGCAGCTGTTAATTGTGAGCTATGGAAATCCCGACAAGAGAAAACAGCCTTTACAGTTGGGTGCAACTTCTAGGCCCAGTACTTTAGATGGACTTTAAAGAAAGAATAAGACAGTAATGGAGGGGCTAGAGAGATGGCTCAGCCGTTAAGAGCACTGCCTTCTCTTGGACCCCAGGCTTGGTTTCCAGCACCAGCATGGTGGCTAAGAACCATAGGTAACTCCAGTTCCAGAGGACCCATCATCCTCTTCTGACCTCTTTTTGCAATGCCTGGGTGTACTTATAAACACTCATCCACACAAAATAAAAATAAATAAAATCAAGGCTTGAAAAAGTCAAGCTGTAGTAGAAGAAGGCAGTGTGTGCACCAAGCTGGATGGAACAGAGCAAGCAAAGGTTCATGAGCAAAGCAACTTCGAAGAAATCATGTGGACTAGATTGAGTAGAGAGCAGTGATATACAGAAAGGTCTGCCTTCAACAGACCTAGGGGCAGTGATTTCTTGCCAGCCCTGAGAATTTGCTACAGTCCATTTCGAAGTTGTTCTCTTTCTTTTTTTTTTTTTTTTTCTTTTTTTGTCTTTTAGAGACAGGGGTCTCCTTGTCGCCCCAGCTGGTCTGGACACTCGCTCTGTAGGACCAGGCTGCCTTAATCCACAGATCCGCTGGCCCTCTGCCTCCAAGTGCTAGGATTAAATAGCCAGGTTTGTGGTCGCGCACGCCTTTAATCCTAGTGCACTTGGGATGCAGCGGCAGGCGATCTTTGTGAGTTCAAGGCCGCCTGGTCTACAGAGCGAGTTCCCCGGACTGCTGGGGCTACAGGGCGACCCGTCTCGAAAAGAACAAAAAAAAAAAAAAAAAAAGTTGGTCTTTCTTATTTTCTTCAACCTGATCCAGTTTGTGTTCATTTGAAAGGAGCACACCTCACTCCAGCTCCCTTAGTGGAAATGCAGGGTGGAATAAGTCATAGCTTCAGAGATGCTAATCCCAGCTGTCCCTGGGACAGAGGAGCCCGCCAATTCCCTCTCAGGTTCCCAATTCCAGAGACACATATTCTGCTGTCCAGCACCCATGCCCGCCTCTGCCCTAGTGGACCCAGGGGCCTTCCCTCCTGATAGCTTGTATGTGTAGTTTTTTCTTCTTTTTTTTGTTTGTTTTCCCCCCTCCTCCTCACCCATCCCTCCTTCTCCCTCTTTTCTTTTTTTCTTTTTCTTGTGATCCTCTTCTTTCTCTTCTTCCTCTTCCCCCACCTTTTCTTCAGTCCAACAATACTCCACATATCCATCTACTATCACACACTCACGATCCGATAACTCCACCAGACTTTCTCTTTTTCTTCTTCGGCAGGCGTCTGGGTTTACAGAGGGTGCCCCATCACCTCCAATCCACTGGGGCTTCTGGGTGGCTGTTTTGTCTTCGGATTTCATTTGTCAACTGTCAGAGGAGGGCCTTCTTTCCTGCACTGGCGGCGGCAGGGCCTGCTCCGTTTTGTTGACGAGCTTTGCCATGCCTTCTTTTGTCACACTTGCACGCTTTGTTTGTGTCATTGCAGATAGAGGAAAAACTCAGCAATCTACAATAATTCACTCTCTCTCATTTTAGACATTCTTTTTTAAGAAGAGAATTGAAGGAGGAAATGTGTGTCTTTTTCTATAAGACAGCCTCAAGTTAGCTGGCTGAGGAACCGTCTAGCGAGAACAATGCAGAACAATGCATCTCCATAAACAGTTTGTCACAACCAGTTAGCTCTTATGCCCTGGAGGCTCCATTACCTTTTTTGGAACTACAGTGTTATTAGTGTAGAGATGTGTGATTTTTGCACGAAGTGTGCTTTCTGGAACTAGTTTTAATGGAGCCATCTTCTTAATAGCTCAAATTTAGCTACATTTTTAGGCATTTTGGCTCAGAAAATCTTAGAACTATATAAGTCTAATGCTTTGGTCTTCAGCCACAGTGGGTATTGGATACTTGGAATGTGGTATCACTAAGGAGTGAATTTTTAAATAAAAAAATATATTGAAGTTTTACTGACTCTAATTAGGTTTTAAACAAAACAATATTTCATTCAGCGATTGAAAAAATTTCATTTATAAAGAACGTTGGCCATTATTATACATTATATATGTATATACATATATATATGTATATATATATATATATATATATATACTTTTTCTTAAAATTGAGCTTTATTTTCATAGGTTCAAATGCAGTTGTAAGAAATGACAGAGTGGGGCCGTGAGGTAGCTCAGTGAGTAAAGGAACTTGCTGCCAAACCTGACAACTGGTCATAGTGCAAAGAAAGAACTGCTCCCAGCACATGTCCTCTTATCTCCACACACCCCTGCCTGCTTGCTGAGCATGTGCATATCCCCCTGCCCCAACAAGGAGAGAAAGAATCAGTATAAAAACTTTAGGGCTACAAGGAGACCCTGTCTCGAAAAGACCAAAAAAAAAAAAAAAAAAAAAAAAAACTTTAAAAAAATGGCACAGAGCAATCCTGTGGATCCCTTCCCCCATTTCTCCAAAGCTATATATAGTACAGTATTACAAGCAGAATGTGTTGGTCAGCCTTCTGCCATGGTCATAAGCACCCAGGGTAATGAACTTATAAAGAGAAAAGGCTCATATTTTAAGAGGTTTCAGTCTCTGGTGACAGTATTGCTCTGGGCAGGGAACATGGGTCAGAGCAAAGCTGGTGCCCTTGTGTCAGGAAAGCAGAGAAAGGAAGACCCTTTGGCCCCACAGCTCCCTTCAAAGGCACCCGGACTCAAGGACAACTTGAAGCCCTCTGCTGCCCCCACTTCTCCCAACAGTGGCAGCTGGGGAAAAATAATGAACACACGGGTCCCTGGGGAACTTTCCACATCCAAACTAAAGCACACGCTCTAGTTTGTTACGTGGGTATATCCAGAGTTTGGCCTTCACCACTAAGGTCCTTCACGTACTCATCACATTCTCAGTCACCTCTCCACACCCCCACTAATCTGATCTAGTTTCCACTTCCATACTTTTGTCATTCCTAGAATATGCTATAACATATCTACTTAAATCTGGGTTCCTTCAGGAACCAGTGTGTTTGTATGTTGCATACATGTTCATGTGTATACAAATGTATTTTTAAGTGTGTCTGTGCTTGCATGTGGTGGCCAGAACTAGACTTCAGGTCCATTTCTTGGACTGTACACCTTACTATGTGAGATAGGGTCTCTCACTGAGCATGGAACTCGTCGACTGGTGACACTGACTCAACAGTGAGCTCTGCCCCAGCACTGGGGTTAATGGTGCATCCCATGACACTCAGCTTATTACATGGATGCTGGCAGTCAGAACTCAAGTCTTCACGATTGCACAGCAAGTACTTTACCCCATAAGCCACCTCCCTAAGCCCTCACTTACAGATCTGAGATGTACATTTATGTATCAACGTTCTGTTCCCCTTTTTATTACTAAATAAAATTCTGTGATATGATTTCACCACAATTTCACAATTCATTTGTTGAGGGACTTTTTTTTTTCAGTTTGGGGTTATTGCAGATTAAACTATAGTGACCTTTTATGAGCAACTTTATGTGAACTAAGGATTTGTTTATTTGGCATAAATAACCCAGGGTACAAATCCTGAATGATATGGTAGTTTCATTATGGGTTTTATAGAAACTTTTCAGAGTGGCTGGACCATTTTTTATTCTTACCAGTAATGCACGAATGAGCTAGTTTTCCATTTCTTCTCCACAATTTGATGGTGTCCCTACTTTTAAATTTTATTCTGATAGGTATACAGTATGAATCTGACTTTTCAAGGGTAAATTTTACAAAACCTATATAGAAATCACATATTTTCAAGGGAAAGTTAGCATCTAGGAGAGATAGGCTATCAGTGTAAAATACGCTTTGGGATTGAAAACAGTATAAAAACACTCATTGGCTTTTAACATGGATAGCATATTGACATTATGTTACAATGAATTTATAACAAATACTTTTGTTTATTTCCTTTTACTTTGGGGGATATGATGATAAGAAAATGTGAAGTTGTGTGGTTGGTTCTCTGTGTATCTCTTGGGCAGTGGTTGTCCAGACTACAGTGATCAAAGAAACTGGCTGATCTAGTGGGCTTTATTTGATTCAGTGCCGAAGTCAGCAAGCATATTCTGCAAAAAGCCAGCTAGAAACATTTTAGACTTTGTGAACCATAAAGTTTCTGTTGCTGTTACTCAGCACTATTAGAACTCAACTTGGGTAATATGGTACTTACATCAATAAGAATGTCTGAGTTCTAATAAAATTATTTACAAAAACAGGCATTAGGCCCAGTATTCATAGTTTGCCAATCCCTGGTATGTGAACTATAAACAAACAAAAAACACTCCTGACCCTAATCCCCCTTGGCACTGTCAGATACGTTCCAATTAATACAGAAAAAAATGTTTTAGATAGTTCAACAGAATGAGTTTGATGGAGTATTGTGTCTAAAGATAGGGAAACTGGGTGTTACTTTTCTTATCATTGTGTCAAAATACTTGATAAACACAGTTTAAGGAAGGAAGAGTTTATTTTGGCTCACAGTTTGAGGGCGCATTCTATTATGGTGGGGAAGGCGTGATGCCAGCAGTCTGAGACAGCTTCTCTCACATTGTGTCCGGAAGAGTCAGGAAGCAGAGATGCTGGTGCTCAGCTCGCTTTTTCCTTTTATTCCGTTCAGGACTCCACCCACAGGATGGTGGTACTCGAGTTAAGGTCTATAGTCCATCTCAATTAACCCAACCTAGGAAATCTCTCACAGATTTGCCCAGGAATTTAGCCCCAAGGTGATTCTAGATCTTGTCAAAGTGAAAATCTTTATAAATAATCACAAGCTGAAAAGGTAAACAGAAGATGAGAAACTTCTAGAGACTAGAAACTACTGCAAGCAGCTCCCATTCCTAGACTTGGGGTGTACAATAGAAGAGATAAAGGAGCCATCAGAAACCACCAGAAGGTGCCAGTGCAGTACTGGGGGAGGTCGGTGGGGGTCTGGGTCCCCAGAAGTGGAGGCTGTGTAGGATCTGACACTGGAATATTCCTGCCCTTGAAGATGAACCTGTGTTTGGAGGGAACCTGGGAAACATTACCCCCTGTGGTTCTCAGCAGGGCTGAGTCACAAAGATCTGAGTAGGATGCCTGGTCAGCCAATAGATTAAATAAAAACTTGAGGCATTCTGAGCTAGTTGGTAGCCAGGAACAGAAGCATTTTGTGCAGCATATCTTCCTTTGTGTGGAATCTTTTTTGGTTGTTGTACTATTTAATACACCAGGGAAAACGGTAAGTCAAGAATGAATATGATGAGAGCCCTGAAGACCAGCATCTTCAGATGGAGTCATCACTCCTGTCAGTAACTCATCAAGAGGACGCGTGAAGCTTTGGCAGTGATGGAATCTTACCTGGCAGCCTGCAGCTGCAGCAAGCGTGACATTTCCTCCTCTGTGTTTGAGCCACCCATCCAATATGAGGTGGAGAAATAAGACAGGGTTTCACTTCACATCTGACTAATAGAAGAGACATTTCTATTTTCCACTAGATTTTTTTTCTTCTTCTTTTATATGAAATAAGATTTTTTTAAAAATCCTCTTTTTTTTGAAACAGGGTCTCAGGTAGCCCATGGCGGCTTCAAACTCAATGTGTAACAGAGAATGATCTTGAATTTCTGATTTTCCTGCCTTCACCTCCCCAGCACTATGTTTAGAGGTATGTGCCACAGTGCTGGTTTATACAATACTGGGGATGAAACCTACAACTTGGAGCTTGGTAAACCAGCTATCAGTTGAGTACCATCCCATTTCTTTCAGATTTTCTTTAATCTGTGCATAAGTTCCTAGAAATGAGAGGGAGGTGTCAAGGAAAAGAATATTTATCACGTGGTCTTGTTCTTTGACATAATAACCAAATTTGTATTAAGAGAAAGATTTTTGCTTTCTCCTTATTACAGGTTTGAAGTTTCCATGTAGGGCCAGTCAGTCCTTGTTGCAATAGTCAGATAGTGACATGGCAGAAACCAAAGAAAAAGAGAGAGCAGAAGACATGGAGATCTAACACTGTCTAATCCCTATGTATATATTTGTAGCCAGCTCTGGACTAGGGACATAATTGGAGCTCAGCCAGTAGTCTCTGAGTGAGTCTCAGAAGGTTTATGCAAGATGATCAGAGAAAAGAGTTGTGAAGGCGTACAAAAGGAGTCAGGAAAAGATACTGCACTGGCCATTGTCTAACTGCATGTCCTCAAGGTCATTCTGGTGGTGTGGTCTGGATCCAGCTTGTCTGGGATGAGCTTGCCCCCTCAACTCCACTCAGCTGGAGCATGTTGTAGAAGCTGGGAGACCTAAGATGGCTGTAACCTTAGACTGAAGAAGACTGTAACCTTTGAGACTCTTCTCTCTTCTATATGCCCTCCCAGCCTTTAGAAGGCTAGCACAGGCCAGTTGCTGTAGCAGAGAGTAGTTCCCATGGTGACTTAATCCATTATAGTCTGTGTCTACCTCAGATCATTTCTAAGAAGGAAAAGGCAGAGCTTGCAACACTCCACAGGTGGCTTCTCTCAGGACACTCTTAATTACTTTCTAATGTGTCAGGACTCTTAGTAAAGCCCAGCTTTCCATACCATTTTGTACAAAAGTTTACTCAGGTGCGTCTCAATGGCCTCAGGTACAAATGATGCTGTTCCCAAGGTGCGTAACCTGTCACATAAACATTGCACTTCTGAAAAGTTGCTTAAAGGGTAGATTGGGGGGGGTATGTTGGAGAGATTCGTGGATAAGAATACTTACTGTTCTTCCAGAGAACCTGAGTTTGGTTCCCAGCACCTACGTAGCAGCTAACAACTATCAGTTCCAGGGAATCTGTTGCCCTCTTCTGTACTCTATGGGCATTGCATGCTGATGGTGCACTTAACATGCAGGCAAAACACTCACACACATAAAATAAAAACAAAAGCTAAAAAAATAACAGTTTTAAGTTATATTGAATTTTGTGCATTTCATACACCACATCTTGGTTATATTTAGCCCCCTCCCACCCGCACTCCTCACAACACCCTGCTGAACTTCATGCATTCTATTAAGTATGATAGGTCCTATGGAGTAAAGTTTATTTTCCCAAATGTCTCTTAGTGTGAGTACATGCACTGGAGCCTGGTCAACCTATCTTGCATCGCTCACTTAAAGTATGTCTGGGGCAATCTCTCCACTTCTGTGCAGGGTTTTTGTCTGGTTTGAGTTCGAATGAGTCTTTTGCATGCTGTCACCATTGCTGTCACTTCATATGAACAAGTTCCAAGTCACCTGAAAAACTGTTTCCATGCAGTCATCTGCCATTCCTGGCTCTCGCAGTCTTTTGCACCCTCTTCCACAATGGTCCCTTAGCCCTGGGTGGCAGAGGTTTAATGCAGGAGTCTTTTTTTGCTCTTTTGAGATCCTTTGTTGTAGACAGCCTGTGTCTAGAGTGCGCACTCTGTCCTGGTGAATTCGACCTTGTATCGCACCAAGTCTTGCTTCTTGGGAACTCTACAAAATCTTGCGCGCCTATCTGCCTTCGCGTCCTTAATGCTGACTAGAGGAATTAACGAGCTATTCTACCACCTGACGCCCACAGCTAAGGATCTCTATCCAAGTGAACCAAACCCACAGACTTGGCGGAGTCTTCACACTGTCCCCTATCTCTGTGCAAGTTGTGGGGCCTTTCTGGCAATCAACAATCTGTCATGAGGAAGATTCTCGTGTTGTAGGGAATGCCGTGGAAGATGCATTTAATTGATTACATCTATGCTCCCCGTGGTTATCTAACGTCTGATTCCCTGAGCCTTAGAGTGTAATGGATACTGTCATCTATAAGAATATGGTTGCTATAGGGTCTGGACATAGTCGATACTATTTCCTCTGAGTTGGACCCAGTTGTGAGCAAGCCTTAAATAAAATCCAATAGACGCTGTTATCCCAACTGCTACCCTACCAACAGAGATAGATTTTTGTTGTGTTGGTCATTTTTGTGACTATTAGGCCTTTACAGCTAGGTTGACCATTGATTGTTTTCTCCCTTGGCAATTTGCATAATATCCTTTGATACCATGAGACATTTAGTCTCAGGGAAGAGGCTTCCAGGTTAAGTTCCAGTCTCCATTGGTTCCCAAGTCTGTATCCAACATATGGTCCGTCTCTCCCAATAGGTTCTACCTTAAGTCTTCCAGAAAGGACAATCGGCCTTGGCAACGAAGCCTGTGTAATTTTTGGCAGTCGCCTTCAGACTTAACAGTTTGACAACAACTCAAGGACAGGTTATTTCTTGTCGCTGGGACTGCTGATTTTGTTATGCTTAAGCCATGCAGTGATATATACAAACCAATTCCATCAAGAATACAGTATCATGTATTTTTAAGTAGGCTATAATACATTTACTTCTGGGTTTTTTTGTTTTTTTTTTTTTTTTTTGGTCTTTTTGAGACAGAGTCCCCCTGTAGCTCTGGCTGTCTTGGAACTCACTTTGTAGACCAGACTGGCCTTGAACTCACAGGGATCTGCCTGCCTCTGCCTCCCAAGTGCTAGGATTAAAGGCGTGCACCACCACGCCCGGCATTACTTCTGGTTTTTAATGCCACCTAAATTATTAAAAATTTTAAAAGATAGATTTCAATAATTGAATTAGAGCTTCAATGCATATTAAGACTACCTGAGAGATACCTTATAGTGTGTTGAACATCATGTAATATGTCTAGCACATCCTAATTTGTCATTTTATAATTCTGATTTCTTTCTTGTTCAATAAAATTATGTTTCAACTCTGACAATAAGCAATACCAAATAACTGTTCCCAGAGATTTCACTTTTTTATTTTTGAGACAGTGTCTCCCTGTAGCTCCAGCAACTCACTGTGGATGGCCATCCTCAATTTCACAAATTCAGAGATCTACCTGCCTCTGCCTCTTAAGTGCTGGGTTTAAAGCCCTGTACCACCATGTGGGGCTAGATTTACAACTTTTTTATGTATTTTTCACTTAATATGTAAATTTTGCTAAAACATTTTCAAGTTTCTCAGAAATACCAATCTGGCAGATGACCTGGGTTTGATTTCTAGCATCTGTCTACATGGTGGCTAACAACTATCTGTAACTCTAGTTCCAGGAGATCTGATGCCCTTTTCTGACATCCGTGGGCATTGCATGATAGAGGTGCACCTACCTACATGCGGGCATTATACTCATATGCATAAAATGAAAATAATAAAAAAGAATCAATTGACCAACATCTGTTAAGGATGTTTTTTATAATAATGATTATATATTATATAATAGATATTATATTTTTGTTGCTTGGAAGCTTGCTTCTGCTACTAGGAGATACCCAAGATAGATGTATTTCCAAGTGGCTAAGGTGAGGTTTTATTAAGGAAAATATGTTTTTTCCCTCATAGATGAAATATTCTTATATCTGTTACAGTATTTTACTGGAAGAAAGTGTGTATGTGTTTGTGTGTGTGTGTGTGTGTGTGTGTGTGTGTGTGTGTTTGCCATTCTTTCCCTAAGTCCTAGCACCTTGTTTAGGGCTAATAATAGATAGAATAAGTGAATAAATGCTCTAATGGTTTGTAGTAGCTCTAAACTCAAAGAGATGTGTGAAAATCCTCAAGTCTCCTGTATTCCTAATAATGTAGCTCAGTTCCTTGTTTCTGGAGTATGTTATAGGGATTAACTAGGGTCAGAAGAAGGATTTGGCCTTCCCAGGTGAAGAGCAACCTGTATTTATAATGTTTTATTGTTATAGGTGGATCTCTGTGTATTCAAGGCCAGCCTAGCCTACACAGCCTGTTCCAGAGCAGATGAGGCTACAGAGAAATGCTGTTTCAAAAAGATCAAAAAAAGAAAACTGCTTCAGGGGGATCTATAGCTTACATATTTTCCTTAAAATTAATTCATAAATCATTTTCAATACATATAAAATCCAGAAGCAACTGCTTTGACCTTAGAATTGCTGTAGCAGGAGGTTGGTGATGTACTGCTACATCAGCATTCTCCCAAGAGCATTAAAGGTGCTTAAAACAAATGACTGAGTATTTAAGAGAAGGATATTAACTGATTCTGAGCTTTTCATGTGCAAGTTCTTAAAGGCCATTATTATAAGTAGTGCAGTTTTTAGCTGTTTTCACTAATTCACATGAAATAGTCACTCTTCCTACCCAAATACTCCCTGGAAAGTAGTTTAAAATTTCTTTGAAGCTAATCAGTTTCCTCGTGTTTTCTGCCACGTGGCTGTGTACAAATGGCCCAGTGCTAGTGGTGGCACAGCATCACAAGCAATCATTCTGTTACATTTTCATTTTATGTCACTAACACGGAAAACTGATAAATATGCATCTTTCTTCCTCAATTGCACTATCACACTTCTGAGTAACTATCTGCGAGTGAAGGTGACACATTATCACCAGTGATGTTGCCAAAGAGGGGTGACTCATTTGTGTCTGTTTGAAGGAAATATTATGACTTCTAAATGTGACTTCCAGAAACACAAAAAAGACATACCTGTCACAAGTAGGCTTCTGCTTAAAATACCTCTCTTGCTGGATGAGCCAGGAGAAATACATTTATTATGAAAGCATTAAAATCAGAATGCTGGATGTGTTCTTTTCCCACAGGAACTTAGACATATAGGAGAGAGTGTTGCTGACAGGATGTCTGCTTCCCAGGTGCAAGAGAGCTTTTGAATATTTGCATAGTATAATACCAGGGAACAGGTGGGGAGGAGCACAGCCTGTGCTCCCAGCCTCCTGGTCTGTTCTCAGGAATAACTTCCCCCGTCTTCTTCTACCAGTCTTGTTGAGAAGATCAAATCACTTGGTAGAAATGTAACTACTCTCCTTTCTAAGTATGCTCCCTTCTTCCCATTTCCCCCCTCTGGCCTGGAAAGACAGTATGGTTTTAATGAGCAGCTCACCTTAAACATCTCGTCAGCACTTCTAAAGTCCTTGTACACTGGTTGGCATGGCTACATCATAATACTTTGTGCTAAACAATCTTTTGCCTCATTCTTCTTTTCATAGGTTATTCTAAGCAATTTGAAGGTAAAGATGGCACCTTAAATATATGTTTTGCATTTTGATATAAATTTGTGTATCTATGTTTTCTACATGGCAATTACTTAATGTTGAATTAGGCTTATATGGGGAGATGTTATAAAAAGCACCACATGTATTATTATTTTTTAAATTTTATTTATTTTTTATGTGTATGAATGTACTGTCTGCATGTAGGTTTGTGAACCCCTGTCGTGCAATGCCTTGGAGGTCAGAAGAGGGTGTTGGATTCCCCTGGAACTGGAGTTAAAGATGGTTCTCAGCCACCATGTGGGTGCTGGGGATCGAACCTCTGCAAGAGCAGTTGGTGCTCTTAACCGATAGGCCATCTCTCCAGCCCGCACCACATGTATTATTATAGTACTTAATGTTGAGTTGAATATTTATATAGTGGCTAACATTTTAATTCTGAATACTTTATACCAATATATGAAATGACATAAGTAGAAATGAACATTATATTCTTATACCTGTAATAATGAAGTGTCATATGACATTAGAAATCATGTGTATAATGCACTCATACGTACAGAGAAAGATACATAGCTTGCATGTTTTGGAAGGCATATTTTTTATTGAACAAGGATAGATCATTACAAATTCAATTACATTTTTCTATGTAAATACATTTGCCTTTGTTTTGTTTTTCATTTTTCACACCTCTAAGAGAAAGTCTGATTTTTATTTCCCATTGGGTCTTAACCTGGGGGCAGAATCACAGTTCTGTCTTCTCTTTCTCTCTTTCTCTCTGAAGATGATAAGTGTGGGTTTATCTCACCAAAGTACTTTCTGTTTTAACAAGCTGCATCTTGAGAATTTTTTTCTCACATGTTTCTACGGGTATGACAAGGTGGCATAAACACTCCAGTTATATTAGCAGTATTTTTTTTTTTTTTTGTAGAAAGTATGGAGAAAAGTTATCCGGAGGAAATTAAAATAACTTCAGGACCATTAGGAAGGACATTGGGTAAATGGAATTAGTGGAGACAATATCAATTTAAGAGGAGGGTAATCCCAACTTAATATATTCATTGCTGTAATTTTCATTTTGTTTAATGCTAAAGAAAATGTAAGATGTGCTTTGCCTCTGTGTTTGTAATAAGATGCTGTTGCTGCTGCTGCTGCTGTTCAGTGCCTGGCTTGCGATGTTTAAACGTAGGATAGAATGCTAACCCACCATTGTTCACTTTTCTTTATATTATGGAACCACGTTGGGCACATAGTCATCATATTATGTCCTTTAACATAATATGTCCTTTAAACTTTCCTTTCACATGACTATTTCATGACATTTGAAGTTCTAAGAGGAGAAAGCAATTGAAATATTTGATATTTTGTTTATGAAACGTTTAAGTATCTTATTAAACCTCCTTATCCAGAATCACCATAGAGAGGGCTTAAAAAAAGTTGAAGGGTTAGGTCCAGGCCTCCTGAACAGGAAAAAAAAAAAAAAAAACAAAACAAAAAAAAAAAAAAAAAAAACCACACACACACACATACACACAAAAACTATCGTTGTGTGTGCCCTGAGCTAAAGGGCTTTACCTCCACTCATGGAAAAATCTGATGCTGATGACCTCGGCTCCTTTGGAATGAGTAGCCACTGCCCCTGGCCACTAGCAAGCATCGTTGCTGGGCTGCTTTCCAAAGTCCTGTAGTTTTAGACTAGATGGAGCTGTTGGGTTATGTTTAATTTGTATTAAGTTTGTTAGGGAGTTAGATGAGTGAGCTTAATCTTTTTAAGCAAGTGGGTAGTCAGAGGACATTTAATAAAGGAGAAAGAATCCTCCTGTCTCTAGCAAAGGCCCTGCTGGGAAGGTCAGTGGAGGCAGGGCTGCCCTCTATAGCTGCAATTTGTGCCTTCACCCCTGCTGTCCTGAGCAGCTGCAACAGCAAGCAGCCTGTTAACACTAAAGTTAAGTTCACAAAAATCTAGTTTGCTTTTCTATAGGATGTAAAGCTTGACATTCAGTCATGTGCACAGGGTCACCCAGCTGGAGAGTAGGGGAGCTTCGGTTCATAAAGGGCTGTCTGATTCTGAGGGCTAGAGGCTATTTCTGGAGAAGGGGATGAGAAAAAGAAGTGGATCTTACTTAAACATAAACAGTGTTATATGAAAAAGAATGCATCTGAAAATTTGTTTATTTGAAGGTTAATAAGAATGGGAGACAGGCTAGGGAGTTGGCTCAGCGAGTGAAGACTTCCCACCAAGGTTTGGTGACCTGAGTCTGATCCCTGTGACCCACAGAGTGGAAGGAGAGAATCCACTTCTGAAAGTTGTCCTCTGACCTCCACATGCATGGCTAGACATGCACATCCACATACATACACAGCCAAATGTAGAGAAAATAAATAACTGTGAAAAGAATTTTTTAAACTTTAAGATCCGGGTGTGGTGGTGCATGCCTTTAATCCCAGCACTTGGGAGGCGGAGGCAGGCAGATCTCTGTGAGTTCAAGGCCAGCCTGGTCTACATAGCGAGCTTCGGACCAGGTGGAACTAAAGGAAGACCCTGTCTGAAAAAGACCAAAAAAAAACAAGCATGGAAGACAGCTGATGCTCCTAATGACAAAAACATCAAGTTGGGCAGGCCGAGGTTAAAGAGAATTGATGTGTGTACTTATTCTTCTAATCCCACACCACTCACATCAGGGTGGAGCTCAAACTCCAGGCTGCTGTGCTGAGTCTCCTCAATACTGCTAAGATCCCCAATACGGCATATGACTTTTTGGTGGAATGAAAAAGTCACCCAACTCTCGGGACTTTTCCCAGGAATAATGTTACACACTGGCAGTCCTGAACTATGGTGATTTTGAGCCTCTGAGAACATTTGAAACTGCATAGAGACAATTTTTAATTTACTTTGATAAGCTTGATGGATAAAACTACTATATTCAAAGTGATAAAGTCCCTGATTTACATGATAGAATAACTAAGTCTGACTAAGGAGAAGTTTTTGCTTGGTTTGCTTGGGACTATGCTTGTGCTACTACTGACTGTCAAAGATTTGAAGTTAGGGATGCAGTCGTCATCAAATGATACAGGGAATACTTCTCCACAGCAGAGAACTATTTAGCCCCAGATGTGAAAAATACCAAATGTGAGTAATTCTTGAACATATCAAGAATTTGTTGATCAGGCTGGAGAGACAGTTCAGCAATTTGTTCTTAGTACCCCCATCAGGCAGCTCACAGCCATCTGAAACTCTAGCTCCAAGGCATTCAAATCCTTCTTCTGGCTTCCACACATATCTGTTCGCATGGTGCACGTAAACTCATGAAGCCATACACGTTTAAACATACATAAAAATAAGTAAATATATATTTTTTTAAAGTACCTATTATAAATTCAGAGCTCTCTGTGTGCCAGGCACTGTGAAGAGGTCAGTTATCTCTATCATCTCTGCCTCCCAAAATGAGAGATTTAGAATCAAGGTGAAAAGTTTCTGTTCAAGATCTCAAGTGTTGGGTGGTGCAGTTAAGACAGAAAGTACAGCCTATGCTGCTCCAAAGCACTTTCTGCTGAGCCCCTCTCTAGTGTAAAGTATTTGTTCACATTGACTCTTTGCTTTGGATGTCTGGAAGAGCAAGTGAACTAATCGTTGAAGACTTGTATCAGTGGTGAGCATAGCTTACCCTCTGAACTGTTTCTATCCTATTCATGCCCAGCTGGCCAATGTAAGCACGGGTTTTCTGTGGCAGATAAAAATTTTGTGAGCCCTTCTGCCCTTCCCTGTTGCCTCCTTGGACCAGACTTCCTGACCATGTACAAAGTGCGCACATCTGTCTCCATCAACCTCCCAGTGAAGCAAGAGGTTTAGCAGCACTGTGACTGATGGCCTGTTCCCATTTCTTATCTTTACTGCCAGAAGAAAGAAGAAGGTCAAAGAGGAAATGTGGACTGTTTCATCCCCATGGCCCCTACTCTGAGAACTGGGTGTGTGGGGGGGGACTACTTACAATTCATTCCAGTGAAAAGGCAGGCAGGGGTTGGGAACAAGGAGTAGCTCCACCCTACCAATGTAAAGCTTACTTTATCCTTCCCTTCCCCTCAGTCAACTGTCCAGGAAGGGCAGCTTTCTATTTCTGAGATCCAGTAGATCCAGTGCCTGCCACATCCCAGCTGGTAAAGGCAGAGAGGCAGTTGCTGAGATTCCGTTCTTTCTTGAGCAGAGTAAAATAAAACCTCAAGCAATCCTTAATGTAGATTAGGGAATGTGGGCTTCAATTACCACAAAGTGGTATAAGCCCGATAATGTATTTCATCATGATACAAATTATGAGGTGCTCAGACTAATTCTCTGAAATCACAGGGGTATTAAGAGGTTCCCATCATGTATTACAGTACGTTGGCACCTGGGGGGTAGTATGTTACAGTCAACACTAAGTTTCCATATCTAAACCGCAAAGTAAGTATTGATTTTGGTATAATATTACAGAGTATAGTTCACTCTAAAAATACAATGAATGTAAATTAATTTTTGTCAGATGGTTCAGAAATAGCTTTCTGCATTTCATCATTTTTCTGTGCTCCCTGTGTATATAGAGCATATTGGGTATCAGTAGTCTCTTGTTTGGATTTGGAAGCAGGTTTTCCCTAGGGGGTTCATTGTCCATTTGTGCAGCAAGAGAAACAGATCAGGGCTACTTGAGGTTGTTGGTGATGAGGTGGGGGCGGGGAGGTGAATAAATAACCTTTGGATGGCTGAGGAGATGAGTGTGTTCAATGGCTACTGAGAGGAAGTAAGGAAAGATGTTGATAGGATCAGGTGGTAAGATGCATGTATCTACATGAATAAAAACACAAATGCTTATATCCACATATTGAGCAATATGAGTATTAAACAGAATGTATCTGCCGGGTGTGGTGGCTCATGCCTTTAATCCTAGCACTTGGGAGGCAGAGGCAGGCGGATCTTTGTGAGTTCAAGGCCAGCTTGGTCTACAGAGTGAGTTCCAGGACACCAGGACAGCTGGGGCTACAGGAGACCCTGCCTCGAAAACAACAACACACACAAAAAAAGAAACAAACAAAACAGAATGTATCTTATGTGCATTTAATACAAAATATATAGTATATAATAAATATCCAATATACAATATAGAATGAATATATATGAATCATACACAAGAAACAATCGGTTTAAATGTATGCAGGTCTTAATATAACATCACTAATGTATAATAGTAATTTAATGAGGGTTGGGGATGTAGTTTGTTGGTAGAATGCTTGCCTAGCATGTACAAAGCCCTGAGTTTCCTCTCCAGTCTTGCATAAACCAGGTGTGGTGGTACACTCCTGCAATCCCAGGATTTGTAGGGTAGAAGCACCAGGATTGAAAGTTCAAAGTCATCCCCAGCTACATAGTGAATTTGAAGCCAGGCTGGGATACCTGAGATCCAGTCTCAAAAAACTTTCAGATACTGGTACAGGTCTAGATTGAAGCCAGTTGTATCTGTCATGTGTTGTTTTTTGAAGGTCAGAGTCATGCAGTGCCCTGGGAGGGCATACAGAGTCAATAGCATTGTGTTCTAATATTGGAATCAATCATTACCTTGCTATAATTCACTAAACTGTGGTCAATAAAGTACATCTTGTTATATCCTGAGGTAAAACCCTAACACACCATGTGCTCTGTCTGAAATGATTCAGAGGTTCTAAAACTAGAAGATGAGCTCCACATGCAGGACCAAGCACTTACTGTGAATTACTTCGTGCTGTCACAGCATTGACTCTGGACCCTCTCCTACGTACTTTCTCTTCTGTTTGGAAATTGCTTGACTACCACCTGGCACAATCTGCTGGTCTCTACCCTGCATTTTGCACCCATTGTCCTCTCAACATGCAACAGGTCCCATATGATTTCTGATGGATTCATTGTTTGTGGGTCAGAGAGCAGCCGAGGCTTGGCACTGTGAGAGGTCAGGAAAGACCATTGGTGGAAGTGCACCTCGGTTGCAGTGAAGACCCCAGGATTGCAGGGGTCATGGAGAGAAGCTGAGGCTTTGCACCAGGAGAGGTCAGAAGAGTCCATTGGTGAAGGTGCTGCCTCAGTTTCAGTGGCGACCCCAGCGTTTTGGAGATGCCGGGACCGTGGGATGACCACCAAGAGCAGCAGCAGGTGTGGAATGGAGTCGGCCTGGGCCTTCGAGATGAGCTGTGTGTGCCACGGACGGCAGAGTCAGAGAAGGGGAGCTGCCGAGACCCTTTGGAGCCCAGAAGATCATGAGTGAATCCCAGGTGTCCAGCCTTGAGCTACTTTGCTGGACTTAGGTTTTGTTTGAGTGTGCCTGATTCTTCCCTTTGAAATAAGACAGTACTTGTTTTGGATTTTACAGCAGCCCACAGCTAAAAGATTTTTAATAGACTGTGAACTTTTAAGTGTTTGGACATTTTAAGGACTGTGGGGCTTTTAAGGTTGCACTGTCTTAGGTTGTGATTAATGTTAACATCATACTTTGGGGAAAAGAACTGGAAAGGTGGTGGTTTAATAGTGATGTGTTTTGTGTGTCAAGTTGACAAGGGGTCATTTGTGCTGGATAGCTTTAGTGTCAACTTGATACACCTGGGTTGAGGGAGCCTCAATTGGGGAATTGGCTCCATTGGATTGGCCTGTGGCCACATCTGTGGAGTATTGTCTTGATGGTCGAGCAGTGTGGGAGGGCCCAGCCCACAATGAGTGGTGCCACCAGGGCAGATGGTTGTGTACGGTATAAGAAGGCAGGCTGGGCATGAGCCAGGAGAGCAAGCCAGTAAATAGCATTCCTCCATGGCCTGTGCTTCAGCTCCTGCCTCCAGGTTCCTGCCCTGAGTTCCTGCCTTGGGCTCCCTAAGTGATGAACTGTGACCCGGGAGATGTAAGCTGAATAAACCCTTTCCTCCCCAAGTTGGTGTCAGTCAGAATGTTTTGTCACAGCAATGGAAGACAAACTAGGACAGGTCATTAAGCATCCAGAAAGTTATACCAGCCTGATAATTTTAACTACTGTATAATATTTTAGAAAATGCCTGGACATAAGCTCAAGCAGCCTTGTATAAGAAATGCTAAGAAGCACTCCCATAAAATAAATACTGTGGTTAGACATAATGTCATGACGAACTAGTTTTTTCCACATTCCTTTGATCTTATATTACTCTAAAATATGGAATACATATCCTTCATCCATATACCAAAAATTCCTAAGTGTGAAAATAAATGGTAGCTTAGTTCTAGAACCTGTTAAAGATTCAAAATATAAGAACACAGTTGTTTTCAGATCACATTAATGTTGCTCAGTTTGCCTCACAACCAGAAATTGGTGCTAGCATTCACAGATGAGCTATACCATTCATCATTTGTTTTTCTAGGACTGTTACTTCCAAAGCCTGGAAAGACCTCCCATGCTCATGGATTGGAAAAATTAATATAGTAAAAATGCTCCTTCTACCCAGATTAATATACATATTCAATGCAGTCCCAATTAAAATCCCTAAGAGTTTTTTCACAGGCTTGGAAAAAAAAATCCTTAATTTCATATGGAAAAACAAAAGACCCCAAATAGCCAAAGCAACCCTGAGTGAAAAGAGCAATACAAGGGGGATCTCTAAACCAGACTTTAGACTATACTACAGGGCTATAATCATAAAAACAGCCTGGTACTGGCAGAAAAACAGACTTTTAGACCTATGGAACAAAACTGAAGATCCAAACTTGAGCACATACAATTTCAGCCACCTCATATTTGACAAAGAAGACTCAGTGGAGGAAAGACAGTGTCTTCAGCAAATGTCATTTTCAAAAGTGGATCACAGCTGTGCGTAGTGGTGCATGCCTTTAATCCTAGCACTCAGGAGGCAGAGGCAGGTGGGTCTTTGTGAGTTCAAGGCCAGCCTGGTTTACAGAGCGAGTTCCGGGACAGCTGGGGCTACAGGGAGACCCTGTCTGGAAAAGAAAAAAAAAAAAAAAAAAGTGTATCACCCCTTGGAGAAGAATAAAATTAAACCCCTACCTCTCGCCCTGTACAAAATCAATTCCAAATGGATCAAAGGCCTCAACGTGAAACCTGAAACTCTGAAGGTGATAGAAGAAATCATTAGCAGCAGCCTACAACACATAGGCGTAGAAGACTTTCTAAATCAGACAGCAGCTGCACAGGAAATAAGGTTGGCAATTGACAAATGGGAATCTCATTAAACTCAAAAGCTTCTGTACATGAAAGACAATCACAATGAGGGAAAACCCACAGAGTGGGAGGAAACCTTCACTGCTGATACATCTGACAGAGCATTAACTTCCAGATTATATAAACTACGCAAGAAACAAAGAAGTAAGAAAACAAACGACTCACTCAAAAATGGAGCAAAGAGCTGAACAGAGAATTCACAAGTGAGGAAATAAAGATAGCTGAGAAACAGCTTAAAAAGTGCTCAACATCATTAATAATTAAGAAAATGCAAATTAAAATAGTTTAAGATATCATCTCACTCCAATAAGACTGGCTAGGACCAAGAAAACAAATGATACCAAATGTTGGAGAGGTTGTGGGGAAAAGGGAACACTCATCCACTGTTGGTGGGAATGTAAACTCATAAACTACTATAGAAAGCAGTGTAGAGAACCCTTAAAAGACTCAAAGAACCTACCACCTGCAGTCATACCACTCCTGGGTATATACCCACAAGACTCATGCTACCACAGAGATACAAGCACAGCCATGTTTATTGCAGCTCTCTTCGCAATAGTGAAGACCTGAAACCAACCCAGGTGCACTTCAACCAATGAGTGGTTAGAGAAAATGTGGTACATTTACTCAATGGAGTTCTATGTAGTGGGAAAGAAAGATGACATCATGAAATGTGCAGGTTAATGGATGAAACTAGAAGATACTACGTTAAGTGAAGTAACACAGTCCCAGAAAAACAAAGGATGAATGGTGTCCCTCATCTGTGGATGTTAGCACCAAGTACCTAGCTGTAAGGCAAACTGAGCAATGTTAATGTTATATTCCTCATTATCTGAAAGCAACTGTGCTCTTATAATGTGAATCCCTTATCAGGTTCTAAAATTAACCTACCATTTATTTTCAGACTTTGGAACTTTTGTATATGGGTGGAGGGTATGTATGCATATTTTAGAGCAATATAAAATCAAAAGGAAAAATGTGAATCCTGAAATATGATTTGGAAATAACATAGAGTTTGTTTTCAGATGACATAATTTTAGTATAGGTGATATATATATATACACATATATATATATACATATGTTGAAACAGTATGAGTTGGAGGGAACAACAACAGCAAAAGAACTGGGACAAGAAACTGAAACAGTGAAGTTCTCCCCAAAACAATAATCCTCTACTTTGAAAAAACTTTGGAAAGACTCAGAAAAAGATGCAAGGCATGTATGGCAGAATGCATGAACTCAGGCGGGGTGGGGGACATGGAAAGGGAAATGAGTCTAAATTGGATTGACAAATGATGTATGAAAAAGTTTAACAATAATATATATAATTAAAAAGTGAAGTTTTAAATTTACTTAACTAGGCATCGTTCCCAATTTTATTTAATGACAAGGCCCTCCCTTGCTGATGTTCCCAGGAGATGCTCCTTTATATTAAAAGCATTTGGGAAATTTTGAATGTAATCTTTCATCTGTAGCTGGTGAAGCTTATCCCTCAGGAAAGCCAAGGACAGCAGACTCCTCCTGGTCTCCAGGAATTGGCAGAGCTCAGTGTTTTCTTCCCAACATTAATTCTATGAGGTGATAAATGCTACTCTCTAATAATCACTATTTTCATTATGCAAGTGTAGACTACCCTGTCACACATATGCCACTTTTTTCAATCCACTTTCTTTGGTCCTAGAATCTTCACAAAGCAGTCTGGGAAATTCCAATGACACAAGGAATAAAAAGAGTTGATCCCAGCTGCACACCACTGTGCTGTGCCCACCAGCTGCGAAAGGGTAATCAGGATGGATTTCCTCTGTGCTCTATTGAGTCAACTTGCATGTCCTTTGGGGGTGTCAGCTCTTGGGCAGGAAAGGGATGCATTTACTATTTTTTCTCAAATTCCCTTTAATTATTATTTATTGTAGTGTTTATTAGAACAGATATCAAACTCGGCTTGGAAACTCAGATATATAAACCACATGATTTTATTTCTTTAATTTAGTTTCATTATGAAATTTTGAATCCTTTCTACAGCCAAGATTTCTGCCTTTTTCTGGGACGTGCACCTCTCTTTCCCATCAGTTTGCATGTCAGCACATCATCCTGAGATGCTGGATGGTGACTCTACAATTTGGTCCTTCATGATACTTCCTATGTTGCTGAACTTTTGACTTGGGAAAAGCCCAGTGTCTTTGGCTTGCTGGGCTTGGACAGAAAATTTCTGGCTCTGTCCTTCATAGACACCACTGTCTGATTATATCCCTTTTGCTCCAGGAAAGAGAAAAGCAAAAGAAAATTGTACTTCAAAAACATTTTCTTATCACTTTCTCCTTATAAATCATTCTGTTTCTATAAGCAAAATGCATTATTAATTGTATTATTTGCATCCCCTTACCACACATAAAGGCAGGTCTCTGACTCAAATTCCAACTTTGAAAATAAATAACTCCCCTTTAAAAAGCCCTGCTGGTGTGAGAATAATGTCTTGGATTATTATAATAAAAATGGCTTGGATTTTCCAGCTCCAGTCAGGAAACGGCATCCTGACAGGTTAGTTCCTTAATACTGGAGCTTCCTTACTTAGGCTCTGCTTCTGAGGCTTCCTCTTCAAGTAGGGCAGTACTCTACATTAGTAGCCTTCTAACTTACCTTTCACACTTTTCCCCTCTTAGGTATTTTCCTGGATATCTAAGAATATCATCTTGCCCTTTTCCCAAAGCCCAGGGAACAAACTGCGGAAGAGGAGGCGTGGTAGATTGTAAGGGCTGTGGAGAGATAGGGGTGAATCATGAGACTAGAGGAATATAGTCTGGACTCCTGATTGATCAACATGCCTGTGCATACAAGCTTCTCCAACTGGACTATGGGAACCTTGGGTTGTTCAAAATTGGGACATAGATACTTGCAAAATGTACCAATTACCTAATTGTATGACATACTGAGTAACATCAATGTTATCTGCAAACAACTGTGTCATTATATTGTAGAATCCCTTAAAAATAAAAAAAGAACATAGAAATAAAGGCTAAATAGCAGCACAAAAAAAAAGAATATCATCTTGCAAACTTTATTATGGTTGATCACATTCAGCCTTCTTTTGTCTGTAAGAACCAGAGCCAGAAACTTGTGTCCCAGCAGAGCAGGCTACAAACACTGGGCACTTTATCTGCCAGTTTTCCTGACATTCTCCAGAGAACTTGAAGCATCTGGGATTCACTTTAACAATGAGTCTGCTTTGTAAGATAGCTTTAAAGAACCACCTGACATGATGGTTGCACATCGTTGAGTCTAGTTTCTAATGTGTTACTGTGGAGGTCATGATAATGAACCTGAGACTGTCACAATTCCATCTCTCAACACATGGTAGGTTTAGAGGTAATAAACATTACTAATAAGCTTGTAAGAGAGAATCTGATCAGTAACTTTCATTTATTTGTATCCTTTGAACAAAAAGACATTGTATTGTACTTACTGGGTAAGTTTCCTGGCTCATTCTAATTAGATGTGTGCTTAAGCAAGAAGGGAAAACAGGCATTGTGGATGGAAATCTGAATGACTAATTTAATAGTCAGAGTTCTGTCAAAGAACAGAATCAATAGAATATATGTCTGTATATAGACACAAACACACACACATGTATTTATATTTATATATGTATTATATATATATAATAAAAGGGATTTTCTAGAATGGCTGATAACTGACAAGGGCCGTATATTCCAACAACAGCCATCTGTACACAGGAGAGGCTGAAAACCCAGTAAAACTATCTGTAGGCTGGGTACCTCAGCAGTCCCAGTATAGTGGTGAAGGTCTGGAGGATTCCCAGGGAGTAGCTGGTCTTCTGCCCTCATTGGAAGGCTGAAGAGCCTGGATCCTGATATCAGTGAAGTATGGAGGTGACAACAGCAACTTCAACAGGCCAGGCCAATACCAAGAAGCTCAGGTAGGCAGGTAGGGCTGTTTTTCCTAGAACCATTTTGTACCTAGGAGAACTGTGTTCCCCCCTAGTTAATCCTTCTTGGAAATGTCCTCACAGACCCACCCACGTACTCAGTGTGTATCTCTTAGTTAATTCCAGATCCAATCAGGTTGATAATCAAGATTAACCATCACAAATACTTAAAATTTCAGTTTGGCATCATGATTGGGAGCTTTTTTTCCTACAAGTGTAAGCTAAGGAGACAGAAAAATCTTTTATTTTATTAGGCTTCTCTCATTTTGAGAAAACTAACGATCCACTGCTGTGCTAAGTTTCTGGTGGTGGCGTATATTCTAACTGTATCTGGGCATCTTTCTGCCTCTTACACTGCTATTTCTTATAGCTTCAATAATATTCAATTCTAACTGACGTTCAAATGATAGACTAAGTAGTGCTGGGTGAGCAGTGGTAAATAGGTCCACGGTGTTTTTGCCAAGTCTTTAAGTTCGAGTTAGTGAGTATAGTATTTAACAACAAATTAAAGAATTAATAATAGATTTTCACTTCCAAAAGTGGTGAATGCTTTAGTGGAAGAATAAAATGTTGTCAGAAGATGGGGAAGGGTTTCCCAAGGAAGTGATTTAAGATCCAAAGGGTGAGTAGGAATTCACCTTGATGAGTTTACAGTACAGTGTGCAGGATTTGGTTTAAGACATATGTGGCTAACCAGGTAGAAGAGGAAGGGTGATGGATCAGAGGATCCTCAAAGCAACAAGATGATGGATTAAGAGTATGGCCCGGATGACTAGGACACTAGGAGAACAGATGGGTCCTGATAAGAGAGGCACTTGACTATCATATTAAGAATCATGTTCTTGGGGCTGGAGAGATGGCCTAGCGGTTAAGAGTGCTGACCGCTCTTGCAGAGGACCCGGGTTTGATCCCCAGCACCCACATGGTGGCTGAGAACCGTCTGTAACTCCAATTCCAGGAGAACTCCAGTTCCAGGGGAATCTGAGTCCCTCTTCTGACCTCTGCAGCATTGCACGACACGGGTGCCCAAACCTACATGCAGATGGTACATTCATACACATAAATAAATAAAAAATTAAATTAAATTAAATTAAAATAAAAAAGAATCATGTTCTTTATTCTGAATGAATAGGAAGCTTTCAATAGCTATTATCATGGAGATGATATCTGACCAATACTCCTTGCCAAAAGTACTATATATTTGAATGATTGGGCCTGTACGACTGCTGTAGAGAAAAAGAGTCCGTGGTAGTGACAAGGTGGGATGCAGCAAGAGATTCTGTCAGTCCAAGCAGGGCACTGATCCTTTCATCTGTGCATGGGAAAGTGAGTGCATAACTAAGATGATGATGGTGATGGAGGGGAAGGAAAGTGGGCAGGCTGGAAGCACATGTAACGGTAACGCTGTGGGGTGACGGATTGAAGTCCATCCTGGTAAATCTTTATGTAGTTCTTCAGCATACTTATTAGACTTCATAAGGCAAATAGACCGGTTTAGTTGTTTACATAAAAAATGTAACATTATTACCTTGCAGTAATACTGTTGTTTCTCAGTTATTGTTTTCAAATATATTAGGTTGGAAATTATTTTCCCAACAAAATGAAGAGCATCTCAAATAGTCTTAAATTGCTGTTTACAATGAGAAACCATTATCCCTTTAAAAATGAGATGAACTTCAAGTCCTATCCTACAAATGTGGCCACTGTTTTGTTCTTGTCCCTGTACATACAAGAAACAGCTGCTACCAAAAAGAATGAAATATTCAGAAGCAGAGAGGCTTATGTAACCATAACAATCATGGTTTTCCTGAGGCTACTAAGACATTTGTTATCTTCAATATGCTTTTGTGAAAATTTCATCTGAGGCAAAATTATTTTTTGAGCTGCTTAATGGTAAATGAAGTGTTCAGATAATTTTTAATGCAGTTTTTAATTTTTTATTTTATTTATTTATTTTTGTGTATGAATGTACCGTCTGCTTGTAGGTTTGTGCACCCGTGCAGTGCAATGCTGCGGAGGTCAGAAGAGGGCATCAGATTCCCCTGGAACTGGAGTTCTCCTGGAATTGGAGTTACAGATGGTTCTCAGCTGCCATGTGGGTGCTGGGGATCGTACCCGGGTCCTCTGCAAGAACAGTCGGAGCTCTTAACCACTAGGCTATCTCTCCAACCCCTTTTAATGCATTTTTAGAGGCTGTGTACCTCTACTTTTGAGCCTCTAAGAGACAGTATAGAGCAAAGGCTCTTCTATCCAGCCCAACATTTCATTGTATAAATAAAACCTTATTCTCATTTTAAGCAGTAACACATCTTAATACTTTCAGCTTCAGACAGATTTTTAACTTTTCTCAAGTTTAGCCAATACCCAGGTGGGCAGCAAGCTACCAAGTCCTGCGGAAGAGCATCGTGCAGGGTTCAGTTCTACCGCCTGGATTACTGGGCATTGCCTTTTCCATTTAACTGATACAAGCAGCTGAGTGAATAATTTCCTTCCACCCTCCCCAAGGAACCCACAAGGCTCAGTTGAAGCATTTCCTGTAAGTAAAGTCAAAGTTGAGTGGACCCATATTTATAGGATGAGAACACCCCATAAATATCTTTGACAGGTACCAAAGCTCAGTTAGTTCTAAGGCCATCTTCTGAGCCAAGTCACTGAGCTGGGAGAGAAGGAAGGAGAGGGGGCCAGGGCTATTGGCTCTTCACACTAGTTGCCTTCACAAGCAGACAGACTCTTTCTAAATATATTTTGCCTAATGGGCTTTGCAAGCATTTATTTCTTCAAAATATGTCAGTGCTAAAAATAATTGAGCTGCAGCTTTGTGGGAAAGTTTTAGAAGAAGATTGAGCTGGAAAGGGTTCCAGCTATTTACCTAGAGAACTCTTTGATCACATGTGCTGATGTTCTCATCTAGCAAAGCAGAACACTGTCAGTGTGTGGTATCTGGAAGGTAGTAGGTGCTCGGAAAGCAGGAGCTTCTTCCTGCTCTTGCTATAGTTCTTTTATGATACATAAATTCTGCTTTGCGCCTGAGGGTTCCTTTTTGTGCTAAACCCCTGCTCCTCAGTGCACGTAGCTCAGCCTTTTCATTGCACACAAGATAGGAAGGATTGACATCCCTATGATAATGTGAAAAGGGCCCTGGAAGCTGTCATCTGCTGCAGGTAGGAGCCTAAGGGCACAGAGAAACCTCAGCATTCCTAGGCAGCTTATCACCTATGTCCTCAGAGTTGAATCCAGCTTCTAATTTGTTTATTCTGCTTCTCCTCCCTTCCCTTCCTGATACAATCATTTATGGGGTGTTTTTTCCTCTCCTGTAGTCTTAAAACTAATAATAGAAGCCAGTGTGATATACTGCAAAAAAATCTCTGGATAGGATGTATGGAAATGGAATTGTCAGACCTATTTCTGCTACAAATGTTTATACAGCCTTAGGTAAGTCATTGGATTTGTCTAGGTTTCCCCAAAGAAAACTGCAGTCTGCACCATTCCCTTTTCTTCCCTGCATCCTAGGGAGTTAGTGGAGTGGCTTTTAGTGATCTTAGAAGGCTCACAGAACAGTCGAGGTTTCCAGGAGAATCTTTTAGGCTTCAGAATTTCTAGAAAGTAAGACTCAAACCAGAAGTACTGATAAACAGTTTTGAAATGTGTGTGTGTGTGTGTGTGTGTGTGTGTGTGTGTTGTGTGTTTCTTCTGATGAGTCATTCAGATATATTTCTAGTTGCTTTTTCTGTCCAGCTATTTTAATGGATGTTGTATTCACTGGCAACTGATAATTTGTAATAAAAAATGATAAATAACAAAGGCACTTTGCTTTTAACTCAGAAGCATCTGTCCATAAAGATGGAGGTTTACAATGTGTTATTAGTGTCAAGCAAAACACAGCCATACAGAAAGAGCTGGGGATGTTAGTGGCAATGGTGATGTTTACCCCAGTAAGCCCAGTAAGATGTAAACATTCTGTCATGGATTCATGAACTGCCATCGAAGGGAAGTACCTAGCTCCTAGTTTTTGCTGTTAGGTTATTCTGTTTATCAGGTTTATTTCCAGGGAGACGCATCGAAACTCTTCATCATGTGTGTCACTCAGGAAGTGATTGTGCATTTGGAAGATGATTTTAATGTGAATGAAGGATTTACTTGTTTGTTTAAAAAGAGCAACTTGAGCCAGGCATGGTGGCGCACGCCTTTAATCCTAGCACTCGGGAGGCAGAGGCAGGCGGATCTTTGTGAGTTCAAGGCCAGCCTGGTCTACAGACTGAGTTCCAGGACAGCTGGGGCTACAGGGAGACCCTGTCTCGAAAAGACAAAAAACAAAAAACAAAACAAAACAAAAAAAACAAATAACAAAAAATAAAAAATAGAAAAAAATAAAAAGAGCAACTTGATATTTTGTTTGTTGTCTATTTTTTCAAAGCCAATTTTTATTGAAGCTTTGTGCATTTCATACAAAATTTCCAATCAAATCTACACCCATTCCCCTTTCCTTGCCCCCCACCCCACCAGAGCTTACACATTCTGCCAAAAATGTTTTTCATCTTTTTTCTCAGTCTCTTTTTTAAAATTTTTGATGCAGAAGTTTACTGTTTCAAGCAGAAGTTCACCGTTTCAGTCAGTTCTTTGACCCAGTCTTCTTCTTCTTGTTGTTCCTTCCAATTTGCATCACTCCAAAATATGCACATATGTATGCCACATATATCATAGGTTTTAGCATCTTCAGCTTATGATTTTTTTTTCTTTATTAGGCTGAAAGATGTCATGTTTGAAGTCTCCTCCTTGGCAAGCCCAAACAACTATCAGTCCTGCCCTTGTGCTCCACACTGGGGTTTTCCCTTCCCATGGTCACCAAATGAGGTCCAGTAAGCACCACGTCCTGTCTTGATACCCCTGTACTTGTCTCTGTGATACATCCTGGGTAGTCCAACAATGGCAGTCTATACTTTGAATAGGCTGAAACCCTAGTAGTAGCTCATTCCACAAGCTGGATGTCTCAGCAGTCCCCATCTGGCACTGAAGGTTTGGAGGATTCTTGGAGAGATGTGAGTATACGGGAAGGTTGAAAAGCTGTGTCTCTGAGGCTGGAGAGATGGCCTAGCGGTTAAGAGTGCTGACTACTCTTGAAGAGGACCCAGGTTCAATCCCCAGCACCCACATGGCAGCTGAGAACCGTCTTTGACTCCAGTCCCAGGGGAATCCGACGTCCTCTTCTGACCTCTGCAGCATTGCATGACCCATGTGCGCAAACCTACAGAACATTCATACACATAAAAAAATTAAAAAATATAAAAAATTTAAAAAAAAAGAAAAGCTGTGTCTCATGTCTTTGAAGGATGGCAAAAGCAGTGGCAGCCACAGGGTAGCTGCACTTGCCAGTAAAATAGGCAAAACAACTCTGCTCTTTTTTTTCTTTTTACTAAGATCTCAAGTTTTATACCTGAAGCACAATTTCTCAGGCCTTACTAATTATTTATTTCTGGTTATACTTTCATTTTGGTGTTTAAGGCCACAGTTAGCCCAGATTAACCAAGGTTTTTGTTTTTTCAAGGTCAGTTGAGGATCTAGTCCTCAGGGGTCACTCAGGTGAGGGAGTGAGCCCCTGGCTCCTTTTGGCTTTTCATTTACCAGTTCCATCCATGACAGGACAAAGTCAGGTCTTGCTAGACCAGGCTTTCCTTTTTGAAGCCTGAGCAGACTTTCCTCTTTATAGCCTGGACACTGGCTGAAGTCCAATTAGTGGATCTCCAAGACCTCCCCACACAGGAAGACTGGTGACTCACATTTGCAGAACATATCAAGAGATGCCCCCATGCATAGTCTCCTGGGACTTAGTTGACCTCTGAGGGCAAGGAACAAAGTTAGTTATCCCTTAGGTCCCTCTGCTAAATTGGTATAGGTGTTAACTATGATTGTTAAGCACCCAGAAAGGCTAAGTTACACCAGCCTGATATATCATACCTATACTAAAATTATGTCATCTGAAAACAAACTGTATGTTATTTCCATATCACATTTCATAATTCACATTTTTTCATTTTGATCTTATATTACTCTAAAATATGCATACATACCCACCACCCAGCTGGCCTGATGCTTGCAACGCAGACCAAGCTGGCCTCTTGGACAGACGGAGATCCATCTGTCTCTACTCCCAGGTGCTGGGGTCAAGGTATGTGTGGCCTTGCAACCTGATATTTTCAATGAACCCAATTTGAGGTTTGACCCTTTTTACCTAAAATATAGATAGGTTCTTATATTTTATACATTTTATTTTTATCACTCTTTGATGCATATCTCAGTAATGGATCTGTGTTATTAAGCAGGCCTTCTTTCAGAATTCTTTAAGTTACATTTGTATCAATTTTCATTGTAGTGGTACACCAGTGCACCTGTGGAGGTCACAGGAAAACTCCTTCTACCATGTGGGTCCCAGAGATTGAACTCATGTTATCAGGGTTTGCAGCAGGCTCCTTTACCCACTCCCCATTCTCTTTGAGAGTTTTTGGAGTACTGGATGGCCCTGTGCCTCCTCTAAGAGTGGATTTCTTGAATGTCAGTATAGTTAAACATCTAGACTCTTCATGTTTCCATGTGTAACTCATCCAAGACACCTTCCTCACTTTGGGTTTCCTGCTCCCAATCTAATGAACTAGGGAAACCCAAACAGATTAATATTGTACATAAATAAGTATATATGGGACTGTAGGGGTAACCATGTGACCTCTTCATTAACAAATCACAATTGCATTTAGTGCCAGATTTTGTATGAAACATTTAATGTCTTGTTAATTTTTATACTTGCAGAGTCTAAGTACTACCTGTCATGTAGTAGGAACTACATACCTTTTAAACAAATGAGTGTACTGTATTTGGTTTCGTAGGTGGTAAGATATATTTAGAGATTTTTTTTTACCTAAGTGTCTGCTATATAGGAGAGGTCTTATTTTAATTATTCTTTAGACTATGAAGGTGCTTTTTAAAAAGTGAAAGTTCTCACATAAATTTCCAGCTACTTCTTGGAGATGAGGAACCTTACAAGTAAGTCAATGTTGTTTTATGTCAGATTTTATGATTTTGAGGTTTATGAGTGTTCTGCTAGAGTAATTATCCCCAAATAATTTGCTTAAGATGCTAAAGCTCTACATTATCATTCATGTCAGTCCTCAACCCCATAGCCCAAGTTAAAAATAAAACAATGTTAGGATAATAAAAGCTGTGGCTAGGAAAAATGAATAATAAAACAAACATCTCTTCCAACTGCATGACTGGTATTAAATCAGGCCCGCTGCCTCACCCAGGAGCGGGTACCCAGCAAAGCTATGGAGGCTCTGTTTATTTTCTCTGACCTCAAGAGTCCTATTTTTTTTTTTCTAGTGTAGCAGAGATTTCAGCAGATGCCACACCTGCATTCAAGCGTATGACAATCTGTCTCAAAAAGGGTAATTTAGATTGGGTTATCCATTCATTTAGACTAATCCAGTTAAGAGTAACTTAATTAAGAGAATAAAATCTGCCAGCCCTTTTCTACCTGTAAAGGAAATTATATTATAGCACTCACATAACTGCACCACCAGCCAAAACACAGGCAAAACATCGCAGGAAACACAGAGTCAAAAATTTGAAAGTGACCTGAGAGTTTATCATGTTACTTATTCCATATTCAAAGAAATTTCCTGGAACCAGTATTTATACTTCTTAATTAAAACTGAAGTGACTTAAATGCCTAGCAGATGGTCAAAGGGCAGAGAATAAGTGAAGTGGACTGCTCAGTCCAAAAGGGCACATCTGTATCACACCACCTCCCTCTTAAGGCTGAGGGAGCACTGTAGAAGAGTGAACAGAGGGATTGTAAGAGCCAGAAGCTGGAAAGGACTCCCAAACGACAGTGTCTTCCGGCGTGACAGGGCTGTGACACTCCTGAGCTCACAGCAGCTGCAGTACCCTTGAATAAGATCAAGTCAGCCAACATTCCTGCATAGCAGGGAGAGGAGCTGATTAAGCCCCACCCCTGGCCAAGGAGAGAGTGCCAGTTGATAGCAGCAAGAAGTGGGAGGTTCTTTTTTCTTTTTCTTCAGAGGTGTGGCCACTGGAAACTGCCCAAGCTCCAGGGGATAGGCCCCCACTCTTGAGCATATAGACAGCACTAATTACTCTTAGGTAGTTAGCAGAAGACATGATTTGGGAAGGGGATGTGTGCGGGTGAAGAGGGCTGAGAGGGTGGGAGTGGTATATGGATTTGATCAAAATACATTGTATATGTGTATGAAATTCTCAAAGAATAAATTAAAAACGTGTTTTAAAAGAAATGTCTAGCAGTTTATTCAGTAGTAACTGTTTCTGACTCACAGAAAAGGAAGTAGGTGGCAGGTAGACCTCTGCTTTACTTGAACACCTGCCTAAGTACACCTGCCTAAGTCATACTCAGAACCACAAATCCTGCTTCTTGTATCACTGAATCATTTTTTCTAGAACGTAGTGTAACAAGAGTATCATTTAGATAAATACTGTGTAAGGAACTAAACTTTGTATCTTTAAGTACCTTTTCTATTATTTGGCACCTGTTTTCTAGTTAAACAAAATTGCTTAACTGATGTTTTAAAAAGGAGTTTCTTATGCATTTTTAGATTGTTTACTTAGAAATATAATTATGATTTTTGCATGTGATAAAATTTGATGTTTTTCCTTTTTTTTGTCTTTTTGAGACAGGGTCTCCCTATAGCCCCAGCTGGAACTCACTCTGCAGACCAGGCTGGCCTTGAACTCACAGAGATCCACCTGCCTCTGCCTCCCAAGTGCTAAGATTAAAGGTATGTGCCACCACACCCAGCTTAAAGATGGTTCTTTTTTTTTTTTTAATCTATTTTATTTTCATTTATTTATGTGTATGAGTGTACTGTCTGCATGTAGGTTTGTGCACCCATGTCGTGCAATGCCGCGGAGGTCAGAAGAGGGTCTTGGATTCCCCTGGAACTGGAGTTCTCCTGGAATTGGAGTTAGTGCGGAGACCGAAACAACTGATCACACCTCGGTTAGACCTCCCCATTGCCGGACACATGGATTTCTCCTGGAGAATTGGCGAGGTTTCACAAAGGTGTTTGCTACAGAGGTTCAACCTCGCCATGTGGGTGCTGGGGACGAACCCGGGTCCTCTGCAAGAGCAGTCGGCGCTCTTAACCGCTAGGCCATCTCAGCCACCATGTGGGTGCTGGGGATCGAACCCGGGTCCTCTACAAGAGCAGTCGGCGCTCTTAACCGCTAGGCCATCTCTCCAGCCCTTAAAGATGGTTCTTAGCTGCCTTGTAGGTGCTGGGAATCAAATCCAGGTTCTCTGCAAGAGCAGTCCACGTTCTTAACTGCTGAGCCATCTCTCCAGCCCCCTGATGTTTTTCTTTTTTCATGTTACTGCTCATATTTTAAGCTTTTCTTCTCTTTCTGAACTAAGACAAGGACTGTAATCATTCTGAAATTTCAGGGACAATTTACTTAAACATACATGTTTTTAATGGTGAAACCCTTCAGTGCATGTGATTTTTCACTTGTGTGTACTTAAGGTTCATTGCAGAATAAATCATGAAGTAAATCTCTCCAGGCCCAAGAAATGCATATCACTACAGGTCAATTGCTCGAGGTCTCCTTTCCATCCTCAGTGTTTAGTTTGCAATTTGTTTTCATTCATCCCAAGCATGCGCAACTCACTTTGCATTTGTTTGTGATTTACTTGTTTTTCAACTGTCTTAAAATTTTGCTTTAACACGAGGAGCATTTCTTGCTTGACCTCTGCCTTCCTGAACTAACTGTCCAATGTTTGCAAACATCTACACTTCACAGCCTAGGAGGGGGGACTCTCCACACCTACTACTTTCATTACTGCTTCTACTCATATCAAAGGAATATTAATGAGCAAATCAGTAACCTTGACTATGAATTCAACAGATCTGTAATTGTAGCACATTAATTTCTTAATAACTACTTTTTGTCTTCCTTTGATCTAGGAGAACAGTGCTGTTTAGGTAGCATTTTGTATCAATGGAGGATGTGAAAGCTTAACCCAGTAATAACCATGTATGAGATTTAAGATTAATGATTTAACTGAATTATCAACATACAAAAGAAATAGAGCTAGCCTCAAGTATGGTTTGAAAGTAACTAAAGAACTGTTAATGGAGATTAGAGAGATAATGATAAAGAATAAGAATGATCAGAAAATACTGATATAAACCAAGAGGGTATTTGCTAGGATGTTCTAATTGAATGAAATTTAATATTAACTTTTTCAAGATTGACTGGAAATAGAAGTATTCATCTCAATCACATATATAATAATTTCTAAATAAAGGTATTAATTCCTAAAAAATGGGATAAAGAATGATTATTTTAATACACTATGTTTTCAAAATGTGACTTATGGTAATTATGTAATACTTTCTACATATCTAATCCTTATATCAATAACAAAAATCCGATGTGTGACATAATTGTGTCCCTTGCACTTTAATTTGTAACACAAATAAGATGACTGCAGCAATTATAAAACTCATTAGACTGTATTGCAATGTTGCCTTCTTATTCAATATCTATCATATGCTTAAAAGATTATTTTAAAGTTCAACATATGATTTGTGTTTTAAATATTCCTTTATTGAATGGATCTTTTTTACTTTCATTCTCTAACACAATAGAATTGTTAAACTAAAACTGATCTGCAGCACTAAGTTACAAGAGCCTGCAGGTAACATTCAACTACAAGTATCTCAATTTGCAAGGTATGACAGCACATGTAATGAATGAACACATCCCCAGGACTAAAGCCAATTCTTTAAGTCAGCAAGTGTTAGAGCAGCACGTTCCCATGTGGTTACTTTACCATGGTAGTCAATGTTGAGGACAAGATGTTGGAAGTGAGTGTACAGACTTAGGAGGATGTTGCAAGAAAGCTGCCTTACTGAAATGAAGGCTACCCCTTTGCTTCACAACAACAAAATCCCCTAATTATGGGAAGAAGGTAAGGATATTTTCCATGATGATCTCCCTTAAAAGTCAGGAAGTATTGGTGCTGCGCCTTGATGCAGTGTTGTCATGAATGCTAGTTTTATGTGGCCAGAACATGAAGAGGAAGTGGGATTGCCATGACAATTAGAATGAGATGCTGTTTTCCTACTAAACTGTGAAGCCCTTCACAGCATGTGAGCCCAAATGCAGACATCCTGTCTCCCTGGAGGTACAGTTGATGTCACTCTCCTCAATCCATGCCACTAAGTGCATTCCTACTCTTCCTAGTGTAAATAATGGCATGTAATGTATCCCATGAAGTAATTATGGTGTATTTTGGAAGGCTATTAAGACTCAGGGAAAAGAGAGAATATGTTTTCATTCTCAGCTAGTGTTAATACGCTTCTGAGGATGCAAAGTGCCTTTTTTGGCCTTCAGAGTCTTGGTATTGGCACAGGTTATATGTTTCATCTTAATGATCATTGTTGAAAATGTTGTTAATTTCTGTCTGTGATGAACATGTATGATCAGGGACAAGGAGAAGACTTGTTCAGTAAAGCACTTGTCCTGCATGCATGAGGACCTAAACCTAATCTACCAGCCTGCCCATGTGAAAAGCTGAGTATGGTGCCCTGTGTTTTTAATCCTAGCACTGGGAAAGAAAGGAGGCAGGCAGGCCTCTGGGCTCACTAGCCAGGCACACTAGATTACTGGTCGAGCTCTAGGGCTGTGAGAGAACCCCACACCCCCTACAAATGTGGGTAGCACTTGAGAAACAACAACCAATGCTTCCCTCTGGCCTCCATATATACATCTGCACATACACGCGCACGACACACACACACTACACACACAACACTAATACACAATACATACACACACCACACACACACACACACACACCTTCTTGCAAAAACCAACTGATAGGTCAATAGAAAAAAATGCAAAAAAATGTGATGAGGACCTCAACAGAGAGTTCTTTTCTTCTGTCCATTGCTTGGACTCCCTTCCCACAGAAATTAAATATCTGCTATATTATAAGCTAACATTGGAAAGAAACATTATGTTAAGTTTCTACCTATTACAAGACATCAAAAACAGTTATTGTAGTTCCAACTACTTGGAGGCAGAGGTAGGAGAATTGTTTAAGACCAAGAGTTCCAGGGGCATATGTCGTGGGGAGCAACAATAGGTAAGACCTAAGGCAGTGAGGGAGGTGTGCATAATCTTAAAACAAGACGAATACATAACAAACGAGGAACCAACTAAGAAATACTAGCAAAAAGAAAAGTGGGTTTCTGACGTTTAATGAATTTCTGTAGTACAATTCCAATTAGTCGTTTGTAATACCTTAAATTTATTAATTATTTATTTTAATGTGAGTCAATGGAATAGTTTCGCATGCATGTATGTTGGAGCGGTATTACATAATATGGGTAGATGTCCTGTAATAGCAGGATTCCATATGATATTTAGGTGATCTTTGAGACAGGGTCATCCTCTTTTTATCCCCGCTGTCGCTAAGGAGTTCACTGAGTGGACCAAGCTTGGCCTTGAACCACAGAGATCCACGGAGCTGTGTGCTACCTGAGTGCATGGATAAATGGTCCCCACACCCCACCCCCCGCTTTCATATTTTTACATGTGATATAAAGTCGCTAATAGAACCCATATATATCCAAAATATATTCGCACTCTTACCTAACTTCAACCAATCTACCATGACCCGACGAATTCCCAGCGACTCCCTCTACTTTCTGGTTCTTTGTCTATGATACTCTCGGTGTAGAAAATAAACAGGAAAAGTAAAAAGTAAAGATAAAAAAAAGGTAAAATGAATAGGTGAAAAAATGAGAGACGAAAAATGAGGAATAATGGTCCATAAAACATATCAACAAGGATTAAAAATAAAAGCGTCCGGGGGTGTGTGCTTATAGCAATATAATATACCCATGATATAGCGCAGAATTTAGCTGGCAATCAAGCAGGTGTACTACGTCACAGTTATTTTCTTTCACATAAACTTCTTTTATTGGTCATTGTTGGTTTATCACAAATGCCACGTGCTTTGGAGACCCTCGTCACGCAAGCCGCCCATGTCCCGGCCACCCAGGCCTGCCAGAGCCTCATGCATCCAGTTCTCGTGGACCCAAATACATTGAAACTATTGACGAATCGTCACTCCCGTCTCAGTCATTTTTCTCAATAATTCATTACCCAACTCACAAAAAATAATCCTCCAGCATACATGGGAGCAATGAGCCACTGGGTCTGGATATCTTCATGGTACAGAACCCATTGCCTAACATATGGTTTTATCTCATTAGCCAACTCGTCTAGGTGCCCAGCCTGGGTTGGCTTAACAAGGAGCATGCTATTGTCTCAAAAAAGGCAAACAACAACAAATAAAATAAATAAAAGTAAATAGATCTTTTTAAAAATGATAATAATAAATAGAATAAAAAAAAATAAATTTATAGTATAAATTAAAAACAAAGGATAATTTGAGTCTTAATAGCGGCACAATATTGTTTTGCGTTAACAGAATTCAACGATGCCAACAATGATGTACTCCATGAAGCATATCAGTAATGCCTACATAACAGTCATACAGAATGATTTATTATATGTTATAATATTTAGATAACAAGGTATGACTGGGATCTAGTTTGTATGTTGGAAACTCCACTATAGGTCTTGTTCTATTAAGTTGCGTGCACAAGATACTTTTAAATAGTCCTGGGAATACCATACAATCTGTTATTACAAAGACTAGAAAACCTTCCAACGCGACTCGTCATACAATCCCAAATGCATTTATCTCTAGGAACTTACACCCTGTTTTGGGGATGCTATCTGATAGGTAGAACTTTACATAAGTATACTTATCAATGTTTAGCGTATAATTTATAGCATGTATTTAATTCTGTGGAAGGAGGTCCAGGCAATGGACAGAAGAAAGACATACCTCTCTAGTTAGGTCTATTTCAGGCATTTCATTTTTGGGTCATTTGCATCATGCCTCTCTAAATCCTGATATGCACCTTCGTAGATCAGCATGAGTGCGATATCGGCCAAAGTCTTTGGTGTGATGTTGGCTAAGGCCAGGCCTGGCGCTGGCATGGTATGTAAGTGGATAGTTGCCAGTGGATCGAGCTGGGTGCTACAGGTGTGTGGGTGTAGGTGGTAGGAGCCCTGTGTCGTGTTCTCGATTAGGATATCAATCTCCAAAAGAAACAAAGAAAAATTAAAAAAAATCTTTAATGCAATTTCTGGAGAGGCCAGAGGGAATTGGCACAATATTATGGCATGATTAGGGATAGATACTCCACTCAAAGAGGTATGTGCTCAAGGCTGATAGAATGGAACGCTACCACACCAGAGAGATGTGCGGAGGTAGTGGGTATAGGATGTGGTAGCGGATTGGTTTGTTGTTGTTAAAATACTAGATTCCTCTATAGGTAGTATTCTTTTCGGTCAACATACCTAGGAATAGGATAATTACTTTATTGAAAGTGCATAGCCTAAAGTAAAGGGAGAGACCTACACTGTATGGAAACGGAGCCGTGAGATTACTTACAATGAGTGCCTGCATCTAGGTGTGGCGTGCAAGCTTCACTTCACTAAGCTTGGCGTGATGTGGATTTAACTATGAATTGCACAGGTGATTCAACCATTTCATTATTATAATAGGCACTATACTCCTACTTCTTTTTCTCACCTTTTTATTTTTGTGTTGCAGGGGCTCTGGTTTCGAGACTTGGGATGCGTACTCCTTTTAGTTAGGTGCCTTTGGGAACTTATAAGCTCTTTCTCTCGTCATGGCTAGGTACCAGGCTGGCCTTGGACAAGGCTCCAAGACAATAGATGTCCTTTTCTATGCCTCTACTGCCAAGCTTCCACTTTCCTTCTCCCATTGCTCTACCTGAGCTAGGCTAGATTAAACAGGCATTTTGGTTTTCAACACAGAAACAGAAATTTACAAACATTTTTCTGATCAGCTCGATCATTCTACGCGATGAAACATATAACCTGTGGTCAATACCAAGACTCTGAAGGCCAAAAAGGCACTTTGCATCCTCAGAAGCGTATTAACACTAGCTGAGTGAGTATCTAATATTTTGTCATTAAACTAAATAATTTGTATTCTTTCCACAAAGAGCCATTAAGATCTACCTTCTCAATATGTATACACCATAATTACTTCATGGGATACATTACATGCCAATTATTACATTTAGGAAGAGTAGGAATGCACTTAGTGGCATGGATTGAGGGAGTGACATCAACTGTACCTCCAGGGAGACAGGATGTCTGCATTTGGGCTCACATGCTGTGACAGGGCTTCACAGTTTAGTAGGAAAACAGCATCTCATTCTAATTGTCATGGCAATCCCACTTCCTCTTCATGTTCTGGCCACATAAAAAAAAAAAAGCTAGCATTCATGACAACACTGCATCAAGGCGCAGCACCAATACTTCCTGACTTTTAAGGGAGATCATCATGGAAAATATCCTTACCTTCTTCCCATAATTAGGGGATTTTTGTGGTTGAAGCAAAGGGTAGCCTTCATTTCAGTTATAAGCAGTTTCTTGCAACATCTATCTAAATCTGTCACACTTCACTTCCAACATCTTGTCCTCAACATTGACTACCATGGTAAAGTAACCACATGGGAACGTGCTGCTCTAACACTTGCTGACTTAAAGAATTGGCTTTAGTCCTGGGGATGTGTTCATTCATTACATGTGCTGTCATACCTTGCAAATTGAGATAACTTGAGTGAATGTTACTGGGCAGCTCTTGTAACTTAGGGTGCTGCAGACTCGCAGGTTATTTCAGCGAGTTCAACAAATTTATAGTGTGTAGAGGAATTGGGCTAATACGGTAAATATAGGCATCCACTTTCAATATGATAGTGTTTTCAAGAAAACACACAAATCCTTGGAATGAACTAAAAAAAAAGTCAATATTTCACTAGGCCAGGATATGAGAAATATTGAATATAAGAAAAGGCAACATTTTGTAAAGTACAATGAGTTTTAAAATAATGCTGTCAGTGCATCTGTATTTGTTTAGGAATTAAATACACACAATTATCCACTCGGGATTTTTTGTGTGAATTAAAGAGAGATAAGAAAAGTTAATCTATTTCCAGTCAATCTTGAAAAAGTTAATATTAAATTTCATTCAATTCGGAACATTCACTAGCAAAATACCATTGCTCTTCTTCTCAAAAGAATTTACTAGGACATTTTTTTATCTTTCTTTATTCAGTTTCTTATCATTATATACTCTCATTAACCCAGTTCTTAGTTACTTTCAAACGACTACTTTGGAGTAGCTTTCATTTTATTCTATGAGAGAATTGACAATTCCATTAATAGGGTATACAGTCTACATCCACTTCTTTTTTACTGTAGCTCGAGCCAACCCCAGCATAGCGCAGAGCACTTCGGCAACCAAACAAGCCAAGAGTATCACCATAACGTAGTACAAACTGCCAAAAAGACTCCAACCCGCAGAAGAACTCCAGTTCCAGGGGTGTGTTGGATAGCTTTAATGNTTGTTTGTTTGTGATTTACTTGTTTTTCCACTGTCTTAAAATTTTGCTTTAACACGAGGAGCTTTCTTGCTTGACCTCTGCCTTCCTGAACTAACTGTCCAATGTTTGCAAACATCTACACTTCACAGCCTAGGAGGGGGGACTCTCCACACCTACTACTTTCATTACTGCTTCTACTCATATCAAAGGAATATTAATGAGCAAATCAGTAACCTTGACTATGAATTCAACAGATCTGTAATTGTAGCACATTAAATTTCTTTTTTTTTTTATTTTTTTTACTTTATTATTTTTTTTTATTTTCGTATGGTTGAATGTAATGTATGCATGCAAAAAGTTGTGCAAACCCGGTAGTGGCACATGCGCCAAGAGGGTCAGGAAGGGGGGTTCCGGAATTTCCCCTGGAGGGGTTGTGGAGTTCCCTGGAACTGGAGTTTCTTCTGGTAATGGGTTAGACGGTTCTCAGCCGCACCATGTGGTGTGCTTGGGGATCGAACCACGGTCCTCTGCAAGAGCGGTCGGCGCTCTTAACCGCTAGGCCATCTCTCCAGCCCCGCACATTAATTTCTTAATAACTACTTTTTGTCTTCCTTTGATCTAGGAGAACAGTGCTGTTTGGTAGCATTTTTGTATCAATGGAGGATGTGAAAGCTTAACCCAGTAATAACCATGTATGAGATTTAAGATATTAATGATTTCAAATACAAAAAATGAGCTACTCAAGTATGTTTGAAAGTAACTAAAGAACTGTTAATGAGAGTAATATAATGATAAGAAAATGATAAGAAAATGATAAAAAAATGTCTTAGTTAAATGCTTTTGAGAGAAGAGCAAGGGTATTTGCTAGGATGTTCTAATTGAATGAAATTTAATATTAACTTTTTCAAGATTGACTGGAAATAGATTAACTTTTCTTATCTCTCTTTAATTCACACAAAAAAATCCTGAGTGGATAATTGTGTGTATTTAATTCCTAAACAAATACAGATGCACTGACAGCATTATTTTAAAACTCATTGTACTTTACAAAATGTTGCCTTTTCTTATATTCAATATTTCTCATATTGCTTAAAATTGACTTTATTTTTAAAGTTCACCATGATTGTGTGTTTTTGAAATATTCCTTTATTGAATGGATCTTTTTTACTTTTCATTCTCTAACACAATAGAATTGTTAAACTAAAACTGATCTGCAGCATCTAAGTTACAAGAGCCTGCAGGTAACATTCAACTACAAGTATCTCAATTTGCAAGGTATGACAGCACATGTAATGAATGAACACATCCCCAGGACTAAAGCCAATTCTTTAAGTCAGCAAGTGTTAGAGCAGCACGTTCCCATGTGGTTACTTTACCATGGTAGTCAATGTTGAGGACAAGATGTTGGAAGTGAGTGTACAGACTTAGGAGGATGTTGCAAGAAAGCTGCCTTACTGAAATGAAGGCTACCCCTTTGCTTCAACAACAACAAAATCCCCTAATTATGGGAAGAAGGTAAGGATATTTTCCATGATGATCTCCCTTAAAAGTCAGGAAGTATTGGTGCTGCGCCTTGATGCAGTGTTGTCATGAATGCTAGTTTTATGTGGCCAGAACATGAAGAGGAAGTGGGATTGCCATGACAATTAGAATGAGATGCTGTTTTCCTACTAAACTGTGAAGCCCTGTCACAGCATGTGAGCCCAAATGCAGACATCCTGTCTCCCTGGAGGTACAGTTGATGTCACTCCCTCAATCCATGCCACTAAGTGCATTCCTACTCTTCCTAAATGTAATAATTGGCATGTAATGTATCCCATGAAGTAATTATGGTGTATTTTGGAAGGCTATTAAGATTCAGGGAAAGAGAGAATATGTTTTCATTCTCAGCTAGTGTTAATACGCTTCTGAGGATGCAAAGTGCCTTTTTGGCCTTCAGAGTCTTGGTATTGACCACAGGTTATATGTTTCATCTTAATGATCATTGTGAAAATGTTGTTAATTTCTGTCTTTGTGAAACATGTATGATCAGGGACAAGGAGAAGACTTGTTCAGTAAAGCACTTGTCCTGCATGCATGAGGACCTAAACCTAATCTACCAGCCTGCCCATGTGAAAAGCTGAGTATGGTGCCCTGTGTTTTTAATCCTAGCACTGGGAAAGAAGAGACAGGCAGGCCTCTGGGCTCACTAGCCAGGCACACTAGATTACTGGTCGAGCTCTAGGGCTGTGAGAGAACCCCACACCCCCTACAAATGTGGGTAGCACTTGAGAAACAACAACCAATGCTTCCCTCTGGCCTCCATATATACATCTGCACATACACGCGCACACACACACACTACACACACACACTATACACACACATACTACACACACACACACACACACACACACACACACAACCTTCTTGCAAAAACCAACTGATAGGTCAATAGAAAAAATGCAAAAAATGTGATAGACCTCAACAGAGAGTTCTTTCTTCTGTCCATTGCTTGGACTCCTTCCCACAGAAATTAAATATCTGCTATATTATAAGCTAACATTGGAAAGAAACATTATGTTAAGTTTCTACCTATCAGACATCAAAAACAGTGTAGTTCCAACTACTTGGGAGGCAGAGGTAGGAGAATTGTTTAAGACCAAGAGTTCCAGGCTTGTCTGGAGAACATAGTAAGACCTAAGACGGAGTTGCAAACAAACAAACAAACAAACAAACAACGAACAAACAAATACTAGCAAAAGAAAAGTGTTTCTGAGTATGGAATTTCTGTAGACAATTCAATCATCTTTTAATACCTTAAATTTTTAATTTATTTTTATTTTATGTGTATGAATATTTTGCCTGCATGTATGTAAGTGGACTACATATATATGATGCCTGATAACAGGATTCATTATGATATTTTTTTGGTATTTTTGAGACAGGGTCTCCCTTTTTTAGTCCCAGCTGGCCTGGAGCTCACTATGTGGACCAAGCTGGCCTTGAACTCACAGAGATCCGCCTGCTTGTGCTACCTGAGTGCAGGGATTAAAGGCGTGCACCACCACCCCCGGCTCATTATTTTTTACATGTGATATAAAGTTTTTGACCATATTCTCCCATTTCGCTCTCTTACCTCTTCCCACTCTCATTGATCCTATTCTTTTCCTAACTACTTCCTTTCTACTTTCCTGTCTTTTCTATTGATGTTTTTGGGATTAAGTTTGCTTGCATGAACATGGGTGTAGAGCTATTTACAGGAGCAAGGACATTTTACCAGTGGTTACATCACTGAAGAAAATGTTTCTTCCCTCCCCCACCAGCCATTAACTGTCAATTAGCTCCTTGGGGAGGGATGGAGACTTCAATATTCATGTTGGAATATTGACAAGTAAAATCTTTTTAAAAAATTTACTTAATCTCCATGGTTTGGCCATTCATACCCTTTTGAGTTCCTGCTCCCCCCCCCCACACACACACATTGCATTGGGGAACTTCCTTAACTAACCAGAGTTAAAAGGTTAATTAATATTCTCTTGGCCCCTTGTTCTATGTTGTGTGAGCCTTAGATGTAGAGGTTGAATTGTAGATGTGTTGCTTAGGCATGAGGAATCATGTCTCTGTGTGTCCAGTTGTCAGACTCTGTAGTATTCTTCTTCGGGTGCAAAAGAAGCTTCTTTATTGAATGGTGTCTGGGATACAGAGTGTAGGCTGATGGGCAGTTCACCTATATTGAGCTTCATTCACCCAGGGCTCAGGGAACATTGTGAAAGAGGGGGCAGAAAGATTGTAAGAGCCAGGGAGGTGGTGCAAGACCAAATGCAAATGAATTCCACAAGCTCCTGGGACCCTGTTCAAATGAACCTACAGCATTGGCATCAGCATGCATAAGACCCATGCAAGCTCAACCATACAAAACCCAGAATGGAACTGTAGAAATGGACAGCAGGGGCTGGAGACATGGCTCAGTGGTTAAGAGCACCGCCTGCTCTTGCAGAGGACCCGGGTTCGATTCCCAGAACCCACATGGCAGCTAAGGACTGTCTTTAACTCCAATTCCAGGGGAATCTGACACCCTCTTCTGACCTTCACAGCATTGCACCATACAGATGCATCTACATACATGCAGACAGTACACTCATACACATAAAATAATAAATTAAAAAATTTTAAAAAGAAGTGGACAGCAGAACCCAATCTTAGCTGAAGAGACATAGGTAGCTAATTACTCTTGGGTGAGGAAGAACTGGTCTTCTTTAAGAGAGGGAGTCCAGATAGGCTGACTGGAGCTCAGAGGATGAACTGGCACTGAGGAGTGAGCAGGAAGAATAATTTGGCACAATAGACCCTAAGGCAAGTGATAGAATGTATGAACTCAGGAAGAGGGGCTGTGGGAGGGAGCCAAAGAAGAAGGGGGTGTAAAGGCAATTAAGCCTGCTCAAGAAGTTATGCACAAAATACACAAAAATTCAATAGGTAAATAATTAAAAAAATGAATGACAACTTAAAAGCAGCATGGAAAGAAACAAATACAAGTGGATAAAAAGCTTCATATAATCCAAGAGTATAACAATGTGAATGAATGTTACATTTTAGTAAATGTGCTTAGAATTCTAGTAAGTGATTGTTTATTGTTTAGAATCAGTAAGCTTTATTTTTGGAACAGTTTTCATTTTGCAAATTAAGCAGACAGTAGGGAGTCTTCCACATCAGCTCCTTGCTTCAGTGCAGTGCATTATTATTAATAAACAGCATAGCCATGTTAGGTTGCAAAAAGTTTGCTTAGTTTTATGTGTATATATGTATACCTGAGTGGAGATGTATCTATATCTACCTATATTTATATCTATATCTATATCTATATATAGATATACTCCATATCTGAGCAGGGGCCCCCAGAGGTCAGAAGAAGGGTCAGAATCCCAATCCCTGGAACTAGTTAGGCAGTTATGAGCTACCATTTGGGTGCTGGGAACCAAACCTGGGTCCTCTGCAAGAGCAGACAGTGCTCTTAACCACTGAGCTATTTTCCAACCTTGCTACCTTACTTTTGTTGTTGTATTAGATTTTTTTCCTTGCTACAATTCACTGCAAGCAAAACTATTCCAGGGCAATAACTTGAGGGTTTTCCTTTTATTGACTGAATTTTTGTGATCTCCATGCAGTATAATTTGGTGATATTTAGATCTCACTGTTCCCACCTCCCCTTCTTCCCTTACTGCCCCCCCTGCCCAATTTAATATACTCTATTATGCATATGTGTGTATATGTACATACACACATCTAAATATATATTATATACATAATAAGGACTATAGAGTTTAATTTGTGTCCCCAAGTATCCTTCAGCATGTATAGATCCACTGGAGCCTGATTAACCTATTAAGAGTCCCATGCATGAAAGAGACTATCTCTGTCCCTCCCAGCAGCCCAGGCCTATGTTCACACAATTTCCTTAGGTGGAGTTGGAGCTTTTTACTCACTTCCTTACATCTATGCTTCACATTTTTAAGAACAGATTTCTTGGCTGGGCCTTGTTGCACACACCTGTAATCCCAGCACTTGGGAGGCAGAAACAGGTGAAGAGTTCAAGGCCAGCCTGGTCTACATAGTGAGTTCCAGGACAGCTGGGGCTACAGGGAGACCCTGTCTCAAGAAAAAAAAAAAAAAAAAAAAGACCAACCAACCAACCAACAAACAAACAAAAAAGAAACATCTCTCTTCTGATCTTAAAGTAAGACCTGATGGACTAGAAACAAGAAAACTCCCACTTCATTGAAGTCCTGGCTTTAGGGCTTCTCTTTTATGTGAGAAGATTCCTAACTAGGAGTTAGATACACAGGCTTCGGTACAGAATTCTCACCATGATGGCACCCATCATTCCTTCCTGTGTTATTGTCTGCTCAAACATTTTCACTGCCCTCAGAACACCTCTTCAGATCAATGCTTTTATGATCTGCTACCTTCTGTGGGTAAGGAAATAAACCTCAGAATGCGGAAATAATTTTTCCTAACTTACATTTCTGATCAGAGATGGAAAGGTTTTTCCATAAGATGAAACTGAGCAGAGCCCACAATCTACATCAGTAAATGGTATTGTCTCCATTTCACACCAAATTTGTGATTTTTTGACGGTTGTGTTGTGAAATATGTAGAGACCTCTCTTTCCGTGAGAGCTGCAGGATGCAATCTCAGAGTGATGGAAAGCCTTGTTTTTCTGTCTCAGGTCCTTGGGGAAGGTGTGGAGGTGACTGCGGGCCCGGAGGAAGCCAGAGTCGAGCCGTGTGGTGCTTTCACGTGCAAGGGTGGACCAGTCCTTTGTCTGACTGTGATGAGAGCAGCCGACCTCCGAAAGAAAGAAGCTGTTTTCGAGTCTGTGACTGGCACACTGACCTGTTCCAGTGGGAGGTTTCCGACTGGCACCGCTGTGTGCTGGTTCCTGAGGCCCAGGGCGAGGGCAGGCCTCGAGCTACAGAGTGCGTGACTGCCCAGCACGGTCTGCAGCACCGGACTGTGCGCTGTTTGCAGAAGCTCAACAGAACCATGGTGACCAGTGACATCTGCGAGCACTTTGTCCCACAGCCTCCCACAGAGCAGGCATGCCTCATCCCTTGTCCCAGAGATTGTGTTGTATCTGAGTTCTCCCCGTGGTCCAAGTGTAGCAAAGGATGTGGGAAGACATTGCAACACAGAACTCGCGTGGCCATCGCGCCCCCTCTCTATGGAGGACTCCAGTGTCCTAATCTTACTGAGTCAAGAGCCTGTGAAGCTCCGGTTTCCTGTCCTCTTGGGAAAGAGGAATATTCCTTCAGCCTTAAGGTGGGACCGTGGAGCAAATGTAGATTGCCTCACCTTAAAGAAATAAACCTCAGTGAAAGAACTCTTCAGGATTTTAACTCTGATTCAAATGAGCAAGTGGCCCCTAGACATCAAAGCTACAAAGCACACCACCATTCCCAGCCGGGAGATGTGGAGATAGGTTTTCAAACCAGGCAGGTGTGGTGCGCAAGAAGCGATGGAAGAAACGTCCTGTTAAGGTAGGATGTCTCCTGTGCTTGCCTTTCCTTCACCTACGATATTTTACTGAACAATTTTGTGATTTTTTCTGCAAAGAAGAAACAGTAATCAAGCTTGTAATTTGGGGTTTTAAAGTTTCATTTAACAAATTAGAAATCTTAGACTCCCTCATAGTGTAAAGTAGCTAGTATTTAGATGCTTTAAACATTTACTTCTATTTATCTGTGTGTGTTAGCCTGGGTGCTCATACATGCATGCCACAGTAGGCATGTGGAGGTTTCTTGATAAAACAGGGAAATTTACATGAGTGATAATTAGAATTATTTACCTGTACAAGGAACAAATAAATTTATATCTAAAAGTCATATAGTTGTATTCTTGTAAATTGTAGTCTAAGACATCATAACATAACCTTACAGAAATATATAAAAATATGTTTAATTTTCTACCACACTATCTTGAATCGGAATCTTGCTATATTACTATACCCCTCCCCCACCACACATAGTTAGCTGTCTTTCAATAATGTTTAAATCACCAAGCATAAATCACTTTTGGCTTTAGTTAGTATCATTAGTGGCTGTCTTCCAGAGATCACTAAAGAAGACCTCCCCTGTTTTGGGAACAAAGTAGGTAATGATAGTGTTTTCTCCATATGACTTTGCAGATGAATATATTTTATCTTTGATGCTTCATTCTAATTTATGCCATACACAATTAGCAAGTACATTGAAGAGTAATTTCTGCTATTTTGTTGCCCATCTCTGTAAAGCCCCAAAGATCAAGCAAATGATTCAGGTGATTTATTTGAACACATACATGGGATTCTGTGAAAACTTTATTTTTCAAATATTCCATATGTATATCTTTGGTCAGTGCTGCATAAAAACCCTATTTTATTAATAATTCATTTGCTTGCCTTTACCGTATTCCTTTCTATTAAAACAAGGGGGAGATGTTTTTTTGATTGTTGAGTGATGTGGGAAGGCTCAGCCCACTGTGGGCAGTGCCACCTCCAGCCAGGTGGTCCTGTATTGTATAAGAAAGCAGGTCGAGCATGGGCTGAACGAGCAAACCAGGAAGCAGCCTTCCTGTGTGGACAATGTCTGGGTTTCTGCCTGAGTTCCAACCCTGGGCTTCCTCAGTGATGGACTGTGACCTGGGAGGTGTAACATAAACCCTTCCCCTTCAAAAATAATAAAAATAAAAATAGACTTTATGTTTTATATCTGTTTGAGTTTACAGAAGAAATGAGTAGAAGTAGAGAGTTTCCAGGTACCCTCTCATTATTCTTCCACAGTTCTGCCTATTATTAACATCTCACATTAGGGTGATACTCTCTTGTCTACAGTTGAGTTATGGATTGAATATTTTTGTCTCCTCTTGTTAAATCATATACTGAAATTCTAATCTAAAATGAAGTGAGGTTGGGCTGGAGAGATAGCCTAGTGGTTAAGAGCACTGACTGCTCTTGCAGAGGACCCAGGTTCGATCCCCAGCACCCACATGGCGGCCAAGAACCATCTGTAACTCCAGTTCCAGGAGAACTCCAGTTCCAGGGGAATCTGAGACCCTCTTCTGACTCCGCGGCATTGCACGACACGGGTGCATAAACCTACATGCAGACAGTACATTCATATACATACAAAAATAAATAATAATAAAAAAACATTTAAAATGAAGTGAGGTTTTCAGAAGTTATTAAGGTATTCAGGCAGAGCTATCATAAATGGAAATAGTGTGTGTATACATTAGAGTTTGTTTCCTTGCTCTTTGTCATGAATTACAGTGTATAATCTCATAGGGAGGTTTTTACCAAAATTTGACCAAGTTAGTACCCTGGTCTGTGACTTCCAGTTAGAACAGTTACAAATAGTATTCTGCTTCTTATAAGACCATGAACTTGCTGATGTTGCTATAAAACACCACAGTTTGCAGTGTTCAACAACAGAGGTCTCATGCAGTAGTCAGAGGCTGGAGCGACCACAGTCAAGATCAGTTCGCTTTCTGAGGAGTGCTCTTTGTAGCTGTCAGGCGGCCATCTTTTCCACACCTCTCCTGTGAAAAGAGAAAAAAAGAAAGAAAGAAGGGGTGCGTGTTTGTGGCCCTTCATATGAGCAGCAAATCTACCCCAAAGGTCACCTTTATGACCTAGTTAACTCTAAAAGTCCAGACCCTCAAAGCAAGAAATTAAGCTTCAATTTTGAAGACACAGTTTAGTCCAAAGCAGGTACATTTGTCACAATTGTTCAACTAAGACCAATGTTAACACTTTTTAAAGTCAGCAATTTACATCTGTCTTTACTTTCTATTGGTCATGGATTAGACCAGTGGATAGTAGCATGAACCCACCATTGCAATGCTCCAAAATAATCTCTATACTTTCTTCTCTCTCCTCATACTCCCCGCCCCAAAGTCCTGGAAGCCACTGATCATTTTGCTGTCTCCAAACTTTTGCATTTTTCAGAGTGTCACAAAACTGAAGTTCTATACTAGGTGGCCTTTTTTTATTGACTTCTTTTCACTAAACAGTGTTCATGTGTGTGCGTGTGTGTGGAGGGGGAAATTTCCATACATGTAGCATACACCCACACCCACACCCACCCACACACACACACACACATACACACACACACACACACGAGTAAGAATAGATTTTTTTCTTTTTCTTTTTTCTTAATAAAATATTTTATTGGTGTTTTGTATATTTCATACATAATTTCTCAGTCCAATTTAGACACATTCCCTTTTCCGTGTCCCCCACCCCGCCCTAGTTCATGCATTCTGCCATACATGTCTTGCACTTTTTCTCAGTCTTTTTAAAGTTTTTCTGTGCAGAGGTTTATTGTTTGGGCAGAAGTTAACTGTTTTGGTCAGTTCTTTGACCCAGTCCTTTTGTTGTTGTTGTTGTTCCCTCCAATTTGTATTGCTCCAAAGTATGCCTATATATATGTCACATATATAACAAAATTATGACCTCTGAAAATAAACTGTATGTTAATTCCAAAATATGTTTAGAGATTCACATTTTCCCCTTAATTTTATATTATTCTAAAATTTGAATACATACCCTTCACCCATATACCACAATTACAAAGTCTGAAAATAAGTGGTAAATTAATTCTAGAGCCCATTAAGGGATTCACAATATAACAGCATACCTGCCTTCAGATAAAAAGAAAAGAAATATAACATTAACTTTGCTCAGCTTGCCTTTCAAATAGGGATTTGGTGCTAGCATCCACACATGAGGGCTACCATTTGTCGTTTGTTTTTCTGGGACTATGTTATTTCACTTAGCTTAATGGCTTCCGTTTCCATCCATTTACCTACAAAGTTCATGATGTCATCTTTGTTTACTGCTGCATAGAACTCCATTGTTGTAGATGTGCCACATTTTCTCTATCCACTCATTAGTTGAGGGACAATTGGATTTCTTCCAGATCTTTGCTACTGTGAAGAAAGCTGCAATAAACATAGATGTGCAGGTATCTCTGCAATGGGATGAGTCTTGTGTGTATATAGCCAGGAGTGGTATGACTGGGTCAGGTGCTAGACTCATTTTCAGTCTTTTAAGTGTTCTCCACACTCCTTTCCATAGGGGTTGCATGAGTTTACATTCCCACCAGCAGTGAATGAGTGTTCCACTTTCCCCACAACCTCTCCAGCATTTGGTGTCATTTGTTTTCCTAATCTTAGCCAGACTTACCAGGGTAAGGTGAAATCTTAAGCTGGTTTTAATTTGCATCTCCTTAATTGTTAGTGATGTTGAACACTTTCTGAGATGCTTCTCAGCCAGATATCTTCACTTCTTCATTTGTGAATTCTCTGTTCGGCTTTTTACTCATCTTTTGATAGAGTCATTTGTTTTCTTGCTCCTTTGTTTTTTCAGTAATTTATATAGTCTGGTTGTTAATGCTATATCAGATGTATCACTGGTAAAGTTTTCTCCCACTCTGTGGGTTTTCTCTTTACTTTTTTGGATTCTTTTGTTGTACAGAAGCCTTTGAATTTAATGAGGTCCCACTTGTCTATTGTTGACCTTGTTTCCAACGCAGCTGCTGTCTGATTTAGAAAGTCTTTTTGGGGGCTGGAGAGATGGCCTAGCAGCTAAGAGCACAAACAGCTCTTGCAGAGGACCCGGGTTCGATCCCCAGCACCCACATGGCAGCTGAGAACCATCCTTAACTCCAGTTCCAGGGGAATCCGATGCCCTCTTCTGACTTCCGTGGCATTGCACGACACATGTGCACAAACTGACATGCAGACACTACATTCATACACATAAAAAATAAATAAAATTAAAAAAAAGAAAGTCTTTTTCTATGCCCATATTTTGTAGGTTGCTGCTGACATTTTCTTCTATGATTTTCAGGGTTTCTGGTTTCACACTGAGGTCTTTGATCCATTTGGAGTTGATTTCTTACATGGTGAAAAGTAGGGGTTCAGCCCACAGTCCTTCTCCTGCTCTCAGGAGGAACTAGAGGGAGAGAAGGACTGTAGGTTTTTGACATTGTAATGAGTGGTATCTCATTGTACTTAGGTGCTTTTGTTTGTATGATTTTGGTTTTGGTGTTTTGCTTGTTTGTTCCATTTTCTTCTTCAAATATTTATTGATTTTTTGAGAATTTTATATATTGCATTTTGACTGTTTCCAGATCCTCTCCCTACCTTGCTCCCCCAGAGGGACTTCATGTACAGTATAATTATTTTAAGCCCTATTGAAATTAATTTGTGTACCTACATGCCATTCAGTGTGGGTCAGTTCCCTGGGACCTAACCAACCTGACCAGCTTCATACACTTGAAAACTGACTCCTCCTTTTTAAGCAACTATCAGTTGCCAATAATTCTTAAGCTAGAGCTGGGGCTTCTTGTCTATGTCCCCCATCTGTGCTGAGATTTTGTCTGGTTTGAGGCTGTTTAAGTCTTATCCAGTGAGTTCATATGAATAGCTGCCCTGCTGCCTAGAAAATACTGTTTCCTTGTGTCATCCACCATTTCTGGCTCTTACATTCTTTTTGCACACTCTTCTGCAGTGATCCTTGAACTAGGAAGGAAAGGGTATCCCACTGAGGGAACAGTACTCCATATTCTCTTATTCTCGTGTGTCAACTAGTTGTGGGTATCTGTGTTACTTGTTATCTGCTGTACAAATCTTCTCTAATGACAGTGGAGTGATGCACTCATCTATGGGTTTAATAATAAGTCATTAGGAGTAAACTTAATACTATGTCCATTTAGAATAATTTTTCGGTTTTTCCCTATGACTTGTGACCTGTCTATTCACAGGTTCATGCCAGATAACAGTGCCAGATATATGCTGCATCTTGTGTGGTAGGCCTTACATCCAATCAGAATGTGGTTGGTTATTCCTATAACATTAGTGTCTCTGTGGCATCAGTGAACATATCTTGTCAGGTCCATTCCTATTGTAGGATTCACAGCTGGACAAATTTGATGTATTACTTTTCATATATATATATATATATATATATATATATATATATCACCTTCCAGCATTATGAAATTAGCTGGTGAGGATGAAATGTCCAGGTCTGTGCTAGATTGATTCCTCCTTGTTAAATTGTTTGTTGTTGAGTGCTTTACTTTTTATCTACTCTGTTTGATGTTCCCTGAACTTCCTGCCTCTATAATTTGCTATCTGCTTTTTTTTTCTTTTTGGTCTTTTCAAGACAGGGTCTCCCTGTAGCCCCAGATGGCCTGAAACTCACTCTGTAAACCAGGCTGGCCTTGAACTCACAAAGATCCGCCTGCCTCTGCCTCCCAAGTGCTAGGATTAAAGGCATGTGCCACCATGCCTGGCACTATCTGTTTTTAATTTTGGAAAATTCTCAATTATAATGAAGTATTCTTTTGTGTCTTTTCTTTCAGATGTTTTCTTTCTGCATATGTGCATATGTCGTCATTTGTAATTGCAGCACAGTTCTTAGATAGTGTATTAGTTACTATTCTGTTGCTGTAATAAAACAGTATGACTAAAGCAGCTTTAGATTGAAGAATCTATTTGGGCTTGTGGTTCCAGAAGGAGAAACCATATTGGTGAGGCAAGCACGGCAGCAAGCTGCACACATAGCAACAGAAAGCTGAGCACTCAGATGCAGGAAGCAGGGTAAACCAAAGGTGGAGCAAGACTATGAACTCTCAAAGCCTACCCACAGTGACATACTTCCTCCAGAAAGTCCCTACCCCCTAAACCTCCACAAGCAGCACCACCAACTGGAACCAAGGATTCAAATATGTAAGCCTGTGGGGACATTTATCATTCAAACCACCCTGGATACTCTGTTCTTTTCTGTTGCAGTTTTGGGAATTTTTGTTGACATTCCCTCAGGCTCACCACTTCTTTCCTAAGATAGGATTCTTGTGTCAAGTCGCCCCTTTAGTCACTACTCCACACCACAGTAGTCACACAGGAAGTCTGGGCCATGTTATAGTTGGAGTGTTTTCTTTCCACTTGTTGGTTCAAGTCTGGTAAAAACCCCACATAGATAGGCTATGGAAAAATAATGTCCTTGAGGACAATTCTTCTTTTTATAAAGAACTCTGGGCATGGTGGTACACGCCTTTAATCCTAGCACTTGGGAGGCAAAGGCAGGTGGATATCTGTGAGTTCCAGTCTACATAGAAAGCTCCAGCAGGGAAACCCTGTCTAAAAAAGACCAAAAACAAAACAAAAAAACAAAAAAACAAAAAAGAACTCCCTGGGTATATTTCAAGATGTCTGCTTTTTGTTCCCTCCTGGAAGAATCTGTGAGTGTTCTCTTTGAGGAAAATTTCATGAAAGTTTAGAGGCCGAATTAAGCACTCATTGCACTTAGAAATTTGAGCTGTCCATGCCGACCTTGTCAACCATGGTTTAGTTTTCCCACCATACTGTCACACCATTAGCTACAGATACAGACCTGGGTTTGGTGCCTACTTTTCCTTCCAAAGCTGTGCTGCTTTTTCTCTGCTGTTTGCTTCTCCAATTTGGGGGGAGGTCATTGCCTACAGACTTCAGTGCTCTGATGGATCTGAGAAGGGTTGCTGGTTGTCAGTCTGTGTAGCTTTGGTGTGCAAGCTCCTTGCATGCCTGAATGAACACCAGAGGTCTCTGTGATAGATTTAGGATTTCAGACAGCATATTGAACCAGAACAGCTTTATCCACATTATGCCATGAAATCACATCTTATGAACATTCATTTCATTTAGTCATCAAGGATTATGAAATGCCTCTTACACTGCCACAGACTGATCAAGCTGCTAGGAAAATGGCATTAGCAAGGGCATTTCTATATCTCTCTCTTCCACTGCCAAGACAGAACTGTTCCTCTTTTTTTTTTTTTTGAACTGTTCCTCTTGACAGCCAGGCAGTCTCATGGTTAACAGTGCTGTCTCATTTCCATACAACCTGGTGAACTGTGTTGGCATCACCTACCAAGAATTTGCTGAAAAGGCTAAAATACATTTCTGAAAATGTCTTCCTTCTTTTCTTCCATTCTTTTTCCTCTCTTTTTAGTTTATTATAAATATGTTAATTATACACAATAGACTTCATAATAACACTTTCATACATGTATGTAGTATATTTGATCAGAGTTGCCCTCCATTACTGTCTTTCTCCTCTCACTTCTGCTCATTCCATTCTTCCTAAATAATCCCTCTTTAACTTGTACATTTTGTTGTTGTTGTTTTTGTTTCATGACCTGTATTAGTCACTTTTCTGTTGCTGTGAAAAAGCACCATGACCAAGGAACTTATAAAAGGAAGAGTTTATTTGAGCTTACGATTGGCGGTTCCAGGGAATTAGTCCATTGTGGCGGGAGGCATGGCGGCTGGATCTGGAGCAGCAAACCGAGGGTCACATCTCGCAAAGAGCACAGGAAACAGAGAGGGCAACTGTAGACCACAGAGGCTTGTTAAAACTCACTAAGCCTGCCCCCAGTGACACACTTCCCCCAGCATGGCCACACCTTCTAAGACCTCCAAAAACAGCGCCACCAACTGGAGACAAATGTCTGAATACTTACAGCCTATGGGGGACACTCATGCAAACCACCACATGACCCATTAAGTTTACTTGGGGTTGGTTACAGCAACATGAGTGAGAGGTTATTTACAGAAGTATGAGCACTTTGCCACTGGCTATGCCACTAAAGAAAATATCTCGCCCTCCCCAACCAACCATTAACTGTCCATAAATCTGCAGGGAGGGGCAGATCTTGGGAGCCTCTCTAACATGCCATCAGTGGGCTAATCTTGTGTAGATCATGTGTAAGTATCACAGCTATGGAGGATTCGGGGCATCTCATCCTTGACTTATTTTTGAGGTTTTGTGTATCAGGAAACCATAGCTGTCTTTGTACATCCATTGACTTCTCATGATCTTTGTTTCCTTTAATCACTATGCTTTGACCTAGTGTAAAATTTGTTTTTACTCTGTCTTTCAGTTTGAATTCAAGTCCGTTGCAATTTTCTGGCCTCTGGGAGATGCAGTAACAGTGTCATTCCATTTCATCTTTTTTGATTATAACACCTGCTGGCTTTTTGCCTATGGAATAGGAAGAATCCATTACCATCGCCATATTGTAACTCCTGTAGGGCCTTGTTCAAGGTTGCTTTCTCAGTCTAGGGCACAGAGTTTTAATGAATGCCCTTTCCTGGCTATCTCATTGACCACTGTGCCCTTCAATAAGCACCCCCGGCAACTTTCTTTCGCACATATTTGCAGCAGGGCAGCCGAGGACAGTTTTCAATGTTATCCTACTCATCCATCATTGATTTGCCATGTGGGTTTTAAAGACATATTGTTTTAAATGGTCTCATTGCACCTCCTAATTTTTCATTTTTATTTCAACAAAACTCTTTCTAGTTCTATTATTACATTTTTAAAAATACCTGTCACATTGTCTGTTGTTCTTTCTCTGAAATCAATGATGACATTGACTTTTTATAAACATTTAATTCATGAAATAAAATTATCTACTCATCTTTTGTCTTTGCTTTACCTTTTTGTCTTCAGATTTGAAGTGTATCTGTGTCAAGAAATAGGAACTACAGAAGACAGAAACTGTTTATATGGGAACAATTCACATTTTGTTTGTGTGAATAAAACTCAGACAAAAAAAAAAAAACCTCAGACAAATGTGTTTTATCTAGAAGAGCATTTTTGTGAGCAGTCTTTTAAGAGCCATGATATTTTGGTACATGTTAAATACAGTTTAAATTCTCAGGATACTTTATTTAAGTAAATAGGTTGTGATAGCCCCATAAAGTAGTATCTAAAAGGGGATACACTCCAAGACAATAAAAGGAACTACCACCTCAGAATCTCATATCCCGTTGTGATTGTTACTTCCTTTTTTTATCTCTGACAGTAACTGGAGCTGAAAATACATTTTCCCTTTCTCTTCTTCACCAAATATAAACAAATGTCAACTACAGACATAGAAGTCCTTTTATAATAAACCTGTTTATACAAAGTAACAAAACTATATGTTTGCCCTTACATTAGTGACATTGAAATACAAAGATATTTTCTTATTTGTTTTCAATACACTTTAATGTTTAGATTCTTTTCCTTCCTCATATATACTGATACAATTTTATTTTTAATATATTGAATATTAACATTTTAAAAGTCAAAAGTATCTATTATATATTTATCTATTCACCCTCTATCTCTGTGTTTATCTATATTCCATCATCTACCTATCTATCATCTGTCATCTATTGTCATCTATATATCTACCATCTAACTACCTACCACCTATCATTATCCATTTATCATTTGTATGTTTAACTATCATCATTCTACCTATCATATATCCATAATATTACCCATCTATCATCTCAGTTAAACTCAAAGGAGTATATCTCCTTCATACAAATTTCCATCTCCTTCTCCTTATAGATAACCAGGTCCTTCTTTTCCAGGATATTCCCCCTATTTTTCCTCATAGCCTCTTATTCTCCTTTCCCACCTTCCCATAGAAAAGTTACATATGGTAAACTACCTTTTGAATTTTTTCACTTCGGGTTTCTGGAAAGCACTTCAAATCAGTTACTCAAGATATTTCTCATTCTCTTTCACAGTTGCGTAGTACTTTATTGGATGTGTGCAACCCTAAATTTATTATTTTTTTAAAACCACAGGTGTGGGCATTATGACAGTTAACCAACAATTTACTATTACATATTTGTGTTTCATTTTTTAAGTTAACTTTTTAAGATGGCAAAATAATGAAACTGTTTTGTCAATTGTTTTCTCGACAATTACCAACCTTTATTATATCAGGGACCCACTGCTCATTCAAAACAGTATTGTACAGTTACTAAGTGTTTGTGTGTTTGTATGGCTATCCTTGCTGGGTTGTTTAGTTTTAGTCCACTATGACCTGCATACAAGGAATTATTTCTATCTTTGGTTAATAATGTAATCACTTTTAGGGAATATTCTATGGGCTGTGAATGTTCTGTTTCTCTTGGGTAGAATATTCTGTTGGAAAAAAATTAACTCAGTTAATATATGGTTCAGTTTCTGTGCTGATTTTTATTTTGGAAGAAATAGGGTATTGAAATCACTCATTTATTTCATGCCTTCTAATGCTCATTTTATGAAATTGGAATCCTTAATATTCAATGCACATATATTTACCATGAATATATCTTGACCCTTTATTAATATTGAATGGCTTCCTCCATCTTTTTAAACTAAATTTGAAGTCTAAGTCATCAGATATCAGAAGAGCCACACCAGCTTGTGTCGTGCTTCCATTTGGTTGGTGAGTTGATTTCAATCCTATTGACTTCTTGGTCTGTTATTTTCTTTTTTAAGTATTTTAAAAATTTTTTAAATTTATTTTTTATGTGTATGAATGTAGTGTCTGCATGTAGGTCTGTGCACCCATGTCGTGCAATACCAAGGAGGTCAGAAGAGGGCGTCAGATTCCCCTAGGACTGGAGTCAAAGACGGTTCTCAGCCACCATGTGGGTGCTGGGGATTGAACCCAGATCCTCTGCAACAGCAGTCGGCGCTCTTAACCCATAGGCCATCTCTCCAGCCCTGGTTTGTTATTTTCTTTGTTAACGATGAGTGCTTCTTGGAGACATCAGAGTCAGATCTTATTTTTAATTCAGTCATCTACTCTGTGCCTTTTAAATAGTGAGTAGAGGCCATTTGTATTTAAGGTTATCATTGACAAAGTTTGATAATTCCTATGGTTTTCTTGGCTGTGGTTCTGATTTATTGGTTTATTATTGGTTCTTCTTTTTTTTTTTTTTTTTTCCTCTGCTACTAGTATTAAGGATTTCCCAATTCACTGTGTTTGACATGATGGATTTAGGGATTCCTATGTTGAAATTTATTCTTTCTTGTATTCTCAGGGTTGTGAATATTCCTCTATGTGTAGTATTCCTTGGGTGTTGCATTAGTCACTTTTCTGTTGCTGTGACAGAACCACCACCACCAAGGGAACTTATAAAAGGAAGAGTTTATTTTAGCTTATGGTTGACGGTTCCAGGGGGATTAAAGTCTGTCGTGGCAGGGCAGCATGGTGGCAGAGGTGGCCAACAGGAGGAGCAAAGCAGAGCTTCCCATCTTCAAACGGGCACAGGAAGAAGAGAGAGAGACTGGAAAGCGGCAAATCTTTTTGAACTCTGTAAGCCTGCCCCCACTGAGGATCTTCCTTCAGCATGGCCACACCTCCCGAAATAGTGCCACTGACTGGGGGACAAAATATCCAAATACTTGGAGCCTATGAGGGCCATTCTCATTCAAACCACTGTAGGTGTCTTTTGCAATGCTAGCTTGGATGTCCTGGATTACTTTAGTCCCTGCCTATCTTGGAATGTTCTTCTCATCAATGAAAAAAAAAAACTGCTATTGATATCAGATAAAAGTGGCCACTATTTAAGCGCTACTAGTTTGGACTTAATGCCACTAATGGGGGCTGGAGACTCATGTGTATTACTGTAAACATAGCCAAATACACATGGCTGGAGAGGTCATAGAACCTAGAAAAAAGCTCAAGGCTGTCATGTCCCTAGAGAGATGTAATTCACAAATATGGATAGTTATATTTACAGACGAGGATGCCAGTCACCAAGCATCAAAGAAGGTTCTTTTGCATCAGACAGAGACTTTTTACAAAGTTTCACAACTTGTCACACACAGAGATTGTGAAATGCCCAACCCTGAGTGACACACCTACAATAGATCTCGCTAACCTAAAAGTTTTTTTTTTTTATTTTTAAAGGGATTCTACAATATAATGACACAATTGTTTGCCAACTAACATTGATGTTCTTCAGTAATGTCATGCAATTAGGTAATTGGAGCATTTTGCAAGTATCTATGTCCAAATTTTTGGACATACCTAAGGTTCCCTGATAGTCCAGTTGGAGAAGCTTGTATGCAAAAACATGTTGATGGCAGTTAGGAGTTCCAGAACTATATTGCTGTAGTCGCACGATTCACCCCTATCTCTAAGTTTAAAGAACCTAGTGGAACAAGAAGTAGAGAAAATACTACTGCATCTTTCAGATCATATCAATGAAGCTCCCTCATGCAACAGAGGGCAGTGGACCCAAAGGGCCACAAATGACCAAAAGATGGGTAATAAGAGTCTGCAGAGTGTGGTCCTTGGACAAGACTCCCATATTAAACTTCACCCACCCAGGGCTCAGGGACGATGGCAGAAGAGGGGATAGAAGGATTGTATGAGCCACAGGGAGAATTGCATGACCTCATGGAAAAAGTCTAACAGGCTCCTGGGACCTCATACATATGAACTTATAGCAATGGTGACAGCATGGGAACACAACCAGATAAAAACACAGCTTAGAACTCTGGAAATGGGCCCCAGCGGGGCCCCCCCCCAAAAAAGAAAAACAACTTTTTTATTTTTACTAATTAGGGTGAAGAAGAGCAGCTCTTCTTTTTTTAAATTTTTTTTTATATATATATATATACATATATATATATATATATATATATATTCGTACAAGAAGAGCTGCTCTTCTTTAAGGGGGTGACCTTAAATACACTGACTAGACCCCAGTAGATGAACTTGCACTGAGGGACATCAGGGAACTTGATAGGCCTTAATCTAACTGATGGAATACATGAGATCCAGTGGGTGGGCTTTGGGTGAGTGCTGATGGGCAAGGAAGTATGAAGAGGATTAAGATATTGTACATGAGACACACAAAAAGTCAACAAAAATTAAAAATAAATAACTTCTATGTTATTTATTTATTTTAAGATATTGTACATGAGATACACAAAAAGTCAACAAAAATTAAAAATAAATAACTGATATTGGTTGACAGTTATTACTTCCAGGGCTTGAGATATACCAATCCATGTTTTCCAGACATTTGTGCCATGCTTTCATTATCCATTCCTCAGTTGAGGGACACTTAGTTTGCTTCAATCTCTTATCTATTGTGAAAAGAGCAGCAATAAACATGGATGTACAAGCATCTCTACAGTAGATTGAGTCTTTTGGGTATATGCCAAAGAGTGGTATAACCAGTAAAATAGTAGGTTTATTTTTAATTAAGAGTTCTCCACACTACTTTCCATGGGGGTTGCACAAATTTGCTCCCCCACCAGCAGGGAATGAGCATTCCGCCTTCCCCATTTCCTCTCCAGTGCTTGCTATCATTTGTGCTCTGGATCTTATCCAGTCTGGTTGAGATCTGAAACTCATTTTAATTTACATTTTCCTAATTACTAAAGAAGTTGACCACTTTTTAAGATATTTCCTTGCCATCTTTATTTCTTCTTTTGAATACTCTCTGTTCAGATTCTTAACCCCTCCTTTGAGTCAATTGTTTTCTTAATTCTTTGTTTTCTGTGTTCTTTATATATTCTGGATGTTAAACCTCTGTCAGATATGTCTCTGGTGAAGATTTTCTCCCACTCTGTGGGTTTTCTCTTTAGTTTCTTGCTTGTTTCTTTTGCTGTACAGAAGCTTTTTAGTTTAATGAGGTCCCACTTGTCGTTTATTGACCTTAATACCTGTGCAACTGAAGTCCAATTTAGAAAGTCCTTTCCTACACCTATATCTTATATTATATTACTGCTGATGTTTTCTTTTAACAGTTACAGAGATTCAGGTTTCAAATTGAGGGCTGTGATCTATTTGGAGTTGACTTTTGTGCAAGCTGAAAGATAAGAGTCTAGTTTCATTCTTCCGTAGGTGAAGATCCAGTTTTTCCAGCACCATTTGTTGAAGTTGCTGTCTTTCTTCCAGTGAATGCTCTTGGCACCTTTGTCAAATATCAGGTCATTGAAATTACACGTACTCATGGTTGGATCTTGAATTATGTTCCATTGATGTACATGTCTATTTTTGTGCCAACACCATGATGTTTTATGACTCTGTAGTATAGTTAGGAATCTGGTATAATAATTCTCCAATATTGTCCTTTGTGCTCAAAGTTCCTTTGGCTGTCTGGGGTCTTTTGTCCTTCCATATGAATTTTAGGATAGCTTTTTCTTAATTCTGGAGTCAATGTCATGGGGATTTTGATTGGGATTGCATTGAGCCTATTTATTGCTTTTGGTAGGATGGTCATTTTTGTAATATTAAATCTTCCAATCCATGATCATGGGATACCATTCTATCTTCTGGTGTCTTCCTTAATTTCTTTCTTTAAAGATTTATAATTTTCAGTGTAAAGATCTGTAATGTCTTTGTTCAGGTTTATTCTGAGATATTATATTGTTTTTGAGGCGATTTTGAGTGGAAGAGTTTCCATTTATTGTTTTTCCAATTGCATGTAATTGGCATAGGAAAATCTACTGATATTTGTAGCTTAATTTTATAGCCTGCCACTTTACTGAAAGTGTTAATCATTTCTAAGAGTTTTAATGTAGAATTTGGGCATCTCTTCAGTATAATATGATTTCATCTGCAAAAAGGGATATTTTGACCTCTTTTATTCAATTCGTTCCCCTTTAATTTCCTTCTCTTGTCTTATTTCTCTAGCAATAGTTTTAAGCACTATATTAAAACTGAGTGGAGGTAATGTACTGCCTTGTCTAGTTCTATATTTTAAGGAGAATAAATTTCAGTTTTTCTCCGTTTAGAAAGATTTAACTGTGGGTTTGTCATATATAGTTTTAATTTTGTTAAGGTTTGTTTCCTCCAGTCCAGTTCCCTCTAGAACTTTTAACCTAAATGCAGGTTGAATCTTGTCAAAGGCCTTTTCTGTATCAATCTGTATCCAATTATTTTGCTTTTCAAATTTCATATAAAGTATAGGTTTTTAAAGTATTCCCTTACAATATTTTAGATCTATTTGTTGCTTGTTGTGATGTCTCTGCTTTCATCTCTGATTTTGTTGATTTGCAGTTACTCTTTCTTTCAGTTAACTGGACTAAAGCTCTGTCTATGTCTATCTTGTTTATCTTTACAAAGATCTAGCTCTTAGATTTATTAATCTTTGTATTGACTTATTTGTTTCTATTTTATTAATTTCTGCTCTGATTTTTGTTATTTCTTCTCATGTCTTAGGCTTGGGTTTCATTTGTTCTTGCTTTTCCAGAGTCTTGAGATGCAATGTTAAATTATTTATTTGTGCACTTTCTGATTTTTTTTTTTAATGTAGGCACTTAGAGCTATAAACTTCCCTCTTAGAACTACTTTTAAAGTGTCCCAGATGTTTTGTTATGTTGTATTAACTTTTTAAGTTAATTTTTATTGAGCCCATTTCATACATTTCTTAATCAAATTTAGACTCAATCCCCCATCCATACCTACCCCTCACCCCGTCCCGCCCCCCAGTCAGAGCTCATGGATTCTGTCATACATGTTAAGTCCTGTCTTGCATCTTTTACTCAGTCTTTTATAACCTTTTTGATGCGCAAGTTTATTGTTTTGGTCAGTTCTTTGAATAGGTTTTTCTCTCTCTCTTTTTTTTTTCCCCTTTAATTTTATATTGTTCCAAAGTATGCATATATACACTATGCACATAAATCAAAATTACAAAATCTGAAAATAAACTATAGGTTAATTCCAAAACACATTTAGAGATTCACATTTTAACAGTAAAGTTGTATGCAGGTAAAAAGAAATATAACTTGAAGTGACCCCCCCCCCCCAAGAAAAAAAGTCAGGCGTGGAGGTGCACACCTTTAATCCTAGCACTTGGGAGGCAGAGTCAGGTGGATCTTTGTAAGTTCAAGGCCAAAGCCTGTAAGCCAGAGTGAAGTTCCAGGACAGGCTGGGGCTACAGGCAGATCCTGTCTCGAATACCAAAAAAAAAAAAAAAAAGAAAGAATTATACTTTACATTCTTTTTTGTTTTTTTTTTAAATATGAATACTTATCTTCCACACATATATGGTAAGTGTAAAGGTGTGGAATATAAGTGGTAGGTCATTCTAGAGCCATTAAGAGATTCACATCATAACATAGCAGAAGTGTGGGTTGCAGAGTGTAAATAGAAATAGTAAAATCATATAGAATAATAGAATATATAGAATATAGAGTAAAATTCAGAATTATAATAAAAAGTGCGCAGTTGGCCGGCCAACTGGGGTTGGGGTGGTTAGCATCCACAAATGAGGGAAACCAGCTTTCTTTTTTTTCTGGGCACTGATGTTACTTCATCTTAGCATAATGGCTAATCGAGTCCATCTTATCTGCAAAGTTCATGAGTCATCGGTCGGTATCCTTTACGGCACGCAATAGAACTCCATGGTGTTAGAGTGTAACACATGTTTGTTAGTCAGTCATGTTGAGGGGTATGTTGGGTTGGTTCCAGGCTTCACTAGATTGTGAAAAGAGAGCTGCAATAAACATAGTTGTGCATGTAGCTTCCAGAGGATGCATCGTGTGGGTATATACCGCAGGTGTGGTATGGCTGGGTCCAGGTGTGGTAGGCTCATGGTCAGAGTCCTCTTGAGTCGTTCTCCACACTGTCTTTCCCATTGTGTTGTATGAGTTTATATCCCACCAGCATGGATGAGTGTTCGCCCTTTCCCCTACAACCGTCTCCGCATTTGGTATACTTTTGTTTTCTGATCGTGACTAGTCTTATTGAGTGAGATGAATACCTTACTGTTGTTTTAATTTGCATTTAACTTAATAATTAGTATATGAACACTTTTTATAGATGTTCTCAGCCATCTCTTTACATTCCTCACCAGTGAAAAGTCTCTATTCATCTCTTTACCTCCATCTTTAGAGTAAGGTCAATTTGTTCCCCGTACTTCTTTGTTTTTTAAAGTAGTTGTATAATATGGATGTGAGGCTCTGCTGGTGTATCAGTGGTGAAGGTTTCCTCCACTCTGTGTTTTTCTCTTCACTTCCTTGGATTGTTTCTTTAGCTGTAACAAAAGACTTTGAGTTTGATGAGGTCCCCACTTGTCCTTATTTCTTGTGCAGCTGCTGTTTGATTTAAAAAGAGTCTTTCCTAACCTATGTCTTGTAGGTTGCTGCTGACTTTTTCTTCTATAAACCTCAGGTTTTAGGTTGTTCAGGGTTGAGATCTTTGATCCACTTGGAGTTTACTTTGGTTACAGGTGAGAGGTAGGGGTTTTAATTTTTGTTCTTCTACAAATGTGTATCCCAGTTTTGCCAACACCAGTTTCTGAAGATGCTACCCTTCCTCCAATTGACATTTTTGGCCCCTTTGGTCAAATATGAAGGTAGCTGAAATTTATGAGCTCAAGTTTGGATCTGTTCGATTTTTTCCATTGGTCATTGGGTCTGGTTTTTTGCCAGTACCAGGCTTTCTTTATGACTATAGCCCGTAATATAACTTGAAGTCTGGTAAAATAATGCCCCCTGTATTGCACTTTTCACTCAGGTTGCTTTAACTATTCGGGTCTTTGGTTTTTCCATATGAATTTAGAGATTTTTTTCCAAGTCTGTGAAAAAGCTCAGGGGGATTTTGATTGAGATTGCATTGAACTATATATTAATTTTGGGTAGAATGGAACATTTTACTATATTAATTTTTCCAATCCATAGCATGGGAGGTCTTTCCATCTTTGATGTATTTTCAATCTCCTTCTTCAGGGTTTAAAAATTTTTTTTTTGTAGAGTTCTTTGGTGTCTTTGGATAGGTTTATTCCCATGTATTTTTTGAGGCTATTGTGATTGGAAAGGTCTCCTTATATTCCTTCTCCAGTTGCTTATTGTTGGTATAAAGATTTTTCTATTGTGATTGGAAAGGTCTCCTTATATTCCTTCTCCAGTTGCTTATTGTTGGTATAAAGATTTTTCTATTGGCTCTCTTCTTGGAGGAATAACCCATGGCTGATGCCACAAGCTTGCACCCTCTAATGGTCAGGAGATGTTATAAGCCACAGTAAGACCCTGCATATTCAACAGAAAAAAATGTAATTCATGGATTAATATACCATCCAAAAATCTGTGTCTATACCAAAGGAACCTATGATAACAATTAATATGGTTTAAATACCTATATATCTAATTGCTTGTGTTTCACTAGTAGGACCGAAAGGCTATTCCTGGACAAACTGGTCAGCCCATGGAAAGAAAACAGCCAGAATTAACCAGAGTCCAAGACAACAGCTCAGAGAAGTAGACTATTTTGCTTCTCATCACCACTATGCCCCTTTTCTAAGCCTAGGGAAACAGTCTGTGGAAGATGGGGCGTGGTAGAATGTAAAGGCTGCGATTGGGGTGAATGGTGAAACTACAGCAATGTAGTCTGGACACTCATTTTGTCAACTTGATTGAACAAAAACCTTTCACCCCCCCACTGGATGGTGGGGCTGTGGGTTTGGGCACAACAGCTTACAAATTGGTTTTACATGAGAGATCTTGTACTCATAAATGTATCACGTTATTGCTAAAAATGAAACTGAGAGAAAGATGCAAGACAGTTATGGTAGAATGCAGGATCTAGGTTGGGGTGGGGTGGGATGGGGGGGAAGGGAAAGGGAAATATGCCTGAACTGAATTGGAAAATGATGTATGAAATACACAAAGCATCAATAAAATAAAATAAAAAAATAAAAATAATTTAAAAAAATAAAATAAAGATTTTTCTAGGTTTATTTTGTATCCCACCACTTTACTGAAAATTTAATTCTTTCTAGGAGTTTTCTGGTGGAGTTTTTAGTATCCTTTAGGTAAACTATCATATCATTGGCAAAGAGGGATAGTTTCACTTCCTCTTTTCTGATAGTACTCCTTTAATTTTTCTTTCTCACCTTATTGCCCTAGCAAGCATTTCAAGCACTATGTTAAAGAGGAGTGTCGATAGTGGACAGCCTTGTCGTTCTCCTGCCTTTAAGAGGAATGCTTCCAACTTTTCTCCATTTAGGATGATGTTGGCTGTGGGTTTCTTGTATATGGCTTTGATTACATTGAGGAATGATCCCCTAGTCCAATTCCCTCTAGGACTTTAAGCATGAAGGGATGCTGGATTTTGTCAAAAGCTTTTTCTGCATCAATTGAGATGATCATGTGGTTTTTGTCTTTCAGTCCATTTGTGTGTTTTATATTTATTGATTTGGAATGAATCCAACTTGGTCATGATGGATGATCTTTTTGATGTGGGTCTGTATGAAGTTTGCAAGTATTTTTATTGAGAATTTTTGCATCTGTGTTCATTAATGATATGGGTCTATAGTTTTCTTTCTTGTTTGTGCTTTGAATGGTTTTGATATTAGAGTGATGCTGGCTTCATAGAAGGAATTTGGGATAGTTCCCTCTGTATCCTTCTGAAAAGTTTGAATAGTAATGGTTGTAAGGCCTCTTTAAGGTTTTATAGAATTCTGTCATGAAACCATCTCAGCCTGGGATTTTTTAAGTTGGGAGGCTTTTTATTACATCTTCAATTTCCTCAAGTATTATGGATCTGTTTAACTTGTCAATCTCTTCTTGGTTAAGCTTTGGTGAATCCCACGATTTCAAATATTCATCCATTTCTCTTAGGTTTTCAAATTTAGTAGAGTATAGGTTTTTGAAGTATTCTCATATTATTGTCTGGATCTTTTCTTTATCTGTTGTGATGTTTCCCATTTCATCATGAATGCTATTGATTTGGAGTTTCTCTTTCCTTCTTTTGGTTAACTAGGCTAGAGGTCTGTCTATTTTGTTTATCTTTTCAAAGAACCAGCTTTTGGATTCATTGATTTTTTTGTATTGTTTTCTCTATTTCTATTTCACTAATTTCTGCTCTGATTTTTGTTATTTCTTCCTGTCTGCTGGGTTTAGGTTTCAATTGTTGTTTTCTCTTAAGTGTTTTTAGCTGCAGTGTTAGATCCCTTATTTGTTCTCATTTTTCTTTAATGTGGGTACTTAGGGCTATAAATTTCCCTCTTAGGGCTGATAGATGGGATACACTTTAATGTATGCCACAGGTCTTGTTGTGTTGTATTGTCATTTTCATTTAGTTCCAGGAATGCTTTTATTTCATTCTTTATTTCTTCCCTGACCCACTCATTATTCAGGATTGTGTTGTTTAGTTTCCATGTGTTCTTACAGTTAGTACAGCTTACCCTGGTGTTAATATTGAGCTTTATTGCACTGTGGTCTGATAGAATGCATGGAATAATTTCAATCCTTTTGTATTTGTTGCCATTTCTTTTGTGTCACAGTATGTGGTCGATTTTGGAGAATGTTTTATAGAGCACTGAGTAGAAAGTATATTCTCTGGTGTTTGGGTGGAATATTCTGTAGATTTCTGTGAGGTTCATGTGTTGTGTTGTATTGTATTGTTCAGTTCTGATGTCTTTCTGTTTACTTTTTGTCCAGTTGACCTATCCAAGGGACTCAGTGGGGTATTGAAATCCCACACTATTAGTGTGCTGGGATTAATCTGTGTCTTGAGGTCCTGAAGGATTGTTTTTATAAAGTTCAGTGCACCAGAGTTTGGTGCATAAACATTTAAGATTGTGAAATCTTCTTGGTTAACTGTTGCATTGATATGGATATAATGGCCCTCTTTGTCTTTTCTGATTAAATTTACTCTGAGGTATATTTTGTCTGATATTAGAATAGCCACTCCTGCTTGCTTTTTGGTACCATTTGCTTGGTATATTTTTTTCCATCCTTTCACTCTAAGGCGGTGTCTGTCCTTGAGGGTGAGATGGGTTTCTTCTAGGCAGCATATAGATAAATTCTGTTTCCTAATCCATTCTCCAAGTCTATGACTTTTGACTGGGGAGTTTAGACCATTAATATTTAAGGTTATTATTGAGAGATGTGTGTTGTTTCCTTTCAACTTATTTTTTTTGTTTGCATTCTTGGTCTAGGTATTTATTTACTCTGTAATGATTTTGTTAATTTCTCTCTTGTGTTGCTTAAGGATAGTTGCTCCTTTCCTCTGTTCTATAAATTATTTGAGTATTTTCTGAAGTGTTGGTTTTTTTGGCATGTGTTCTTTCATTGTGTTTATGTCAGGAAAGATTTTTCTTTCTCCTTCAACTATGATTGACATTTTTACTGGGTATAGTAATCTGGGTTGGCATCTAAAGTCGTTTAACACTGGGAATACTTCAGTCCATGTTCTTCTGGCTTTTGTGTTTGCACTGAAAAGTCAGCTCTGCTTCTGATGGGTTTCCCCTTATATGTAACTTGATTTTCTCTTGTGGCTTTCAGTTTTTTGTCCTTGTTTTGAGCATGTAGTATTTTAACTGTGATATAGTTAGTGTGAGGAATTTGTTTTCTGGTCTTGTCTATTTGGTGTTCTATGTGCTTCTTGTATTTGTCTTTTTTCAGTTTGGGGAAATTTTCTTTTATTATTCTGTTGAAGATCTGATCAATACAGTTCTCTTGGTATTCTTCTCCTTCCTCTCCCTATGATGTGCAGGTTTGGTCTTTTCATAGTGTCCCATATTTCCTTGTTGTTCCATTCTTTTGTTTTTTTAAATTTTTCATAATGTTTACTTGTGGTTTCTAGCTGCACTGTGTTATCCTGAAGGTCTGATATTCTTCTTTCTGCTTCTTCCATTCTGCTTCTGAGGCTTTTTCCCATCCTTTCCTGCTGATTGGATGAATGTTCAATTTCCTTTTGCATTACATCCTGTGATTTCTTCACTATTTCTACTTCTTTTTTAGAGCTTTTCAATCTCTTCTTGTTGCTCCTTGCTTCACTGGTCAGTTTCTTTTTTCCTTTCAGCCTGAGATCTTTTCAATGTTTCCACTTCCTTCCAGAGTTTGTCATTCTCTCCCTCTAGTTCTTTTCGGAGTTTGTATTTCTCTTCCACTAGTGCTTTTCAGAGTTTGTCAATCTCTCCCTTTAGTTCTTTCCAGAGTTTATCATTCTTTCCTTCTAGTTCCTTTGTGAGTTTTTCATTCTCTCCCTTTAGTTCTCTGATTTGTTCTTTATAGTCTTTGAATATGTCTACAATTGTTCTTCTAAGGTTAGTGTCTTGGTTTCCTTCCAGGGAGATCTTGTCGTTGGGATCTTCTATAGGACTGGCTGAGTTTGGTGGGGATTTGTTATGAGCTTTCCTCATATTGTTGATTTTCCATTGTGTCTTTTGCTTCCTTCTGGTTTCTTCATCAGCTTTGGCTGTGCAGCCTAGAATCACTGACCCTCTGGATCATCCCAAACACAGCACCAGGAGCTTATACTTTCCACCACAGTACCAGTAGTTTGGGGGGAGGGGGTATTACTCCTTTGCTCCAGGCACCAGACCCCACCTGGCCAATGAATGTGTGCTCCACTGTTTGTCCTTCTATCCACGCACACAGTTCCTCTCTATGGTTCTAGCAGTGGGTGTCAGATGCCTGGGGTGGGCAGCAAGCCTGCACTCCAGACACCCACCTGGCTGACTAGTGTGTGCTGTATTAACCTTTTTGTTCAATTCCAGGAATACTTTTATTTCTTTCTGAATTTCTTCTTTGGACTATTAATTATTGAGAAATGTATTGTTTAATCTCCATGAGTTGATATAGGTACTAGGGCTTCTTTTGGTGTTGATTTTAAGCTTTATTGCATTGTTATCTGACAGACTGAATGGAATTATCTCAATTTTTTTAATTGTTGAGGTTTGTTTGGTGCCCCAGTATGTGGTTGATTTTGGAGAAAGTTCCACAAGGTGCTGCAGAGAAAGTGTATTTTTGGTACTTGAGTGGAATAATTAGTACATGTCTGTTAGGTCTATTTGATTTATGGTATTGTTTAATTCAGATTTCTCTGCATTTATTTTTGTCCAGTTTACCTGTCTAATAGAGAGAGGGGTATTTGAGTCCACTACTGCTATTGAGTTGGGATTAATCTGTCTTAAAGTCCTATAGTATTGTATTTATGAAATTGTGTGCTCAGCAGAGTTTGGTGTATATATGTTCATGATTGTAATATCTTTTTGGTTATTTCTTTGATCAGAAAGAATGAAGTGACCTTTTTTCTTTCTTTATCTCTTCAGACTGGCTTTATTTTTTGAAGTCTGTTTTGTCAGATATTAGAATTGCAACTCGTGCTTATTTCTTAGTGCCATTTTTTTGGAATATGTTTTTCCATCCTTTCACCTTAAGGTGGTGCCTGTCCTCAGAGGAGGGATGGGTTTCTTTCAGAAAACAGAAAGATGGATTTTTTTTTGTCTTTTTGAGATGGGGTTTCCCTTTAGTCCTAGCTGGCCTGGAGCTCACTATGTAGACCAGGCTGACTTGAACTCACAAAGATCCACCTGCCTCTGTCTTCCAAGTGCTGGGATTAAAGGTGTGCACCACCACGCCCAGCCTTAGACGGTTTTTATCTGCCATGTGGGTGCTGGGAATCGAACCCAGGTCTTCTGCAAGAACAGTCAGTGCTCTTAACCACGAGCCATCTCTCCAGCTCCAGATTTTGTTTTTTTATCTATTCAACTAGCTAGTGTCTTTTGACTGGGGAATTCAGACCACTAATATTTAAATTTATTGTTGAAAAATGTGTAGGCTGGGCATGGTGGCACACAGACACCTTTAATCCCAGCATTTGGGAGGCAGAGGCAGGCAGATCTCTGTCAGTTCAATGCCAGCCTGGTCTACAGAGTGAGCTTCAGCCAAGCTGGGACTAAAGGGAGACCCTGTCTCAAAAAGATAAAAAAAAATTGAAAGAAAGACATGTATTGGATCCCATATTTTAATTTTCTGTTTGCATTCTTGGTCTAACTTTGTGTTTTCAAAGTTGTACCTTCGTTTAGTCTTTTTGTTGTTGTTGTTCCCCTTGGGTATAGTCATTCCTTTCTCCAGTTCTTTATATTGCTTCAAGTATTCTCTGCAGATCTGATTTTTCTAGACAAGAATTCTTTCAGCCTATTCCTGTCATGGAAGATTTTTCTTTCCCTTTCAACTATAATAGACATTTTTCTGGAGAAATAGTCCTGGTTGACATCTATGGTCATTTAGAACTGGGAACACTTTGGTCCAGGCTCTTCTGGCTTTCATGGTTAAGTAAGCTATAATTCTGATGGATTTTCCTTTTTATGTGACTTATTGTTTTTCTTTTGTAGCTCTTAGTATTCTCTCTTTGTTCTGTATATTTAGTGTTTTTACTGTGATATACTGTGGGGAGTTTCTTTTCTGATTCTGTCTATTTGGTGTTTTATGTGCTTTTTGTATTTGTATGGGCATGTCTTTCCTTAATTTGGGGAAATTTTCTTCCACAATCCTGTTGGAGATCTGGTCAATAACATTATCCTAAGATTATTCTCCTTCTTCTCTGTCTATGGTGTGGCAATTTTGTCTTTTCATGGTGTCCCACATTTCATGCATATCCCATTCCTGTACTTTTAAAATTATTTCATCATCTTTGCTTGAACAGTCCAATTCTTCAGTTTTATTGTCCAGTCTTAATAGTCCGGTTTTCATTTCATTCATTATATTGGTGATGCTTTCTGACATTGTTTCCAATTGGCTTCATTTCAGCCTTAGTTTTCTTCAGTAATTCCATCCTTTTTGTTAATTCAGTTTATCCATATCTTCTTCTAGCATTTGATTTGTTTGTATGTTCTTTAAATTTGTTGACTTCTTTGATCATATTTATGATTGTTCTTTTAAATTATGTGTCCTGGATTTTCTCTAGGGGTTCTCATTGTAGAATTCTTCTGTAGGACTGGCTGTATTTTCTGGGGACATATTGTTTGGGGTTTTCACATTAACTATTTTTTCATTGTGATTTTGACATTTGGAATTTTTATTGTTTGTGATTCTGATATGAAACTCAAGTCTTCCTTTGTTGAGTTGAAGACTAATTTTGTTTTTATTCTTGATTTTCCTTGGTTTTTCTCTTATTAGGTATGAAAAGCTGGTTGGTCTAGCCTTCAGGTTCTCTCTTTTGATTTTATGTTGGAGGGACCAGATGGCTCTAGTCTAGCTACTAGCAAATTGCTTCAGAAGCCCAAGTTAGGCACCAATCATATACACTCAGGCTTTCTTCTAAGGTCTGGGACCCTACTGGCAGGCACAGCACAATTCAAGAAGCTTATTAGGCAGAGGCCGGATTCAGGTGTTCTTAGGGAGTCTTGCAAAGATCTGAGCCCCTACTGAAGAGCAGAGAAGTCTAGTCCTGCAGATCTTAAGGTGGTTCTAGTTATGGGGCCCCCGGCATGGCACAATTTGGTAATCTCAGCAGCAAATGGAGGCTAGCCTTGGCATGGGCACCCTCAGGCAGCCTGAAAATGTCTGGACTCCTGATAAATGGCAGAGGAGTCTACTGGCCATGCAGTAGTGGAAGCTGTTCAAATGGTCCCAAGGTAGTGGGATGGGCACAGGGCAATTTGGGAGCTCACCATCACATGGAGGACAAATTCTGGCACTCTCAGGCAGGATGAAAATATCTGGACCCCTGATAAAGGGCAGGGAATTCTAGCCCTGCAGCAATGAGAGGAGCATCAGATCCTCAGAAGTTAGGGGGATGGGCATGGTGCACTTTGGGAAGCTCACCACCAGAGGAGGGTGGATTCAAGCACTCTCAGGCAGGCTAGAAGTCATTGTCCTTCCTCTTCTCCCTCTTCTCTCCTACTCCCATCTCCCACCCCATTAAACCTCTCTGTTATTATCCTTTCCCCTTTATGTCACGGCATTCTATTTCTTCTCCTAGGAATCACCACCTTCTTGGTCCCTTAGTAGTTTCATGATCTGTAAAGATTTTTATCTAAAGATTCAAAGCTAACATCCATTTATGATAGAAAGCATACAATGTTTGTCTTTCCTGCTCTGGAGTACTTCACAAGGATGATTGATTCCACTTCCATCTATTTACCTGTGAGTTTCTTAATTTCATTTTTTCTTCACAGCTGAATAATATTCCACTTTCCACTGTGTAAATGTATCACATACCATTATCTATTCATCAGTTGACAGACATCTAAGTTGTTTCTGTTGTCTGGTTATTGTGAATAGAGCAGCAATGAACATGTATCCATCTCAGATGTTATGAATTTGAATCTTTGACAAAAAATAGTTCTTATATTGTTTAACTAGGCAGAAACATAGAGGTAACATAAAAGTCAGAGTTGCTTCATTTTAGGCTTGGCCACTGTGTAATTTTCCAGTGTTCTCATTCAAAACTTCCTTTCTCTTTTGGGGTCTCAGTTTCCTGTCTATAAAATAAAAGTAGTGTCGAAACCTTCAGATGAGTGCTGTGGTGGCTTTAGTCTCTAACCCGTTATACACACACCCACAAATATGTACCTATATATCATTCCTACTGCTCTGTCTAAGAAATTTGGAGAAGATAAAATCTCTTTTTTATTTTATTTTATTTTTATTTATTTCTGTATGTGTATCAATGTACTGTCTGCATGCAAGCTTGTGCACCCGTGTCGTGCAATGCCGCGGAGGTCAGAAGAGGGTGTCAGATTTCCCTGGAACTGGAGTTCTACTGGAATTGGAGTTTCAGACGGTTCTCGGCCGCCATGTGGGTGCTGGGGATCGAACCCGGGTCCTCTGTAAGAGCGGTCAGCGCTCTTAACCGCTAGGCCATTTCTCCAGCCCGATAAAATCTCTTATATGCTGAGAGTTGCACTGCATTTTAAATCTCAGTTGAATAATGTTTTGTAGTGACAGGAAATGATCATAATACTAAACACATTCCCTTTTGATATAATGCCACTCTCAAGGATCTTCCTTCTGGAGAATTTGATACCTCAGTGTATCTGTGTGCTTATGTCTGTGTCTACAAAGCAATCTCTCTGTTCCACAGAAGCAACTGAATAGCATATATAAGCCATAATTTCATACTGCTGTTTCCGCTTTACTGTGTGATTTTAGGTTTATCACCTTATGAAATGTTTTAAATTGTATGCATCATGATAAGAAATTGAGAGGAATTTTAATACTATAACTTTATTTTATTGAGAGTTAGAAAGCAAAGTACTGTGTGTCCCAGAAAATGTCCCTTTAGTTGTAAATACTAATTTTATACAAATATAATTTTGTTAAATGAGACATAAATCAGGTTAATTTGGCCCAAAAGGAGGTTATAAAGAAAAATTACAAAGTCTGCTAGAAAAAGACTCTCTGTAATCCTAAACATTTTTCATGATAAGTTAAAATCACTTCTAACATTCCTGAATATTCCAATCATTTATGAAATTCTGCTCATTAAAATGTCTTTGTTTTTTGAATCCTACAGTAGCAGCAATCATTTAGTGCCAGGTTCTTTAACCTGTCAGGAATGCATATAAAGCTTAGTGTATGCATGCTTCAAGTTCTCATCCTAACCACCTTTTCCTATCTTCCTTGGTTTGACTGGTGGCAAGAATCAAAATCATTCCAAGTAATAGTGTCTATTATATCTGATTTCCCGAGTCTATCTCTGTTAATTCTACCTCAGTTCTGGTTCATTTCTCCACCCTCATTCCATTCCTTGGTGTTATTTTCATGGTGTGATTTTTCAAACAGTCCCCAAGTTATAATCTGTGACTACTGCCCTGCTTTTATGCTACAATTTGAGGAATCTGCTGCCATGTAGATAACTGTCTTTCTGCTAAATGAATGGAATAACCATGATTTGAATGGACTACTGTTTCATTAAGAGTCTCCAAAACACTTTTTTAGTCGCAATTTCATTTCTGCAAAAAAAAATTGCTTTTAACTACAAAGTTACTTTGGGAGTATAATATTCTATAAACCATTATGTAATTTAGAACAAAATGAAAAGGAATGGAAATACCTTCTCAGTTAGAGTCTTTACTTATTCACTTTTAATTGCTCTTATCTATACTTTTTACCATATGTGAGGTAGGCTGAACTCTCTAGGAATATATTGATTAATAGAGTGGATCATTTAGGAACACTTGCAAGGCTTTGGGTCGCATAATCTTTCAGATTTCCAATTTAATATAACAAGATGAACATGAGAAGCTTTTCTTCAATTCTGGAGCCTCATTTAAACAACAGCAGAGTGATAAAAGATGTTAATCATTGCCAGGGATGGTGGCGCACGCCTTTAATCCTAGCACTCTGGAGGCAGAGGCAGGCGGATCTTTGTGAGTTCAGGCCAGCCTGGTCTACAGAGGTGAGTTCCAGGACAGCCTGGGGCTAAAGGGAAACTGGTCTCAAAAAGACAAAAAAAAAAAAAAAAAAAGATGTAAATCATCAATGAAAATAGAACACACTCCTTTAGTTGGAGAATACAAAAATTGATCCCATTTATGCAGCAAAGCTGCATTAAATATGCATGTGTGTTTAACACAATTATGCCCAATTGCAAGGCACTTGGGCACTTGGGAAAGTATTTCATTTCATTAAATGGTGGCCAAAGACATGGGAAAGAATCACAGGAGCCATGCTTGGGCCAGTTTTGTGACTCAGCCTACAGCTTACCCCTGCTCACTCCCCTTCTGCATGGAAGGTGAACTTGGGAGCCACATATACTAGATGTGAAACTACAAGGTGAACGTGGTCTGAGTCTTTAAGGCTGCCTGAAGAATGACTGAGTAACCTATAAAACAGTATATTATGTAAAATAATAGACTAAAGAAGTTAAAATTAAGGAAGATGGTGTTTATATTTTTATAAAGCATTGGAATTTGGGGGTTTCTTTGTTGATTCAGTGTAGTGTATTCTATCCTAAAATAATATCCTTGAAAGTGTTAGCAATTATAAGTAACAGGAAAATGTGTTCAACACAGAGAGAGAGTTTTTTACATTAAAAATAAAATGTACATATGAAGTACTCTGTGATCATATAGATTATATGAAAATCCATGTATTCTTTCTCTAGTCAAGGACTGGGGATGTAGCTTGGTGGTAGAATGCCTGACTACCATGCATAAAGCCATCAGTTGAATTCTCAGTATCAAAAAAATTTATCTAGTCAACTTTGCTAATATAACACACATACCTACACACATAAAGCAAGATATTGGACCTTCATATCTTGGGGAAAGGCAAGCTGAAGAGTAAATGTCGAATAGCTGAGGGATTCTGGTAAAACAAGCTAGTCTTTGTGTAATCATTCAATAGTAAGGTCCATGCTTTTAATCAACAGTACCTGTAATCAGTTTCTGATTTGTGTTTTTATTCTTCCACTCTAATCCTTAGTCCTGTATGAACTAAGACAAAAAATAAATAGAAATCAGAAACTATGACAGAATAACAGTTGAAAAATGAACTCTTCATAGAATGTATAAATATACATTTAAAATATAATAGTTTTGAGATAAGAATGTGATATTTAAAAGAATAATTTAAAAATAAAGCATGGACAGTAAAGATCTGTTTATGAAAATCTAAAAAGCAATTAAAAAGTGAAAGATAATTTTGCCTAAGTAAATTAGGGGGCTGAAGAGATGGCTCAACAGTTAAGAACACTGACTATTCTTGCAGAGGTTTGATTCCCAGCACCCACATGCCATCTAAATTTTGTCTCTATAACTCTAGTTCCAGGGTATCCAATGCCCACTTTCAGCCTTTGTGAGAGTTTTGTAACACAGGTATACTTAAATACATGTGGGCAAAATACTCATATATACAAAATATAAATGAATGACACAACATGAGTTGGAAAGAAAAGGATAATAAAAGAAATGTAAAACATTATATAGGTTAAAATCATACTGATGATGATTTCAAAAAAGGAAGACTTATAAAACTCTCCACATAAAAATGAATGTATAAACATTTATTGAAGCAAAAATATAGCCTTTACCTCAAAGAGGATAAGAAATAGCTTATTCTGGAATCAAATATGAGTGATTGTGGCCTGGAAACATAGGTTTCAGTTTTCCCAAACACTATGTTCCACTGTGAAAGTGGTTGTAGGAGATGTTATTAGTTACAGAACAAAGAAAGTGGTAAATCAAGGCACTTATCAAATGCATTGATGGGATCGCAGTAGACAGGTTACAGCACAGCTGAGAAATTTCTGCTATAGGTTTAGATGTTGTCTGGGTGCATCCATAGCTCTTCAATTGATGGATTCTAATGGTTTGCTAAGGCTACATTTTGAAGGTTTTTTTTAATTTTTTAAAATTTTATTTATTTTTATGTGTGTATGAATGTACTGTCTGCATGTAGGTTTGTGCACTCGTGTCGTGCAATGCCACATCGGTCAGAATAGGGTCTCAGATTCCCCTGGAACTGGAGTTCTCCTGGAATTAGAGTTATAGACGGTTCTCAGCCACCATGTGGGTGCTGGGGATTGAACCCGGATCCTCTGCAAGAGCAGTTGGTGCTCTTAACCGCTAGGCTTTAAAAAGGACTAAAAGTACCCTGTCTCAAAAAGACCAAAAAAAAAAAAAAGTAGTCAGAGATAATTTGACTCTGGCCTGCAATGTTTACTCTCCATAATCACACATTTCAGTCATTTGGCCTTGTAGAGTCTTTAACACAGTTCTATCTCCCTCTTTCTCTCATCTCTCCGTCTCCCAGCGTCTCTCATCCGAGGATCGATCGTCTCTCTCTCTCTCCCTCTCCGTCGACTCGTCTCTCTCTTCTCTGTCTCTTTGTGTTTAGCTCAAATATTTATGGCCCAAACTCTGCTCACACATAAACAAGCAGACAGAAGTTCAGTACATCATCTGGACACAAAATAGAATGAGAACCAAAGGGGCCCCCCAACAGGGAATGAGTAAACAAAGTATGTATGTGAGAACTGTTCTCAGAAAAAAACTGGCTGAGCTATTTCTGTATTTTCACTATGGATGGATTCCTAAATCACAACACTAATGAGGAAATATTTCCAGATATATATGCAATATTTTAGTACAAATTTAAAAATCTTTGAGAATGCTATGTATTATTTATGAACATATACATATTTAGCTAAAGTATACAATATAACCTGAAATATCTCAGTTCAATTTGTAAATATTATTTGTATTTAAAGAAAGGAAAACAGAATCAGATGCAGAGAACACTGGGAATTTTGGATTTGTGTTTTTATATTTATTCAAGGACATCCAAATTAACTGCCAGTCTTTCTTAGAACAGTAACAGAGCATTTATTTCACTCTTTTTTTTTTTTTTTTTGTTTTATTATTTTTTTTTTTTTTTTTAAATTTTTTGTATATGACTGTATTGCCTGGATGCATGTAAGTGTAGTCGTGTCATGCAGTGCTTACGAAGGTCAAAAGAGGGCATCAGATCCCCTGGAACTGGAGTTACAGATGGTTGTTAGCTGCCAGGTGGGTCTTGGGGGTCGAACCCAGGTCTTCTGCAAGAGCAGCCAGTATTCTTAATCGTTGAGCAATTCATCCACCCCAATATTTAATATTTTTAAGGTAGTTTTAACTGTAGTCCTAATGAACTGGGGACACCTCAGTAGTGATTTTTATTTTGTAACAGTTTCCTCCCTTGTTTGTAAGCACAAACATTTCCTTGCATTTCCAGGAGGAAAAAAAAATGGAGTCATTTTTAAGTTTTCAAGATACCTTTTAGAGTTGAGTACTTCTGTGGTAATTTACAGATGACAGCATGATCTATAAATGTCAAGCAGGTATAATTATCACAGCATCTCCAGTTTGAAAGACAAATCTACCGTGTATGTCTGTTTCATTAAAAAGGCACACTGCCTTCCATGAAGGGATCGATTCCCATTTTGGTGTGGGCAGCAGTGTTCATTGTGAGCTGTAGTTTATAGGGTGATTCCAGTCACACTAAAGGTCACCACAAATCTGGGTGGGGAGTAGACAATATTGTATTGTTCTTGTTCTTTTGCAGATAGTGAAACTCAGTAGCCAAGACACAAAATTCATAGCATCATACCTATGCTGTGATATAGAATTCTGCATCCAGAAATTTATGGTGCATTGTAAAGGGAGCTCAGGTTTCTTTCCAGTTAAAAGAAATTTCATAGGTCTCATTAGAGAGGGGCTAGATATTGTATATTATTGTTGTTGTTGTTCTTGTTATTTTAGTCCAGAATATGGATTAGTAAATGTAACATTAAAAGCAGGTAAAGGCCAGGTGTGGTGGCTCATGCCTTTAATCCCAGCACTAAGAAGGCACAGGCAGGCAAATCTCTGTGAGTTCAAGGCCGGCATGGTCTACAGAGTGAGTTCCAGGCCAGGTAGGGCTACAGGGAGACCCGGCTCAAACACAACACACACAAAAAAAAGCAGGCAAATATATAATATATATATAATATAATATATATATATATATATATGTATACTATATATATATTCAATTGGGACTATGTGAGGAATCCCTTTAAGAAATGCTAAAGGCTTCATACATCCCTGTGGTTCCTTGCCCAGTGGGTACAGGTATTGTAGGAGTAGACTCTGCTCTCCTGGTCCACTAAGAAAGTCAGGGTGGGAAGGATGAGGAGCAAAGATTAAAAGCTGCTCAGCGAGGACAACCAAGCCACCATTTGTAGACAGAGAACTGAGTAGTGTGAAGTCTCTTTGTATGTGGTATATGTGTATCAAAATCTGTGTGTGTGTATGTGTGTTTGTGTGTGTGTGTGTACAGATGCACATGTTTGTGCAGGTGCTTGTGTGTGTGTGTGTGTATGTGCACAGAGGTCAGAGGTTAGTGTCTGGTGTCTTCCTCTATTGCTCTCCGTGTTTGTTTGCTTGTTTGTCTGTTTTGAGACAGCATCTCTTGCTGGCCTAAAGCTTTCTGATTCAGCTCGGCTGACTGGCCAGTAAACCCTGGGAATCTACCTGTCTGCACAGCGCTAGGATTACAAGCACACACCACCACCATATCCAGCTTGGTGGTCGAGACCCAGGTCCTCGTGCCTGTGCAACAAACACTGTACTGACTGAGCCATCTCACCAATTCCTGAAACTTCTTGTTTTAAGGAAGAAGGAAGTCCATTTTGGAAACACACCACCAAGTTAAAAAGTCTTTATTAGATTTCTGAACTACTTTAGTTGGACTGCTGGGGTAAATGCTATGTACTGGGTTTATATAAACAGAAATTGATTTTCTCACAATCTTCAAGGTGGACATCAAGACCATGGCATTCGAAGGGTTCCTTGCTCTCCCAAACCTCCCTCTATAACCTGCTTTGTGTTCAGCTTTGACTATGTCTTCTCCTATTTTCCTTGCTGCCTCCTTTTAAATTAAAAGAAAATCGAAAGACCCAAATAAGGTTTCATTCAGAGGTCCTGGGGATTAACATTTAGTACGTATCAATTTCTAAAAAGTCAGATCCCAGAAACATTTTGTTGATCAACAGTTTTGTGTTGTGCCACTCTAAAGCATGCCTTCCACCTCCACATCAGCTGCTAAGATGGACAGAATGCTCTATGTTCAGTGGAGCTTTGCATGCAACGCTCTTCCTTGTGGATATTGATCCCCCATCCAGAGCACATGTCATTGGATTAATGAATTTGCTGTGTGCACTGCCCTTTTAAAGATTAACATTATTTAAATGGAGCCTAAGAAGTTAAACACTGGATCAAAGCTTTTATCTGATATCATTTAATAATGTGACATTAACCCTCAGTGGCTTAACCAAGCATATGAATATGGAAATAAATATCACTACAATTTGTTCATCAATATGAGCAAGTTTAAGCATGTTTTATTTTCTTCTGCACACTGCATTGTCTTGGTGGTAGACCTGTATTTACATATCTTCCCAAATTAGAAACCTATAAACAGTTTAATAATACTTCTTCTTTTGACTGTTCAAGGGAATCACTACCCAACCCCTTCTATAGCTCAGTACTCCACCAGATTATATAGACTTAATTCTGGAAGCCAGTGTTCAAACATTGATGCATATATACTTCTGATAAAATTATTCTTTTCTTCTCAAACTAATGAGTGTCTTAATAAAGCAAAAGCTGATAAGAAGGAACTGACAAAATAAAGGAATGCCACTTAACATGTGAAATGGTATGCTCTTATATGAGTCTGATTTTCCTCTGTTTGAAATCATTTAATGCTCAATTAAGTTCTCTACCCATAACATGAAATCTTTCCAGGTCAACTTTTTAAAGTTAATTTTATTTTTAGAGTTTTTTTTTGTGTGTGTGTATGTGTGTGTGTGTGTGTATGTGTGTGTGTGTGTGTGTGTAGGTGTGAGTGAAGGTGCCTGTGGAGATTAGAAGGCATTGGATCCTCTGGAGCTGCAATTACAAGTGGCTTTAACTGCCTGACCTCAGGTGTTAGGAACCAAACTCAGGTTCTCTCCAAAAGCAACAAGTGTTCTTAACTTTGGAGTCATCCCAGATCTCCCTTTGGAGTCCCCCTTCTTCTTATTCTGTNTGGATATTGATCCCCCATCCAGAGCACATGTCATTGGATTAATGAATTTGCTGTGTGCACTGCCCTTTTAAAGATTAACATTATTTAAATGGAGCCTAAGAAGTTAAACACTGGATCAAAGCTTTTATCTGATATCATTTAATAATGTGACATTAACCCTCAGTGGCTTAACCAAGCATATGAATATGGAAATAAATATCACTACAATTTGTTCATCAATATGAGCAAGTTTAAGCATGTTTTATTTTCTTCTGCACACTGCATTGTCTTGGTGGTAGACCTGTATTTACATATCTTCCCAAATTAGAAACCTATAAACAGTTTAATAATACTTCTTCTTTTGACTGTTCAAGGGAATCACTACCCAACCCCTTCTATAGCTCAGTACTCCACCAGATTATATAGACTTAATTCTGGAAGCCAGTGTTCAAACATTGATGCATATATACTTCTGATAAAATTATTCTTTTCTTCTCAAACTAATGAGTGTCTTAATAAAGCAAAAGCTGATAAGAAGGAACTGACAAAATAAAGGAATGCCACTTAACATGTGAAATGGTATGCTCTTATATGAGTCTGATTTTCCTCTGTTTGAAATCATTTAATGCTCAATTAAGTTCTCTACCCATAACATGAAATCTTTCCAGGTCAACTTTTTAAAGTTAATTTTATTTTTAGAGTTTTGTGTGTGTGTGTGTGTGTGTGTGTGTGTGTGTGTGTAGGTGTGAGTGAAGGTGCCTGTGGAGATTAGAAGGCATTGGGATCCTCTGGAGCTGCAGTTACAAGTGGCTTTAACTGCCTGACCTCAGGTGTTAGGAACCAAACTCAGGTTCTCTCCAAAAGCAACAAGTGTTCTTAACTTTGGAGTCATCCCAGATCTCCCTTTGGAGTCCCCCTTCTTCTTATTCTGTGTACTTCCCTGTTTGTCCTTTAATGCTTCAGCAAAACAGAATTTTTTTTTTTCTGTTTACCCTGTGGTACTTGAAAAGATTTAACAACCAGTTTCCTAGGATTTGGAAGGGTTTGATTTACATTTGCCAATTTCTTTGGTGTAAATACTCTCACCTTAGCCATTTTTTAAGTTACTTACATGAAGTCCAGCGGTTGAGAAAATTCCTGAAATTTTAGCATTTAGCTCTTGAGAGCCACAAGCCAAGTTCCAGCTTACACTGGTTCCCATCCCCACAGGACAGTTATTTCAAAGCTTCAAGCATATAATTTCCTTGACTTAGAGTAGTGCTCCCTGTGGATCTGACAAACTCCCATCTGTCTTTGAAAATCGCACCTCTTATGGCTATCTCTCTGAGAGTGTAGGGGGCATGGGGGGAGCCTGGCTCATCCCTCCCTCCTTGCTACTTCTCTGTGAATAAACGTTGCAGTGCTGAGTTCATCAAGGTGTCCTTTTATTTATCTGCTTCCAAGTAGTCTCTTGGAGATAAGGGTGTCCTACTCAGGAATACACATTGTATGCTATCTTATTCTCTGTACTATGACAGTTGTGGCTTTCAGGGTTATTGGCCATCTGTTGCATGAGGGAGCTTCACTGGTAAAAATTGAGAGGTTCATTAAAATTCCTCCTGCCAGTTTTACTATGTTCCCTGAGCCTTAGGTGTAGAGATCATATTGTAGACATGTCGCATACGGCTGGGAATCTCATAGACACTGATTCTCTGATTGTGAAGAGTTGTGGAACATTGTATAAGTTCTGTCAATTCCAAAAGGAGCTTCTCTTATGAGTGGAAAGAGGTACACATTGGACTTACAGCCTGCGCACTGGGAGTACTATAAACATAGCAGATACATGTGGCTAGAAAAATTATAGATTCTAAAGGAAGACCTACTTTTTCGGTCTCATCACTTCCCTTGACCAACATCATTTCTTACTGTATGCTAAGTATGTATCCTTATATCTACAAATATTCATCAAAATATTCCTATTTAAAACTTAAATTAGGTCCGACGAGATGGCTCAGTGGGTAAAAGTGCTGCTGCCAGTCCTGACTACCGCATTTGATTGCTTGGATCCACATAGCAGAATAAGAGAATCATCTCTACAAAGCTGTCCTCCAAGCTCCATGTGTGTGCCATGGTAGGCAAACACACACACACACACACACACACACACACACACACACACACACACAAATGTAAAAAGATATTACAGCTCAAACTAGATTTTAAGCTTTTTCCTCATAGTAAGAATTTCATACTTCTAGTTGTTTCTATTTTAATCTCTGCTTTATTTTGTTTTCTTCTGCTGTTCCTTCCAGCCTTTGCATGCAAGATTCTTTCCCACTGACGTTCCAGCCATGTGTGATGCCCAAAGACTGTGAGACATCGGAGTGGTCCTCCTGGAGTCCCTGCTCCAAGACCTGCCGTTCCGGGAGCCTCTCTCCAGGTGTCAGAAGCAGGAGCCGGAATGTGAAGCACATTGCTATTGGGGGTGGACAGGAGTGCCCAGAACTTCTTGAGAAAGAGGCCTGCATTATGGAAGGGGAACATCTGCAGCCATGTCCCAGGTATTTTGCCTTTGTTAATGTGAACATTTTAATATGTAACCTCATTTGAAGTGGTGATAAAGAAGTTAGTAACCATACACATGATCAAGGCTTACTTTCTACTGAGTCTTTCTTAGTATATGAATTCTGCACTTGGGAATACAATACCGTGTGTAAAGAGCACGGGTTCTGTTCCAGACTTCCTCAGTTCAAGTTGATTCCATACATTGTAGTTACAGGGTTTTCATCTAGTGTTTAACCCATAGTAAATGATTCATAAGGGTTAGTTATTATTACCTGGTGCAACATTCTTAATTCTTGTAAGCATGTCAGAGCTCTCCATAGCATCCTAATTGTACAGATGAGGCCATTAGAAGAAACACTCCCTGAGGTTGTGTGGCTAATAATCAGCAGGCCCTCAGTTCTGACCCCCTTCTCTGCCCCATGTCATTGCCACTGTATGCCACAATTTCCTTTCCAGAGTCCCTGAGGAGCCGGAGGATATTGAAAAGTGACTTGCCATCTATTATAAGCTGAATTTCACCATCTTGATAGTCATTGCTTTTGCCTGGCTGAATTTTGCCTGAGAATAGCCTCAGGATGTTTTTCTTGACATTGTTGGTTTGTGGTGATCTCAGGACTCTTCCTAGCCAAAGTCCATTGCTGCTGATTATTCGAAAGTCTGTTAAAGATGGATTTGTAGTCTTGCTGGACAGATACCCTGAAATTTCTCTGTTATATATCTACCTCATTACAATAGACATGTTCTAGAGTTTCTTGTAGTTTTGAAGAGGTTGAGATGCATTTTTCCAGAAAAAGAATAAAACATGACAAAAAATAGTTTCTTAGACCAGTGGTTTGTTGGGAAAGGAAGGATGGACCAGCTACAGATTCAACAGATAGATCGTCTGGATCAGCTGGAATTACAAGTGGGCTACAAACCCAGCAGGTGTTTTTGATTGGCTGAACCTGGCTATTCCTTTTCGTTCAAATAATATGTGTTTTGGGGAGTTCAAGCTTGAGTTTCTGTTGTAAAAATTTTAGTCACTGCATCCCTCATTTCTTGATCTAATCAGTGTTGATGGAAAAAAATCTGTATATTGATCAGATTGCTCTCTCTCTCTCTCTCTCTCTCTCTCTCTCTCGTGTGTGTGTGTGTGTGTGTGTGTGTGTGTGTGTGTGTGTGTGTGTGTGTGTGTATAGTTGCCTGGCAAGACTAGACAAGGGCTCTTGTGGATTTGGAGTTGCAGATTGCTGTAAGCCACTGGATATGAATGCTTGTCTCCCCTGTAATCTCTCCAGCCCCCTATTTAGATTCACATCAGTGCCTTCTTCAATAGCCCAGTTGGATGCAACTTGTGGCTCTATACACATTAACTCAGTCTCACAGAATCGACCTCATACTGTTCATTTTACATCAATCATTCAAAACACTGACTTTTTTTTAAACAAAACTGATGCTTGGAGATATAATAACAGGTACCCTTTTCTCTTTCAGTGTTGGACATATCTCTAAGATTTTGTTTCAATGACTTAATATGTATGGTACCTCAAACAAGCTACATGCCTTCTCTTTGACTCCTTTCTATTAGTAGAATTGTTACTAGTTTGTTTATGTTTCAGGGTTTTTAAAATCTAGAGAGCAGGTATGTAAAAATTCCAGGCCCAGTGCTGGGCAGGTAGTCAGTACCTAAAGGTGATGGTTGCTGTTTGCAGGTGTGTTTGGTGCTTGCATAAAGAGAATCCTCACTTCCTTCTGTGATTATTACAAGGAGGAATAACTATTTCTTCTGGGTATTTTGTGAACCCCCTCTCCCCCCTGGAAGTATAATTTGGATGTTTTCAATGATATTCAGGTAGAATCTTGGTCTATCATCTTATACACTGTGGGCCAGTAACTATGATAGAGGTATAAATGAGCTAGATATGAAGGCTCCATGGAAGGAGAGCATTTATCATCCAGATGAAAGAGGAGCATTCATTGCCACTTAGAGATTCACTCAGCTGTTTGACTCTCAAGTCAGTGTTCTTCCTATTACATCACTCTGACACTCATCAAGGTTTCCATGATGACAGGCATCTAGATGGGGTTCTTCATGCCAATACACACGTGACCCTATATGTATTTTTTTCCAGCCAGATAACCCTGAACTAATAATTTAGGAACACCCAATATGAGTTTTATAATGATCTTCATATGAATGATATGTAATGCCTGGAAATAGAAGCCAGGAGATTATATTGATGACAAGCTGGACTTCTAGTTCTGTTGTCCGAACATGTTGTGTTTGGCATTTATTTAAAAACAAACAAACAAACAAACGTTTTCAAATGAGGAATCTGCTGGATTTTTGGCGAATTCACCGAAATACCAATCAGTGTTTTAGATAGAGAATGATGTGTTAATCAATGATTCTCTTTGGTTATGGGGAGAATGATGGATAAATAACAACAATGAAATAAAAATCAGCTGCCTTCTTGTTTATCTGGACTCTGAGCTGTGGCCTCTAACACTGCAAAGCTAAACCACACAGCATAAAGGCTGTGGATTCACTTTTGTTCCTTGCTTGACATTGGTTATTAAAATTCATTGTGAACAATGGAAATGAAAGCAAAAATCTATTAGGGAGCACAAATGACCATTTCTTACTCTCTGAATTCAGGAACAGTCCACATATATCAAACAAGTTAATTCACTCATTTCTCCACAGCAGGAAAATGCACATTTCTATGAGTCTTCATGTTGTTTTGATTAAACTCTTACAGTGTGGTTTCGCCTTATCTTTCTTCTGTTTTTGCTATAAAAAATGTGTCCATTGATTCATAAAATAAGTAAACACTGAGCTCTTGTTCTGTGCCAAGCACAGTGTTAAATGCTCAAGAAACCTCAGAGAACACAGTAGATACATGCACATCCTCCCTGTAAGGAACATAAGATTCGATTGCAAAGAAAAATCAAACAATGAATAAGCTTTACTGTTGGTGTATGAAATGTGAAAAAATGAAATACTAATACAAGGTAAAGGGAGAAACTTCTAGAATGTTGTGATGGGCTCAGTTCACACTAGTTAAGGAATTAAATAGGGCTGTTACATAAGCTTCATTTGAACAAGGGGGATTTGGGAACGTTACTTAATGGAGGTAAATAAATTAGCCTCACGGGTAATTAGGGGAAATGATTCCAGGCAAAGCATATAATAGAGAAGAGCTTTAGTCCCTGTGTATTTATATCTCTCCATTGCAGTGTTGTGTACTCCTCACTACCAGCTGGGCTCCACTGACCAGCACTGAAGCTGTGACCATCGTATCAGTCCTTTAGGCAGCAGTCATGAGAAGAACCCTAACTAAAAAACCCTAACTTAAAAACTTTAAGACACCACCTAGAATCAGAACACTGGCAGTTGTTTGGTGCCATAACTAAGGTCTGGTCTATGTTATGCTTATGGGGGAGTTTTAGGACTCATGCACCCATAAGCTTGTTTCAGAGGTAGGCTTTTGAACGAGACTCAAGTATAACTCCAAAATACATTTCTCCAACATCACATAAGTCTGTGCACAATTTTGTGCTCTGGGCTCCAATTCCAACGTAACACTAAATGCATCCATAGTGTGTTAGGTGGTTAGTGCTATGTGTGGAAGAGAGAAGATGAGTCTCCTAGTCACCTGTGGTGCCCGGGCTCCTTGTGGCTCTTCCCTGCCACTGGGTATCATCCTGTGTCCCCAGATAACAGATAAACACACAAAAATTGCCTAAGATCTTGGTTCTTTCCTGTGTCCCAATTAACCTCCCAAATATTAGATTGTACATGTCAACTAAGGGGAAGGTAAGGATTTCTAGAACTATACAGGGCTATTTACTAGACAGTCTAAATAAAGATAAAGGACAGGGGCTATAATACTTTGAATGGTTCATGTTAAAGAAGGAAGACACATTCTGATTCTGAACCGGCTATGAAGAGAACTCGATTCTGGTGGAAGAACCTGTGACATCACACAAGACTGTTGACAAACAGAATCGACTGTCATATCTTTTGTTAGAAATGACACCTCAGATAACCTGCAGAAACTTGCAGCACCATGGGAGACAACAACCTTCATATGAAAATGGAGGTGCTACCTCTTAAATGGTCATTTAAAGTTTGAAATTGAATTGCAGATGGCACTGTTAAATGGTAACAGTTACCAGTACAGAGTAAATCTCAGAAGGCACAAGCTACATGACTAACGGCACCACATAGACTATGAGATATTACTATGAGATAGAAAAGCCAGCTTATTAAATATGTTTTCAATATTCTGGCCTGGCATTGAAGAGATGGTCTCTTTCAACTTGCCTTTCCTTCCTCATTTCTGGTGTGTGCGAATTTGTTTTTATTATGGGTAAGCTAGAAACCCTTTGCAAAAAGCCCTTCTGGACAAAATCATGCATGGGATACATATGGGATCTCAGCATTCCCTTTTGATCTGCTTGTTAAATAATATCCTGAGACCAGCCTGGTTGTCCCTAACATCTTTTTGAAGCATTCAGATCAATTTTAGACTTTCTAGAGAGAACTCCCTTTTCCTTGAGCAAACTCTGAAACCTAGAATTTTTCTGTGATTGTGGGCTCCTGGCAGCCTGTAAAGAAGAGAGCCAAGGGTGAGAACCTGGCCTGTTTCCTTCCTTTGCCTGTTGAAACAGTAGAAAATGCTTTTGAGGGCTGGAAAGATGGCCTCATGGTTAAGAGCGCCGACTGCTCTTGCAGAGGACCCTGGTTCGATCCCCAGCACCCACATGGCGGCTGAGAACCATCTGTAACTCCAATTCCAGGAGAACTCTAGTTCCAGGGGAATCCGACACCCTCTTCTGACCTCCGCAGCATTGCACAACAGAGGCGCACAAACCTACATGCAGACAGTACATTCATACACAAAAACAAACAAACAAACAATTAACTAACTAACTAAATAAATAAATAAAAATGCTTTTGAGATAAGAGAAGAATAAAAGAAAACTTTGGTTTATTTTACATAATGTGTTCTTCCAAACAAAACAGTACGTACACCCCTTATAAGAATGTTGACTCGCCACGTTCTAACACATCACCTCATTCATGGGTATGGTTCTCTTTAATCTAAGAGGGTGGCACAGAGAAAAATGTTTGACTAGTAGTCAATATTCAGAAAATATTGAGTGAAGAAAGAGATGCATGAATGTTTGAGTATAGGAAAGTTCCAGAGCAATATTGCAATATTATGTACATATACTTTGTTCTATACATATGATTATTATATAATGTGTATGAAGGAGTGAAAGGTATTTTTGTACAAAGAATCTGAAGTTAGTCCTAGCAAGATCTACTGATACCTACCCCTGACATGGATGCATACACAGAACTTGCATGGTTTCAGATGGTCTTTCCTGGTATCGTGCCTAATTTTCCAGATTAAAATAATAAAAATTTGTTTTTATTAGGGGGGAATATGGAAAAGGTGGGCTACATTAATTGGGAAAGGAGTAGAAAGGTTATACAGGATAAAAGAAGAGAGTAATAATGCTTAGATGGTATGAAAAGCCAGAGGGAAATGTATTCAATTCCTACTGAAAAATACACATACAATAAATATATAAGTCCATGTGTATAGTTGAAAGCTATATAAAAACAAAACTAAAAAAACACAGGGCCAGCCAGGCTGGAGAAACCTCCCTTCAAGCTGTTGGTCATAGTAGTCTAAGAGATTTCCAAAATAACACAGGCTACTTCCACAGCCTTGATTGCCTTCAAGAACTTGAAGCTAAAACTCTACTGCTGAAGACAGGTCACATTATGGACTTAGGAATTGAAGCAATCAAGCTGGAACTGACCTGAAAGCCTCCTCTCTGAAGACAAGCTCTCAGGGCATCAGAGGATAGTATACAATCTGCCAAGGGAGAAAACTGATCAATGGTCCTACCCAGCTATAAAGCCCAATAAACAATGACAACTGTTCCAATGAAGTATAGCTGTTGGTGGGCTAGTGGGATTTTTATCTTGGGGGTAATCAACAGCTGCTAATTGAAATTAAGGCCTCCTCACTGGGCGAGAACTCCCAGTATGGTACTGTAAACATAACCAAATATACATGAATGGACAGGTCATAGATCCTAGAGAAAAACCTATTTTACCACATCTCTAGACCAACATAATTTCTTACTTTATTCTAAATACGTGTCCTCATATTTACAGTGTACCTTCCACCTCTCTCCAAAGAAGCTTCTTTTTTTGCAGCAGATGGATACTATTACTGAGTTCCAGAGCTGGTCAAACACAGAGAATAAGTGTCTTAACCCTAAGTGACACATTTTCAATGCAACCTCTACACTTTTTCTTAGGTAGCATATTAACACAGAAACTCACAACCGACCAATGAGCTTGTATCAAAGCTTATATCAAACCTTTTCTCCCAAGGTTCTGAGACCATTGTGGAAAAGGATGAAGAAAGATTGTAAGAGCCAGAGGAGGTGGATGACTACAAGGAAATAGATCTTCCAGACAGCTGGCCATTTACTCATAAGAACTCACAGCAATGGTGACAGTGTGCACAAGACCTGTTTAAGCCTAGAGCAGACAAAATCCTAGCATAGACAAGGAGAAGTGGGTAAGAAATCCCAACCCGACCTAATGAACTTTTGTCAATTGATAGTTGCTGAGAGGGGGAAATATAGTGTCCTTTTTAATGTATAATAATTATTTATTGAAATAGTTGTGAAATTATTATACTAGTGAACAGATTGTTTGGTCTGCTTGGGATGTTATAATATAATAGCATATAGTTGGGTAGTTTATAAACAACAGAAAATACATTTCGGAATTCTAGAGGCATGGAAGTTGAAAATCAATGTGCCAGAAAATTTAGTCTGTAGCATGGCCAGTTTCTGGTTTCACAATGTGCCCTTATAAGGTGAGAAAGATAGTGTCTTACAGAGATGAGATGCAGTGAATTGATTCATGTTGAGGGGCATTTGGGACACAAATTAGACTCTATAGGCATAGATAGATAGATGTGTGTGTGTGTGTGTATATATATATGTATATATATATATATGATGTAATCTCATCATATATATATACTATATATATATGTATATATGTGTATATATATACACATATATTATATATGTATATATATATATACTATATATATACTATATATACATATATATACACATATATACTATATGTGTATATCATATATATATGATATATATATATATATCATATATATATACTATATATCATATATATATCATATATATGTCATATGATGATATATATCATATATATATCATATATATATATGATATATATACTATATATCATAGTATATATCATATATATACTATATATACACATATATACATATATATAGTATATATATATGATGAGATTACATCATATATATATACATATATATACACACATATGTATATATATGTGTATATATACACATATATACATATATATATATATGTATATATATATGATGAGATTACATAAAATTTGGGGGGTTTCTAGGGGAGGTGCAGAGAGGTAGATCTAAGTACCATGAAACTATACTGTATGGAAGTCGTTAAAAATCGATAAAAAATAAAGCTGGGCATAGTGACACATTCCTTTAATCCTGGCAATTGGAAGGTAGAGGCAGATGGTTCTCTTTGAGATCAAGATCAGCCTGATCTACATAGTGAGTTCTAAGCCAGCTGGGGCTATAAGGAGACCCTGATTCAAAAAGACCAAGAAAAATTTTAGTAAAAATAAATAAGTAAACAAATAAATAAAATCTCTATTGCCATTGGGTGTGTTACTTCAGAATGAGCTGATATGAGGTCACAGTCTGAATTCTTCTAATGCACATTACCAATCGCGTCTCTTGAATCTTCTCCTGTTGATTTCTCTCAGCGCACCTAACACCACACGCATAATATGAGCTCAGTAATGAATGTCAAATGAATTAATGGATTCTTAAAGGAAGCATTGTTTTAGTTGTTTAAATTAAACATATTTATACAGCAATTGAGAAGTAAAAAGCCAAAAGCTGGAACCCTTTGGAGAATCTATTTCAGAAAGGAAACAAGTTTTCTAAGAATTGGAAATTATTTCCTGAGGACACTGGTTGGTACCTTTTTTATTGAATCTATCTATTACTGGTGCATGTGGTTTCATGAGTCCTCCTGGACAGAAGATTTGTTCCCTAGTTAGTTTAAGAAAGTTAACGTACTGTTAAGTGCTGTGCATAGTGATAGAAGTCTATTAATAATACATATGTGCAGTTTGGCTAGAAGAGCCATCTGCCAAGGAGCAGAGAACCTTGCAATGCAGAGTAGCTTTCCATAATCAATAGCCCATTCTATCCAATAAAAAATTACTAGAGCATAAAATGTATAAAGGCTTGACCAGTTCCCTTTATGTTGATCATCTGTTTGGCAAAAAACGACAAGTTAATTCTTTTCCAAGTGCATTTAGAACTTTAAAAGGACAACAGACATTATCATAAATTAGTCACACTGCAGTGCACTGATTTTTAATACACACACACATTTAATTTGAATACCTTGAGATGGAGTTTCAGTTCCAAGAGTGTTTGCAAATCTATATGTGTTCAGTCAAAACATGACCATTAACTAATGCAATTATTCTTTCAGTCTGTCATCATTAAATCATTTAAGATTCTATCCCATGTTGCTATGCTTCAAGCCTCAGCCTTTCAGAGAGGGAGAGGGAGAGCCTTATGAAATTGTCAGAGCTTAGACTCTAAAGGGCAGAGGCCACTGCAAAGCTGGCGTCTTATCACTGTTAGACTCATCGCTGAATGATTCTCTTTTTCCAACTTTGTCTTTGCTAATTTAAGGCAGCTATACTCATTGCTTTAAAGAATGAGGGGTTTTGTTGTTCACCACCCCCACCACACCTCATGCATTCTGCCATGCATCTTAAGTCCTATCCAGTCAAGCAACTGTACCCAGAAGGGGTACAATGAAGGACTTCAGTGCAAATTCATCCAAGAGTTCGTAAAGAAGGTCTACTCTCCCTTACCATTAGTCAGTTTCTAGCAGTTTGCAGCCAGCCGGCTGCCCATTTCCCCTGCTCTACTCTGGGCCCTTGTCTGACTGAGTTGGCATGGGTCTTGTGCTCGATGTCCCCATTGCTGCAAGTTCCCATGAGCAAGCTTCCAGTGACCTGAAAGCCCCCATTTCCCTATGTTCGTGGACCAACCCTGACTATTACAATCTTTGTTCCACAATGATCCCTTAGCTGTGAGTGGCTGAGGTTTAATATAGGAGTCCTATCCAGGAACACATACTCTACAGTCACTTATCCTGCAAAACTTGGCCAGTTGTAGCCTTCTGTGTGCATCACACTCTGTTGTATAAGGAAGCTTCACTAGTAACAGTTGAGGGATGCATGAGAATTCTCTCTCCCCCCTTGCTCCACTATGTTTCATGAGCCTAAAGCTGCATATATGACACCTAACAATGATAGTATCAAATTTTAGCATTTCTGTCTCTTGTAGATGAACTGATAGACAAGTCCCAAGTGCAGACTTAAGCTATGCAGGGAAATGAGCACTAGGATTCAGACACGGATTCATAGATTGAGAAAATAGATTCCATAAGGTAATTGAAAAGACTGAAAGAACTGATTTATGCAGTTATAATGCATGATTAGGCTGTCCCTATGTCTGAAATGTTAACCTCTTTCTGGAGCTATATCACTTGAGTATTCAGTGCCAAGAAATTGGATTTCTATACCTGGGGCAAGAACACCATAAAGGAATCACTCATTATCGTTGCTTTTCTCCTCCACTCTATGTTTAATATTTTAGAAGGTTGTCTCTACTTTCAAAGTGCTTCGAGAACCTAATCTCTTCTCTCCACACCAAAATGACTGTTGTAGTAGAAGTCACTGTGTTTCCTAGACTAAGGTTTCCAGCTTACCTTACATTCTATATTCTCTAGCTGGGTAATTCTTTAAACTCTTTTTTTTAATATTTTTTTTATTTTATTTATTTCTGTATGTGTATGAATGTACTGTCTGCATGCAAGTTTGTGCACCCGTGTCGTGCAATGCCGCGGAGGTCAGAAGAGGGCATCGGATTCCCCTGGAACTGGAGTTCTCCTGGAATTGGAGTCTCAGATGGCTCTAGGCTGCCATGTGGGTGCTGGGGGTCGAACCCGGGTCCTCTGTAAGAGCGGTCGGCGCTCTTAACCGCTAGGCCATCTCTCCAGCCCCGATTCTTTAAACTCTTAAACTTCATCATGTCTTCACTCTTGCTCAAACTTCCTGTAATTTCCTTCCTGTTTGGGATAACACAGCCCTTACTCTAGCCTGCAAGTCTCCATATGCTGTCTAGCTGTGGAGCACCCTTTATCTCTAGCCTGCGAGGCTCTATGTGCAGTCTAGCTGTGGGCCCACCCTTTATCTCCTGCCTCTGCCCCTCTTCTTAGAGCACCTTCCCTAATGGCTCTATTCCATTCCTGGAAAGGGCCAAGCACTTTCTCACTTGGACCTTTGGACATAGTGAGTGACCTGTTAGGACACCCATGTCCCCTGGGTCCTGTGCTGTCTGCTGCCTTCCATTTGGGACACAAGCATTCCCTTCGTCCTTTTCTCTTGCCCATTTTCTGATATTGTGCTAAATACTAGAATTATGTTTCCCTTTCCCACTAAAGGATAATCTCTCCTAGACCTGAGACCGTGTGACCCTCCCTGTGGTTTGGAATCACAGCACACAGTCGGCACTCTTACTGGTTGAGGAAAGGATGAGTGGACACACTATGAATGAGAAGTGAACTTCCCATCTACTTTCTTGTGTGTAGAGGGGTGGGCTGCTGGTCAGCTCCTTTTTTGGATTCTGTCTCTGGTACATAACTTTGTATTAACTCAACTCTGGAGTATTGTCCCAGTATCTGGATTGCTAGGATTGTCTTTCTTGAAATGTTGGATTTTAGAGTGGCTGAAGGTACACTCATTCATTAAAAGCAGGGCCACCAGAATTCTCACATGAGTAGATGGCCAACTTAGCCAAAAAGTGACCAAAAAGCAGTGTGAATGATTTGATTTCAGGAATTTAAAAGTCATTACTCCCCATTTAGAGAGTTTTCTTTGGCACTGGTTAATGGGAATTTGAATTTTCACAATTAGAGAATCTTCTGTTTGGCTTATGTCTAACTCTGCTTTTAAATATTATCTCCCAGGAGTCCTAAAATTTGACCCATTGAGACTACAATGATCTAATTGGAAAACAACTGGCTAGTAGTTATCTTTAAAACTGTGTGTGTGTGACTAGAAGAGAATTATCCAGGAATCACTGACAGCAGCATCAGGACCAAGGGTGGGCATTTGTTTGGGATTTCATCCAGAAGACATTTCTTCAAATCTGCACAGAGCATTTGCTTGCTCTCATAATACTGAGGCAGGTAGCTACCTGTTGTTACTGAACTTGCACTCGGTATCAGCAGTATGAACTTCATGGGTTTTCCATGCACTGTTACGACTGAGAAAGATAAACCTGACTTTGAGCCTGAGCCTTTAATGGCTGCGCCAGCTCTCCAGCCCAGATAAACCTGACTTTGAATCCTACTCTGCCACTTATGAAACTTTGGAAGAATCCTCTTTTATGCCCATTCTTTCATCTTTAAGTGATAAGTAATATTTTAATTATAGAATTATTGGTTCATTAATACAGGCCTGACACAGAACAAGCAGGCAGGAAATGCTAGCTGCTATTTTTACTGATTAAGGGATCTTTTGTGATACCCCAGCAGTCCAAATAATTTAATGCCATGTTTATTCTGATCATCTAGACCTTCAGGAAAAAGAAAATTGATCCTATACACCTTACAGGGTAGGAGGCATGGAAATTGGTTCATTTATTTCATCTACTCTACTGGAGGCATTTCCACAGCCCACTTAAGAGTGCTGTTCCTCAAAAGACTTAGAACTCAGGTCACTGAGACTCTCTGTATTCCCCTCCTGAGCAGGAAGACAAAATGAAGATGTGTTGAAAGGTACTGGAGTTGGAGACAGAGCCTGGTCTTTGACACAGGTTCAGTCATTAAAGAAAATGTCGCAGACTCAGGGAGCCAGCGTTTCCTGAGGCTGCATGCCTATCACCATAAGGACTTCTAAAGAAGCAAGAGAGTAGCGTTTAGCTGAGTGCAGTCCTTTGATTTCTTATTCTGTCAGATCCTAGAGACACCTCTCAGGCTGGTGAAGTTTAGGATGCTCAGTTATCATGGGTTCTGAGTGATTTTTGACTAAACATAGATGAGGCTTTTGGAAAACATAAAGTAAAAAATGATGAGCAAAGATTATGAAAAGACTTGTATTTTTAAAAGATCTCAGAAGCCCTTTCCTGGGTGCTTTCTTCTTTGCCTCTTGCTGGGCTGATATTTTCTAAGATGGTAAACAATACTGATAGTGATAAATGTCCCATTTTCCTTTAGAGATTTTTGTCCATTGCCAGTGAATAGAAGAAGTTGGGTGTTTCGGGTTAATGAGCAACCAACAGAGCTTTTGTTTCTTTATGTAAAACCATACTCATTAAACTTTCCTTTTCATTTTTCTTCACAATGACTTCCAAAATCTATCCATTGCTAATTCTTATATGGTTCTGAAGAATTAATTGAAAAAGCAATTTATACAGCATGACCTATTCCTTTCAAAGAATTATGCAAATACTTGTTTGATTTGCAATAATTCTAAACTTGGTTTTCAATGTTGTTTTGGAAACATTCTTTTCTGGAATTGAAGACATAACATGCCTAGATCTCTAATATAGAACTTCACAAATTTTTAAAAATTTACTCTTTGAAAATTTCATACATGGATAAAACATATTTTGATAATGCTACCAACCTTCCCCTGCAAGTTTCCCCAAAGCTCCTCATCTAACGTATCTACCTCTCAAGTTTATTTCATTTATTTCTGTTTTTTGTTAAAAGAAAAAAAAACATGAATCACTAAGTCCAACTAACCAACACATTTGTGTGTTGCTAACCATGGGTAATGGGAAATACACCAGTGGCCACATCTCTGAGAAAGAGTGACTCTCCCTCACAAAACACCACCCACTGCAATAATCCTTCACTAGGGGTGGGACCTGGGAACCATCATGCTATAATTTTAACTGGCTTGGTCTTATGCAGATAATCACATCTGCTGTGAGTTCATCTGTGCCACACCCATGTTGTGTTCAGAGGACAGCATTTCACAGCCACTCCTCTCCAACCACTGGCTCTTTCTGGATACTCATCTTCAATTTTCCCTGAAACTTGGGGTAGAGGAGGTTGACACAGGTATTCCAGGACAGCTGGGGCTACAGGGAGACCCTGTCTCGAAAAGACCAAAAAAAAAAATGGTCTTTTCGAGACAAGGGTTTCCCTTGACGCAAGCTGTCCTTGGAATACCTGTGTCAAACCCCTCTACCCCAAGTTTCAGGGAAAATTGAAGATGAGTATCCAGAAAGAGCCAGTGGTTGGAGAGGAGTGGCTGTGAAATGCTGTCCTCTGAACACAACATGGGTGTGGCACAGATGAACTCACAGCANNNAAAAAAAAAAAAAAAAAAAAAAAAAAAAGAAGAAGAAAGCATTATAAATCTCTGTGTACAAACATAAATATTGGTGGAGACATTTTGACAAAAATGACTATCTAGCAAAACAACAATAGGTTGTCCCTAAGGCTTATGATTTCCTCAGCCATGTGGGCTACTTGCCAGGTTTACAGTGCCAGGCATGAATTCCTTCCCAGGGAGCAGACCTCAAATCCAGTCAGGAAGTGATTATTTACCCCAATAGCATTCATGCCACAGCTGCTTCAGCAGGTCCATCTTGCCTAGAAGCCGTAGCATGCAGAATTCAGTGCTGGGTAAGACCTAACACAGGACTTCTGGTGAAACCTATGAAATCCTCATGATAAATGTGTCTGTGTTTGTGTGCATCTGTGTATGTGTGCATGCATATGCTCAAGCTCTGAGGCAGCAATGAGTGAATAACACACAGAAAAGGATATAAAACAGTGAAATGATCAGTTGATAGAGTGCTTGCCTATTAGTCATGAAACCCTAGGTTTAATCCCCAGCACTGCATAAATAAGGTATGCTGGTCCATGCCTGTAATTGGAGCCCTAGAGTTATAGGAGGAAGATTGCACATTCCAGATCATCTTTAGCCATATAGCAAGTTTGAGTTGAAGGCCGTGTCTCAAAAGCAGGAGGCTGGAGAGATGGCTCAGCAGTTAAGAGTACTAGCTGCTTTTCAAGCAGACCTTAATTTGGTTCCCAGCACCCACATGGAGGCTAACAGCAACTCATAACTCCAGTTGCAGGAGGATGTCCTCTTCTGACCTCTATGGACATTGTAGCACACAGGTGCACTTACATGCATGCAAGCAGTACATTCACACACCCAAAATAAAAATAATAATTAAAATGTTTTTAAAAAGAAAGAAAAAATATAGTGGAAAAAAGATGATTAACATGATATTATGTGTCAGTTCAATGTTTGGTATGATTATCTGTAGTGTATGAATGAGGAACAGAACTACAGAGTACGTCAAACGACAAGTCCTTCATGTAAGTGACCACAGGGACCAGGGTGAGAATTCTGTGGGGGAGGGGGACTCCGGAGCTATTGCATTGGGTAAGGGTTTCTTCTGGAGAGAACTGACCTTCTCACAATCTCTTTGCTTCCCAGAAATTAAAAGCATATTGTTAGTGTCCACCTACTGAGAAAAGACCTGACTTTGATACCCAAATCCCTTGTTATGAATCTGTGTGTGCATGCATTTAGCATGTTCGTTTGTATGTAGTATATGTGTGAGTGGTGGGAGTGTGTGCATGTATGAACATGCATGTATGCAGAATCCAGAGAATAATGCTGAGTGTTTTCCTCAATCCGCTCCACAGGGTTTTTGAGACAAGGTCCTTCATTAATCCTAGAGTTCACTTATTCATTCAAACTGTTTGGCTAGAAAGCTCCAGGGAACCTTCCTTTCCCCACTTCTCCAGTCTGATTTTTGTGTGAGCACTGAGGATCTGAACTCAGGTCTTCACACTGGTGCAGCAGACCCCTCTACTCATTCACTTGGACACAAAGCTTTAAGGTTGGAAAAACCACATGCAAATGAAGTGATAGAAGAAAGGGAGAAAATTTGAGTAACAAGAAGCCAAACAAGTTGTCTATACATTTTTTTCTACAATGAGCTTTTTTAAAAAAAATTTAAAATTTTTATTTATTTTTTTATGTGTACAAATGTACTGTCTGCATGTAGGTTTGTGCACTCATGTCATGCAATGCCATGGAGGTCAGAAGAGGGTGTTGAATTCCCCTGGAACTGGAGTTCTCCTGGAATTGGAGTTACAGACGGTTCTCAGCTGCCATGTGGGTGCTGGGGATCGAACCCGCATCCTCTGCAAGAGCAGTCGATGCTCTTAACTGCTAGGCTATCTCTCCAGCCCCCTACAATGAGCTTTTTACAAGAACTTATTCTTGTTTTCAACTTAGTCTAAGTTTTCAAGCTTTTTAGAATGGTGACATTCATTGAGAAGAATTTGGTCACTGTAAGTGTTATAACAGATTTTCCTCCTTATTTTTCATCTGTTATTTAATTTTTAGTTTTAGCCTATTTCCTAGTAAAACTATAGTCTTGGTAACATGATGATCTTTAAACTTTTTCTAAGCAATCACGTAGCTGATAAATTTATCCTCACATGTCAGAATGTTTTGGGGTTTTCTTGATTATTGCAGAAGGCAATGAGTCTGAAAAAGTGTATGATGATGCTAGGGTTATATTAATCACTTGAGCTTGAGGACTGTTATAATAGCCTGTATATAATAACCTATATCTGGAATTTTTCTCCAAGAATGGTTGCTGTGATGTGAAAACCTTAAGTTGTATCTAAACCCTATTAGATGTAACTCCTTTATTTCTATCTGCATTTTTAGAATGTTTCCATTTTTTTGTGTGTTTAAGTGCTTTGCCTCCATGTATGTAAGTGCAACATGTATGTACAATGTCCCGAGAGGGCAGGAAATAGCTTTGGCTCTCTTGGATCTGCAGTTACAGGTGGTTGTGAGCTGCCATTTTGGGTGCTGAGAACTGAGCCTAGGCCTTCTGCAAGAACAGCCTATGCTTTTAAACTCTGAGCTATCTCTCCAGGCCCTAGAATGTTTCTTAACCAGGAAGACCCACTCCTAAGTCAGTTTAAAGAACTTCATGCTGCTTATGTTGAAAAATATTCATTGATCAAATATAGTAGCATGTAGAGTGTCAATGCATTTCAGTATACGTTTAACACATATTTTAATACGCTCATCTTAATATCTGTATCCAAATACCAAGGTTTCAAATGGGGATAAAATGTTTCTTAAATAAGGATTGAGATGTTAGAGACCATTTAGGCCTATTTAAAAAATATTCACGAGCTTAAAATTAGTTTGTTAATTAAATAAGAAAAGCTAACCTGCACACAGAGTCCATGAAATAAAACCCAATGGTAACTCTGGCTGTAATAAGTTAGACTCCTCCTGCACCCAGAGCTTTCCTCTAATTCTCTGCTGTCTTCAAGCTTCACACTGAGACACATCCGTAGCTCGTCTTATTCCCTTCCTTCATTCTGGTCTCCATAGCCAGAGTGGACGGCTGTGCTTTTTTTCTAGAAAATGAAAGGGAGTTAGTGATCCAAAGCCAGTGGGCTTCTTTCTCCACAGAGAGAGATGAGCTAGAAAGAGGCTGCCATGCACACTTGCAGTCATCATTCACTGGCTGCCATGCACACTTGCGGTCATCATTCACTGGCTGCCATGCACACTTGCGGTCATCACTCACTTGCGGTCATCACTCACTTGTGGTCATCACTCTTTGCTTCAGAAATGTATATTTTCCTCATTATCTCTTTTTTCTTTTAAAAAAATCAAACCAAACAGGTATTCCTGGAGAACCTCTGAATGGAAGAAATGCCACACCTCTTTTGTCCTGGAGCAGCAGGATGTCCTCTGGCATGAAACAGGAGCAGTCTGCGGTGGTGGGATCCAGACCCGGGAGGTGTACTGTGCCCAGAGCCTACCAGCAGTCATGGCACCGAGGGCCAAGGAAGGTATGCAGCTGACTCCTAGACAGAGGGTACTGCTGGCTGGAAGTGGAGTCCATTCCATCCCCACTTTAGTAATGTTCTTGACTGTACACTCTTTAGTTTTTTATTTATTTTTATTGTATGTGTATGAGTGTTTTGCCTGCATGTATTTAAGTGTGCCATGTATATGTAATGACCATGGAAACCAGAAGAAGGCATCAGACTCCCTGGAACTGGATTTACATAAGATTGCTAGCTGCCATATGACTGTTGAGAAACGAATTCACGTCCTCTGCAAGATCAGCTTCCAGTCTTAGCCACTGAACCATTTCTCAAGCTCCCAGACTGCAGATCATTGTCATCAATTTGATATTCATTTTGACCATTTTGTACACTACCCTGTAAATCTTCAACTTGCACTAGTTTTGAGCAGTACAAACTATCAATAATAAAAGTAACATCTTCCACTAAAGGGCTATTGTGAAAGTTGAATGAGAAAATATGCCAATGTGTGAGCTGGATGGAGACAGGAGTGAATGAATGAATGAATGAACGAATAGCATTCCTTCCCTCTGACAAGATTTTATAAAAATATTTATTCTTTGAAAATTTTCATTTAGTTATGCATTATATTTTGGTCACATCCGTTCACCCTTACCTCCCTCTAACTCCCCCTGTGCTCTCTATCTCTCTCCCCGACTTCATGTCCTTTTATTGCTATTAATAACTACCAAGTCCAATTCCTGTTGCCCTTGTGCTCATGAGCATGGGGCTAACAGTGGGGCATGGCAATCTACCAGTGGTCATGTCAAAACACAGTGGCTTTCTCTCTCTCAGCAACCACCACCTGCTAATAGCTCCTCATCAGGGGTGTGATCTCAGGGGCACCATCCCATTCGTGGTGAAAATTTCACTTGGTTTCACGCAGGTCTTGTACAGGTGACCACAGGTGTTAGAAGTCAATGTATCCAAAAGTCATGTCATGTCCAGAAGTCTGCATTTCACAGCTCTCTTCATCCATGAGCTCTTACTTTCTTTTTGCCCATTCTTCTGCTATGTTCCCTGAGTCTTCCATAGGAGAGATTAATTAATATAAGATCTGTTCACTGCTGAGCCCCTACAGTTACTTCTGCTTGGCACTTTGACCAGATACGAGTCACTGCATTAACCACTGCCTACTACAAATGAGCCTTCTATGGCCAAAGTTGAGAGCAACACTAATCTATGGGAATAAATATTTAGGAGGCAGTTTTAAAGCATAACCATACCCCCAGTCAGGGGCTGTTGATCCTGTTTACATTGCTAGTCATGAAATCCCACCTGAGAAGCAGCTCTGAAATTCCATCAGAGAGTGGTTGGTTAATCCCATAACCATGATCCCACCATTACACTAATGGACACATCTTCCCAGGTAGGTCAGTATCTCACCATGCAGGGTTCACATTTGGTGAGACCAGTGATGTCTTTTCAGCCCCAGTAGCCTGCACAGCACCTTCTGACCCTAGGTAAGCTAGCCGCCAGAAGAAAGAAAAAGAGTTTCCTGGGTAGTCTAGATTGATTTTTCTATTTTTTTTTTCCATCCAAAGTAAGTAGTGTATTCGGCACTAGGATCCTAACTTCTAGTGATTGTGGCCAAGCAAGAGCAATGGTAGTTTCTTCTTTGTTTTGGCTACATCCGGTACCCCCCTGGCCAATAATTTACAGGGCAGGATACTGTGCCTGGCACTGATGTTGTAATCCATGTCTTCTATCCACCTTTGGAGGGTACTTATATTCAAAATCCTTTTATAGGCAATCTATATCTATATCTATACCTATCTATATTTGTCTTTTGAGACAGGGTTTCCCTGTAGCTCCAGCTGTCCTGAAACTCAATATGTAGACCAGACTGGCCTTGAACTCATAGAGCTCTGTCTGCCTCTGCTTCCCAAGTTCTGGGATTACAGGCATGTGCCACCACACCCGGCAACTATAGGTTATATTTTTAATTAGCTTGCAAACTAGTAAATTTCTAGAAGGTTTCTTCATATATCCTTTGTTTTGGTTATCCCCCACCCTACCCCTGGTCTCCCCTGTTTTATTAAGTTGGTGAATATGTGCATTTCTACAAATATATCTCTTTCGAATACCAAGAATCCACAATTTTATTGCCAAATTTTTGTTTATCTGAAAAAGATAAAGAGGAGTAGCTGGAAAAGGAGGTAAAGACAGAAGCTTTCTTCACATTCAGTTCTCTATTAAAGGATACAGTCCAACTGTGGTCCAGTTGATGCAGTTTGGGATGATAAGGACATAGACTAGGAAACTTACTCAGATTTGTGCAAGTTTATTGAAAAAAATCCAAGAATGGATGACAATGCTTTCACTCTGGAAGAAATGTGTGGCTTCTATCAGCTGCTTAGAGACAAAAAGCTATACCCTCCATAGTTGTGGTGGACCTGGGAATTTTCCTGGGCCTTGGGAGGTCTGAATACAACGTCTGAGCACTTTGGTTGGGAAGACAAGATGCATGCTTTTTTTACTATTGTAATATGCCCTTTATATTCCATAAAGCTTTCCCTGCTAGATGCCCACCTGTAACAAGACCTCTCAGAGTTCCAGAAACATCATAGCTGTGGACTTAGAGGATTACCTTGTGACATAGTTTTTACAGAATCTTTTGTATCTTCAACAATAGAATTAATGGTCCAGTACTCATTGCCTGAAACACAATAATTAATTTTTCTTCTCTAATTTCAATTATGAAAAGCATCAACTTACATATTTTATGTTTTGAAGCAAAATAATACTGTCATTCCTCCGAATTAAATTTCTTTTGGAGGGCTGGAGAGATGGCTCAGCAGTTAAGAGCACCAACTGCTCTTGCAGAGGACCTGGATTTGATCCCCAGCACCCACATGGCGGCTGAGAACCATCTTTAACTCCAGTTCCAGGGGAATCCGACACCCTCTTCTGACCTCCAAGGCATTGCACGACACAGGTGCACCAACCTACATGCAGACAGTACACTCATACACATAAAAATAAATAAATAAATAAATAAATAAATAAAATTAAAAAATTTTTCTTTTGGTAAAATGGCATTTAGATTAAAAGCTACAGGTTATTCTTTCAAATGTTGTGGATCTTTCTCACCTGGTCTCTTCTTCCATTTAACTGGTGATTACAGTTCTAGAATCTTTAGAGACAAATATGTAAACAATATTTTATAAAACAGGTAAGGGAAAACCCCAGTGTAGAGCACAAGGGTAGAACTGATGGTGGTTTGGGAGGACCCTTCAAACATGACATCTTTCAGCCTAATAAAGAAGAAAAATCATAAGCTGAAGATGCTAAAACCTATGATATATGTGGCATGTATATATGCATATTTTGAAGTGATGCATATTGGAAGGAGTAACAACAACAAGAAGACTGGGTCAAAGAACTGACTGAAATGGTGTACTTCTGCTTGAAACTGTAAACTTCTGCATGCAGAATTTGGAGAGAGACTAAGAAAAAGATGAAAAACATGCAGAATGCATGAGCTCTGGTGGGGTGGAGGGGCACCGGTCTAGATTTGATTTGAAATTTTGTATCAAACATACAAAGCTTCAATAAAAAGTGGATTTGAAAAAAAAAACAGGAATAGTATGACATATTTTCTGCTTAAATTTTGAATCTTCTATTGAAAATATTGTTTTCCAAAGGTTCATTTACAAAATTGTCTTTTTAGAAAATTAAAAAACGCACTTCTGATGATGTGGGTGGTATGTTTATAGATTAAGTATGGTTTATTTAATTATATATATATATAATATTGAAGTTTTGTGCATTTCGTATCATTTTTTTTTTTTTTTTGGTCTTTTTGAGACAGGGTCTCCCTGTAGCTCTGGTTGTTCTGGAACTCACTATGTCAACTAGGCTAGCCTTGAACTCACAAAGATCTGCCTGCCTCTATCTCCCAAGTGTGTATTTCATTCCTTAATCAAATCTAGGCCCATTTCCCCCTCCTTGCCCACCAGAGCTCATGCATTCTGCCATATATGTTTTTCATTTTTTTCTCAGTCTCTTTAAAATTTTTGATGCAGAAGTTTACTGTTTTGAGCAGAAGTTTAGTGTCAGTCAGTTCCTTGACCTAGTCTTTTGTTGTTGTTGTTGTTGTTTCTTCCAAATTGTATCACTCCAAAATATGCATATATACACACCACACATATACCAAAATTATGACATCTGAAAATAAACTATAGGTTAATTCCAAAACACATTTAGCGATTTATATTTTGACAGTAGAATGGTATGCAGGTAAAGAAAAATATTACTTTACATTCCTACATTACATAGCAAGTTGATAAATAACATCAGGTATTATATTTACTAAAAAAGAAAGAAAAAAAGAATTATTCAGTATGCCTTACAAATAGAGATTTGATGCTAGCTAGGATCCACAAATGAGGGACACCATATGTCATTTGTTTTTCTGGGACTTTGTTACTTCACTTAGCATAATGGCTTCTAGTTCCATCCATTTGCCTGCAAAGTTTCTTTACCACTGCATAGGATTCAATTGTGTAGATGTACCGCACTTTCTTTACCCACTCGTCTGTTGAGGGATACTTGGGTTGCTTCCAGCTCTTCCCTATTGTAAAGAGAGCTGTAATAAACATGACTGAGTCAGGTCATCTGACAGAGCATTAACATCCAGAGTATATAAACTACTCAAAAAACAAAGGAGCAAGAAAACAAATGACCCACTCAAAAGATGGAGTAAAGAGCTGAACAGAGACTTCACAAATGAAGAAGTAAAGATGACTGAGAAACATCTTACAAAGTGTTCAATCTGGCTAATAATTAAGGAAGTGCAAATTAAAACTACTTTAAGATTTCATCTTACTCCAGTAAGACTGGCTATGATCAAGAAAACAAAGGGTACCAAATACTGGAGAGGTTGTGGGGAAAGGGGAGCACTTGTCCCAGTGGTGGGAATGAAAATTCATACAACTGCTATGGAAAGCAGTGTGGAAAACTCTTAAAAGACTCAAAATGAGATTAGGTGGTTTTTAAAATGAGGAAACAGCTTGCTGTCGTGGCCAGCACCTTGAATTGGTGGGTTGTAGGGATCAAATGAAGATTGCCAGTCTTAAGGACAGGCACACTGACCCAGTGAACCATCTCTCTGGCCCTTAAATTTTTTAACAGCTGATGACACTCATTTTTTCTTCAAAAACATTCTCTCTGTCATGCACCAGATATATTGTCCACTATATACTAGGTACCATCATTATAAACGTACCCCTCCAGGGACTGGAGAGATGGCTCAATGGTTAAGAGCACTGGCTTCTCTTGCAGAGGAACCGGCTTTGGTTCTCAACACCCACAAGGTGGCTAACAACCATCCATATATCCAGTTCCAGGGGATCTTATTCTCTCTTCTGACCTCCAGAGACATTATACAACATAGATACATTTACATACATGCAGGCAATTCATTCATACACAAAAATTAAAATAATAAATACTTTATGTGCCCTCCAAATGTTCACTATCTTTTCATTAGGAAATCAGTCTACGTTATTATATCTTAAGTTTTGTGTCATTGCAGACTTCATATGATTAAATGCACTCAGTGACACCAGAGGGTGATCTTCACTGAGGAGATTATGTTTGCAGGAGATCTGGAGGACCACTAGAAAAGAATGTCATAGTCGTGGGTGAAGAGAGCACACTGGCATGAATGGACATGTTTGTGTTCTGATGTGGCCTGTGCATTGCTGTGAGACAAACATGGGGAATTAAGAAAATTTCACAGACACTGGAAAACTATGTCTTCTGTGCTGTTCTTCAGGTGATACTTCATTTTTGATAGTGTGATTATAGCCTTTCTCCCACCTCAACATGCATGGTTTTAAAGCAGAGAATCTCTAATGCTTACCTATATGGAAGAATGTTAAAATGTCAGTATTCTTTGAAAATTCTCATGAGTGGTCATGTCCTATTTGCAAACTTATCTGATCATCCAGGAATGGTTTGAGGAATAAAATAAAGTAAATTTCATTTTGAACAGATGGACCTATTTCTTAAGAGGCAATTGAAATAAATATTTCACCCTCATTTCAAGGATGGGGATTGCCCTTTCCTTGGTATTTGAAATTGTTTTCCAAGCCCATAAGCTCATTTCACTGTAATAAGGTGCCAGGGAAGTAATGTGATAGGAACCACACACCCCCCCATTGTCACCCTGAGAGGAGAAACAAGGTTGTTTAAACAAAATGGTAGGATTTTTACTTATATGTTCAGAGCAAAGGAAAGATAACTTAATAAGCTAAACTTTGTCAATGAACAAGTGAAATACTGATGACAGTTAAAGCCAAAAGAGACTTGGACAGAGATGCTCCCACCTTGAAAGCATCCCAGTTATTGGGGTGATGGGGGCAGGGAAAGTCAGAAAGAGGAAGTAGAAGCTTATCATCAATAGGCCAGTCTCTATATTCCTTTCAACAAAGCAGGCAGGTGGAAGTGGGCAGAGAGGTGAGTGAAGACAGGTGCATGTTTCTTTCTACTAAGCTCAAGAGGGAGACGTAGGAGGCAGGCAAGCAGGAGAGAGAACAAGAGCAGGGAGAGGGAAGGATATAATCATAAGTCAAGTCTCGGCAGTTTTTCTATTAGACTGTATTCTCTTTCTACCTTTACCTCAAACCTTCAAATTCTGTAGGATGCTGTTTGGGACTTCAAAGCTCTTCTGTTCATAGACTATTGTTATGGGGTGCTAAGTCCACGGGTACTCCAGGTTTCCAGGGTTGAATTTGACTACATCTCTTTCTTATATAAGGACAATAATTTGTTACCCCACCAAAGTCTTTGTATAGACAACCTTGCATTGGCAAATTTTCTGGAAATGAAGTAGGAAAGCTAGTAAAAATAACTGTGTAGCCCATTATTAAGCCTTATTAGGGAGGCAAACATAGTCCACATGGTTGATTGATAGATAGATGATGGATTGACAAAAAATACACACACACACACACACACACACACACACACACACGTGAATATAGCTTGACTGTGGCTCTTAAAATGTAAAAGATGGGAAGCATTTTGTGGAGAATAACAGGATTATTGAATTCTTAGGAATGACTTGGTCACCAGGAGTCTACAAGGAGGTTGATTTTTATTAATTGTGTTTGATGCTTTTTAAAACCCAAGTCTAGTGATTTTCTAAATCAAGCATTACACATTTGTGTTAGTGTGATACAGAAGTACTTATTGCATTACTATGCTTGGCAAAAATATTGAAGAGCTCCTACTTTAGTCATTAATTAATTCAGGTACTTCTTGACATTATAAATGTCCTAATTTTAGCACCAGGTATAATTTACATCATTTAAGTAAGAACAAGAAATAAATGAAAAATTAAAGAGACAGGATATTTAAAAGAAAACCTATACATTGAGTAGAGTTTGTTCATGTAAAAAACACAACATTTTTAGAAAAATAGACTTATTTGAGAACACATGAGTCTTGTTTAACCTTATCTTCTAAGGAGGAAAAGCAAGGTTCTTTCTCTGTGCACTGTTATTTTTTTTCAAAATAAACTCAACTAAGTTGATGATTTCATGCTATGTGCTACTAAAACCAAGGCCCGTAGTATCATAGAAAAGAGAGATTGTCAAGGACCTAGAATTGTATATGGCTTTGGATTTTTCGATGATTTTTCTCTTCCCAAATAAGTAAGAACACCAATTTTTCACATAGGCTGTGCTTTCTTGAGTCAGCTACAAGACTCAATGAATGTATATTAAAAGAAAGAAGGAGAGATGCAAATGATGTATCACAATAGAGAGGACACAGTATGCGTGTGAAGGGTCACAGACACTGACCAGCCTCTTTCTCTTCCTCCATGTTTATTTTCTGTCCTTTTTTCTTTTAGAAACTCAATTTTCTTCTCCTTCATCTTACATAAACCTTGAGAGCAAGCAGATTTTTCAGTGATCACAGTAGATTTCTCAGCAGTTCACAGGTTTTCCTGGAAAATGGTAGATAAGAATTCAGTAGATATTTCTTAAACGAATTCACACAAACTCCTTCCTACATCCTTATAGCTTAATTGCAGGCACTTCTTTCACTTTGGGACAGTTTGTTCTTTATTCCATTTTTCACATACACCTGCACTTCACCAGTGAACAGCCAACTCTTTTTTTTTTTCCAGAGTTAGGAGATTGCTTTTGGCAAAACATGCTGAGAGAGTGCATTTGTAGTCTTTAGTTGAATGTCTCACTCAACTTCATTTTGTCAGCTACAGTGGATATTCTTTGAATGCCAAGCCAAGAGGCAATGAAACTCATCCTGGCTGCAGAATTTTTGGAACAAAGTTATTGCTTCCAAATCCATTTCTCTAGTCTTGTTTTAATATGTGGATGTACGGTAAGTAAGATGGAGGAGGAAAAACCACTTACTGTCCATACCTTCCTGAAGGAAAGTTTTGGCATTTTCATCTACTTCTTCTGTGCATTTCTCCACTCTCTAATTTAAACCTTTCTTTAGATCCTTCTCCCAGGAGGGAAGAATCTCTCAGGATCCTTTGTGCTCAGGAAGAGTTAAGTAGGGCTCCTGCGTCCTCTGGCCATTTTCTTAGGTTCTCTTGGGAAGGGATTGATTCCTTCATCAAGAGAAAATCTTGAAAACCAGCTGAATGTTGATGACACTTCTAATTCTAAGTCCTCCATGACTCAGGGACCAACCATAACCTTTTTATCCTTTAAGTTCTGCTTTGCTTTTTTATTAACAAGTAAAACTATATATCTGGTACACAGCACTATGTTTTAAGATACTGACACACTGAGGAATGGCTAACACAAAGTACTTAATATATATATATATATGTATATATATACATATGTATATATACATATATATATTATATATATATCACTTCAGTACTTTTATGGTAAGAGTCCTGAAAATGTACTTCCTTAGCAGTTTCCAAATATACAAAATATAAATACTAACTGTAGTCATTATGATGTGCACTATTTGTCTTCAGTTTATTTCTCCGAAGATGTGCTATTCTAAGACTTTAATTATATTTATAACTCTGGATAATCTTTACCCAAGTTGTTCTAGTGGTTTATAAACTTGAGACTGAGATCTAAACCTGACCATACCTATTTGAATACTCTACAGACAAATTTAGCTTGGTATTGCCTGCATTGGAATCTTCACTGTCCTTCCCCCACCCATATCAGAGTTTTTCTCAGTGTATTAAGGCCGGAGAGATGGCCTAGTGGTTAAGAGCACCGACCGCTCTTACAAAGGACCCGGGTTCGATCCCCAGCACCCACATGGCGGCCGAGTACCGTCTGAAACTCCAATTCCAGGAGAACTCCAGTTCCAGGGGAATCTGAGACCCTCTTCTGACCTCCACGGCATTGCACGACACGGGTGCACAACCTTGCATGCAGACAGTACATTGATACACATACAAAAAATTAATAAACGCCGGGCGTGGTGGCGCACGACTTTTAAAAAAAAAAAAGAATCCTAAAATATTTTCTATTTCTCTCCCTTGCTCTCAAGTTTCATGTAAGATGAAGGAGAAGAAAATTGAGTTTCTAAAAGAAAAAAGGACAGAAAATAATCATGGAGGAAGAGAGGCTGGTCCGTGTCTGTGGAGCTTCACACACATACTGTGTCCTCTCTATTGCGATACATCGTTTGCATCTCTCATTCTTTCTTTTAATATATATCCATTGAGTCTTGTAGCTGACTCTAGAAAGCACAGCCTATGTGAAAATTTGGTGTTCTTACTTATTTGGGAAGAGAAAATACTACTTGTCTTTCCCATATCTCATGGCTTCTTACTCTGTCTTCAAAATCAGCAACAGAACACTTTCATTTCTCTTTATGATTTGAACTCTTCTGCCTTCATTGATGTGCTGCCTTGTGTCTACTCTGTGCCCACTGGGGAAGCCAGGATAGGATAGACTTCCTTCTGAAGTTCAACTTACCAGCAGTCCTAATTCCAACAGAAAATTTTCATTCTCCTTTGCCAGGTAGCAGAACACATTTCCAGGCTCAACAGAGAAAGATACGGACACCCGCAGTCGGCTAAAATTCTGCATGCCAATGCATCATTTTTATGCTGAGAAATAAATGAATACTTAGTGTTTCTTTTATTTATTTCTATTTCTAATTACATTTTTGAGTTTTGTGCATTTTATGTAATAGATCTTTTTAAAATACTTTTCTTGATGATCTGTGTATTTCATACATTATCTTTCAGTCTAATTTAGACACATTCCCCTCTCCCTGCACCCCACCCCATCCCAGTTTATGCCTTCTGCCTTACATGTCTTGCATCTTTCTCTGAGTCTTCCCAAAGTTTTTCACTGCAGAGGCTTGTTCTTTGGGGCAGAATTTAACGTATCAGTCAGTTCTTTGACCCGGTCTTTATGTTGTTGTTGTTCCCTCCTCTTTGTATTGCTCTAAAATATGCCTATATAAATGTCACTATATACCAAAATTATAAACTCTGAAAATAAACTGTATGTTAATTCCAAAATATGTTTAAGCATTCACATTTTCCCTTTAATTTTATATTATTCTAAGATATGAATATGTACCTTCCACCCATATATAGTAATTACAAAGTCTGAAAATAGTCGTAGGTCCATTCTAGAGCCCATTAAGAGATTCACATTATAACAGCACAGTTGCTTTCAGATAAAAAGAAATGTAATAATAATGTTGTTCAGCTTGCCTTTCTTTTTTATTTTAAAAACATTTTTATTGATGTTTTGTGTATTCCAGACATCATTTTTCAATTCAGTTCAGGTATATTCCCCTTTCCCTTCCCCCCACCCCACCCCACCCCAGATCATGTATTCTGCCCAAACTGTCCTGCATCTTTCTCTCAGTCTTTTTTTTTATGTTTAGAGATTCACGTNGGAGTCACAGATGGCTGTCAGTCGCCCTGTGGGTTCTAACCTGGGTCCTCTGCAAGAACAGCCAGTGCTCTTAACTGCTGAGCCATCTCTCCAGCCCCGCTGTCATTTTTAAAATGGAAAAGACATATTTTTGACTTCATTGTAGGATTATGACTAAGTCGTGTGTTTGCACCCAGTTTTTCTTTGTTAGTGATGTTCATGCACTACTGTCTTCTTAGAGGAGTGGCATTAATTTTTTATTAGAAAATTTCAGGATGTTCCTTGCTTTTCTCCCTACTAATTTGTTACTGTTGTTTATGGTATATGTTGCTGGTACTTAGCATGATAATTAAGTCTTACTTCATTGGGGCTGATGTCACAAATATCTAACTTTAGCTCCTGGAAGCAGAGGCACACGAATCACATGCTTGAGGCCAGCCTTGGCTGCATAGTGAAGGAAAATCAGCTTAACAGAAGCTAAAGGAACTGACCATCTGCCTAACCTACCTCTTCCCATGCAAGGAAGGAAATACATCTCTTCCAACCCCCATGTCTCAACCTTCATTCCCAAGAGAAGCTTGCATAGCCTTCCTTTGCATAGCTAATAAACCAATTTGCATTTGTTGAAGGTCTGATTCAGTTTCTACTTCTTTGTTTAATCTCCCTTTTATCCCAAATTCTAACCTTAAACAAGATGCTTTTTTTAAAAAAATAGTATTAACCAAGCTGGGCTGGCATGGTGGCACATGCCTTTAATCCCAGCACTTGGGAGGCAGAGGTAGATGGATCTCTATGCATTCAAGGCCAGCCTGGTCTACATAGTGAGTTCAGGGCCAGCTGGAACTAAAGGGAGACCCTATATCAAAAAGACAAAAAGAATAGTAATAAACATAAAAAATAATATTATTTTCTTCTACTGAATTTTAAAATGCTCTTTCTTGCCAGCTAGGCTATTTTTGCCTTCAAAAGCACCATGTGGACGATGGGGTCTAATGTTGGTACTTCCTTTATTTCTCCTCCATTTTGTTTATACCTGTTCGCCATCTGTGTATTCCTAAGCATTTCCATGACTCACTATTCAGACTGAGCTATGTGCTTCATCAATCTAACTAGTAATACTTCCATAGGCATATTAAATTATGGCATGGTAATATCTAATTTTCTTTTTTTCACTTTATAAATCACTTGTCTCTAGATTTAAGCTTTTGTCATCCATCTATTTTGCTCTCAAAAGATCCATATTTCCTTTGTTCCTTCAGAGGAAAAAATAGGTGCTTTTCATGAGTTATTTCTTATAATAAATCCTTTTGAAATTTCATTTTCAACATGTTTATGTTATGGTACGTTGATGCCAAAACTGGCCAGATTTTCCTGTACCTTCCTGTGTCTGTACCCTTACAAAATTGGCTTGCCCGTCCTGCTCCACCCGAGTTCATGCATTCTGCCATGTATGTCCTGGCTCTTTTACTGAGTCTTTCCAGAGTTTTTCCAAAGCAGAGGATTATCGTTTTAAGGGGAGCTTCATTGTTTCGGTCTCTTATTTTGTCCTGGTTCTTTTGTTGTTTTTTTTGTTCCCTCCAGCTTGTGTTGCTTCAATGTATGCATATATATCATTTATACTAAAATTATGTCATCTGAAAACCAAACTATGTTGTTTCCAAATCATATTTCAGGATTTGCATTTTTTCCATTTTGATTTTATGTTACTCTAAAATATGCATACACATCCTTCACCCATATCCCAAAATTCCAAAGTTTGAAAATAAGTGGTAGGTTGATTCTAGAACCTGTTTAAGGATTCACAATATAAGGGCATGGTTGCTTTCAGATCATGAGGAATATAACATGTATATTGCTCCATTTGCCTTACTACTAGATATTTGGTTCTAGCATCCACAGATGAGGGATACTATTTGTCATTTGTTTTTCTGGGACTGTGTTACTTCACTTAGCATAATGTCTTCTAGTTCCATCTAGTCCATATATTAATTTGGGTAGAATGGACATTTTTAGTATATTAATTTTTCCAATCCATGATCCATGAGCATGGGAGGTCTTTCCATCTTCTGATGTCTTCTTCAGTTTCCTTTTTCATGGATTTAAAATTTTTGTTGAAGAGATCTTTGTTGTCTTTGGTTAGTTTTGTTCCTAGGTATTTTATTAGTTTTGTGACTATTGTGAGTAGGAAGGTCTTCTTGTATTCCTTCTCCAGTTGCTTGTTGTTGGTCTAAAGAAAGGCTTCTGGTTTTTCTAGGTTAATTTTGTATCCCGTCACTTTACTGAAACTCTTAATCATTTCAGGAGTTTTCTGGAAGAGTTTTTAGCATCCCTTAGGTAAATAATCATATCATCTCCAAAGAAGGATAGTTTGACTTCCTCTTTTCCAATTAGTACTCCTTTAATTTCCCTTTCTTGCCTTATAGCCCTGGCAACTGTTTCAAGCACTACATTGAAGAGGAGTGGTGACAGGGGGCAGCCTTGTCATGCACCTGCCTTTAAAGGGAATGCTTTTAACTTTTCTCCATTTAGAATGATGTTGGCTGAGGGTTTGTTGTATATGGCTTTGATGTTCCCTCCAGTTCAATTCCCTCTAGAACTTTAAGCATGAAAGATGCTAAATTTTGTCAAAGGCTTTTTCTGCATCAACTGAGACAATCGTGTGGTTTTTGTCTTTCAGTACATTTATGTGTTTCATGATTATTGATTTACATATGTTGAACCATCCCTGCATCTCTGATTTGAATCCAACTTGGTCATGAAGGATGATCTTTTTGATGTGAGTCTGTATGCAATTTGCAAGTATTTTGTTGAGAATTTTTGCATCTATGTTCATTAATGATATGGGTCTATAGTTTTCTTTTTTGGTTGTATCTTTGCCTAGTTTTGGTATTGGAGTGATGCTAGCTTTGTAGAAGGAATTTGAGAGGTTTCCCTCTGCATCCCTCTGAACAGTTTTAGTAATAATTGTTGTAAGTCCTCTTTAAATGTTTTATAAAATTCTGCCGTGAAACCATCTGGGCCTGGGCTTTTAAATTTTTATTTATTTTTTATTGTTATTAAACTTTTTCCATAAGTCATACATCATTTCTCAATCAAATCTAGAGTCACTTCCCTTTCCATGCCCCCCACCCCACCCAAGTCCATATACTCTGCCGTACATGTCCTGCATCTTTTTCTGAGTCTTTCCAGAGTTTTTTTTTCAGTTCTTTTGTTGTTGTTCTCTCCAATTTGTATTGCTGCAGTATATATACATATATATATACATAGTTATATGTACACATAAATGTATACATACATACATAGATGGGAGGTTTACTGTTACATTTTTAACTTCCTCATGTATTATGAGTCTGTTTAATCTGTCAATCTCTTCTTGTAAGCTTTGGTGAATTCCAGGATTTCAAATATACATCCATTTCTCTTAGGTTTTCAAATTTAGTAGAGTATATGTTTTTCAAGTATTCTCATATGATTGTCTGGATTTTTTCTCTGTCTGTTGTGATGTTTTCCTTTTCATCATGAATACTATTGATTTCGAGTTGCTCTTTCTTTTGGTTAACTGGGCTAGATATCTTGTTTATCTTTTCAAAGAACCAGTTTTTGGATTCATTGATTCTTTGTATTGCTTTATTTGTTTCTATTTCATTGATTTCTGCTCTGGTTTTTGTGATTTCTTCTAGTCTGTTGGATTTAGAGTTCATTTGTTGTTGTCTTTCAAGTGTTTTTAGCTGCAGTGTTAGTTTGTTTATTTGTGCTCTTTTTAATTTTTTTTAAATTTTATTTTAAGTTGACCTTTAGAGTATACATAGCATCAAAGTAACATAAATTAAACTTGTGATACCAAAAAAGCATTAAAATACAGTGATGTTTTAACATGGAAATTCCTTTTTTCTCCAACTTGTATTACATATATATATATATATATATATATACACACACACACACACATATATATATATATATATGCACATACACATACACACACACACACACACACACACACATACACATATCACCAGAGTTGGAGGATTTTCTTTCTTTCTTTTCTCTCTCTCTTTTTTTTTTTTTTTTTACCAAAAGATGTCATGTTTTCCCCAAGGAAGTGCTTAAAGGTTCCTCCTTGGCAAACCCAAACAACCATCAATACTGACCCCCCCCCCTGTGCTCCACACTTGGGTCCCTCCCCCCCATGGTCAGCCAAATGAGGTCCAGCAAGCGTGTGTCCTTTCTTGATCTTCCTGCACTGGCCTCCATGACATAGCCTGGGTAGTCCAACAACGGCAGTCTACACTCTGAAGAGGCTGAAATCCCAGTAGCCACTCAGTCCACAAGCTGGATATCTCAGTAGTCCCCATCTAGCATTGAAGGTTTGGAAGATTCTCAAGTTTTATATCTGAAGTACAATTTCTCAGACCTTACTGATTATTTATTTCTGGTTATACTTTCCTTTTGGATGCTTAAGGCCACACAGGCTCTGAGGGCTATAAACTTCCCTCTTAGAACTGCTTGTAAAGTATCTCATAGATTTTTTTTTCTGTGTTGTATTTTCTTTTTCGTTTAATTCCAGGAATGTTTTTATTCTTTCTTTATTTCTTCCTTGACCCATTCGTTATTCAGGAGTATGTTGTTTAGTCTCCATGTGTTCTTGTAGATAGTTGGGCTTATTCTGGTGTTGATAATTGAGCTTTATTGCACTGTGGTCTGATAGAATGCATGAAGTTATTTCAATGCTTTTGTACTTGTAGAGTTTGTGTGTGTGTGTGTGTGTGTGTGTGTGTGTGTGTGTGTCCTAGTATGTGGTCAGTTTTGGAGAATGTTCCATGGGGTGCTGAGTAGAAAGTATATTCTCTGCTGTTTGGGTGGAATATTCTGTAGATATCTGTGGGGTCCATTTGGTGTATTGTATTGTTCAGTTCAGATGTCTCTCTGTTTATTCTTTGTCCGGTTGATCTATCTAATGGGCTCCAGTGGGGTATTTAAATCTCCCACTACTAGTGTGCTGGGATCAATCTGTACGTTGAGGTCCTGTAGAATTGGGGCTGGAGAGATGGCTCAGCTGTTAAGAGCACCGACTGCTCTTGCAGAGGACCCAGGTTTGATTCCCAGCATCCACATGGCAGCTAAGAACCGTCTTTAACTCCAGTTCCAGGGAAATCCAACACCCTCTTCTGACCTCTGCAGCATTGCACGACATGAGTGTACCAACCAACATGCAGACAGTACACTCATACACACACACAAAAAAGTTCAGTGCACCAGAATTTGGTGCGTATGTATTCATGACTGTGAATTCTTCATGGAACACACCTGAGAGGCCCTGCTCTATCACTCTCCCTGAGCAGGAAGCAAAGGTGTTAAGATGGTCCTGGAACCCTGCACCAGAAGTGTCTGGGCTCAGATGGTGCTGGAACCCTGCACTGGAAGTTTTATGTAATAGATCTTAATCAAATTTAGAGCCCCCCCTCCCAAAAATTGCAACAATGGTCACAGCATGCATAAGATCTATGCTGACTCAGACAAAAACCTAGAACTGGGGAAATGGGCACCAGGCCCCAACTTTAACTGAGGAACTATTGGAAAAAGATTACTACAGGCAGAGGGATAGTCGATCTTCTTTAAGGGAATGACTCCATATAGGCTGACTAGACTCCAGGGGATGAACTTCCACCAAGGGATATCTGGGTACAAATGCTTGACTGGTTAGTGTTTCTTTTATTTATATTATTATTATCATTATTATTATTATTAGTCTTTTTGAGGCAGGGTCTCCCTGTAGCCCCGGCTGGCCTGGAACTCACTCTGTAGACCAAGCTGGCCTTGAACTCACAGAGTTCTTCCTGTCTCTGCCTCCTGAGTGCTAGGATTAAATGTGTGGGCCACCAAGCCCCCGCAGTGTTTCTTTTAAAGTTAAGCAACAGGGCATGTCTTTTGGCTGCATAGATTATTTAGATTTGGGGGGGCAGGGGGTTCTTTTTGTTAACAAGTTTTATTCAATATATTTCCAAATCAAATGATAACATTAAAACTATATACACAGAATTGTTATTTAAGCTAATTAATATTTCTAAAGTTTCCTTAAATATTATAATATCAAATATCAGACTATTGTTCCTTAAAGAATTACAGAGGAAGTTCTGAGGTCTCTGGTCACAAAAACCTTCATCAATCCATCAATCAATCAATCAATATTTAGAATATTTTGAATGCAGAGATCTAATTGCCTAGTAATTAACACCTTCAACTTGTGGCAGGGATTACTAGGTTTGGGATGAGCTGCCCCATTTCTTAGCTGTATGATGTCAGAGAAGCCACTCAGCCTCTATAAGACTCTAGCTTTTTCATCTGTAAAATTGAAATAGCATTAGAGTTGTCAGGACGATCCATTTTTAAAAGAGAGAAAAATCACATCACAGCATCCAACACATAAAAGACTCAAAAAGCACAAAGTAGCATTTTTTGTTAAGGATTCACACATTTATTAAGATAATTCTATAGGCTAGGCACCATGCCACACATTTGGGAATGGAGAAAGGGACAATCAATCCACAACACAAAGAAACTAAAGCCAATTCCGAGAGGGAAATAAAAGCCGATTACTGGGTATAATATGATGATCTTCTATTTCATGTGTATAAAAAGTATTTTTCGAATTCAAGAAAAAATTAACATCCTGGAAGAACAAAGGGCTTTGCCTTTAAATTTCCTTTTAACATGAAAATGCCTCAGCTTCCTCATCTGTAAAATTAGGGAATTGGAATATGACCCAACAGGAGAGTTTCCTTCAGTAGTAGAATTATATAACCTGTTCTCTCTGCAAAGAGGTACAGTTTTAAATGTCTAAGAGCTGGTACAGGCTGGTCCAGACACCAGACACTTTATCCTCTTATAGACGGGGCACAATTGGTAGGAGAATTCCTTCCTTATCACTGAGAGTAGGGCCCTACTCTGAGTCCTCACTGGGTGGAATGCATTCAGAAATGACTGGGCACTCTACTTGGAGTTTGCATATCAACAGCACATTCAAAGCACCCCAGGTGCCAAGAATTCCAGAAGCCTACAGATTGAAGTATAAGAAGCCTTCAGTGGCAACAGCTGATATGCACACAAGGTGGTGAATGGGAGGATTTAGAGTTAGTGTATTCGAATACATGAGAAAAACTTCGAGGCTTTCAAACTATTTCCCAGGGCTGCTACTTAATCAAAATAGACAGTCATAAAATAATCTCCAGGACTTCTCAGAACACAAATGGAAAATCTGGTACCAAGTAATTCTAAAGGAACTGTTCAAATCCATTAAAGAAAGGGCCATTTGTGAATTTAAATTTTAATGACTCATATATCCATGCATCAAGAACTATAAAGAGCTTAAGACATTACATGACCAAAGACTGTGTTAGCCTGTGATGTTTCCTAAATACTGCCAGAAGCTATCGTACTCCTTAGCCAGAGACAAAAGGTGGTTTGTTCTCACAGCAATGTCCTAAAAAAAAATCACTCTTATGTCAGTTTCTTGTACCTAGTTCTGGTAGTAAAACAGAGTGCCATGATCCCTGAACACATAGAGGATAATGTGAGAGGAGAGAACACTGAGTTTTAGGAAACCTGGTCTCGTATAAAGTGGTTTCAAGCAACAATGTCCAACCTTGGCCCAGATGGTGACATCCTTTCTCTCTCTTACAAGGCCACTTGCTATACAAACACTTTTTAAAATAATATTTAACTGATTCTTTGAGACTTTGGTGTAATATATTATGATTGTATTCAGACCCCTTGCCCTTTGCCTCTTAGATTCACTCCCCAGCCCTTACAAAGAGTTTTGAAAACATAGTCTGGGTGTGCTAGATAGCTTTAATATCAACTTGACACACCTGGGTTGAGGGAATATCCTCCATTGGACTGGCCTACGGGCAATGTCTGTGAGGTATTTTCTTGACTGTTCAGTGATATGGGAAGGCCTAGCCCACTGTGGGTGGTATCATCCCTGGGTAGTTGGTCCTGTATTGTATGGCTTGGCTTAAAGTTGGACCAGATACTCTGTTGCATTACAGATTTTCAAATTATAGAAATGGAGGCAATAATTACATTTTTTGATACAAGAGAAATAGTATTGAAAAACACTGCATTGGAAGTTAGGTGAATAAAATTCTAATTTGTTTTATATTGTTCAGAATAACTCTTACCTTTGGCAGGAGTATCATCTGATTGGCTTCAACATGCCCCCTTTTAAAGATAAGGATAGAGAAATGTTTTCCCCTCTCATGCTAATAGTTAATATAGGGAAATATGGATGTACAGTTTTGTTATGAAAAGAATTTCGGCATACATAATATCCTCCTTGTTATCTGCACTGTCTTCTTTCATTGAATAGAATGCATTAGGACGTTGTTTTGTTTTTTTTTCTCCCTCCAAATATACACATGTAATTCTCATTCTTGCTAGCTAAAACGTGGTGTGGGGTTGAGGAGTCTCTTTGAGTATACTCTTTACTACAACTATGCCTGTCTTTTTAAAGATTTAGAGCTTCATTCAAATAAACTCTATTATTTAATAATACCATTCTACATTTATCTCTTTATGTTAAAAATAGCAAGCCGGGCATGGTGGTGCACACCTTTAATCCTAGCATTTGGGGGGCAGGGGCAGGTGGCTCTTTGTGAGTTCTAGGCCAGCCTGGTCTACAGAGTGAGTTCCAGGACAGCTGGGGCTACAGGGAAATCCTGTCTCAAAAAGAACAACAACAACAAAAAGAATAGCAAAGAATTGAGATAATACTTAAGGAAAGGAAGATCTTGGTACAAAGACTAAATGCAAGTATCCTTCAATAAGGAACTATCAACAGTCTTGGCAACACAAATAATCCTATGATATTTACTAAACACATTGCTTTCTGGTTTCCTCTGATGGAGGCTATGTCCATGAGCCTAGTCTGGAACTTGGAAATTGGGAAATTTCAGGTGATTGTCATTAGCAGAGGAGATTACAACGTTTGAAAACCCAACAATCTTATTGTAAGACATGCAAACCGAAACCTACAGAATTTGAAACTTGGGGAATGGAAACCTAAGTCTCAAACCTTCAATTTCTCATACCCTATCCAATTTTCTACCCTTTAACCTGGCAGGAAAGTGAATATGCTTATGAAACATACCTTTCCTACTAACTTAAAGCTATTTTCCCCTCACACTAATTTACTCTCCAGTCTAATTTCTTTACAGCTCAATTCAGCAACTATTCAAGCTCCTTGGATTGGTAGGAAGCCCCAGGAACCATCCTGGTAGGGCTCCCAGGAGTACTTATTCCAATGAAAATCCCTTTAGGTAGGAGGGTTCAGTGTGCAGACTGGCTTCAGCATCAAAGCTTTTAATGATTTTGCAAACTCTAATTGCTTCCTATCTAAGACTCTGAGGATTCCCCTTTACTGGCTGATTCTTATCTCTTATATAAACCACATGGCTTTTCTTTATGACCCTACAAGAAACTCCTGTGGTGATAATTCTATGTCCAAGATCCTTGAAAATCTGTAACCTTTTATAGAGACAAAGATAATTGTCTTTTGACTCAGTTTCCAAGTTATCTGAGACAGAATAAAAACTTAAAAGATATGGTGCCTGAATACCACACATCAATCTGCTTAGTCCTCAGAATTCTGAGGCTAACTGTATTAATTCTTTTCTCCTAGTTTCTCTTATCCTTCAGAGAGTGGGTACTCTGCAGTACACTTTAGTCCTTGCTGCCCATCAATGCGTTTTGCTCTTCTTTTCATGTCACATAAAAGACTTCTTAAAGGAGCTTGGCTTTCTCTCACTTGTAATCCTATTTTGAACATCATGTCACACCTCTTAAACTCAACTTTACGCAGAGGTTTTCTTATACTGCATGATCATAAGCTTTTCTCACCTATGTTTTGTAGGTGGAGAGAGAGGTCCACACTTAGGAAGTAGATCTGTTTCTCAGTATTGTATCATTGTCTTTCAACAAGAATATAGATGAGAATTTGAGTGGAGGGGAATGTAGAGGATAAATGTGACTTTCATTTGAATTTTCTTGATATTTTCTGCTAGAGGAAAAGCACCAGAATATATTTAAGAGTTTTGATGCTTAAATGAGGGCTGTCAAACCCAGGAAAGGAGGAAGTCCTTCAGGATTTAAACAAGGAAACACAATGGAAGGGATTGCATTGAAGAGGAGGGAGAAGAAAACTCAGGGCGTGGTACACAGAATTGACCTCGGGGTGTGATTCCATAGTTAATTTAGGACTTGGAGAAGTGAAACTGGCTAGGGACCTCAGATGGAACAGTCACTGGAAAGACATATAATATAAGGCTTATTGATCATTATACTTTAGTAATGTATACACCTCTCTTCAATTGTTTAAAGGGCTATAATCAATTTGATCTCTGTGATTACTACAATGCCTGCTCCCTAGCTTCATATTTCTCTTTTTTTTTTTTTTTCTTCTTTTTGGTAAGAAGTCATGTATATGTTTGTCTTTGGGACTGTTTCCTTTTTAACAAGTGAGTAACAGAGTAGATCTTTTCTCTTAACAAGGTATGGAAACTTCCTGTGTTCATAATACAGAGTGTCATTGTTTCTAATAATTGTAGCCAACATTATCATTGTCAATTCGAAACCAACACTTCTTTAGCTTGTTCGGGTTAGAGCTTGAGGTCACCATATATCTTAACCTCTCCAGCCATGTGTATTTGGCTATATTTCCAGTGCCACCCATGAGTTCCCTCCCACTGAGAGGTCTTTAAGTCCAATTAGACAGCTGTTGATTACCCCCTAGATACAAGAGACACTACAGCACCAATAGTATTTGCTGTGCTGGTCATTGTTGTGGTTATTGGGCTTTAAAGCTGGGGCTGGACCACAGTGATGTTCTCCTTTAGCAGCTTGTACAGTATGGTCCAGAACTATGAAAGCTAGTCTTCAGGGAGAAGGCTTCCAGGTCAGTTCCAGCTTCTTTTCTCCTCCAAGTCCTGTGTCCAAAGTATGCCTTGTCTTCAGCAATAGGATCTCCCCTTCAGGTTCTGGGAGGTAATCAAGGGCTGCACAATACCCTGTGTTATTTTGGGAGTCTCTTTGACTACCCTGAGCAACAACTTGAAGGGAGGTTTCTCCTGTCTGACATTATAGTTCTTGTTATGAACCCTTCAGGCATATACTTCCACTCATATTCAGACACTTTATGTGTATTTTTCGGTAGAATTTTAAGGTAATACAGTTCCCTCTGGTTTTTCATACCACCTAAGCTTTATTTATCTCCCTCCTTCTCTCCCTGTCTAAACTTTCTCCTCCCTCCCCAGTTAAAGCACCCCCCTTTTCCTCTTGATAATGGCTGTCTCCTGTGATCCTCCCTTCCCCACTCCTGAGTTTCTTTCCCCCTTTACCACCAAGGTTTCTTGTACATCCTTCCCTCCTCCCTTCCCACTGAAGTTTCCTACTACTCACCTTTCCATTTCCTACTTTCCATTTCCTACTACTCACCTTTCTCCAGCTGTTTTCTTGCCTTTATTTCCATGGTTCCTTTCTATATTCCTGGCTTTTGTGCTTACATCAGGATATATCCTCACTGATAACACACAGAGAATAAGTATCCGAGAGATGCCTAGCCTTAAGTGACACATCTACAGTGGAACCTCCACATCTAAGGCTCCTGAGACATGGTGAAACAATGGGTAGAGAGAATACTAATGCATCTCTGGACTCTTATCAATGAAGCTGCCTCACGCAAGAGTATGGTACACACAGAAGATCACAACTGGATACGTTTTAGAGAATGGGACAGAAAAGTGCATGTTCCTAGCTAGGACCCCTATATTAAATCTCACCCACTTATGCCTCAGGGACCATTGTGGAAGAGGGAGCAGAAAGTTTGTAAGAACCAGGGTTGGTGCATGAACATAAGGAAACTAGCAACTGGAAACCTTCTCGCATGAACTTCTCACATGAACTTGCAACGATGGTGTCAGCATGCACAAGACCATACAAAGTGAATCAGACAAAAACCCAATGTAGAACTGGGGAAGTGGGTAACAGGCCGCAGCCGTAGCCAAAGAACTATTGGTAGCTGATTACTCTGGGTGAGAGAGACTTTATCTTTATGGGAGAGATTCTAGATAGGTTGACTAGACTCTAGTGGATGAATTTGCACTGAGGGATATCTGGGTACACAAACTTGACTCGACAGGCCTTAACACATACAGAATGTATGAAATCCAGTTTGGTGGGGTGGGGTCCTGTGGATGGAGAGGGGGTGTAAAATTAAATTTTTTTATTGTGTGAATGCACAAAAATTACATAAAAATATACATTGAAAAAATAAAATAAAATACCAGGAGTTCCCCAAGGCTAATCCATTCCTGTTACCTTTACCAACTGGCCAGACAAGACAGTGGGATCATGATGGCTACAGTATGAAAAGGGACTTAGTGCTATAAGCATTTCTGACACAGCAAATTCCTCTTGAGAGCATCCCAGAGTATGGTTTGAGGTCACATGAGACAAGTAAATGACTCCTTATTCTACAAAGTAGCAATTAGTACATAGAATCATTCTCTATACTAGAGCACCTCATTTTTCACCCATTTCTCCAAGTTCTCTACTTACAAACTATAAAAATTCATCTGTTTTTCATATAAAACCCTTCAAAATTTAAAGACTACCATGCTGAACTTTCTACACATTCTCACCCTACCAAAGAACTTTTTCCTTGTGGCTAATACTTTTATATTCTTTCATTACAAAGAATACATGACAAACTCTAATTACCTCTTTTTTTTTTTTTTGTATGTGTATGAATGTATTGTTTGCATGCAGGTCTGTGCACCCGTGTCGTGCAATGCCGCGGAGGTCAGAAGAGGGTCTCAGATTCCCCTGGAACTGGAGTTCTCCTGGAATTGGAGTTACAGACGGTTCTTAGCCGCCATGTGGGTGCTGGGGATCGAACCCGGGTCCTCTGCAAGAGCGTCGGTGCTCCTAACCGCTAGGCCATCTCTCCAGCCCCCTCTAATTACCTCTTAATGAAATATGATTTCATTTCTCTGTGCTCAATATTTAAAGCAACACCACTGAATTTTGACCTGATTATTACCACTCTGAATTGGATTGTTTTCTGACTCTGCTTCCTTGCTCCAAATTCCTCTGATACTCTCTTATGAATCAGCCTGAAAGAATAGAGATAGGTACCTGGGCCAAAGGAAACCACAGTTCAGAGGATGAGCATGTGACTCAGGCAGTCCTGAGACACTTTAAGGAAGCCCTCAGCCCATGGGCAGTGCAGGTCTCTTCACAGATACTAGAACAGTGATGCTAGAACAAAGGATATCAGCAGGTCCTGGATGCTCTTCCTTCTTCAGTGTTTGAGGTATGCTTCCTGTTAGTTCCCTCTCTGTTGTGGCTTGGAGTTTATCCAAGATAAGACAGGTTAAATTTTGTTGTGAAATGTTATATGATCTTTTTGCCTAATTTAAGGTCCCGATAATTCCTCTTACCACATTCTTCTATTTTCCCATGCAGATAAGGATTTTAGTAATAATAAAGGCAATGAAAGCCCAGGTTAATTACCACCTGATGCCTAAGAGATCTGGCTGTGCAGAGAGCCCACTGCAGTGATTCTAGCCCTGTCACTGCCAGTTCTGTCACCTGCAGAGGTACTGATGGACTATGGATCTCAGTTTATTCTGAGACATACTGGCCTCCTAGGGCACTTGAATTCTTTTCATGTTTGTGATAATACATTTTGCAAATCAAAAGTCTAGAGTTAGAAAAATAGTATATATTGGCTCCAAATAGAATTGCAGGAAATAGAATCTCAGTTAAATCCCCCCAGATAACTTTCTGCCACTCCTGTCATGTTAATGACAAAGGACTCCACATTTGGTAGAATTTCTCCCAGAACAGATGTTTCTTCCAGTCTTTCTTTACAATTCCAAGTATGAATTGTCATCAGTAGAATTTTCCAGGTGTTTTCTTCCTAAGTGATTGAAAATTTGGCAAATTGTTTGCAGAGTTGAAAGGTTCACTTCTACCTTATTAAACCTCTGTGATTTATTATCAAGATGTTATTAACATACAGTAAAATGTTCAGATGATGTGTTTTGATGAGTATATGAACACTTCCATCATCCCAGAAACTTCCTCTACCTCTTTCCACTCATCCCATGTGCCTCTTTTCCATCCCACACAAGAAGCAGCCAATCATCTGTTTTCTATCATCTTGGTTTAGTTTATCCCATGCCAAGATTTTATATAAATGGAATCACATGCCATGTGCTGTTTAGTGTTGTCTTTTACTCATTCTTATAAGACTGCACAATTTCACAGAATGAATACAGCAGTTATTTGTTGCTTATTCTCTTGTTGAACAGGAGGGTTTTCTCTCTTTTTTTAAACCATTATTTATAAAACCACTATGAACATTCTATAACCTGGATTTTGGTGGGTGAAAAACAGTTGCCATTCCTCTTGGGTGAATAACTGAGAATGAAAATGTTGGGAAATTGTATGGATGTAGTTTATAAAATGTCCAAATATACTGGACCATTTCATAACTCCAGCTAGCTGTATGGAAACAATATTCTAGCTGTTTCATAAACCTGCCAGCGTTCAATGTTTTCAGTGATTTTGCTTTATGCTCCTTTGGTGGGTGTGAGGCTGGATTTGTCTATAATTTTAATTTGCATGTGCATTTAGTAAGTCCTCTTTTGCAATGTGGAGCCCCACACCATTGAGATGCAGTTGTGATAGATTTTCCATATGGCATTGTAATGCATTGCCCATGTCTTCTAGCCCTTAAGTTGCTTTAAGGATCTCTTCAAAGATTACTTATCTTCTTACATCTTTATTTTCCTGCTTTCTTATAGGCTACACAAATTTAGAACCACTGAGTCCCAAGAATCTGAACACATCTATGATATTACTGGGAAAATGTATGTATGAAATGACTGTATTCTCAACAGGGTACACATTTGACCCAGCTTCCTATCTTCTTTGACTATCAAATTTATTGATATTAAACATAGTTGAATATAACTGAGTACCAGACTCTTTTTGAACTTTCTAGCCCAACGAGTTCTGCTGTTATTTCTTTTGTTTACTTCCCATCTTGTTCTTTATCTGGTTTCATTGTGTACAGTGGTGTGATGAGCCACTGCCCACACTGTCCTGAGTGTCTATCTAGTCCTCAATGCATATATTTGCTGTTTGACTTTTTTTTCATTTTAGTGTCCTGTCACTCGATGCTATGCCCTCCATCTATCCCATACCACAATGCATGTTGGTATTTTTGTTTCATTTCCTTTCACTTTCAGCTGGAAATAGACCTCACAGTGATCTGAGTGTTAACTGCTGTGTTAGTGTGCAACCTCTATCAGAGGGATGGGTTGTTGATAGATGGTCAGTTAGATTTGTGGATGGAATTATTTACAAGTTGTGTTAACTAGACTACTTTGAGTCATTCTCTCAGCAAAACATCCAAGAAATTCTTTTGCTGATAAATTTTATGGCTGAAAAACCTAAGTAATGAGAAGATCTGGTATTTGAATCTAAAAGACTACATTTATGAAACCATATTGATTATAGCATAGAACCAATAATATAGCTGTGATTCAATAGCCACTATTGATTGAGGACCCTGAGTTCATATGCTGCAGCTATGGCCAAGGAGGGTTCCCAATTAGCACAGCTACTTGGGGCTGGAACTGAAAGTAAATAAGTGATGTACCCTGAGTGTGGATGTGTGTGTGTGCGTGCATGTCTGTGTGTGCGTGTGTGTGTGTGTGTGTGTGTGTGTGTGTGTGTAGAATTCTGAGTATAGAATCCTAAGCTTTCCACAAAAACTCCCTAAGCAGTTTTCCAGTCAATGAACTGGGATTTTGTGGTGGTTGATGAGATAGAGATTCTATCACACTGTCCTTTGATCCATGTAGGGACTGCCCTGGCCTTCATAATTATTGTGAAGGGCTCTGTGAGGCTCTGTCTAGAAGATGACTCTCACTGAGACCCTGCCACTAAGCAATTTATTCTTTTTTGTTAGGAAAACTGTCTTCAAAAACAAATGTCTCTATTAAAAGGAAAATACTTTATGCCAAATATCTCCTGACATTATATATCAAGGATAATTTTAAGTAGCTGGACGAGCTACATTATGTTTAATATTTTTCTAAATGGTTCTTAGAATTCTAAAGAAAGTTTATTTTCTAATTATGTGCAAAGAATGTATACTGCAGAAAGTAAAAAAATCATTTCTTTCAAGCCTGCTAAATAGTCTCAGAGATATTCATTATAAATGAATTGTCATAAATACATACTTGTCTAGTTGTGTTTATATGCCACACACATACACAAATATACAAATTCATGCACATACATATGCACCCATGCACACATGTATACTACATGTATCTAAGTTTGTATAAAGTACAGTTGACTTTTTATAGCTATGGGCTCCATGTATGTACATTCAATAAATTTCAGAATAGAAAAGAAAAATTCTCTCTTACTAAGCATTTACAGACTATTTTTTCTTCACCATTTCCTCAACAATCCACTATAGTAACCATTTTTGTAGCATTTATAGCATACTAGGTATCATGAGTAATTTTGTGATGATTCAAGTTACATTGGAGGGCTGTCTCAGATAAGACAAAATACACCACCTTCTGTAAAAGATTTGATCCTCCCTGGATTTTGATGTATTATGGAAGTTTCTGAAACCAATCTCTTCAGGATAACAAGAGCTATATATTTCTTGCAACGTTCTTTTGCCTCTTGATTTGTTTTCCATGATAGTGCATAAAGATTGTTTTTATTGTATCAAAATGTGTATAAAATATTCAAATCCCCTCAAAAATATTTCCTTAATATGCTGAGAAAAACATTTTTCTCCAATTTGCTCAAATGCCAAAGTCAATAGTTTAATGTAATTCTTTTGAGTATGGTTATTGAGTTCGTGTATTTCAAATTTTGGTAACTATTACCAAAAATTTATTCCAGAAGTGCTATGCTATTTAATTTTCTTTACCAGTCAGCCAAGCATGAGTGTTGCTCCACTTTATTGCCTTTATTAAGTATCAATAAGAAAATTGACTTGACTGCACAAAGCTTAGATCGGGGATTTCCAGGACCACCTGAAGTACAGAGTAGGCAACCCCCCCCCCACCAACTGGAATTGCTGAAGGAATGTCCAAGTGGATTCTTTGGAGAACCTTCAGAACAGAAAGGAAAGAGTGAGTTAGACTTCCAATAGAAAGCCTAAAACTTAGACAAGTCATTACTCCATAAGCAAGGAGAAAGACAAATCAGTCAATCAATCAAACAAACAAACAACTAAGGCATCTGAAGGAGGCAAGCAAAGCAAGCCTTCAACCCAGTGAATAGGCATTTGAGATTCGCATTGGCATACAGGCAAAGAGAAACCCATGTGCCAGGGACATGACAAAGGGACTACATGGGAAAGGTGCAGGATAATTCCATACCAAACTCTGCCAACCCTGTGGGAGATTCCTACAGTGGGATCCCCCTGGGGATGGCTCAGGACACAGATCTTAGAGGAACAATTTCATACATATTCAAAGAAATCAATGAATATAAAGAGCAAGTCAGAGAACTAAGGAGAGAGAATGAAAAACTAAAGAAGGACCTAGAGAGAGAGAGATTAACAAACGCCAGAAAGAATAACAGGGAGAAAAATGACAAACTCTGGAAGTGGAAACACTGAAAAGATCCCATGTTGAAATAAAAAAGGAAACTGACCAGAGAAGCAAAGAGCTACAGGAAGAGATTGAGAAGCTCCAAAAGGAAGTGGAAATACTAAAGAAAACACAGAATGAAATGAAAAGGGAAATAGAACACTTATCCATTCCATCCAAGAGGAAAGGAATGAAAAAAGCCTGAGAAGTAGAATGGAGGAAGCAGAACAAAGAATATCAGACCTGGAAGATAACACAGAACAACTAAAAACCTCAAGTAAAGATTATGAAAAATTTAAAAATACAGAAAAGTGGAACAACCAGGAATTGTGGGACACTATGAAAAGATCAAACTTCTGCATCATAGGGATAGAGGAAGGAGAAGAATCCCAAGAGAATGGTATTGATCAGATCTTCAACAGAATAATAGTTGAAAATTTCCCCAAACTAGATACCTGCAGAAGGAGAGGCAATAAGACCCTGCTGCTGAAGACCGCACGTTAACATGGGAGGGATGTATTGAGACCGCACTTGCAAGTGTACAGATGGCCTCTGGAATGCCAGAGAGTGTTACCAAAGGCCACTAAACCAATAAAGCAAATACAGGTCTCCTTGAGTCAAGCAAGACTCCACC